>OX421455.1:14643535-14671035 GCA_949126865.1 Montipora capitata | reverse complement strand
ATGACATTCTTTCTGATTCAGTTTTACACCTGTTTAGCCTGTCTCCCTTTCTTACAGTTAGGCCAGGTTTAGGACTTATGACCTCCTGCTCAAAGTTGACACCATAATATTATTATACTACAGGGCTGACCAGACAAACAGCTACCTAAACGATACTAATTTACAATTTGGCTGCTATCCAATGGACCTAGATTGACTGTAATTTATTTTAACAACTGGGTTATCAATCATTGTATTTACATCCTATAAAGCTATACAATTTAACTTTAGACGGTGAACAACCAATTACTCTGAACTTTTTTGTATGTGTGGGGAACATGAAGACATCACAAGTGTTTGAGAGTAATGTACATGTAACGGTTGAATAGTCTCTTTGTCTTACTCAGAAACATCTCTTTTGTTACATCTCCAACCTTGGTAAGCTGACTTAAAAGTGATACAAAACCTGAAAAGCAATGATTAAGAGATAAGAAATCAGGAAAAGAAAGAGAATTAACCTTAATTAACACACTGACTCCAAGGGCTGAGACTTAACACATGTTATTTTATTATAGGAAATTTAGGATCCATGAAATTAACACGAAGCATTAAAATTTGCCTTAATTTATGTTGCGCTAATTATGTTGAGTGTTAAATTGTCTGCGACATTACTAAAGTGCAGCGTTAATTTCCACATACTTAATTTTCCTTATTTTAACCCTAATTGTGAAACCTTCCCAGACATTCATAACACCTAAAAAACAATGAAATAAGGTACAAGCTTTCTTTTTTTCTGTTAACCCCTACATTTAAGAGAATTTTGAGGACTGTTTTGTTGACCAGAGAGCTCAGTTTTGTTCAGTGATTTTTTTGCATACAGTGCTGAATAATCTTGTTCCAGTGGTCATCACCAACTGTGTCGCGTTAATTTCCTTTATTGTGAAATTCTGCCTTCTCCGTTGCGTTAATTTTCTTTATGCGAGAGTTGTTTTACATTGACTTTATTTAGTGTTAATTTAAGTCACGTTAATTTCTGATTCCTTAATTTAATGGACCATTAATTTCCTATAATAAGGTACTCAACTGTCTAACATCAGACAATTTTACTTGTCAACTGGGGACATCCTAGGGCACCTGAGGGGTCAATGGGTTAATCAGTCAACCGGCTTCCATTAATGGGTTTTCCAGTGAGTAATTAACCCAATGCCTCCTGGCTGCTTTAGGTGTCAGAGGGTTAACCCATTGACCCTAGGGAGTGAGACTTAAAGATATTTACCCTGTCTCTTGCAGATGATTTTACTTGTCTACTGGGGACGTCCTAGGGTGCCCAAGGGAATGGGTTAAAAAATCAAAGAGTCACGACTGCAAATCCACTATTATTTGTGTTAACTTCAATCAATACCTAATTTACCTTTTTCATAATCGCCACTGCATAACGGCCTCAGAACTAAATTATCACCAGGATTATTGATAGATAAACCACACTCGTGCAATCTGGAGTCACCTTTACTAAGATCAACTTCTTTTAACAATTGTCTGTCAAACATGAGCACTGAATCCTCTTCATCCTACAATAAAAATGGAGTAGGAATTATTGAAACTTGTCACACATGCTTATCAATTGACCCTTCTGCCCCTAAGGGGTTCTCCATTAATGGTAAAATCCTCTGGCATGAGACAGTAAAATCAAGCATTAGCCATTTTAGGAAGTGCAGGGCATCAAGTGACAAATGACACTCAGAAAATAGGAAAGACAGTGGCCAAAAAATAGGAAAACATAGGAATTCTCATCCCAAAATAAGAACAAAATAGGAAGGTTTCCTTGAATTCTATCTCTTAACAAAGCCAACAGCAGCTCTGTTTCCTGCATTATTTAATATGTAACAGACAAGATGGCATGCATCCTTCATAGAAACAAGTGTTAAAACTAGTTACCAAGGAAAACTTCACCTACGAAATTACATCACCTACAGTACTTTATATTAAAGATGTCTTTAATTTAAGTCCATAGCTGTTTAAAACTGAGAAGACAAAGATACAACTGTCTTTAAAGAGACATGGCATATTAATAAAACAACTATTTGGATTTACTTGCTTCCTAATTCCACATGGCAGCTGCACAAACATGCAAGTGACCTCGGACCAGACTCCTTTGCATGCTACCAAAAACACTGTGAAAGTGTGGGCATGAGTTTCAGAAGGCTATCATTCACACAGGCTATAAATTGTCCACGTTTTTGACAGAAAGCTTTGTTACATTACTTGCAATGGAAATTGGCTTCAAATCTTACAGCATCAATTCTAAGCAATATAAGGTAAAAGTGCAATTAATGCTTCAATGATAATATTGCAGGCATGTACTAAAACCAGGAACACCGCAACACTCCGGAACACCCTAGCAGTAACCCAAAACCCTCAATTTGGCTAACCCTAGGCCTAGCTAGGCATTAAGTTGGTTTTTAGGCCTAGGGTTAGCTCACCAGAACACTCCTGAACACCCTGGAAGCTAGGGTTAGCCCTCAGTTTGGCAAACCCTAGGCCTGAAAACCAAGTTAAGGCCTAGGTAGGCCTAGGGTTAGCCAAATTGAGGGTTTTGGGTTACTTCCAGGGTGTTCCGGAGTGTTCCAGTGTTCCTGGTTTTAGTAAATGCCAGTATTGCAAGTCCTTCTCATAACGTTTTTGCCAAACATACCCCTGGCTATAATGCAATTGCTTTGCACAAGGATTGAAAAGTGTTTGTCCCCATCCATTAAGGACGGTGCCTTTGGTTGACTGAATATGCAGGAAAAGCAGATCTTAACAAGCCTTATTGAAAACCAAAAAGGAAATTGGGGGTAACCATGCATTTTTCGAAGAAAACTAATCAACAATATTTACAAAATACAAAGCAATGTACGGCGTTCTTTTCCAAATTGAAGATTTATTATCTCTGAAAAATGTGTGGTTTCACCCAATTTTCTTTCTGGATGCCAAGAGCACTTGCTAATTATAAGTTCTGCTTTCTCTACATAGTTTTGAACCAGGCAAAAATACTAATTAATTAAGGTTATTGTTATTTTCAATCATTTGTCATAACTCCCACTACAAACCACAATGGGGAAGACATCATTGACATCACCTTTTGTCATTAATGTGCCAACCAGAGCCTCGTTCGCTGTCGAAACAAAGGGTCTTTTGTTCCTGTGGTTGGCACATTTGGATAACAAAAGCAATGTTTGCACAGGGAACTGGGGCGAGTTTCAAATTTGAACCAATGAATAAATTGACACCATCACATAAAAGATAACATTGAGATTGGTCATCTGCCCTAGTTTGATGCTTTTAGGTTGACTAGAGACCAAGTTACGGACTTCAAAACATAGTCAAAAATCCATGCAAACGTCTCTAATTTTGAGGCTGCGACCCCCAAAACCATAATTATAAACTCTTAAAAATTTTTATCAGATTTGGGACAATTGGAAAATCCTGTCATGGTCCTCCATTTGGAAATAGGAGAGATGAAAAAATACGAACATTACAGAAATCATAAAAAAAAAATGAAGAGTTTAAATGGTTTTGGGGGACGCAGCCTCAAAATTACAGACGTTGTGTGTTTTTAAGTCCATAACTTGGTCTCTGTTCTACCTAAAAGCATCAAACTTGGACAGATGACCAATCTCAATGTTATCCTTTATGTGATGGTGTCAATTTATCGATTGGTTCAAATTAGAAACTCGCCCCAGTTCCCTGCGCAATTCCAAAATGGTGTGATAGTGATGACGTCCATTCAAATGAAAACAACGACAAATTCCATGTAAAAAACAACAGGATGTTCCCTTTTGATTAAAAAGGAAGCTGAAAATGTGTACTATTTCAGAAAAAATCCAGCAACGACTGGAAACTACAGAACTGAACATCCAATAACTGACCATAATCAGGAAATTAGTCACACAGAGATCACTATTTTGATCTTGTATAAAAGCTAACTACTACTACTACTTCTATGACGACTCCTAAGGTCGAGAATCAAGCTAAATTTAACACAAAAAAGTCACAAAAAAGATAAAGAACTTTTCCCTACCACTTTCGCCATGTTTTGGAGGACGTGAAATTGCCAAGTAACACATCACACAACCATATTTGGAAACTACTCTTCCACGAAAGCCTCTGACCATTGTTACAGTCGTCACGGCAACGAACATGGTGCCCTTTTGTTCTGGAATGAGTAACGACAACGAACGCAAACTGTCAAACGTATAACCTTAAGGTTTTACTCCTAAGAAACCGATTGGTCCCTTGTTTTTGTATGTAAAAAAGGAAAACTCTCTTGTTGTTTGATGAAGGAAATTTGTCTTCGGAATGGATGATGTTTTGAGCAGTCACGCTGTTGTTTCAGCAAGAAGACCTCCAAAAATTCCTATGGCTCACTCAAAAAGACATTCTCTGCAATCCACAGAGTCGATCGCCAAGTTTCACAAATTGACGAAACATTCCAGCCAACCTAAACTTCGCAAAGATGTGCTGAGCGGTTCTTTGACTAGTTTAAATTTAGACAGCTCCAAGAAATATTCCAGTTTGGCTCAGATAAACACTCTGAGAGCCAGTGCTAAAACTTTGAGTGCTAGCAATCTTGCTGCTATCTCAGACTCCAATTTATCGTTGAAGGAGGCTATGCCTATACGAAGCTATGATGAACCTAATTCGTCGTTCTCGGAAATCAAGAGCCATTTTGAAGAGTTAGTAAAGTGTTACTATTGCCAACTTACGAAGGGGTGTGGAAAGAATGATTGTAGAAACAAGTTTTGTTTTTCCAGTAAGGATGGGATTCGCCTCACTCCTGATGTTGCTGGAGTTATGAGCATAGAATTAGCAACGAGAAGTAAAAAATATGTTTGTATTGAAGAAAGAATGAAACACGGACCCTTACCAACGAATCTGTTTAGTGGAGAGCCAAACAAACCCAGACCGTTTCTGCATTGTTTGTTCTCGACGACGCCCTTTAAGACTTTCTTTCAGCTCAGCCTTTCAAGAAAAGGTTCTGCTACAAGTGTGAAACAGTTACCATTGCAGAATGAGGACAAGGGGAAAAATTCAGGAAACCATGCAACAGGATCCTCTAGCGTATTAAACTCTGCAAATGAAGTGGAAGATTTTGAAGGATCTGACAAAAGAGCAACGAATTTGCCCTCATTGGAAGTCAAGGAAGAAGCAAAGAAACATGTGTTTGCTTTAGACTCAGAATTCTCAAAGTTAAATTTGTCGGGTAATTTAATGAACGACCATTCATTGCCTGGAATGCCACCAGAGCTGTTCAGTTCAAACAGTTCACTCAACGATGTTATTGACTTGGAAGAATTTGAGAAGGAATGTGCTCTTGAGATGTCATCAGGTCACATGATTAATGAGTTCTCCTTAACGCACCTTACACTACCAATGCTGGAGTCCTCTGTCAAGAATTACAAACAGTGTAAAGATCCAGCATTTCTTATTAACACCATCAGGACCGTGTTTACGTCATCCCAAGCTCTAAATGATAGTTTTAGGACAGGTCAAGGAGATGATCGTGACATCCTAGATATTCCTGCTATTAGGGAAGCATACAAACTTCTTCTTAACCTTGAACCAAAAGTCATTTTCATACAACCTTTCATTAATTCCGTAGAAATCCACCTTGCCTCTCTGTGCTCAACTATTATAAACCCTGATGAAGTTGCACAATTGATTATTTTATTGGAGAACCCTCTTGTCCAAGAATCGCAGGCAATTTTGCGTAAACTTTGTGTGGTGTTGAGTCACCTACCCACAGATTCATGGCAAGCAATGACTAGTATTTTATCAAGCTATGACATGGATTCTCTCAAACACTTAATTCAGGTATGTTAACAGAAATGCAGTGGTTGATAGGGTGTATTAAGGGGACGTACAGGTTTCAAAGAAATGATAACCGATATAATAATACTACTAATAATTACTATTATTGGTCATCATTTCTTTTTCCTTGCTAGCAAGATCTCTTTTCGCTTTGCATTCGCTTGGCTGACGAGTACGCGAAAAAAGACCTCTGCTATGGCTTGAAACTCGTTGTGTTGAGTATGCGTATGCATGTATGGTTACTTAGCGACTGAATCCTCACGTGATACTTCACGTGGTGTGGGCTCACTTAACAACAGCAGAAATACTGAAAAGGAATGTGTGAGACGCAGCGGGCATAAGTCACAATCAGCAAACATATCATGGGGCATGCGGTTTGTAGTCGTGCCGTCCAAGGTTGTGGACAGCAGTTCGATCAAAGTGAGAATCGACCCCATGGCAGAGGTCTCTTTTCCTGTACGTATCAGCACAGCGAACGCAAACGAAAAGAGATCTCTGCTAGCAGGGAACATTTCTTTGAAATCTCTCAACTGAAGAATATTACATGTATTTTGACATTAACTGAACTATTTTGAATAAGGTGCTGGGAGGGGGCAGGGGTGGAGGGTGGAAGGGGTACTCCCCATGTCGGTATGTGCTGCCTCAAAGGGTATGGTTTTTTTATCCATTTTGGTCTGAAATTATAGGGTATGGTTTGTTCACTCAAGTCTTGAATTGGGTATGTTTTTTAGAGGAAGCTTCTTCATAATTTAAGTAATGGAAGAGGGTGAAGTTTTTTGAAATAGTTATCACACCATTGCAGTGGTGAGAACACTCTCCTCCCACCAATATTGCCCGGGTTCAATTCTCAGATTTGTCATCACATGTGGGTGGAGTTGAATTTGTTGGTTCTCTACTCTGCTCCAAGAGGTTTTCTCCAGGTACCCTGGTTTTTTCCTCCCCAAAAACCAACCTACAATTTCATATGTGTTGATTTGATTGACCAATTTCGATATATTAAAATTCAGTCCGAAACAAAAGACATCATCTTGATGCTCCCTGGAATAAACTCATACAAATCCTTATATTTATTAATTCCCCAGAGCCTCGAGATGATGCCTTTTGTCTCTAACTGAATTTGAATATATTGAAATTGGTGTGTTTGTGCCCCAGCACTAAATGTAGTTAAAACTTAAATAAAGTGCATTATTCTTTTTATTACGGCCTGCCCAAAGGAAAACACGAGGTCCCTTCTAATCACCAAATTCAAGTCCTGTGAGTCAGACAAAGTTACCACCTAGATGACAGATCTTCTCCAACGCCTGTAATTTTTGCTTGCATAGTCATCTTTATCTGCACCTCCCTCATCTGCAGTCAAACAGTCTACATATATGTGGCCTGTTTCAGTAAATAATAATTAAGTTTATTATTGATCTGATCCTGAACTGAAGGTGTTTTTCTTGGTACTCCAGTTTTCCTCTCGAGTCAGAATTGACTACCAGAGAACTACTTCTGACTGCCCACAAATTGAGTCGTCAATAGTGACATTGTCCAGAGGTTTTAGGGTGGGTGTCTTTGATAGGATCTGATAGAATATTAATGATGTATGGTAGCGCTCTTAAGTAAGCAGTCTTTCCTTTGATAACTATTGTTTAAAATAACCCATCTCTTCAAATAAGTTACTCCTGTCTGTTGTTAATTTTATAAAGAAGCCACCAGTACTAGTGTAGTTTGATCAGGAATAAATTTTGATGTTTTTGTTTGGACATTCTTTTTAGGTGTTTCAGGTGTACTTGAGCAACATTATTTCGCCAGGTCAATGCAATGAGCCACACTTGCTTGAGACGTGCAAAGCTCTTGCTCTACTGTACGATAGTTGTTGCAATATCAACAAAAGCAAAGGAGAGCAATTTGTTTCCCTTTCGGAGTTTTATAATGAAGATTTGTCACTGAAAATGGATTTTAAGAAGGAATATGAACACTGGAGATCAGTGAATGAGACAAAAGGGTAAGCGTGTGTTGTTAATCGTAGCACTTTGCGGATCATGCACTGAAGCCTGACTTGCAAAAACACTTGATAGGTCTTTCCAACTGGCTAGTGATTCTTCCTGACCAGTGGATCGCATGTTGAACCAACAAACTCTGTTAACATTCTCTAATGCTTACCTACTGACCTAAATATTCAGCAGATTTACTTTGAAATTCTTTTCTGGCTGCAGTGCTGGTGATGTTCTTGTTCCAGAAGACTTGCTTTAAGACTAGATGTGTGGGTTGAATGGCAAGTAGGAAGAGTACTTGATGATGCAAAACAATCCTTGGCTTACATGTATTTGGTTTCTTTGTCTTTTAGACTGGAAAGTGGTAAGAAGTCATCTCTTCTTGATTATCCATTTATTTTGGATCCAACATCAAAGGTAGGTAAAGGTAAAGTCTCTGCTTACGAGCCAGAAGGCTCATCAGGCCGGCGCTTATCTCCGGTTTCTGTAGCATGAAGCGACTAGGGGTATTTATACTCCCCCCTGGATGGGATGCTAGTCCATCGCAGGGTTACCCCCAGCATTACGCCGGTACCCATCCCTGGTGAAAATCTTTGAAGGATCTTTGAAGATCCTTAAAGACTCCTCAAAGATCTTTTTAAGGATCTTTCTAAGGATCTTTTCTCGAATCCTCAAGGATCCTACCTAGGATCCTTAAAGATCCTTAAAGATCTTAGCCTTTCTTGCCAAGATCCTCAAAGATCCTTGCCAAGATCTTCGAGGATCCTTGAGGATCTTCGAAGATCCTGTCCAAGATCCTTGAGGATCTTTGAAGATCCTGTCCAAGATCCTCAAGGATTTTTAAAGATCCTGACCAAGATCTTTGAAGATCATCAAAGATCCTTGAGGATGTTGAAGGAACCAACCAAAGATCCTTGGGGATCTTCAAAAACCATATCCAAGATCCTTAAGGATCTTCAAAGATCTGGTGCAAGATCCTTGAGGATCTTCAAAAACCCTTGCCAAGATCATGTGCAAGATCCTTGAGGATGTTTATGTTTAAATATCAATTAGGACTTTACAGGAACTTAGCCAAGATTATTAATTTTATTGTCCACCTTCTAACCCTGAATTGCACTTATTGGACTGCAGTTTGATGTACAAAATTCTTTTATTTAAACACCTGGAAAACGGAGCTTTCTTTCTGTAAAAGAGAAACTTCCAATACATAAAATGCTTCATTTGTCTGTAAACTATTTATGTTATAATGCTAAGTATGATTGAAGTAAAATAACAATGATGAATCATGGGAAATCAATATCCGACTTTATTTGCTAGCATTCTTTATTGAACTGAATGAAAAACAGCCACACACTACGATTCTCACTTGAGTAAGATGCAAGTGAAGTTTGGTAAGGCTTATCACCCTGGCTTGTTATCCAAAATGTGCACTAACTCCTGGGTCAAAGGGATGGGAAGAATACAATAAAAATCTAACAAACCTGAACAAATGATGCACTGACTATTGTTTTTCACAGACTTGATGTGGATCAAGTTGCCTTTGACAACATTGTTGTTTTAACATTGAAACTCTGTGACAACTTTGCTCACATCTTATTCAACTGACAATCATGGTAGCTTTTGGAGTTATTTGGTCACATGGTTATCCATTAATTAAAAGTCTAGCTGCATACAGTAAACCAATTTCTCAAAATTACCTATAATGACTTGAATGTATATTAATAATCATAGAAACAATAGAGATAAAATATAGATACTCATACAGTTTTAATCAAGTACTCATTAATATCGAAGATATGGCTGGGAATATTCAAAATATTTTCACAAACAGCCATTTTTATTGAGAAAATGTTTCTTAAAAATAAGACAAAAACCTTAAATTGTAGCCTAGAAAAACAGCGAAAGAGAAACATTACAAGTACAAGCACATGTACTACAACAATAACGTTTGATTTTACCTAACACATTTGTATTTATTTCATTTTATCTATCTTTTTATTACTAATTTTTTTCTTCACTCAGTATTTGGTGCTATTGTCGGCTGAGGCTGCTTTTTGAGAACTTTTTCTGAATATTTTGCAGTTACGCATCCTGAAAGAAAAACAAAGCCATAAGGGCAAATTACATATCGATTATCATGAATTCCACATGTACTCGTAAGTCATGCAGTGGAAGTGGAAATAAATGTGCGTCACCTAACCTTTAATTTGAAAATTGCTATGAACCTCAGACACGTAGCATTTACAGAGAATCGAAGGGATCCTTTGCCAATCATATAATTTGCAACAACCACTCTTTTGATGTAAACCTTATTACTAGTAAGTAATCTCGTTAAAGGTTCACCTATTTTTTACAGGATTCTAGCAAGTAAGACGAATTATAATCCTTGCTTGTACATGTCAAATTATTTTGGGACTTGAAGTTTGAAAAGTTCGAATTTCGGCTAACTCAATGTTGTACGCAATTAAAATCTTTTCGAAATAAAACGTTTTGTTCCAGTATTACCATATTATTTTAAATGTGAATGCTTCATTGCCATGCAAATTAAACACACAAAGAATCTTAACCCCGAGAGATTTGAATTGGTTGAGTTAGCCGAATTAGTCTATCGTCATTTTTAAGGACAATAAGTCATCAACTCAAATATCATCTGCTTATAATTAGCGCCTACCTTTGTACTTGGATTGCTGTATGCATTTCCTCGTTTTGAATCAGTATTTTAAGGGCAAAACAATCATGAATCATAAGATTTATGCTCGTTGATTCAAACTTAGAATAAAACCGCCGAACTGTAAGAGGAGCCATCGTTGGTGACTGCTGACCAAAAGGGAAATGGCTCACTAGTTTCCAGTCTTATCTCTCGCGTGTTATCCAAGATGGCGGAGGATTACAACCCTCCGATTCATCTGACTGTACTTTAAAGAAAAAGTGAGCAAAAATCATGGCAGACTCATCGAATTAACCCTTAAAGGAATGTGAAAAGAAACTGATCGAGCCGATTCGTCACTAGAGTCTCTAGATGTGACCCTGAATTCTGTATTTTAGCCCTGGTATTTTTTTAAAGGATTACGTGCTGACACGAATTCTTTGATATTTCGAGAGTATATTGTTTCATATTGCTTCTGGCCCGGCCTGCAGCTATTACAAGTTCATCAAACAAGGTAATCTGTTACTGATATTTCCGACAATCGATGGATTACATCAGAATAAACGTTTTCTTTTTAATTGATTCGTGTACAGCGTGATTATTTTTATGTTCAAAGTTTGGTTCCTTAACGATGCTTGAGGGTACATGTACGTAATACCTCATAGGATCTTTAGGGATTTTATACACTTCACTCCTAAAAAGGTCCTTATAAGATCCTTATCCTTGAAGGATCAAGATCACTCTAAAGATCCTTTTTAGATCCTTGAAAGATCCTCATAGGATCTTTCAAGGATCCTAACGGAGATCCTTTCAAGATCACTTTAAGGTTCCTTTTAAGATCCGTGAAGGATCCTCATAGGATCTTTCAAGGATCCTAATAAAGTTCCTTTCAAGATTACTATAAGGATCCTTTTAAGATCCTTGAAGGATCCTCATAGGATCTTTCAAGGATCGTAACAAAGATCCTTTCAAGATCACTTTAAGGATCCTTTTAAGATCCTTGAAGGATCCTCATAGGATCTTTAAGGATCCCGATAAAGATCTTTTCAAGATACCTCTGAAGATTCTTTTAGGATCCTTAAAGGATCCTCATACAATCCTTGAGGATCTTTCGAGGATCCTTTTAAGGTTTCTTTCAAGATCACTATAAGGATCCTTCAAAGATCCTCAAAAGATCCTAGTATGATCTTTAAGGATCCTGTCAAAGATTTTATTAAGATCCTTTCAATGATCCTTTTAAGATCCTTGTAAGATCCTCTGTCACTCTTTGAGGATCTTCAAGGATCCTTTTGAGGATCTTTCCAAGATTTTGTGTGTGGATCTTGGTAAGATCTTTGCAAGATCCTGATAATTTCCTCAAGGATCTTGATGAAGTATCCCAAGAGTCCTCAATGTTAGAAAATCTTTGAAGATCCTTTAAAGATCCTTCAAGGATCCTGTGAAGATCTTCGTCTTTAAAGATCTTTGTCAGGTCTTTGAAGATCTTTGAAGATCTTTAAAGATCCTTTAAGGATTTTCACCAGGGATTTATACACCTGGGTGGAGAGAGGCACCGTGAGAGTAAAGTGTCTTGCCCAAGAACACAACACAATGTCCCCGGCCAGGCCCCGAACCCAGACCACTCGATCCGGTGTCGAGCACACTAACCATGAGGCCGCCGCGCCTCCCAACATCAACATCAAAGGTAGGGCATCAGCAATCTTCCAGTTTCACTGAACACACCAGTTTTAATGCAGGAATAAATTTGCAATATTAATGTAAAGAAAGTTGGGCTCACAGAAATCTAACTTCTTCTTTATTAGTCTTTATACCATGGGATAAAAATGTAATGGGTGTCAATAACAAGAACCAGTTAACACTTGAATTTAATAATTTGAAAGCTTGTTCTGATATGCAACATTAGTCTTGTAGCCAAAACTGAAGGTCAGTATTAAGTCGCTTTGTCATTAAAGACTTTTGGGGATGTTGAAGGCTCCAATGTCACTAATTCAAGTAAATTGTTGATTTCTGTTGAGATGAAGTTTCTTTTTATTCAGGTGCGAGTGCTGAAAATTGATGCTGTCTCACAGATGAGAGTAGAGTATCAAAATGCAATTGTGCATCAAGCACGAGTGCAACAAGCTCGGAGAATACGAGAAGAGGTTCAGAAAGATGAACCTGACTTGACGGATGCTGTGAAATCTGCCATGTGTCCTTTTCTTGTTTTAGAGGTTCGTCGTGATCACTTGATTGAAGACACTCTGAACCAAATTCACCTCAAGGTAAAACAAACTATTTCTGGGTTATCATGTGCAAGTAAGGCTAGTTTACGGAGATGTAGGAGTATTAGAGCAAGATAGTTGTTTAAGGTAATCTCTCCAACCAAATCAAAAAATGAAACAGTGAGATAGCTTCTTGAGAGCATTTGTTATTTGTGGCCTAACGTCAGCAGCATTTGTACCAGGGCACAGCTATTGTGTAAGTGATATATATGCTACAAGCCACACAAACAAACAGTATCAGTGCTTGAAATTAGCGGTCGTCCCGTTTTCCCAGACGACCAGAAAGTTTACCGGGCCACTAGTTTTTGGTAGAATGAAAAGCTTGGTTGCCTGAAGAAAAAAACAACGGACAACCCAGCCAAAAATAGAAAATGAATTACATAAAGCAGCACCCGACTCACTTGTGGGTTTTCTTTTGTCAATGTCCGATAGTAGTGCGATGTTAATGCTATTTTCATAATTGTGCGGAATCCATCTTCTGAAGCACCAACGACCAAATGGGAGAGGACAAAATGCGGAGCCCTACTCCATGGAGTACTCTATGGAGTACCCAAATGGATTACCCCTAAAAATCATTTATTGGTCAAATTTAACCATGGGACCTGATTGGTTGATGGCAGGGTGTGAAATACATTTTCAGCCTCACCACTTGTTGGCCTACTGAATGAAAGTCTAAATGATGATGATGATAGACTGACTTATAGGACCCAATGGCTGTCTGGGCTATTGGTTAAAGAAGCTAACATCTTTGCATGAACGAAGCACCACTCAAATGAATTAAATAATAAACAACCAAGCAAACTGAGATACCCGTAGGGATGACAACAGGAAGAACTGCCAGAAGGACCCTGCTAGAGGCAATGCAGTAAATAATTTTCAACCACTATCCTGCTTGCAACTGATGCAGAAACTTATGTATGACTGGGATCATTTCTGAGACCATGTGTAAGTTCCTTGAGGAGAATCAGATTCTACTGGAAGAGCAGAAAGGGTGCAAAAGACCACCTTCTGATTAATAAAACAATCCTAGTGGATTGTAAAAATAGACATCAGAACCCAGCCATGACGTGGGTAGACTATAACATTTAGCCTACCACATGTTTCCCCATAGTTGGATCAAAGAGTGTCTGCAACTTGCACACCTACAGAATGTATCAGCCAATGTGGTAGGGTTCACATAGAGGTTGATGGACAAGTGGTAGACAGAATTGACATCGTGTGGGGAGGAGCTAGGGAATGTCAACATACTTAAAAGTATATTCCAGGAAGACAGTTTATCATTTGTCGTGTGTACCCCGTAATGCACATCTTAAGGAAAGTGAAACTGGGCTATGTGCTAGATCATAAGATGGTGTTAAGATCAGCCATCTATTATTATTCATGGCTGATTTAAAGCTTTTTGCAAAAAAAAAAAAAAAAGAAAAACAAAACGACTATGAGATTGACAGTTTAACATCTACTGCCCACGTCATCAGCCATGATATTGATATGGAGTTTTGGGTTAAAGGTGTGGTGTTATAACCCTGAGGCGTGGGGAGTTAACGGGAAAAGTAGCGGAATTGAGATAGCGAATGGAGAGACAATTACGGAAGTTGAAGAGGAGGGCTATAAGTACCTGGAATTTTGTAGATAGATAAGGTCAGGGAAAAAGAAATGAAGGAAGTGTTTAAAATGGAGTATCCAAGAAGGGCGAGTCTTGTCATGTCTTCAATCTGAATGAAAGGAACAAAATTAAGGCGACTAACACACGGGCTGTCTCTCAAGTGGAGAAAAGAAGAATAGGAAACTCATGTCGATGTACAAGGAACTTCACCCTAATGGTGATGTAACAAGACTGTATGTAAGAAAGAATGGAGGTATAGGGTTAATAAGCTGTGGGAATTGTGTCAAAATGGCAGAGAGTAATATTCGTTCGTATTTTGATTGGTTGACTGGAGTGTCTCCGTCCTTTTTGATTGGCCAAAGTAGTTACTTTGGTTTTGGTTTCTACGACATGGGAGGATTAAGCATCGCGTTTGCGGCAAACGGCAAACGTCGGACTAAAGTTTACGTTTTGCCAAAAATGGAAGAAACTCGTTTGATATGAGCTCATTTCTTGCGTGTTAGCAGCAGGCGATCAAGTAATTTTTGATAAAGAGAGAGACAAGTAAGGATAACATAATTTTCATGCTTTTATGACAAGCAGCAGCTAGCCCACCGTTTCGCGTTCGCCGTTTCGCGTAAACGCGATGCTTAATCTCTGTATTATTTAGGTCGAGTCATTTTTATGTTTTACTTTTTTTCTGATATCAGTTTTTTTGGGTAGGAGTTTGACTTGAAAAAGCCTTTGAAAATAAAATATGTCGGTGGAGGTGAACAAGGCCTTGACATGGGAGGACTGCAAAAGGAATTCTTTCATATGATCATGGAAGCCATTTTTGACCCTGGTAAATATTGTGAACACTCCTTTCAGTATTGCTGTTTACATCTCTCCAGGTAGCATGAGATAAATTTTTATCACAATTAACGTTGCAGGCTATGGAATGTTCACGTACATCGAAGAGAGTCAAAGCGTTTGGCTCAACGATTCGTCATTAGAGTCCGAGAAAGAGTTTGAATTGGTTGGTATTCTACTCGGTCTGGCAATCTACAATGGCGTCATATTAGATGTACGTTTTCCACAAGTCATTTACAAGAAGCTCCAGGGAGAAAAGCTTGATTTGCAAGATTTGATGAGCGTCCAACCTTCCCTGACCAAGAGTTTAATGCAGTTACTGGAGTTTGATGGAGATGTGGAAAATACGTTTTGTTACAGCTTCCAGGTATAGTAATTTATTGCATTTCTGGTTATCCTGCATTGTAAAGGATCCTGTGCGAACAAAGTCTCTGAAGCGCAGGAGATATTTCCGCTTTCCGGTCACGCCGACCGGTTGGTTCGGGGAGGTCGCGGGATCGAACCCTTGCCGGACAAATACTCAGGGTCCTATCTCGGTCAGTCGAGCTGCGCGCTTTTCTGGTCAATCGCGTTTTGTCACGCAATCGCGAGAAACGGACGAGAGAGACTTCCCACGGCCATTTCTATCGATTGCGTGACAAAATTCTACTGACTCAACCAGCTTGCGGCTCGACATAGAAGAGACCAGAAGCACCATCTCACAAGGCGGTGTTGTGGTCTATCTGTGCTAGGCTTGTGTGCGTCGGAAGCGTGACAATGTCGGAGAGTAGAACTGGATTTAAACCCTTAAATTGCAACAGACCGTGTGCAGCAAACCACCTCATATCATAAATGGAAATAAGGCTTTAATTGTTTACTAAAGGGCTTAATTATTTTCTTTAGCAAGATAGGGCAGTTGCAGTGATGACAAACTGTTATAAAAACTGTGTTATCTGTTAATAGGTCTCATCAAGCGAGTATGGTAAACTTCGGAGTGCTGAGCTTGTTTCGAATGGGGAGAACATTCCGGTTACAAATAGTAACAGAGAGCTGTTTGTAACGCTCTATGTTGAGCATCTCCTTGTCAAATCTGTTGAACCACAGTTTATGGCGTTTTCCCGTGGATTTCATAAGGTGGGTCGTGGAACATTGTCAGCGGAACTTTAATTGGAAGAAATTCAATACAAATTTGTAGGTATGGAAGAATCAGTGTGACATAAAACCAATTGCAATTAACCAGCACCAAGTTACGGACTAGCCTGTTCCAGGTTCCCAGATAGTCGGGAAAGCGAAAAGCGAAAACTGCGCGGAAAAAACGCGTGGGCGCTGTGGTCGAGGCAAGGCGTCAAGCTCACGCGCGTTTTTCGCGGGCAGTTTTTACTTTTCCCTTTCTCGACCATCTGGGAAAAAAACGAGTAAAAGAAATGTAAGGCTGTAGTCTAACAGGACAATTAACTCAAATACTTAGGCACGTTTTTCAACGTTCTCATAAAAAAGACTTTACACCCACAACGTGTCGCAAGGTATTAGTAGCTGCTCAGCAAATTGTGGAAACTGGCACATAAAAGTATAGCAATTAACACTTTACAAGAAAACAGTAAACTAAACCATTTTACGTATACGGTGGACAGTTTGAAATCCATTGTTTCAAATAGCTATTATGGGATTCTAAGAGGGCAAAGGCATACTAATTTGCCCTCTTAGCTTGTAGAATTTGGGAAAATATATCATGTAATATTAAAACTTTACCTTTTCCTTCATTTATTAAACAGTATAAGCGCTACCTCCTTGACAGCCAAACATAATCCCTTCCTTCCTAATTATTATTATTTTTTTGTGTGTTTGAACTTAATTTAAGACTCCTAAGATGCAACTCATTGATATAAATATATTTATGTAAATTTGTCAAGTTGTTAATTTATTACAATTAATTTAATTTTTATCTGTGCATCCAATTTTGCCAGTTCACTTCTATATATATATTGTGTATATATATATATATATATATATATATATATATTTTTTTTTTTTTTTTTTTTTTTTCCTTTCATCTAATAGACCCTTCTACGGTTTTTGGCGCCATCTTGGTTGGGAGGCAAACACGGCTAAATTTACAGTGAATGTATGGGATTTTGGCCGACTTCGAAACACAGTAGCGCCGCTAAAAAGAGACGGATTTCCACAGTGATAGTGTCTTTTAAAAGACATTTCTACTGAGATGATTTTCATGAAATACAAAGAACAGATTCATGCTACAACGACCATAAACGAATTTTTAAGATTCCATACAAACCCTTCTAGAACCATTACGGCAAATTGCTGCGAAATTAGAAGCAACATGAGAAGATTTACTATTCGAATTTATGGACGTCGTACCTTCCTTAATGGCCTTATTTTCTGTTGAATGAATGATATCAATAAAACTATTTTAAAGTAGTGGCAAAAGTTGGAAATCTATCTCTTTTTAGCGGTGTTACTGTGGTTCAAAGTCGGCCAAAATCCCATGCATTTACTGTAAATTTAGCCGTGCTTGCTCCCCAGCCAAGATGGCGGTCAAAAACCGTGGAAGGGTCTATTCCTGTGGTGGTGGCCATCTCGAAAGCTTTTGCTACTATGGCCACTACGCACTTTTCCACTTTTTCTCACTAGTGTATGATTAGTCGTTTTCCTTCTTTCTTTTTACTGTTGTGTCCATTATGTATTTTCTGAAACAGTGCATAATAATAAAATCTTGAACAAATCAAAATCCTTAGAATCTCATAATAGCTTTTTGAAACAATGGACTTCAAAATGGCCGCCTTATCCGTAAAATGGTCTATAAAATTTTTGTCTGAGATATAGACGTACTTGTATTTCGTTGCGTGAATTCAATACTAAGAAAACAACAAATAAAGAACCTACAGGAAAGGCTAGCCTGGCTCGCTAAGCATTTTTTAAGAGGTATTACATGCTGGTTAACGCTAACCATTCTTCGAGCAACCCGGGCCAGTGCTTTATTTTATTTATTTATTTATTTATTTTTTTATTTTTGCCAGTGCTTTATTTAGTAAAAAATCCATGTTGCTAATTGCCCTCTTGATAGACATGACACTAAGTTTGGTGTGAATGCCTTTTCAAAAATAGGGTTTAGAGATTAAAAGTTCGCTCAACTTTGCACGTAAAGTGTAGTCATGGGCACTTGAAACGCTTGCGTACTGAAAATAACGTTTCAATCTCACTTTCCACGACAAAAGACGCAAGTTTAAAACTCTTTGATTTCCAGGAGTGATCGGTACGTAAGTTCTCCTCACAATTTCAATGAAACGTCAGTCCGACAAGTATTGAGAATGAAGAATATTATCAGCTTAAGAAGTGTGATCTTGATATAACACCAAATTCTCATGACTACCCAACAAAGAAATCCATGGTACTAGTTAGGAGAATGAACGTTTCGATCGTTGGAACGAAGAAGGATAACGGAGAACTTTTCTAGAAGCTTCACAAATGACGGAAGTGCAAGAATCAAAGAAAGTGGCTTTGTCTTTTCTAAATGTATGTGTTTTCGTTGTATTAACTTGAAATTGCTGATACCAGTGGTTGAAGATTCGTTGAAATGATCATCTTATGTACGTTTTCTCTCAGGTGTGTGGAGGTGAAGCCCTAACTTTGTTTCGCCCTGATGAATTGGAGCTGTTAATATGTGGCTGTCCTGTCATAAACTTTCACGAACTTGAGCTAGCAGCAACTTATGAGGATGGCTACAATTACAATCATTCTACTATTCAAATGCTCTGGGAGGTGGTCAATGAAATGACGCTGGGGCAAAAGAAGGCCTTCCTGATGTTCGTCACCGGAAGTGATAGGGTACCTCTAAAGGGACTTGCGAACTTGACATTTATTGTGCAGCGGCATGGGGAGGACTCGGACAGACTTCCGGCTGCATTAACATGCTTCAACCGTCTTCTCCTGCCTGAGTACAACAGCAAGGAAAAGCTTATGGAGAGACTGATTGTCGCCATTGAAAACTGTAAGGGGTTTGGTTTGACTTGAATTTAGTGCAAACTGCCAACCTTGCACAGCTTTCAGAGAGCTGATTCGCTTACCTTTCAGAAACAGGCAGGGACAGCGGAACGCATTTTGTATGGGGGGTGGGGGGGGGGGGGGGTGGGCGTGGGGGGCATAACAAGCAAGGGCCGGAGATGCAAATTGGTGGGGGGTTCCAGGGGAATTCTCCACCAGAAAGTTTTGAAATCTTGAAGCTTGCAAATGCATTCTCGATCTTGAAGCTTGCAAATGCATTCTCGACGAGATATTAAAAAAATAAAAGTGGATCAACTGTAAAATAACAGGAACCATTAAGGAGAATCTGTTTTTGCCCACTGCAAACGTGGTATCTGACCTTAGAAACCAAATCACGTGCAGATGCTCATTAAAAACAAATAAAGTAATAAATCCAGGTATTTTGGTAAACCAATAAACTGATAAATACTTTACTAAAACAATCTATTCAAGTTCTTTATTTTCAAGCAAGAGACCAGCAAGACATTTTCGCGTCCTCGATCAACGCAGTTTTGTGCCATTTTGGTGCACTCCTGGTCGTAAGCAAAAATCCAGTTTTATGGACGCAGTCATCAGTCTTCCGTTGTGCGCGTTCTGAAAACGTCGAACAGAGTTGATGAACAGTTACAGTGTGACTGAGCCTACGATTAAACTTCCTTGAGGAATAATGGAGAAGTTAGGGGCCCGTTTCTCGAAAGTCCCGAAACTTTACGGGCCATATTCGGGTGTCACAATTTCCGTTGTATCTCAGTAACAGAGCGGGTTTGAGTCGTCAAACTTCACAGTCATTTTTCTTTTTGTTAGCTTGAAAACATGTTAAAAGATCGTCGTTGTAAAACAAGTGGTTGACAATTTCACATAATGGATTTTCGGGCCCGAAAAGTTTTCGGGACTTTCGAGAAACAGGCCCCAGGCCCAAGTAGTTTAAAGACTGGGTAATTTTACTCAGTGGATAAGTCGCTATTCAGAGGATATATCGAGGGTGCAAAATTTTCCAACTCGCCTTTACTTAAATGTGCTTAGAGTATGCATATTCGCGGTTACGCGAGCAAATACTTAAATCCAGCTTTCTCACAGAAACAAACCACAGGATAATGACTTATCCATCGGATAAACTTATCCCGCCTTCAAACAAGTGGGGCCTGAGTATCGCAGGTTCAACAGCCAGATTCTTCATTTACAAGTAGCCCACAACGTGTTTCAAGAGGTTGTTAACGATCTTTGATTCCGTTCCACAAAGGTCATGACTAAAATGGTTACGCTACAGTCAGGTGTGACAGTTTATGACAAATACATAACAATTTTCAACTTCAGGGCTAAACAAGAAAGCCAAAACCCGGTCATTCCAAGTAAGATTGGAGCACCATTGTTAAAAAAATATGGTAACCCATCGATAGGAGAAATGTTGGTTTTTCAGGAATGAAAATCGATTTTTTATTGTCAACTGGAAGTAAATAACAATCATCTGTACTCTTTTGGACATAAAGAAAAAGTTGATTTGTTTGTTTGCTTTGCTATAAAATGCGAGCGAACAAGTGCCTTTTTAATCCGTTTTCCCAACTGGTTTTCGTTGTGCCTCGACAGTGACAAGAAAGTTTTGCCCTTATGTTATAAACACGTAATCGCAATGAGTTCTCGTAAAATTAGGGGGAAATCTCACTAGCTTGTGTTTTCAGAAGTTTGTTTAAAGCACCTAAACGAGCGGATCTTGTTTGAAAGTCGTCCTTTGGTTGCCTTGCCGTAATGTGGATGATTTTGTTTTTTTCTCAGGGATAAAGTGGAATAAAGTACATCAGTAAAACTCTTCTTTGACCTTGAACTGACCAAGTTAGTTTTTTTTACGTCTTCTAATTTTAGCGTGATTCCTATTCGCTGGCTATTGACAGTTGACTCTGAAATGGCTTTTTTCCTTTTCCATTAGCTCGTTGAGGATGTACTTGTTTTCTTTTAAAACTCATGCGGTTCAAGAAAAATTCATTGCCAAACTGGTGAAGTAAATTTCACTCGAAAAGCCGATATCGTACTCATCGCTTCGTGATTCATGCGATATCGGTTTTTAGCGTAAAATTTACCGTGGAATTCACTAGTTAGGCAATGAATTTTGCTATAGAAGAAAGCAAAGAAAATGATTTAATTATTCAAGCAGCAACTGGAAACATCAAAACGCGAACAATTCGAAACCTTCTATTTTCAGTAACCCTCGAGGCAGTAAGAATAAATAACCAGAGAGCTCCGGTTTTAGGCTTGGCTAAATCTATATATTAGTGTTAAGTACTATCGTGCACTATTTAAGAATCCGCACCCGTTCGAGAATGGTTAGTTATTAATTACGTCGGGGGTGACATAGCATCTTTATCTCGCTAAGCTAATGCTTTGTTATGTAGTTGTCACAAATTTTCTTTCAACACATGGAGCACCTGTCCAGTATCACATCATACAGGTGGAGAGCAAGAAATGGCTTGGACATCACAAACCGGCCAGCCACTGGGACGGATGAGTTCCAGGTGTTCCTTTTGCAGAAGTCGTCATTTCGTCAATGTTCAAAAGAAATAGTTTTGGAAGGAAAAGGCGCTTGTAATGTACTTTTGAAAGAAAGGTGCCGGCAATGTACTCTACAGGTGAATAAAAATCACCTTTAAGGGAAAGACGTTGCTCACAGACACGTTAATCACTTAAGTGATCTTCTAAGTGGCCTGTTAATCATTGCTAGGCCAGCCTTGTTTTTCAAGCTTTCAGCTGCCCTTTGAAAAGCAAAAACAACCGTCCCTGGGTGGGATTGAACCACCAGCCTTTCGGTTAACAGCCGAACGCGCTAACCGATTGCGCCACAGAGACACGTCTTGTCGACTATATTATTGTGCAAAGTTCGAGTAGTCAATCTTGTGCACGACCCTGCGATGAGTCTTTTAAATCCCTCCAGTCATTTTTAGGAATGAAAAAAGCACTGACGACAAAAACAACAACCAGCCTAGAACGTGTTCTTTAAAAAGTTGTTAAGGATCGTTTGATTCCGAATTCTACTGAAGGTAACTCTGGAGGGCATTTTTTCCGCGCACGAAATCTGTGATTTCTTTGTGTTCCTCTTGGTGACGTTTTCATTCCAAAGGCACCCGGACTCTCCATGAACAGCCTGTCTGTTCTGTCGTCTGTTCTGTTTTTAACGAGTATAGTCAGCTTGTGCCTATTTGGAACAATTGTCGACGAACCAACACGCCTACAACGCCCTTCAAGAGGTTGTTAACGATTGTTTGATTCCGTTCCACTAATGCACAGTCTTGAGGGCATTTATTCCGTGTACTAACACTCCAGTATCAGGCTTTGTGATCCTGTTTGTGAAAGCTCTATTCGACAAGAATGTTCGAGTTTCTCAGAAACTACCGCAACGGGGAATTAGCTCAAATGGTAGAGCGCCCGCTTAGCATGCGGGAGGTACCGGGATCGACACCCGGATTCTCCACTGACAGTCTATTTTCTTTTGCTAAGTGTAGTCACCTCATATCTAGCTTGTCTTGAAAGGGAAGAATTCCATGAAATAAACAGCAGCTGCCAAGATCTAAAGAAACTTTTCGTTCACCACTTGAAACACCTGCAAAGTAGCACATCACACAGCTGGAGAGTGAGAAATGGTTTTGACATTCATGGCGACTGAAAATAATTTAGTCACTTGGGCGGATGAGCTCGACGTGTCCAGCTCGCAGAAGACGTCATTTCTTCCATTTTCAAAGAAAATTGTTTCGAAACGAAAAGGAGCTTGTAATGTATTTTTGAAAGAAAGGTGCCGGTAATCTCCTCTGCTGGTGAATAAGAATCACCTTCGTTTAGGGGAAAGAGCTTATACATATACCCACTTAGAAAAAGGTGATAAAGTACATGATCTTCTAAGTGTCCCGTAACTTATTGGTACGCTAGCCTTGTTTTCGTAGCTTACAGCTGCCTTGTGCCCTGGGTGAGCCTGAACCACCAACCTTTTGATTAGCAGCTGAACGCGCTAAGCGATTGCACCACGAGTCTACGATGTCTTCTAATTTCCTGCAGACATTTTGAGTCATTTTAGAAATGAAAGAAGCAGTAGCGACAAAAACAGCAAGCAGCCTAGAACGTTTTGTTTAAGAAGTTGTTAACGATCCTTTGATTTTGAATCCCGGAGGGAATCTTGTCGGTGCACAAAAACTTTGATTTCTTTGTGTTCCTCTTTGTGACGTTTGCATTCCATAGGCAGCTGGGCTCTCAATTAACAGCGCCTATGTTTTTCTTTTACCAAGTGTAGTGTACCGTTTCTCGAAAGCTAGAATCCCAAGGCATCAAGACAAAGTGCCATTTACACGGACTTCGAAATAATACTTGACTTATTTTCCTATTTCGAACACTTGTCGAGGAAACAAGCCTATAACGCCTTTTAAGAGGTCGTTAACGGTTCTGGAAGTCCGTTTCAGTAATGCTCAGTCTTGTGGGCATTTATTCCATGCACTAACACTTCAGTATCAGATTTTGTGTTCCTGTGTTTTGAAAGCTCTATTTAAGAACAGTGTTTAAGTTTCCCACACACCGCTGCAGCGGGGAATTAGCTCAGTCAAATGGTAGAGCGCCCGCTTCGCATGCGGGAGGTACCGGGATCGACACCCGGATTCTCCACTGACAATCTTTATCTTTTACGTAGTGTAGTCCGACACCTGATGTCTTGCCGGTCTTGTAAGAAGAGAATTCCATGAAAAAATGAACAGCAGCTAACTACAAATCAAGGTCTCCGGCTTTTCTTTCAACACATGGAACACCTGTCCAGTATCACATCATACAGGTCTAGAGCAAGAAATGGTTTGGACATCACAAACCGGGCAGCCACTGGGAGGGATGAGTTCCAGGTGTTCCTTTTGCAGAAGTCGTCATTTCGTCCATGTTCAAAACAAATAGTTTTGGAACGAAAAGGCGCTTGTAATGTACTATTGAAAGAAAGGTGCCGGCAATCTACTCTACAGGTGAATAAAAATCACGTTTAAGGGAAAGACCTTGCTCACAGACTCGCTGATCACTTAAGTGATCTTCTAAGTAGCCCTTTAATCATTGCTAGACCAGCCTTGTTTTTCAAGCTTTCAACTGCCCTTTGAAAAGCAAAAACAACCGTCCCTGGGTGGGATTGAACCACCAACCTTTCGGTTAACAGCCGAACGCGCTAACCGATTGCGCCACAGAGACACGTCTTCAAGAGGTTGTTAACGATTCTTTGCTTTGGTTCCAGTAATACACAGTGTTGAGGGCATTTATTCCGTGTACTAACACTCCAGTATCAGGCTTTGTGATCCTGTTTGTGAAAGCTCTATTGGAGAAGATTGTTTGAGTTTTGTCAGAAACTACCGCAACGGGGAATTAGCTCAAATGGTAGAGCGCCCGCATAGCATGCGGGAGGTACCGGGATCGACACCCGGATTCTCCACTGACAATCTTTATCTTTTACGTAGTGTAGTCCGACACCTGATGTCTTGCCGGTCTTGTAAAAAGAGAATTCCATGAAAAAATGAACAGCAGCTAACTTCAAATCAAGGTCTCTTTTCTTTCAACACATGGAACACCTGTCCATGAGCGCCCGCATAGCATGCGGGAGGTACCGGGATCGACACCCGGATTCTCCACTGACAATCTTTATCTTTTACGTAGTGTAGTCCGACACCTGATGTCTTGCCGGTCTTGTAAAAAGAGAATTCCATGAAAAAATGAACAGCAGCTAACTTCAAATCAAGGTCTCTTTTCTTTCAACACATGGAACACCTGTCCAGTATTACATCATACAGGTGGAGAGCAAGAAATGGCTTGGACATTACAAACCGGCCAGCCACTGGGACGGAGGGGTTTTAGGTGTTCCTTTTGCAGAAGACGTCATTTCGTCCATGTTCAAAACAAATAGTTTTGGAACGAAAAAGCGCTTGTAATGTACTTTTGAAAGAAAGGTGCCGGCAAAGTACTCTACAGGTGAATAAAAATCACCTTTAAGTGAAAGACCTTGCTCACAGACTCGCTGATCACTTAAATGATCTTCTAAGTGGCCCTTTAATCATTGCTAGGCCAGCCTTGTTTTTCAAGCTTTCAGCTGCCCTTTGAAAAGCAAAAACAACCGTCCCTGGGTGGGATTGAACCACCAACCTTTCGGTTAACAGCCGAACGCGCTAACCGATTGCGCCACAGAGACACGTCTTCAAGAGGTTGTTAACGATTCTTTGCTTTCGTTCCAGTAATACACAGTGTTGAGGGCATTTATTCCGTGTACTAACACTCCAGTATCAGGCTTTGTGATCCTGTTTGTGAAAGCTCTATTGGAGAAGATTGTTTGAGTTTTGTCAGAAACTACCGCAACGGGGAATTAGCTCAAATGGTAGAGCGCCCGCATAGCATGCGGGAGGTACCGGGATCGACACCCGGATTCTCCACTGACAATCTTTATCTTTTACGTAGTGTAGTCCGACACCTGATGTCTTGCCGGTCTTGTAAAAAGAGAATTCCATGAAAAAATGAAGAGCAGCTAACTTCAAATCAAGGTCTCTTTTCTTTCAACACATGGAACACCTGTCCAGTATTACATCATACAGGTGGAGAGCAAGAAATGGCTTGGACATTACAAACCGGCCAGCCACTGGGACGGAAGGGTTTTAGGTGTTCCTTTTGCAGAAGTCGTCATTTCGTCCATGTTCAAAACAAATAGTTTTGGAACGAAAAAGCGCTTGTAATGTACTTTTGAAAGAAAGGTGCAGGCAATGTACTCTACCGGTGAATAAAAATCACCTTTAAGTTAAAGACCTTGCTCACAGACTCGCTGATCACTTAAATGATCTTCTAAGTGGCCCTTTAATCATTGCTAGGCCAGCCTTGTTTTTCAAGCTTTCAGCTGCCCTTTGAAAAGCAAAAACAACCGTCCCTGGGTGGGATTGAACCACCAACCTTTCGGTTAACAGGCGAACGCGCTAACCGATTGCGCCACAGAGACACGTCTTGGTCGTCTATATTATTGTGCAAACTTCGAGTGCACAATCTTTTGCACGACCCTGCGATGAGTCTTTTAAATCCCTCCAGTCATTTTTAGGACTGAAAAAAGCACTGACGACAAAAACAACAACCAGCCTAGAACGTGTTCTTTAAGAAGTTGTTAAGGATCGTTTGATTCCGAATTCTACTGAAGGTAACTCTGGAGGGCATTTTTTCCGCGCACGAAATCTGTGATTTCTTTGTGTTCCTCTTTGTGACGTTTCCATTCCAAAGGCACCCGGACTCTCCATGAACAGCCTGTCTGTTCTGTCGTCTGTTCTGTTTGTAACGAGTATAGTCAGCTTATGCCTACTTCGAAGACTTGTCGACGAAACAACACGCCTACAACGCCCTTCAAGAGGTTGTTAACGATTTTTTGATTTCGTTCCACTAATGCACAGTCTTGAGGGCATTTATTCCGTGTACTAACACTCCACTATCAGGCTTTGTGTTCCTGTTTGTGAAAGCTCTATTCGACGAGAATGTTCAAGTTTGTGAGAAACTACCGCAACGGGGAATTAGCTCAAATGGTAGAGCGCCCGCTTAGCATGCGGGAGGTACCGGGATCGACACCCGGATTCTCCACTGACAGTCTATTTTCTTTTGCTAAGTGTAGTCACCTGATGTCTAGCTTGTCTTAAAAGGAGAGAATTCCATGAATTAAAAAGCAGCTGCTAACTTCTAAACAAACTTTTCGTTAAACACTTGGAACACCTGCCCAGTAGCACATCACACAGCTGGAGAGTGAGAAATGGTTAGGACATTCATGGCGACTGAAAAAGATTTAGTCACTTGGGCGGATGAGCTCGACGTGTCCAGCTCGCAGAAGACGTGATTTCTTCCATTTTCAAAGAAAATAGTTTTGGAACGAAAAGGCGCTTGTAATGTATTTTTGAAAGAAAGGTGCCGGTAATCTACTCTGCAGGTGAATAAGAATCACCTTCGTTTAGGGGAAAGAGCTTATACATATACCCACTTAGAAAAAGGTGATAAAGTACGTGATCTTCTAATTGGCCCGTAACTCATTGCTAGGCTAGCCTTGTTTTCTTAGCTTACAGGTGCCTTGTGCCCTGGGTGAGCCTGAACCACCAACCTTTTGATTAACAGCCGAACGCGCTAAACGATTGCGCCACGAGTCTACGATGTCTTTTAAGTTCTTGCAGGCATTTTGAGTCTTTTTAGAAATGAAAGAAGCAGTAGCGACAAAAACAGCAAGCAGCCTAGAACGTTTTGTTTAAGAAGTTGTTAACGATCCTTCGATTCTGAATCCCGGAGGGCATCTTGTCCGTGCACAAAAACTTTGATTTCTTTGTGTTCCTCTTTGTGAC
>OX421455.1:14636035-14638535 GCA_949126865.1 Montipora capitata | reverse complement strand
TTTGAAAAGCAAAAACAACCGTCCCTGGGTGGGATTGAACCACCAACCTCTCGGTTAACAGCCGAACGCGCTAACCGATTGCGCCACAGAGACACGTCTTGGTCGTCTATATTATTGTGCAAACTTCCAGTGCACAATCTTTTGCACGACCCTGCGCTGAGTCTTCTAAATCCCTCCAGTCATTTTTAGGACTGAAAAAAGCACTGACGACAAAAACAACAACCAGCCTAGAACGTGTTCTTTAAGAAGTTGTTAACGATCGTTTGATTCCGAATTCTACTGAAGGTAACTCTGGAGGGCATTTTTTCCGCGCACGAAATCTGTGATTTCTTTGTGTTCCTCTTTGTGACGTTTCCATTCCAAAGGCACCCGGACTCTCCATGAACAGCCTGTCTGTTCTGTCGTCTGTTCTGTTTGTAACGAGTATAGTCAGCTTATGCCTACTTCGAACACTTGTCGACGAAACAACACGCCTACAACGCCCTTCAAGAGGTTGTTAACGATTTTTTGATTTCGTTCCACTAATGCAGAGTCTTGAGGGCATTTATTCCGTGTACTAACACTCCACTATCAGGCTTTGTGATCCTGTTTGTGAAAGCTCTATTCGACGAGAATGTTCAAGTTTGTGAGAAACTACCGCAACGGGGAATTAGCTCAAATGGTAGGGCGCCCGCTTAGCGTGCGGGAGGTACCGGGATCGACACCCGGATTCTCCACTGACAGTCTATTTTCTTTTGCTAAGTGTAGTCACCTGATGTCTAGCTTGTCTTAAAAGGAGAGAATTCCATGAATTAAAAAGCAGCTGCTAACTTCTAAACAAACTTTTCGTTAAACACTTGGAACACCTTCCCAGTAGCACATCACACAGCTGGAGAGTGAGAAATGGCTTTGACATTCATGGCGACTGAAAAAGATTTAGTCACTTGGGCGGATGAGCTCGACGTGTCCAGCTCGCAGAAGACGTTATTTCTTCCATTTTCAAAGAAAATAGTTTTGGAACGAAAAGGCGCTTGTAATGTATTTTTGAAAGAAAGGTGCCGGTAATCTACTCTGCAGGTGAATAAGAATCACCTTCGTTTAGGGGAAAGAGCTTATACATATACCCACTTAGAAAAAGGTGATAAAGTACGTGATCTTCTAATTGGCCCGTAACTCATTGCTAGGCTAGCCTTGTTTTCTTAGCTTACAGGTGCCTTGTGCCCTGGGTGAGCCTGAACCACCAACCTTTTGATTAACAGCCGAACGCGCTAAACGATTGCGCCACGAGTCTACGATGTCTTTTAAGTTCTTGCAGGCATTTTGAGTCTTTTTAGAAATGAAAGAAGCAGTAGCGACAAAAACAGCAAGCAGCCTAGAACGTTTTGTTTAAGAAGTTGTTAACGATCCTTTGATTCTGAACCCAGAGTGCATCTTGTTCGTGCACAAAAACTTTGATTTCTTTGTGTTCCTCTTTGTGACGTTTCCATTCCATAGTTACCTGGGCTCTCAATTAACAGCGCGTATGTTCTTCATTCACCAAGTGTAGTCAGCTTGTGTCTACTGTTTCTCGAAAGCTAGAATCCCAAGGCATCAAGACAAATTGCCATTTACACGGACTTCGAAATAATACTTGACTTATTTTCCTATTACGAACACTTGTCGAGGAAACAAGCCTATAACGCCTTTTAAGAGGTCGTTAACGGTTCTGGGAGCCCGTTTCAGTAATGTTCAGTCTTGTGGGCATTTATTCCGTGCACTAACACTTCAGTATCAGATTTGTGTTCCTCTATTTATGAAGAGTCTTCAAGTTTCCCACACACCACTGCAGCGGGGAATTAGCTCAAATGGTAGAGCGCCCGCTTCGCATGCGGGAGGTACCGGGATCGACACCCGGATTCTCCACTGACAATCTTTATCTTTTACGTAGTGTAGTCCGACACCTGATGTCTTGCCGGTCTTGTAAGAAGAGAATTCCATGAAGAAATGAACAGCAGCTAACTTCAAATCAAGGTCTCCGGCTTTTCTTTCAACACATGGAACACCTGTCCAGTATCACATCATACAGGTCTAGAGCAAGAAATGGCTTGGACATCACAAACCGTGCAGCCACTGGGACGGATGAGTTCCAGGTGTTCCTTTTGCAGAAGTCGTCATTTCGTCCATGTTCAAAACAAATAGTTTTTGAACGAAAAGGCGCTTGTAATGTACTTTTGAAAGAAAGGTGCCGGCAATGTACTCGACAGGTGAATAAAAATCACCTTTAAGGGAAAGACCTTGCTCACAGACTCGTTGATCACTTAAGTGATTTTCTAAGTGGCCTGTTAATCATTGCTAGGCCAGCCTTGTTTTTCAAGCTTTGAGATGCCCTTTGAAAAGCAAAAACAACCGTCCCTGGGTGGGATTGAACCACCAACCTTTCGGTTAACAGCCGAACGCGCTAACCGATTGCGCCACAGAGACACGTCTTGGTCGACTATATTATTGTGCAAACTTCGAGTGGTCAATCTTGTGCACGACCCTG
>OX421455.1:14616035-14631035 GCA_949126865.1 Montipora capitata | reverse complement strand
TTTTTATTTTTAAAATTATCAACATCTCAATACACAGGAGCTGGTCAAGACCGATTTTCCGCCGATTCAAAGCGACGCTTCGAGAAGGAAGCTGGTATCCTCCATAGTGTCAAAGGCCACAGAAATATCTCCGGGTTCCTGAGGTTTTGTCACGAGCCCTATGCCATAATGATGGAGTATTCGTGCTTCGACTTCGACTTCAGTGACCTGCTAAGACCGAAGTCTGCGAGTTTACAGACAATAGGACATTTGGCATACGATGTTTCAAGGTCATCTTTGTCGTAGTGTTGGTTGCAAACCACCTTTTACAAATCCGCGTTTTACAAATCTGCGTTTTACAAATCCGTGTTTTACAAATCCGTGTTTTACAAATCCGTGTTTTACAAATCCGTGTTTTACAAATCCATGTTTTACAAATCCGTGTTTTACAAATCCGTGTTTTACAAATCCTCGTTTTACAAATCCGCGTTTTACAAATCCGTGTTTTACAAATCCAGTCGGTCTTTTACAAATCCAGTCCGTGTTTTACAAATCCAATCCAGTCAGTGTTTTACAATATGCCGGTTGTAATGTATTTTTAAACTGAAGAAAGGTGCCGGTAATGTATTCTACACGTGAATATAAAATCACCTTCAAGGGAAAGACCTTATATATAGACTCGCTTAGAAAAAGGTGATGAAGTAAGTGATGTTCTAATTTGTCCGTTAGTCATTGCTAGGCTACAATAAGCGGCAAACGGGTTGAGACGGTCAACACTCATGGCCATCTCTCAAACTGACAGTTCCCTTTTCATTTAACTTACACGACGTACAATCTACTTCAGACTTCAAATCTACTTCAAAGAAACAAACATTTCAATGTGCGGAGAACATTTGGATTAGGCGAGTCAAAGAGGTTGAACCTGGATCGATGGGTTCTCCTTGCATATTCCAATATCCACTAGCCTAAACTAACGAGACAAGCTCCTGGAAAATATATTTTTTTAGAGTTTTGACATAGTAGTCAAGCATATCCGTTTTGACATAGTAGTACCAGCAAAGTGGTTTTTAGACCTAAATACTGTAGATCAGCGTGGCTTTGCTTAGAAACGCTATTTCTTGTTGAACTAAAGCTCGAATTCTGCCTGTTTTCATTCTTTTTACCGCGATAAGCTCGTCATAAGTTGTCCTGTGATTCCGGCCGAATTCTACTGATGCTGACTCTGGAGGGCGTTTTTTTTCCACGCCCGAAAGCTGTGATTTCTTTCTGTTCCTCTTCGTGACGTTTCCATTCCCCAGGCACCCGGACGCCTCTCCATTTACAGCCTGTCTGTTCTGCTTTTACTAAGTGCAGTCAGCTCATGTCTGCGGTGCCTCGAAAGGATAGGATCCAAAGGCATCAGTTCATAAATTGCCGTTTACCCGAACTTCTAAACAATACTTGAATTCGTTCCCTACCTCGAACACCCGTCGACGAAACAACAAGTCAACAACGCCTTATAAGAGATTGCTAACAATTCTTTGATTCCGTTTCACTAATACTCAGTCTTAATGGCATTTATTCCGAGCACTAACACTCCAGTATCAGGCTTTGCGTTCCTGTTTTTAAAAGCTCTATTCCACAACAATGTTCGAGTTTTTCAGAAACCACCACAACGGGGAATTAGTGATCTTCTATTTGGTCCATTAGTCATTGCCAGGCTAGCCTTGCTTTTCCACGTTACAGCTGCTCTTCTGACAAGCAAAAACAACCGTCCCTGGGAAGGATTGAACCACCGACCTTTCGGTTAATAACCGAACGCGCGATCCGATTGCTCCACAGAAACAAGTATAGCCCCTTGGTCGAGGACAAGATTGTTTATAAAAGGTTATGAACGATCCTTTCATTGCGGCCGAATTCTACCGATGCTGACTCTGGAGGGCGTTTTTTTCCTCGCCCGAAAACTGTGATTTCTGTCTGTGACGTTTCCATTCCCCAGGCACCCAGGCTCTCCATTTATAGCCTGTCTGTTCTGCTTTTACTAAGTGCAGGCAGCTTATGTCTACTGTGTCTCGAAAGCATAGGATCCAAAGGCATCAATTCATAAATTGCCGTTTACCCGAACTTAACTTAAACAATACTGGAATTCGTTCCCTGAATTCTTTTCCCTCGAGAAGAGTAGGGGATGAAGTTCCCGGTGTTGTGGCTGTCCTCTGTAAGTGTATGGGTGGGTCCACATCAGCTGAATAGCTGCCAAAACTTCAACCTGCTCGAACAAATAAATAACAACAAACAAACAGTTGTCGACGAAACAACAAGCCTACAACGCCTTTCAAGAGACTGTCAACAATCTTTCATTCCGTTTCACTAATACTCAGTCTTGAGGGCATTTATTTCGTGCACCAACACTCCAGTATCAGGCTTTGCGTTCCTGTTTGTGAAAGCTCTATTCCACAACAATGTTCAAGTTTCTCAGAAACCCCCACAACGGGAAATTAGTGATCTTCTGTTAGTCATTGCTAGGCTAGCTCTGCTTTTCAAGCTTTCAGCTGCCCTTTGAAAAGCAAAATAAACCGTCCCTGGGTGGGATTGAACCACCAACCTTTCGGTTAACAGCCGAACGCGCTAACCGATTGCGCCACAGAGACAAGTCTGAGAAGCAAATTCTTTTCTTTTTCCGTGTCGGTAAAAGTCTTGCCTGTCACTTCCCTGCTAAGTGGTGTCTTTGTGCATAGAGGCTTCTGCGCGTATTTTCTTAGGATCGAGAGGGTAGTGAAAATGCGTTGATTTCCCTGGTGGACACAGTAGAATATTTAACTTAACCTGCAATGGCGTCTAAAGTTTTCTGACGCGAATGGCGTTTTAGTGGATCTTTAAACAAAATATACCCTTATGGAGCTCAATAATGGAAAGTCAATTGGATAAAAAAACACAGGCGGGGAAAAATAAATATCTGGAATCTTGGACTTCGGCAACAATTTATCGCCCGTCGAGCCGAAATCAAAGTGAGCTGTATTTTTAATATTTTAACCAAGTGTGCTGTTATGTAGAACACTGAAACCAAATGGACAATTCTCTGGTAACTTATGGGTTCAACAAAGACAGAGAACGAATCGAACACCTTAAGTGGATCTGTGACCTCTGTTGTCTGGCTTTTGTATAATTGTATTTGTACTCAACTCTGCACAGTCTTCAGGTAAAAAAATACTTGGAAATATGACAGTCAAGAATTATTTGAAAGAAAGCTTGTCGTCTATTTTGTGCTTCATTATTCAAGGAAAAGGTTCTTCATTTGTTGCAATATTGCATATGGTAATTTGACACGATTGAAATAGGAAGGGGTTTTTGCCTCTAATAGCAACTATGTTGTTTGTTTCTTTAAAATTCTCGCTGGAAAAGGTGGCCTTTATGAATTCATCATGTAATTTTATAATATGCGAGCTTAACTGGATAGTTTTTATGGCAATAGTAAAGCATTTTCGTGTCAAAATGAGGTTGGCTGGTGTGTTAACTTAATTAAATATATCATGTGCGCCTCGTGAGTTTGTATTGCCGTCTGCCGTAACCTTGATTAATTTCCACTCTCAAAATTACCTCTAGAACCTACTTAGAATAAAATATTTATAACGGGTCACACGCGCAACTTTATCGCCCGATAATTCATAACATCCACTTGGCCTTTTGACATGCCATTGAAATATAACTCGTAAAATATTCGCGGACCGGTCGATTTCTCTGAAATTTGAAAGGATGATTGCTAATGAATTGAGAAAGATTTTTCAGAATAACTAAAAAATCCTGTGTCAAGCATGAGAATTCGACGAAGAGCTAGGTAAATGCGACTAAATTTGTTGCGTGCGTTGCTATTTTTGTTTTGATTGTTGTGCAAATTTTGACGGAGAATATTAAATTATGGAAAAATATCTACGGATAGATCGTTAAAAAATCTTTATTTTTGGCGGTTATTTGAACAAAAAAGATGCAACGCTTGACGAGAAGTAATATTTTTGTTAATATTTGAAAGACGAAGTTTCGCGGGAATCGGGACGCGGTGTAAATGAGTTAATAAATTTGCATACGCCCGTTGAAATGTCATACGCGAGGAGACAGGAATTTTTTTCTCTCTAACAAATGATTTTGTCATTGTAGTGTAAATGAAGTTTATTTGAGAAACCAACTCTAGTGCGAAGATTGTTTACATGAAAGTCACCCTTTTTGCGAATTTTGAGTGTCATGAGATTACATCATTTGCGTGACAATATATCCCTTTACTCTAACCCAAAAACAATTCTTCTTCTTTTGTGCTTTTCAGCATTGTGATTTGTGATAATTCGACGGTCTGTTTTCTTTATCTCATAGATTTTTAGATTTTCAATTAAATGGCAGCTCAACCTCGCGATTGTGTAAATAGTTCACCTTGAAGTCAAAGTAGATACGTTTCTCAGGAATCCGACAGATGAAATGTAAATATTCAGTTAAATATTACAACAAAATTAAAAAACCAAAGACGGGCGTTTCTTGGCTAAAAAGGACGTTGTTTTACTCTGAAAACGACGAACGATTAACATTCTTTCCCGCACAGGCAGCCCAAGCTCGGTGTACGATTTATAGACTTTGTATGGGAAAATCTACCTTGAGCTTATAAATGCTACAGTAAGCTCTATATGTAGAAATAAACTTCACTTAACTCTACCTACAGCTGTCCTCGTCGTTTCTGTGCAATCGGAGGGCAAACTGTGTCCGTTTTAGATGGGTTTGTGGCTTACGCATTTTTGCGATGTCGTTAGTTGTCATTTCCCGGAAAAGTCTTGCCTGTGACTCCCCTGCAAAGTGGCGTCATTGTGCATAGAGTCTTCTGTGCGTATTTTGTTAGGTTTGAGGCGGTTGGGGTAATGCGCAGATTTCTCTGGTGCACACAGGAGAACATTCAATTAACCTGCAATGGCGTCGAAAGTCATAAACACGTTGGTAAGCAGAACAGTAATAAAGTTTTAAAAACAATTATGTACATAAATAGATATATAATCTTATTCCTTTGCAGAGGGCAGAAAGCATGATGCCGGAATGCTACGAGACTCTGGACTTGATCATGATCTCCATGGATATGCCTACTCACCTACTGGTCAACCTTTATGCATCTATGGAGACCCATCATATCCCCTTCGCTTATACCTCCAAGCACCATTTCGGAATGAAGTCCTTACCCCACAGATTCAGCAATTTAACATATCCATTAGCCCAGTAGGAAGCTCAGTAGAGTGGTTGTTTGGGGACATAATTTATTACTTTTCTTTCCTTGACTTCAAGAAAAAGGGCTAAGTCAAATAGGCAAAACGTACATTGTGTATCCTCCTGAGGAATGCTCTGTCGTGCCTATATGGTAATTCCACTTCCCAGTATTTTGATTTGGATCGACCTAATTTGCAAGAATACCTCTCTTAATTAAAACATTGGTGCATGTTTTGTGAAAGTTATTACACTTCTTAACACAACCTCTGTATGCAAACTAGTGGCTTGACAACTGTATATATAATTATATATATATGTAATAAAGACCATAAAACAGTTTTTTTGAAAGCCTTTTCCATCAAAAGTCACAATCTCCAAAGAATACAAAGGAATCAATGCAACACATTACAACATGAAGAGGCAAACAACAGAAAACACTCCGACTGGAGATCAAGGAATGTAAATGTTCTTGTTGACGAGTTTCTCTACAGCAGCCATTAAGACCTGAGATTCTTGCTGCTGTTGCCGTATTAAATCCATCATCGATTTTTGTTGATCTATGTAGCAAACTAGCTTCTTCTTCTCCAATTCTTGCTGCTTTCCTCGCATTGCCAACTCTTCTTCCCTCAGTGCCTCCTCGCTTTCAGCTTTCTCACGCAAAATTGAAATTGTTTCATTGCCACTTCTTCTCTTCTTCTTGTGGCTTTCCTGTTCTCCCTGCTCAGCTGCCCTCTTATGGGTTTCTGACAACTTCTCCATTGCCATCTTTCTCATATTTTCTTCTTTCTGTTTACCGGTATCCGCTTTCTCTTTTCTCAATGCCTCATCAATCACCTGGGAGGTGAAAGCAGCTTCCTCCATGTCAATAATATAAACCAATGCTTGGTCCAATTCTGTGAGCTCAGGTGATACTCTGGTTGACTTTTCTTCATCATTCATTTTCTTCCTGTACCTCTCAATTAAGATTTTGAGGTGATCACGAACTGATCTTTTTGTGACAAAAAAACGCACACCAGTCGTGCTATTCAGGTTGTTAATTTTCCCCCACAATTTGCCACGATCAATAGAATTCTTCTTTGCAGAAAATGGATTTACTGCCAGCACCTCTCTACACAACAGGATGTCATGCTCGTTACTCCAAACCTGAAATCCTGGAAAATATATTCTGCCAAAAGAAAAACTAGTCATTATAAGTGCTTTATAGGAATTTCCACCACTGAGACAATCCGTATCAACACGTGCGTTTGAGATAGCCAATCAGTTGCTGACACTTCACTGGTTTGTAAACTTGGATGGCTTCGATGGCTTCTATATTCAAGGGAAAAGTCATTTTATCTGTCATATGGTAAGCACTGGGGTCACAGATTACGAAGTGTACGCACGCGCCCTGCTAAAGGTAACATACACACATGCATAAACTTTATTTCATCTCGAATTTCAGAATAACTACGTGAATTGGTGCCATGTTCATGAAATGGAACGAACTAAAGCATGTTCTAACCGACCACCGTATCCTTTTACAAACCCGGGTCAAGTTCCTACTATCATGTGTTCGATCCCGCCTTCTGTATAGCGTGCAAGCGTGGCAAATGTCTGCCAGTGATGTCAATAAAATAGCGGTAGTCTGGCATGGGTTCCTAAGGAAAAATGATCAAGGGTGGTTAATGCTATCAACCCATTAGCTAAGACAAGAATATGAACACACTTTGTGGGGTAAAGGGGTAGGGGATTAAGCACTCCAATCGCAAAATAGCTGACATAACATGTTGGTCTAAAGCTAGTATTATGCAACAAAGAGAGATGATAATTCTCTCTCAAGGGTGATAATACCTTGGCTGCGGAAGGGGTAGTAATCCCCTACAGGAGGTGATAATCCTCCGGGGTAACACTCATTCCCATGGCAACACAGCTATAGGGATACCGATCCCCAGAATGAAAAGCTACCATGAGTCTATGGGTGAAAGTGTGACCAGCATGGGAGCACTTAATCCCGAACCCTGACTTTATTGTACTATTAACAAATATAAACACTTCTTAATGAGCAACAAAATATTAGCAATAGGAATAACAAGGTGCTATCTTGTAAAGGAATATATATTATTGACAGTTGACAATAAGTCAAATTGCCAGAGTTCATGTACTTGAAGATTGTTGTGACTATGTTGTTGTTGTTGTTTTTTTTTGTTTTTTTTGTAGACTACAGCTATTAAGGCTTCCCACATTGTCTTTTGACTACTAGTAATTGTGAAATTCTACCACTACAAAGGGAAGGGTGGGAGGGAACTGTGATTCTTGTCAAAGCCGGAATGAATCACTGAACAGAAGCAAACGGAGAAACATGCTTTGATTGACAGAGGGAAAAACCAGTGCTGTGATTGGACAATAACTGACTGCGCATGAGGCCCATAGGCTAAATGATCTTTGTGCCCCTGTATTTCTAGCATTTACAGATACATGATTGTTTACTGTTAGCTTGACTCTAATAAGCTAAAGGTTGTATCATTAACTGTAATTTATATTCTATAAATTTTCTTTACAAGCGGAAGAACAGTGACAGAAGCCCCCCAGAGAGTTGATAACTTGAGCGGGTGAAATGATGATGATGATGATGATGATGGGCGTCTATTTGAAACTTTATACCACACCAAGGCCGTTTAATGGATAGGAGGCGCTTATTAGATCATTTAGGGTAGTGGCTTTGCGGGCCCGAAAAGTTTTCGGGACTTTCCAGAAACGGGCCCCAGGCCCTAGTTGTTCAAAGACTGGGTAACTTTATCCAGAGGATAAGTCGCTATCCAGAGTATAAAATATTCTTCGCGTTTAACATTGGCAAGGTTTTCCAACACCACTTTACTTAGATGAGCTTAGAGTATGCATACTCACGGTTAGGCGTGCTAATACTTAAATCCGGGTTTCTTACAGACATAAAATATGGTTAGTAACTTATCCACCGGATAAACTTATCCGGTCTTTGAACAAGTGGGGCCTGAGTGGCTGGTTCGACAACCAAATTCTCCACTTACAACCAACCTACAATGTCTTTGTTGTTAACGATCTTTTGATTCCGTTCCACTAAATTCATGATGAAAATGGTTATATACGCTAGAGTCAGGTGTGACACTTCATGAAAAATACATAACAGACTGTCAACTTAAGGGTCAAGCAAGAAAGCAAAACCCATCATTTTAAGTAGTATTGTTTGTAGTGTTTAGTACTAATCTGCACTAATTAGGAATCTGCACTCTTTCGAGAATGGTTAGTTATTAATGACCGTCGAGGGTGACATAGCACTCTCACCACTAACCTAACGCTCCGTTATGTAGTTGCCACACCTGACTGTGGAACATCCATTCTAGTCACAAGCGTCTTGAAAGGCGAGAATTCCATGAAAAGGAAACCAGTTTTTCTAATTTCTAAACAAGGTCTCTTTTCGTTCAAGACTTTGAACACCTGACCAGTGGCACATCACTCACCTGGAGAGTGTAAAATGGCAGGGACATTCATGGCGACTGAAAAAAATTCACGAGCTCATCTCTTCCATTTGTAAAAGCAAATAGTTTTGGAACGAAAGGGCGCTTATAATGTATTACAGGTGGATAAAAATATCTTCAAGTGACTGAATACTTTATACATAGACTCGCTTAGAAAAAAGTGATGAAGTAAGTGACCTTCCAATTAGTCCGTTAGTCATAACTAGGCTAGCCTTGCTTTTAAAGATTACAGCTGCCCAGTGATTAGCAAAAACAACCGTCCTTGGGTGGGCTTGAGCCACCAACCTTTCGGTTAACAGCCGAACGCGCTAACGGAATGCGCCACATAGACAGTTTTTGGTGGAGGACTAGATTCTTTATAAGATGTTGTTAACGATCCTTTGATTCCGACCGAATTCTACTGATGCTGACTCTGGAGGGCGTTTTTTTCCACGCACGAAAACTGTGATTTATTTGTGTTCCTCTTTGTGACGTTTCCACTCCAAAGGCACCCGGGCTGTCCATTAAAAGCCTGTCTGTTTTGCTTTTACCAAGTGCAGTCAGCCCATGTCCACCGTGTCTCGAAAGGATAGGATCCAAAGGAATCAATACATGAATTTGCCGTTTACCCGGACTTCTAAACAATACTTGACTTCGTTCCCTATTTCGAACAGTTGTCGACGAAAGAACAAGCCTACAAGAGAGAGATTGTTAAAGATTCTTTGATTTCGTTTCCCCAATACTCAGTCTTGAAGGCATTTATTCCGTGCACTAACAGTATCAGGCTTTGTGATTGTGTTTGTGAAAGCTCTATTCCTCAACATTGTTCAAGTTTCTCAGAAACCTTCACTACGGGGAATTAGCTCAAATGGTAGAGCGCCCGCTTAGCATCTAGGAGATACCGGGATCGACGCCCGGATTCTCCACTGACCTTCTGTTGTCCTTTTACTAAGTGTATAAAGGCGGTAGTTTCTAAAGAAACTGTGATGCGGCGTCTGTAGGGAAGTGGTACACAAAAATTTGGTTTTATCAACTCGATAACATAAATTGATCAACGTACAGGGATTCTAAAGGCTGACGATTTGAGCGTTAGCCCTTCGTCAGAGCGAATCGAGGAATTATGGGTTGTGTGTAGTTTTTATAGTAGAGTAGGAGCTACGCAAAGTGAAAAAGAGGAATACATTATAGTTAAATGAAAAGCGTTCGTTAATATCATGGGGATTAAGGGTGCCGATCTGGAAAATGAATTTTTGTTCCAGATTCTTGCGGCTTTCCGTCTTACCTTGATTTAGGGAAAGGCCGCAGGTAGCCATGAGTTGTTTGGAGTGGTTTGGGAGATTAAAATGACGAGCGACTGGCTTAGATGTATCCTTGTCATTCTTCTAAACATCGCGGAGGTGTTCGCGAAATTGGTCGCGTAGTCTCTCGGACATGAAAGTTGTTTCACTTGTCGAATTGTTATTTGCAAGATACAGCCTTGTATTTGAAGCCAAATTGATCGTTGAATTGTGTACTTTGCAGACAACATATTTTCTTTGAAAATTAAATTAAATTGCATACAACTCAATGGTTACAATGGGTTGTGAAATTACATGGCTTGAAAAAGTAAATCTTACAGCGGAAGTAGACAATGCTGTCAGTATAACATGGTCCGCTCATCATGCATCCCAGATGAGAGCTCGGCAGTTTGAAGTCCGCATCACGTCTCTACTTCCCCTTCATCGAGATGAGGCTCATTCTCCAGCCACCATCAAACACGTAATGAGAAAGATTCGTGATACAGTTGCATTTTTGAACCCAGGACAGATTCCTGTTGTAGCAGCTGACCAGCCGCTGTACGCACTAGCCAAACAGATACAGTGGCAGTGGCCTGGATATGGAGAAGATGAATTTGTTGTTATGTTCGGAGGACTACATATTGAGATGGCTGTGCTAAGGTCGGCAGGAACAATACTTCGAGACAGTGGATGGACTAGTACCCTTTCTGAAGCAGGTGTTGCATCATCAGGAACTGCAGAATCGTTTTTGGTGGCCTCCAGCGTTACCCGAACAAGGCAAGCGCATCAAGTTACTGCATGCAGCCTGTACAAATTGATGAAAGCAGCATACAACCACTATTGCGATGATAACGTTGCTAACTCCGACATTCTTCATTTTGAAAACTGGTGTGAAAAACGAAGAATTGAGAATCCACAGTTCTGCTTTTGGGACCTTGTCATGTCTATGGAGCTGACTATGCTTACATTGGTTCGTTCCTTTAGAGAAGCAGACTTTGGACTGTATCGTGAGGCACTGGCAGAACTATTACCTTACTTCTTTGCTAATAATAATGTCAATTATGCACGCTGGCTTACAATCCATCTCAGAGACATGATGTGCATTGACGCACGTCATCCTGAAATCACCAAGGAGTTCCACAAGGGAAACTTTGTGGTGCACAAAACTGAGAGGAATTTCTCAGGACTGCCTATTGATCAGGCCCACGAACAAAACAGTGCTTTGATCAAAGGTGAAGGAGGAGCAATCGGCCTCACCGAGGATGAATCAGCACTCAGAGGGTGGATGGTTGCTGGGCCAGAGGTGAGCCGTCTGGTTTCCAATTACGAAACTGTATCGGGAAAGAAAGACGTGTGTGCCAGTAGAAAGCACCATGAAGAAACAGGAAACGTTCAAAGAACGTTTCTCAATAAAGTCACAAGTCTTTGTACACCAATAGAAGAGATGGGGAATCCATTTGAAGAGGAATCAGGTGATCTTTTGACTCTAGATACCCAAAATACTGCCGACCTCACCAAAGCTGAGCTGGTAAAAACACATCATGCAAGAGGCAAAGAACAGTTTGAATCATTCAAGGAAGGATTAAAGAAGAATGGCCAATCATGTTTCTATGATCTAATCAAGAAGAACAAGATTGCTTTCTTCAAGCATGAACAAGTAACCAGCAACTCTAAAGAAAAGATCATAAAGGAAGACTGTCAGCTCTTCTCTGTTTATTTCATGCCAAAGAAGAGAGTGCGACCTCCATGAATTTTTTCAGTTCGAAAACCAATCTTTCCCGGCATTATTAAGTGATAATGGCAAGCTCTATCCATGTCATAAATCTCAGTTGGTGGAAATTCTTGAAGAAAAAGTGACTATTCCAAACTCAGAACCACAGGCAGATGCCATAATCATAGATGGTTCAGCAATGGTCAACACTTCTCCCCCGGAATAATTGAAGACCTTTGACGAGTATGCCAGAGAAGACCTCCTTCCAAAGATAGAATTTTATTTTGGCAAGTACAAAAGAACGGACATTGTGTTTGATGTATACCGACAGTCGAGTCTAAAGAATGAAGCAAGGTTTAATCGGGGTAAAGGAATTAGAAGGAGAGTTTCAGAAAATAGCAAGACACCTACCAACTGGAGAGGTTTTCTACGGGACAGCAACAACAAAACTGAACTATTCAACATTCTTGCTGACAAAATAGTCATCACCTCCACAATAAAAATCGTGATTGTAACTAAGGGAGACGATGCTATGGCCCCTCAACCAAAATCCCTAAGTGACATAACACCCTGCAGCCACGAAGAAGCAGGCAGTCGAATTTTTGTACATGCGAAAAGCATTGCAGTAGAAGGAAACAAATCTCTGATCATTAAAGCAAATGACACTGATGTTGTCGTCATTGCAATGTCTGTTATGTTGTCCTTAAAGGAAATTGGCCTTGAGTACCTGTGGATTGCCTATGGCCAGGGAAAAAACACACGCTGGATTCCAATTCATCAGCTTGTCGAAAACGTAGGTACTTCAAGATCAAGTGGAATGCCATTCTTCCACGCTTTCACCGGTTGTGACGTTGTCTCTGCGTTTCGGGGCAAAGGAAAGAAAACAGCTTGGCAAACATGTGTTTTTGAAGACGTCTCAAGCACTTTCGCCAAAGTCAGTCAAAGTCCTTTAACAATCTATGGTACTGACCTTCCCATCTTGGAAAAGTTTGTGGTAACAATGTACAATTTCAGTTTACAGTGTCCCCAATTAGTGCTACAGCGCTAGAACGACTAGACACTTAAATGAAGTTCCTTCCCTTTTCCTTTTAATAGGAAACCAAAGATAATTAAGATAATAGGCTTACATCGACCAATCCAGCGTAAACGCCTTTAAGCGTCTTGTTTCACTTTAGGTAGTCTCGACCTATGTATCGATGACATATCGGTCGACGCTCGATCGCTAGTCGTTCGATAGTCCGTCGACATTCGATTGACAGTCGGAAAATAGGCCGTCGATTTATCGGTCAAGATTTATGTCGGCTGATACTTAGTTCACCGATGCTTCACTGATACCACGCCGACACTTCGCCGATAATTCACCGAGTATCGGTTGACTGTCGATAGAAAGAAGATCGATTGAAAAAATTGAGCTACATTTTTTGTAAAGAATCGCACTGGTTAGATGCATTCAGTGTTTTCTAAAGGGGTCCGAACTATCCTTGCTGAAAACTCGCCGTAATATATAGTTCAGGCACTAATCTGCACTAATCGACACCACTGCATGGGAGGACATCGCCAAACACCGAGATAAATGGCGGCAAAGTGTCAAAGCGGGGTTTTCAAAGGCGGAAGCGAACGCTAGAGTCCAGGCTACATGCAAGAGAGCGGCGAGGAAAGAACCCCCAGCGCTAACCATCGCCACTATGAACTGTTTTTGGCGCTGGGGAACCAATAGCTATTATTACAGTTGAGCCCACGTTTAAGCGGTGTTCGTTTCAGGGTGCGCGGAAGCGAGATTTAAGGGTCTACATTCGATCAGATACAGAGAAGAGTAAGAAATTTAGTGCGCGAAAGGTGAAAAAGAAAATGAGTTCCTATCCAGAATTTACGTTTTCTTCAGAAGAAGAGAACCTACAGTTGTTGAATGGAAGCTGCCCTCTATAGTTTCCAACATTTGAGGTTGTAACTTCGGTTAACACTGTTAGTTTTTCACGCCCAATAATCAGCTTTTCGTGACAAATTTCTCATTTTGTAATTCATTAGGTTTCACGTTTCTTGCATGTTGTACTCAAATAATCAGTTGTTTTGCCTTTAAAATTAACTTAATTAATTAATTATACCTAGCTCTCACATCAACTGCAAGGCTAGAGATCATTTCTCTCGGATCAAAATGTAAGGAACATTCACTTCTCGGAGACTAAAGTAAGTTTAGAATTTTCCAGTGTATAGAATAAGATTTTTATCTCATCGTTTGGTTAAAGTGCATTTTATTTATTTATTTATTTATTTCTTCATCGCGTGATTAGCCTTAGATCACAGTTTAGAATGTTATTAAAGTTACTCTTCCGTTTTTTTTTATGTTCTCGTTAGTTCGAACCACATAAGAACGCGTAAGAATATATAAGAGTTTACAAGAACACTCAGCCACACTGCTTAAGGAATTCAGGTTCATAAACTTCTATTTGCTGTTGTTTCGAATCGAAGAGTACAAGTTTTTTAATGCTACAGCAAGTTCCAGCAAGTTCCGAAATAAATTGTGCGTATCGAAATATCAGTCTCTGCTTTATGACACAGTGGGTTGACTTGGCTTACGAATATAACACTACCACGGCACAAACACATCCATATGCTATACGGTGCCTTTCCATACAAACCTCAAATTACCCGAAGAAAAGGCGAAGGGAACAGTCATTAATCAAGAAATCAGACATACCTTCCATAAGAAATTCTTATTTTGCCCCGAAATCCTCGTTTTCGCGCCGTCTCAAACTCACACTGCTTACACGTGGGTTCAACTGTAAAAACAGCTATTGGGGGACACTGTAGAGAAGTTAAAATCAAATCAAGTCAAATCAAATCGTGGGCTGCCTCGAGGGGAGGGGAAAAGCGGAGTGGCTGGAGCAAAACTGACCTCTCGGAGCAGAGTAACAAACTAACCCCACAGAGGAGAGGAGGTGAGTGCTCTCACCACTGCTCCATACATGATTACTGTGATAAATCAATTTTGTGTGACGTAGTTGATGGCCTAGTGCGTCCCAGTGGTTTTGGCGCTTGCCTGGAGATCCGAACATCCCAGGTTCAAGACTCGCACAGACCACTAGTTGAATTTGATCCTGGTAGTTCCTGGTTCAACTTCTCATCTGCACATAACTAGCCAACTGGTTTGCCTCAGGCCAGTTGGGAATCTTTAATTTGTTGTTCTGTTCTGTTGTTTCCTTGATTGTGTCTCATTGGCTCCAGGAGCCCATGAGTAGGAGCTTGCATCTCCCATACAAGCCCTATTCTCATACAGAGACCGTGCATGCACAATCACAATTTGAATCAAGATTAACTGCTCACTAGATTTCCGACTGGAGTGCCTGTAGACATGGAA
>OX421455.1:14608535-14611035 GCA_949126865.1 Montipora capitata | reverse complement strand
AATGGCGGACCGTGAAATCCAAAACTTACACTCAAAATAAACAGCCTTTGGATAAAACTCAAAGCTCAAAATTTTGCCAGTTAGGTGTTAAGCAAACACGCTTTCAAAATCTGAAGAAAAAAAGGAAATAGTTTTTTGATCATAGTACCATAATAAGTTATCTTGGCAATGGAAAAGCCCGGCAAGAACACCCTAAATTTTGGATGCAGTATTTAAAAAACGAACTCAGTGACCCCCCTTTTAATTGCAGAAAAGTGATCAGAAAAGTTCTGTACTGCAGAATCAGAGCCTCCTTAAAAAGATCACAGAATTAAGGTGACTCTGAATCCACTGAACACATTGTTTTTAACTTTGCAGAAAGTCTCGTCTTGCCCTTCTGATAACTTTTTAGAAATAAAAAAAAGTGAGGGTTACCAAGTTCATTTTTTAGATTTAAGCAACTAAAGACAAAAGAATGGGTGGACTTAGAGGGCTTGCCCGTTGCTACAGTAACATATTACGTCACCATAATGACTGCATTTTGTTCAGCAATACAGTAAATGAGTCTGTTCAGTGGGTTCAGAGTCCCCTTAATTCTGTGACTTTTTTAAGGAGGCTCTGATTCTGCAGTACAGAACTTTTCAACTTTGCCGAGCGTTTCATCTTAGCCTTCTGATCACTTTTCTGCAATTAAAAGGGGGGTCACTGAGTTAGTTTTTTAAATAGTGCACCCAAAATTTAGGGTGTTCTTGCAGGGCTTTTCCATTGCCAAGATAACTTATTACATCTTAACAATGGTACCACAATATTGCGAATACATAATACAGCGTTGTAGTGTCGATCCTTCTAATAAGCGTTGAAACTGGTTTGAGCAAAATTAAGTATGTTTGCATGTGTGTATAATAGAAATGGGCAGGAACAGTTTAACTTCAACGACCTGCACATAGGGAATGAACAAACTGATGCAAACTAGTCGCCATGGCACTCTTCTATTGGAACGTCATCAGTCAGGTCTAACTCAAACAAAACGTACAGTCATTCAAAGCAAATCATGTTTATCATGTAAAAGATACATGAAAGGAAACGTCAGAGCTTATCCCTATCATGGACGCTTCTTGTATCAAGAAGCATCGGACAATATTTAGTATTAGTGTTGGTAGTTTCATATAACCTGTAATTATCGTGTAACGTGTCAATTTTAGCAATCGGTCATTTTTATGAGATTGAAATTAACGGGTTTTTTTTCCTTTACTAAAAATTAGTGTACCCCCAGGCTTGGTTGCAAAATAAATCACACTCATGAGACATATCAAGAAGCAGAACTCAGGACCCATTTTCTATATTATCCTTAATTTTCTCAAGTAAGTCACTCGGTCTTTAAATATTTTGTGAACGTATCTTCATCTCAGACCGCTTGACAGAGTAGTGACTACTTTTCCAATGATACCAGCTCATTCCTTGGTCATCGGTCTTGCCATTAAGATAAAGACCATTGAGGTTGGAGGTGTGACAAACTTTGTACCACCAGCCACCTTTGTACTCTGACGCACAGTTGCTTCCTTTCTGATCATTATCGCGATCCTTGGTGGTAAACGCTTGACCGCGGTGATAGCCAAGGGAATCACCTGCAGTGCCTAAATGAAAAGAAAACGAATTAGATAATCGCGAGTAACTGCTGAATACACCTTTGCCACCTTTCTTAGCGTTCTTTGAGAACGAGTCAGAATACAATAGAAGTTATTCTTTTGCAAATAAGTAGTGGGGTATCAGCAGTTAAGCTAAGTAATCAAAATAAAACTGTTTTTAAAACATTTTTAAAACTGCTTCAAAAACCCGTGAAACGTATATGTGATTATCTTGTCTCTAACCTCATGTCGTGTAATCGATATTATGAAAGTGCTTATCCACCAAGAGTGAAACCAGAGAGAGTGTGATTATCTTGTGTCTAACCTCATGTCGTGTAATCGATATTATGAAAGTGCGTATCCAGAGTGAAACCAGAGAGAGTGTGACTATCTTGTCTCTAACCTCATGTCGTGTAATCGATATTATGAAAGTGTTTATCCACCAAGAGTGAAACCAGAGAGAGAGAGAGAGAGAGAGAGAGAGAGAGAGAGAGAGAGAGAGAGAGAGAGAGAGAGAGAGAGCCAAGTATTTTTTAGCTTGTATCGTGAACACTCAGGAAAGCCGGCCCGAAGGGCGAAACGTCTGTCCCCTACATTAAAGATGAACCTGTGAGTAGTTTGCTTTTGACTCCATTCTTCATTCAACCTATTTATTACTCCGTGAAGTCAAGGCATCGTGTATCTTTCTTTGGATCCTGCTCACAAGTGGCATTCTTCGTTGGCGACGCAGCATTTTTCATTCTACCTATATATATATATACCTACATACATATAGAGTTTACAAACCTGAATATTTCCCCAAACTAAGCTGGTATTTTGCTCGCTCGCTTGCCACAGTAACTGAACTGTACTCGGCAAATGCTGTATTTCCATGAATGTCTTCCAAGTCCACACGA
>OX421455.1:14591035-14596035 GCA_949126865.1 Montipora capitata | reverse complement strand
TTAGTCCAAAGGGTGATAAACCTACCTTTAGGTATGTGAACCGATCAGATTGTGTGTCAAATATCTTCCAATATCTTAGCAGCGACGCGCGAAATATCGCGTTCGCCCCGCTTGGCTCATAAAGCGCCTGTCATGCAGGCTACCAATATCTATACTATGCAAGCTCCAGATATTGAGCATTGTAAAACTGTTTCGCTTAACGTAAGAGGGTTAAACAAACCAATCAAGAGAAGATCAATTTTTGAGGAGCAAGGGTTGCACAGTCGGTTAGTGCGCGGCCTTGGTGCATAAGGTCCTGAGTTCGATCCCCGGATCTGACATCCTTGTTTCGACTTCTCTCCTTTCAGTGTAGCCTAAGTAGCTTTAAATACCCTTAAAACGGAGCACTGATGGAATGAGGGGGGTAAAATGAGCGCTCCGTCGGCTTCCTGGGAGAGTACTTTCTAGAGAGTAAAGGAACTTCCGACGTTAAATAACGTGTACCTTTACCTTTACCTAGATGGTTGCACCAACAAAAACCTCATTTTTGCATCATGTTACAAGAAACATACAGTGATAGAAAAACTATGGCCACATGGGAATTAGAATGGGGTCGCAAAATTATATGCAATAACGGAACAAAGCACAGTAAAGGTAACATGATTTTAATCAACCCAACATATGATGCCGAAATTGTAAAGGTGGATAAAGACAACAATGGACGTTACATTATCCTAGACATAAAAATCGACAACACACATCTTAGTTTAATCAACATCTACGCCCCAATGATTCCTCACAACAAGTTCAATTTTTTTTCACAGTATGCAACAGAAACTGGAGAATTATGCGGACGAATATATCATTATAGGTGGTGATTTCAATTGTCCATTATCATCAACATTAGATAAGTTGGGAGGGAGGACAATTGATAACAATAAGTCTGTCATCGATTAAATTCACATCTTTCATCACTGTGCTCCCTTCAAATAACGATTGAAAAAGCAATTCTCGTGGGGAAAAAAAAGTTTTAAAATACAGTGCAGACTCGATTACTTCAGTTGATTTCTAGAAACCTTGTCAAAGAAACCTTGTCAAACCTTGTATACACCATACTCAGATCATAGTCATAGTGCGGTCGTTTTAACCCTAAAATCCGAATCCCTAAACTGCAGGAAACCTGGCCCGGGTTCTTGGATATACAACGCTTCACTCCTCGAAGATAACATTTACACAGAAGAAATCCAAAACAGTATTAAATCCTTTAGAGAGAAATAGGATTATTTAGAGGACAAAGGATTGAAATAGAATCTCATAAAAATGGAAATTCGCGGTAACACAATTGCATATTCCAAAAGGCTTGCGAAGAGCAAAAAGGACTTGGAAAAGAAATTTACTAGCAAAGTTAAATAATCTTATGGCTCAAGCAGAAAATGCCCGCATTAATTCCCAACGTCGAGTAGACATATATAATACACGAGCAAGGCTAAAGAAAATAAGCGAACAAAAGCTCAAAGGCGCGATGGTAAGAAGCAAGGTCAGATGGGTCGAACACGGGGAAAAAAACACAAGGTACCGGTAGTTAGAAGCATGCTCCGAAAAAAAGAATCCTGAAACTCAAAATGGAGAATGGCCTGGAGGTAGATGACCCGGATTCTATCCTCAAAGAACAAGCAAACTTTTTAAAAAATCTTTACACATCAAATAACGACAATGTAGAAAATCCAGTGTACGACGTCTTTTTCAAAAATGACCTTATTTCTCCACTTTGTGAGGAAAATGCTAACGTATGCGAAGGTCGCATTTCGATAGAAGAATGCGGCAAAGCCCTTGCTGAAATGGAAAGTTGCAAACCTCCAGGTTCAGATGGCTTCACTCCGGAATTCTATGAATTTTTCTGGAACAATATCGCTGAAGATGTCGTAGCGAGCATTAATTATGCCTTGGGCCGGACATGGGTGAATTGTCGATCAGTCAAAAGACAGGCATCATTACCCTACTTCCAAAGAAAGGTAAGCCCACTGACACACTCAATAATTTACGTCCAGTTTCCTTACTTAACACCGACTACAAAATAGCTTCCAAGGCCCTGGCAAAACGAATGGAAAAAGTCCTTCCTGAAGTAATTAATTAAATGATGAAGTGATTAATTAAAGATGTTATGGACTTTACAGAGTCAAAAAAAGCTACCTGGTATCGCAGTCTTCGTTGATTTCAAAAAGGCGTTCGACTCAATCGAATGGGACTACCTTGCCAAAGTACTAAATGTTGTCAATTTCAAAAAAGACTTTAAAAGATGGGTTTGGATACTGTATACTGATATATCAAGTTGCGTCATCAACGACGGCTTCGCGTCACCTTTTTTCACGTTAAATCGCGGGGTGCAACAAGGTTGTCCCTTATCAGGCTTGCTTTTCGTCCTCGGCATAGAGCTACTAAATCTAGCCATCTTGGCAAATCAAAATTGGCGATGAAGAAGTTAAGATTACGTTATATGCCGATGACACTACCCTGTTTTTAAGGGATCTAACTTCCGTCCACTCCTTACTTGAAATATTAGAACAGTTTAAAAATTGCTCAGGGTTGGAGCTAAACAAAACAAAGACGGAGCTACAATACTAGACATATTTAGTTGGAATACTTAGCGAATGGTCAGAATCATCGTGTTATAATTACAAGATCGTAGCTTATACCACAACCCCCTTCCCCCATTCAGGAATGGGGAAAGGGCGATGGGTGTTGCAACAAATGTGACGAGTATTGTAGCCTACCAAAAATATTAAGATGCTGGTTAACTTTTTACAAGGTGTTGAGATTTCGGTTGATTCTACAGGGGCACAAACGTAACGTAAGAACCGTGCGTGTCTGGTCTTCTCGAGACAGAGGTGAGAGATAATTTCATGCAGACTGGAACGCCTAAATTGCTCTGTTGTAAACATGGCAGTTCACAGCACCAGTGAAGTCGTCTCTCTGGCCTTTCTGTGGACGAATTCCAGGACCTATCGATACAATTTGAGCAAGTTTTGAAAGCTAAAAACTTCAATTGATGCTGTATTTTGCCGGTAGGACTGGGTGGCTCCACACTCATAAGAAATCTATGAAATGAGAATCGGGGGTCTTTCCTTGCCATGGAACGGCCGAATTACCCAGAATTCCTTTTGGGCATGAAGGAGGCAAGCGGAGACTGGTCCTCATCAAATGAGGAAAAAGTAGCCAGAAGAAGATTTCTAGGCGGATAATAAGGAGTAGCCAAGGTGCGTGCTATTAACGTAGACTTTTTGTCATAGGAAATTCGGCCTGGCGTTTAGTAATTTCTTGTCAAAGAAACGGTATAATGTAAATAAGAGAGTAATGAGATTTATATTTGCGATTACGTGTCCTCTTACGTACCACTTAAGTCAAACTCTACATCTCTATGCAATAAGCGCATTCAAAATTTCCTCATATTATTGTATAAAAGTAGTTAAAGAAAGAAAAGGCTTGTCCTGCATATATGAAAAATACGTTTTCTCTCCCATTCTCTTCTTATGCATGATCTTTGTGAAAATTACATTCTGTCCCTCAATAAACCTAGAACAACCAGTTATGGTCTTAGTTCTTTTTCTTATGTATTAGCTAAGTACGTTGCGAAATGCGCTACCTGATTTTTCCCGTACCACTGAGTTTACTGGTTTAAACTAATCCAGGGCCGGATTTTGTACAGCGGCTTTTCGTTTTAATTAATATATCTTTAAATATTATTTAATATTTAGTTATGTATTTGTATATATTATGTATGTTAGCTGTAATGTCTCGAAGATATTATTCTGAAATTCGAGATGAAATATAGTTTTATGCATGCATATATGTTACCTTTGGCAGGGCGCATGCGTGCACTTTGTAATCTGCGACTCCAGTGCTAACCATATGGCAGAGAAAATGACTTTTCTCTTGAATATATAAGCCATCGAAATCTTACGTTAAACTGTAATGACAAGGGCGGTTTGGAGCTGTGAGTAGGCGTGGGATTTGTCTCATATGGTTTAGGGGCCGACATATCCCTCCCTCGATGCCGTACCGGTAGGCGAGGTCGGTAGCAGAAAGCAGCGAAGGACCAACTGCGTCCAAAAGCGATCGCACGGGCCGAAATCCCGGGATGACTCGTTTGGTACGACGCTCCAGCGCCACGTCTGGAGGTACTGCGTGTTTTCCTCGTCTCGTCTTCAAACATTCTGTCAGCGCATGCGTGCGTAAATGTTCAGCCTCTCCAATACCTACAATAATAGACATATTTAGTTGGAACACTTAGCGAATGGTCAGAATCATCGTGTTACAAGATCGTGGCTTATACCATATCCCCCTTCCCCCAATTCAATGTTGTGTGAGAATTTTTCGGGCGACTACTAGTAGTTGTGGAAATCAACATTGGAGGAAGGGGGGAAACGGGGATGGGTGTTCCAACAAATGTGACGAGTATTGTAGGCAGTTGGGCTGACCGTAGCGATACTCGGCTCCGTTCGGGTTGCGATGGCCAAAGGATGGATAGGAATATATTTTTCTTACAATCAAGATATTTCCGATAGGCTAAATTTTGGAAGTAAATGAAAAGATTTAGAAAACATTATAAACTCTTGGAAAAGAAGAAAGCTTACCCTCTTAGGAAAAATAAACACCATAAAGACCCTAGGGGGGATCCAAGGTTATCTTTAATGCGTCAGTCTCGTCTTTACCCGATGGGTTCGCCAAAAAGGTGGATGTAATTACTTTTGATTTCCTATGGGATGGAGAACCCCACAAGATAAAAAAGTCTACTATCATTGGTGAGAAAGAAAACGGAGGGTGAAGGATGATAGCATTTTCATGAACAAAACACTCAAATCGACTTGGGCGGCAAGATTCCTCGACGAAAAGCAAGTACCGTGGAAAATTATCCAAAACGTCTGAACTGCACACCTTAGTGGTTTTAACGAAGAACTTCCATTCAGTGAGCTGCCTTTTTTCTGGGAAAACGTATTACAATATTGGGAAGAAATAAGGCATAT
>OX421455.1:14563535-14573535 GCA_949126865.1 Montipora capitata | reverse complement strand
CATTTGGCGAACAAGAAACTCTCTCAGCCTTTTGACTCAGCTTCTGTTCGAGAGCATTGTCTTCAAAACATCGAGTTCATCGAGGAAAGCCAACATTTAATTCCACTCAGCCATGTGGCCCTTATGGCGACCGCTGAGGGCTCAATCGCCGGCCCTTCATTCTCTCTTCCTTATACAGGGGGTACATTCATAGTAAATCGAGACTTTGTTTACGGCCTGAGATGCACGTTCTGGCCTTCACAAGCGGAAGAATGGTTACATCGAGACAGAGCACTCTGGCCCAGTTCTGAGGTTATTTCCGCCATATCAACCCAAGGGTGTCATCTGGTTCCTGTTGGGTCACACAACAGCGATGTCAGGGAATACGAGTGGAGATTTTCGTTCTCTGTTGCTGAATTAATGCTGGCGAGAACCCTATCAGAGAGGCAAAAGTTAGCGTATTCCTTGCTGAAGACGTTAATCAAATCGGAAATGAAGGTAAGAGGAATTGATGTGTTCGCATCATATCACTTGAAAACGTGTTTATTTTGGTTCATCGAGAGGAAAGGAATCGAGTCTTGGGGAGAGCATACATTAGGAGAAAACATTTTTGAACTCCTGGACTTTTTCATTTCATTCTATTCCAAAGGATCTCTACCAAACTTTTTCATATCACAGAACAATATGATAGATCACCGCTCTCCTAAAGATCTTGTCAATGCGTGTCAAGCTCTAAGAGAAATACGTGATACGGTAACGCAATCTCTGTGCCGCTACATCGAAACGAATCAGTCACTTCCGGTGTTATTCGATGCACCACTTGCTCAACTGCTCAAGGAAAATTCCGCAAAATTTGCTCAAAACTGTAAGTACAATTTTATTGTAATGGCCATAGCTTGTATCCTGAAAAACGGCAAAAGCAGAACTTTAAGCAGCAAGTTGTGTGTGGAGGCTGGTTCTCTGGTAAACAAGGCCCGTCTTCTTCACCAAGCAGCTCAAAGTGAGGACGCACTTGCCAACTTGCACTCCGTTCTTGCTGAAGCTTCAGAAGTTTCACATGCTGAGGAAACACTTACTGCAAATTTGCTGCTTTCACTTCTTGAAGAGTACTTAGCAGTGGATCACTTGAAAGTTACTGAGAGCAGCGCTGTAGCTCTTGCAGTATTTAACGTTTTCCTGACTCTTCATCCCTCACATCTTGACCCTGGCTTTGAAAAGAATTCTTTGGAGCTTCAAACTCACCTTTGCAACCCCTCCTTCAAGGAGACTCTGTTCTGGGCTGCGAGAATGCACGAGGCCTACAGTGATGCCATTTACGAGTTTGTGGTAAAGAAATGGAATAATGGACCCCAGTTGCACACTGATGATGATGAAGCAAAGAAATTCATGAAGCTTTTGATGGTAATACTGGGGAAACCAACCAAACAAGCCAGTGCAGTAACAGGGTCTTTAGTCAAGCGAGGAGTAGAAGGTCAGAGGTTTCTTATGATGCGCATGCTTGCTGATTATTTGTTACATGTTCATTTGGAGAGCTCCTACATTGCATTTCAAGCTGCAGCATACCTCATGGACAAAAGCGTACTGTCCGAAATTTATCTCCAGGTAAAATGGTCCACTTATCCACCAAGCAGGATTCATGCTATTGAACTCATCTTATCTAAACCAGAATTGCAAGCTGAACTGCCTGAAGACGAATTTGCTAGATTGGTTCAAATGCACCACGAACAACTGAACTGAACTGAACTGGATTCAAAACTGTACTTACACTATTAAATACGGATTTTCTTGATGGGACACAGGTAACACTGGTAAATTGTGGTTATAATAGTGCGAGACATTTGCTGCTAGCATTAGCTGAAATTGTACTAATATAAGGCATAGTACACTCTGGGCATGTGTACAAATATATTTTCCACTATTATTTTAGCTTCACATTCCTTCTTACAGTTTAATTTTGTCGCCTTTAGGTGTCGCACTGCGCTTATGGTAGATTCCGATTGGTTCGCTTTACCTATTTAAGATGCTGTTTTCAGTTTGCTCTCTCTCTCTCTCTCTCTAGGTGTAAAGTGCGGCACTTTCGTAACATTTTCTCTCTGTAGTCACAACTTAAACAGTTTTCAATGATTTAGGACTTCCTGCTCTACATAAGCGCAGCAAGATTCTCTCCAACTCTTTACAACTAATGTCAGGAACCCATGACCCGGAGCCTACAACTCTACTGTGTTCGTGTCACGGCGTTTTAACAGACCGATTTATTTTTAGATTGAATTTCCCGCTAATGAGACTCCCACAGGAGCCCGATGACCAATTACAAGAAATTAAGATGACGTCATAGGGTCACCGAACCGGACCTGCCTTTGTTTTTTCGGGAAAAGATAGTCTAAAAATAGATCGGTCTGTAAAAATGCCGTTACATAGGCCCAGTATGGGATCTGTAGGCTCCGGGTCATGGGTTCCCGCTAATGTCACAAATTTTCAAGTTTGTAGCTTGCATTGTTAAGCAAATATAAACATTTATTTAAAAGTATGTCTGGCGTAAAAGCCGCGTGGAGAAAGTGCTACAGTTTCTGCCACTTCGCTAGAAAGTGCAACCTAACGGGAATTCACCTTGGATTACTCTGAATGTTAAATCATTTGCTGAAAATCGTCTAGATACATGTATGCTTTTATGCAATTGACGCTAAGGTACAGCTGTAAATTCACTGATAAAAAATGGACGAATAGTAGTGATTACCTGTAGTGGAAAAGCGCGTGTACGATATTTATTAAGAGTGCATGGCTAAGGGTTGATGGTGGGTCTGTTTAAGAATTGTTGTTTCCAAAATTACGACTCTAGTTTTTGTTGGCAGAAAACTGAATACTTCATTTGCAAGCAATATTGCCGCATCTGTTTTGAGCCGACCGGTTGGCTCAGTTGGTTGAGCAACGGACTAGAATGCGGGAGGTCATGGGTTCAACATCCGTGGCCGGACCAACACTTGAACTCAGGATCTTTATATAACCGAGGAGAAAGTGCTACCTTGTAATTACATCTGCTAATGGTTAGACACTCTAGTCTTATATTCTAATTTGCTCCCCCGCTCAAACGAATATGAAACATTTATCATGTAATAAGCAACCATTGTAGGGTTGTGTCTATATGTGCCGTGAACGACCCTCTTTATTATGTTCTTATAAGATAATCTGGAATTTGAGAATTACAATTCTGGTGGTAATGTCTTCGCCTAAAGAAGACATAAATTTTCAGACTACAACTCTAACATCAGAGTATTTACAAGGAATCCGACAGTTTCCGAACTGTACCTCTTATGAAGGTTTTTATACATAATAACAAGCCTCACAACCACACAAAAAGGACAATTTTATTATTCCTTTAAGAATGGGGCTGGCGTAGATTTTTGGGGGTCACAATGCTTTAAACACTTTAAACAAAGGAAGCAAATCAGACGAAGTGTGTCTTTTGCCTCTCTCTGGGTGACGACTGTTTGGAGTCTTCAAGACAGCGTTTGTTTGGTGATGGAAGTGATCAAAGCATCAAAAGGTTGCATCAAAGTTATCACACGGTTATTGGTGTCCGGAGACTGCCAGCCAAAAAATCATCGATGTCATGTTATGCCAAGTGATGCGATATGTAAGGCAAGCACTGCGGGAAACCGATAGACGTCTCTTCTGATAGTGACCGAGAGGAGCCTGAGAACAAGTGCATTTAATTGGGTATATACTTCATGCCATTATGCCGTATAGTCGCCCAATATACAGTCGCCTAGTATTGGATCAAGTACACCCTGATTAAACCTAACACGGATCAACGGTCCCCAATACTGATCAATTGTTTCTGATAGCGATCAACTGTCCCTTGCACTGATCTACTGTCCCTATCAGTGATCATCTGTCAGCAACACTGATCAACTGTCCCTAGCACTTATCAACTGTCCCTAACACTGCTTAACTGTGCCTAACACTGATCATCTGTCACCAACACTTCTTAACTTTCCCTAGCACTGATCAACTGTCTCTATCAGTGATCCAGTCACGCCAAAACGCAGACTACAGACTGTGCAGACCGTGCAGACCAGGGGTAAAATATGGTGTTTCCCTCGCTATTATTGAGAGCTAACCGTACAGAGGCTAACCTGACTGTTACTTAGGCCAAATTCGGACTAACCAGATTGATTTTCAGGCTAACCGAATTTTCATTTTTCAGACGGTCTGCACAGTCTGCAGTCTGCATTTTTCAGTGTCCCTTAGTCATCAACTATCGCTAACAGTGATCAACTGTCCTTAAGAATGCTTGTCTTTTCCTAGTAGTATGATCAACTGGCTCCAACATTGCTTCACTGTCTCTAGCAGTGATCGACTGTCCCTGACTCTGCTTAAGTGTCCCCAGCAGTGATCAACCGTCCCTAACACTCTTAACTGTCACTGGATTACTGGAAAAGCAGGATCGAGGCATCGTGCGTTCTGGTTTGCATCAGTTAGCTCTGGTTCAGTAGCAGCCAACTCGTACAGATTCAGCGTGTGGTCACTTAACGAAATTTCGATCTTGTAAACAGCGCTAACCAGCGCTTTTCTTTCAAAGAGAGGTTTTTTTTTCTGTCTGTCTGTCATTATCGAATATCTCTGATGTCCCATGTTTTTCAAGGTGACCAAACATCGAATAGGATCGAATGTTTCAGTAGACGATGTAAAACTACATTTTAGATAATAAAAAGTTGAGTTAGTGGAAAAATACATAGTTGACACTCATAAACAAAATCAGTTTTTATCACTGAGAGGGCCAAATTGGCTGACTCTTTTTTGGGTACTTAGCTCACAAGATGTCAAGTAGGTGATAAGTTCAACAAAACAGTTACATATTTTATGATGGCATACATCGGTTTAGCAACAAAAAATGGTAAAAGGCGAGTGAGGTTTGATCTTGTACTGAACAGAAAGCAAAAATGGAATCTTCTTCCCTTATATCTTTGTTCGATGGAACAAAGAATATGATTTCGCTTTGAGTCTTCTTTCTTTCTTCGGGTCACGATAATCCTGCGCGTTCGTTCCCATATCTCCAATTTTGTTTTTGAGCTAGTGGACAGTATGTCGGGTAAAAAAAAAGAAACTATGAGGTGAGGGTAGGATTGCTTTCAGTAATGAGCGTTAATATTTGCATCGTTGGTGCGTTCTTCAGAAACTATTGCTTTCAATGGTAATTCTTTACCGAATGATCACCTATTACAATTTGACCGCCTGTAGTTACGGGCAAAACCTTTTACGGAACAATGTACCTACCAGACTATAGCTTATAGCCAGGATGCCTTGAAGTCAAAAGTTGTCCTTTGAAATCTTAAACTTCAATGAAAAAATGGAGAAATTGTTTTTTTTTCTGATAATATCGATATGAATGACATGCGCAGTGTCACTGATGCATTGTGGTAATCTTGTTTGTGCGAACGTCTGTGGAACCAGAAACACACCGATACTCAATCCGCTTTCAAAAAAGGGAGATTTCTTCCAAAAATTTTGCCCTCAAACCTCGATTTTTTCCCTAAATACCAGAGGTGGATTGTGTATTAACTAGTTTTCGAAAAAAAACCAGCTCTAAAACCATGTTTCAATGGGGTACTTATCGCAAAATGGGCGGTGGACTCCGGTTTTCATCTCTTTGAAGGGTCGCGCTTACAAAAGCCTGGCCTATTTTCAAAGGCTTTACAATCGATTGACTGGAACTGTTATTGAATTCAACAATGGAAAGCTTAGGAAACAGTTAAACTTGGAAATAAACCCGACTTAAGAAGCAGGTAAGCATGGACTTGTGATAAGAAATAGGCTCAAGATAGGTCGCAAATGCTCTTACATGTGCTGATAGAAACGCCCATATCTTTTGAAATACTGAAATCGTAGAGGGGTTTTTGCATTTTTGTGTCCATAAATGATCAGCTATGAAGAATGGAGTTTTCAACTAGGTCCGAAGTTTTAAAAATCATCGTCTAAATTGAGGCCATTTTCAGGCCCTGTTCGATGGCGATTAATGTTGTTGAGTATTATGCTTGATTTTGTTTTGCCACAAGAGTTAAGAGATAATTTGTTAGATTATTGGTAAACTTCACGGGTTTATGAGTAGATTGACCTAAGATCCATCGCTAGTTATATAGACGACGCGAATCAAATAATTTTCAGGGCCATGAAAAATGGGAATTTTCTGTTTTGGAGATGTCGCCACGGGCCCTGTTGAGGCGAGAGACATTTGAATTGCTCCTAGCGCAGCCAGAATATAATTTCTAATCAAACTAAGTCTGTTTTTATTCCAACATTAGTAAAGTGTTTCAGTTGACAGAGGCACAGCTGTAAGCAGTTGTGCTTGTGTCAAACTGATCACTGTTGTTTTCAGATTGAAGACTTGCAATTGTGTGTGTACCCAATCTACCCCACCCTCTTCAATCCATGACCATAAGTGTTTGTTTCATGGGCAGGGTACATGAAGAATACTTAAAACTCATTGCAGCGTGTGATTTAAAATCTTTATTAGGGGTCCGTGGGTCTTCCGTCCATTTGATTTCCATGAAAAATGGAAAATGAAAAAATGGATTTTGTATTTTTAATGTTTCATTTGTTTTTACCAAGGAACGTTGAGAATAAAATTCCAACAAACACAAACATGACAATCATGGTTTCTTATTGAATGAAAATTAAAAATGACAATACAAATCTTTAATTTTTATTTGCAAAGGAAGAAAGAAGAATTGAATAGCAGCCAATCGATTTGAAATTATTCTTTTTCAGAACCTTTCCAATCGGGGTCTAATTCTTTGATTTTTCAAGGAAGGGGCTTTCAAGATGGAGGAAATGATCCATGCAGTAAATATCCGATCAATTTTCAATTTTCCTCTGTCGATGATCAAGTAAAAATGAAAAATTGACAAACCCTTCCGCACCATGGGACGGACAAGTCGAGACCGCAACTGACAGGGCTGGGGTTGGGAGAAGTCACGCAACCCTTGGAGGGGAGGGGAGTTAAGTTATGGCGGCTACAAGGCTCTACTAGGAGTCATATTTTTATTTCCTCGCCACAAATGTGAAAGCTATGTGGTTCCCTGCATGTTCAGACGTTTTCAACGACTTGGACCTCCACTAGGCTGCCTTTTTAAAGGCCAAAAATTCACATGCGCCAGGTACGTGATATTTGCATCTGCTCGAAGTAGTATTTGTATGAATCGAAATACATCAAATAAAGCAACTTTTCCAGAATGAGACGACAACAAAAAGTTTGAAATCGCAGGAAAATTAACGCTACCGAGGCGAAATTATGGTTTGCAGTCAAGTTTGCCCCTTGAATAAGCTTATAAAACACAACGATACAGGTAAATCAGCACTCCTTCTTTCCAAACTCGTGGGTTTTACTATTTTTCATTTGTTTTCAAGAATACATTTTCACATGTATAAAGCTGTTCAAAGCACTGAATTTAAACACATCATGGATCACACTCTCACAAGCTAAGCTGGTAAAATTATAATTGTGTCATATACATTTTCCTTTCATCTTATAGGAATAACCTGAGCAGTACTCAATAATAAGGGATGTGATTTCACGGAGGATAAAGTGAAACATGAGGATAAAGTCAAACAACCGGCTGAAATTTGCAGCTATGAGCAATACACATAAGTGAGGTCTCGGAATAACTGAATTGCATTTACTACATTTTCAAACACAGTGAGAAAATCAGGAAAATGTGAATGGAAGTGTTTCCTTCTTGCTGAACTTTGGCATCCATCACAAGACAATGGGTCTATACCAAATTCTGGCCAGGTTGTCAATTGCCCCCCACTTCCTTCAAATAACTGAACAGACACCGCTGTTGTTGGAACAACATCTGGTGTCAACTTAACTGTCTTGTCCATAGCTGCTTGCATATTGTTTGGATGTACTCTCTGTTCTATTGTAATGCAGAGAGAATATGAACATACCGGTAGCTAGTGATTTAAGAACATGGTGATAGAGTGATTTTACTCGACCCGTGAAACAGAGCATAATAGTTACTGTGTAACACTACCTCCTAATTAGCCCTATTGTTTTTCTGTTACTCAGACTATTTACACGAAACACCCCACCACCTTTTGTAAAAATTTCTCACGTTTAGTCTAATAAACGAAGAAAAGTATTACAATAACAGTCGTATAATTTATCTCTTCAGTTGTGTCATTATTGTGTGTTCTGTTTTTGTGTCAGTTTTTTCATCCTCAGTCTTGTATACACCATGTGATAGGGGCTTTTACGCACATATAGTGTGTAATATTCCACTATATATATTTCATGGATCAAGTAAAATCACTCTATCACCATGTTCTTAAATCACTAGCTACCGGTATGTTCATATTCTCTCTGCATTACAATAGAACAGAGAGTACATCCAAACAATATGCAAGCAGCTATGGACAAGACAGTGAAGGTTACACCAGATGTTGTTCCAACAACAGCGGTGGCTGTTCAGTTATTTGAAGGAAGTGGGGGGCAATTGACAACCTGGCCAGAATTTGGTATAGACCCATTGTCTTGTGATGGATGCCAAAGTTCAGCAAGAAGGAAACACTTCCATTCACATTTTCCTGATTTTCTCACTGTGTCTGAAAATGTAGTAAATGCAATTCAGTTATTCCGAGACCTCACTTATGTGTATTGCTCATAGCTGCAAATTTCAGCCGGTTGTTTGACTTTATCCTCATGTTTCACTTTATCCTCCGTGAAATCACATCCCTTATTATTGAGTACTGCTCAGGTTATTCCTATAAGATGAAAGGAAAATGTATATGACACAATTATAATTTTACCAGCTTAGCGTGTGAGAGTGTGATCCATGATGTGTTTAAATTCAGTGCTTTGAACAGCTTTATACATGTGAAAATGTATTCTTGAAAACAAATGAAAAATAGTAAAACCCACGAGTTTGGAAAGAAAGAGTGCTGATTTACCTGTATCGTTGTGTTTTATAAGCTTATTCAAGGGGCAAACTTGACTGCAAACCATAATTTCGCCTCGGTAGCGTTAATTTTCCTGCGATTTCAAACTTTTTGTTGTCCTCTCATTCTGGAAAAGTTGCTTTATTTGATGTATTTCGATTCATACAAATACTACTTCGAGCAAATGCAAATATCACGTACCTGGCGCATGTGAATTTTTGGCCTTTAAAAAGGCAGCCTAGTGGAGGTCCAAGTCGTTGAAAACGTCTGAACATGCAGGGAACCACATAGCTTTCACATTTGTGGCGAGGAAATAAAAATATGACTCCTAGTAGAGCCTTGTAGCCGCCATAACTTAACTCCCCTCCCCTCCAAGGGTTGCGTGACTTCTCCCAACCCCAGCCCTGTCAGTTGCGGTCTCGACTTGTCCGTCCCATGGTGCGGAAGGGTTTGTCAATTTTTCATTTTTACTTGATCATCGACAGAGGAAAATTGAAAATTGATCGGATATTTACTGCATGGATCATTTCCTCCATCTTGAAAGCCCCTTCCTTGAAAAATCAAAGAATTAGACCCCGATTGGAAAGGTTCTGAAAAAGAATAATTTCAAATCGATTGGCTGCTATTCAATTCTTCTTTCTTCCTTTGCAAATAAAAATTAAAGATTTGTATTGTCATTTTTAATTTTCATTCAATAAGAAACCATGATTGTCATGTTTGTGTTTGTTGGAATTTTATTCTCAACGTTCCTTGGTAAAAACAAATGAAACATTAAAAATACAAAACCCATTTTTTCATTTTCCATTTTTCATGGAAATCAAATGGACGGAAGACCCACGGACCATTAGGCTACTTAACTGTCGAAAATTCCTTCAAGAGTAAATATCATTCTATGAAAATATGAAACAGGCAATAAGAGACTACAAAATAGCTAAGTTATAACTGTTATCATCTTTATTCCTCGTCACATTGACAAAATATATGATAACTACATAACAAAGAAGATATGTTTCACTTTGATGGAAAAATGTACTTAATTGAAAAAGTACATGATGTTGCAAAAGCCCCACTTGAAAGTTACGCA
>OX421455.1:14551035-14558535 GCA_949126865.1 Montipora capitata | reverse complement strand
ACTGTAGAGCTGGCTATCTAAATATGCTGTGCCAACCATTTTGTGATAGAGTTAATATTGTCAATATTTTCAATTTCTCCCAATCAAGGCTCAAATTTTATTTGATGAGTACTTTGTCTACATGTAGTTCATACAGTAACAACACAAAAAGGACATCCTGGAGAATTTTTATAACAACTTTTGTTTTAAGGTATAATTGCTCCACTGCTTTAATTGGATACGGTAAAACTCACAACATCTGCATGCTTTTAGTGCTTTCTGGCCAGGAACCCAAGAAAAAAAGAGCAATTTATAGATGAAATACAAAAGTTGTTTTGAGTTGTAGCCATCAAACACTAATTCCATTTAAAAACCACGAGAAACTCAGGATCAATAATTATTTTTGATTTTATTACATGTACATGCACAAAATGGTATACATGTATTTGGAAAGGTGGACACTTGTGGGAGGCTTCCATGTCAGGCTTCCAGATAAGTTTGCAATTCATTTAGCTTCATTATTCAGTTTCACTTACACTGGAGGATTGCTTATGAATGGCAAAGTGGTGTGTTAATCATTCATTGAAATGTACAATGTATGTAGCTTATGCATTGATTGATTGATGGATTGACTGGTGTGAATATTTTCTAGGGCCTACCTCAACCACAGGATGCAGTGCTGAAGGGAATTTCTTGAAGTGCAAGAAACAGAAAAGTCCACTGATTGTGAATTGTGATGCAATTGTAAATTAATGTCTTTATGTCAGTACTTGGGTAGAGGTGTCATTGTTATTTTGGATACACCTAATTATGAAATTAATCTTTTGACATGAACGGGGGTCAAGTGAATTGTTTCAGGAATCTGGTAATTATGGCAGAGTCGAATGTTCAGGGCAACAATCAGTGATTTCCAGTGCTAATATAAGAATTGTTTCTCAATAATTTTTGACTAAAATCAAGAAAGGTTTCACAATCCTTTAAGTCTGAGAAAATTGTCAGTCATCTTTCAATACTAAATACATCAAACATAAGCAGTAACATAAGTTTAAGTGATATCTTTCTAATGGACGTATCTGCGTGTGGCATCAATGATTGAAAGGTGGGTGTAATATAAGTACCACTCAATTACATGCAATTAATTTGTTATAGTATCTTAATTTGTAGTATCTTCCATCTGAACTCAACTGGCGGGTGGCAGGCCTCATACAGTTCAATGTAATTTGTAAAGTAGCTCTACCCATTCAGTTAATTTGTCATAGTATACTAACGAATTTTGTAGTATTTTCCATCTGAAATGGCGGGTGGCACACCTCATACAGCTAGATGTAATTTGTAAAGTAAATTGTAGGTCTAACCTGATTTGCAGTTAATTTGTCATAGTATACTAATTTGTAGTATTTTTCATCTGAACTGGTGGGTGGCACACCTCATACATTTGAACAATGTAATTTATGAAGTAGGTCTAATCATGCAGTTAATTTATCATAGAGCAGTTTTCAATTGAGTGTCGTAAAACCAAAACCAAAGTAATTACTTTGGCCAATCAAAAAGGTTGGAGACAATCCAGTAAACCAATCAAAACTCGAAGTAATTACAAGTAGCGGACACAAAGCGTGGGAAAATTTGCACGCGCAAGCCACGATTGGTTTTGGTTTCATTTCTGATTGGTTGAAAAGATGAACCAATCACTGAGTGAAGTAATCATAAACCAAAGTAATTCACTAATTACTTTCGACACTCAATTGAAAACCACTCTAGTACACTAATTTGTAGTATTTTTCATCTGAACTAGTATACTAAATAATTTTGTAGTATTTTTCATCTGAACTGGCGGGAGGCACACCTATACAGTTCAATGTAATTTGTAAAGTAGGTCTAATCATGCAGTTAATTTGTCATAGTATACTAATTTGTAGTATTTTCCATCTGAACTAGTGGGTGGCACGCCTCATACAGTTCGATATTATTTGTAAAGTAGGTCTAATCATGCAGTTAATTTGTCATAGTATACTAATTTGTACTATTTTCCATCTGAACTGGCAGGTGGCACAGTGACCTCACATAGTTCGATGTAATTTGTAAAGTAGGTCTAACCATGCAGTTAATTTATCATAGTATACTAATTTGTAGTATTTTCCATCTGAACTGGCGGGTTGCACACCTCATACAGTTCGATGTAATTTGTAAAGTATAGGTCTAATCATGCACTTATTCTGTCATAGTATACTAATTTGTAGTATTTTCCATCTGAACTGGCGGGTGGCATACCTCATACAGTTCGATGTAATTTGTAAAGTAGGTCTAACCATGCAGTTAATTTTTCATAGTATACTAATTTGTAGTATTTTCCATCTGAACTGGCGGGTTGCACACCTCATACAGTTCGATGTAATTTGTAAAGTATACTGGTCTAATCATGCACTTATTCTGTCATAGTATACTAATTTGTAGTATTTTCCATCTGAACTGGCGGGTGGCATACCTCATACAGTTCGATGTAATTTGTAAAGTAGGTCTAACCATGCAGTTAATTTAATTTTCATAGTATACTAATTTGTAGTATTTTCCATCTGAACTGGCGGGTTGCACACCTCATACAGTTCGATGTAATTTGTAAAGTATAGGTCTAATCATGCACTTATTTTGTCATAGTATGCTAATTTGTAGTATTTTCCATCTGAACTGGCGGGTGGCATACCTCATACAGTTTGATGTAATTTGTAAAGTAGGTATAACCATGCAGTTAATTTATTTGTCATAGTATTTTGTAGTATTTTCCATCTGAACTGGCGGGTGGCACACTTCATACAGTTCGATGTAATTTGTAAAGTAGGTCTGACCATGCAGTTAATTTGTTATAACATACTATGAAGTATTTTCCATCTGGTTCTGTAGATAAACGTGTTTGAAGAACTTAGATTCAAGCACACTACTATAGGTACTTGCCTTCAAACAATACTTAACAAAATTTTCACCACAGTGTATTGTGGTTGGGGCATCATCGGTGTAAGTTGTTTCAATTGATAATAGTCTTGGGCCCAGTTCAGATACCAAACCTAATAACTTAAATTACATGAAAATACTATGTAGCATAGGAATCAATGTGAAATGGCTGAGTCATTCTCCTAGCTGCTATTTCAACTTTCAAGCAGGTTCGATTTAGATACTGAATTTTTCTCAGATGGAACATAAATTTCTGTGAGCGTGGATTTGAGAGTATACAGTGCATATACTTGTATTATTTTGCAATTATTGTGTTGTCCTAAGGTCAGCCTAAGTTTTTATTAATTCCCGATCAAATGTTTGGTATCTGAACTCAGTCTCAATTAACTTCTATGTGTTGGCTTTACATTGCCAAGTTTACTGCTGTAAGGGATATTTTATTACGCTTTTGGGATTGAAAATGTGCATTCATCCAAGTGAATTGTTGTATTGGCGAAAACAAAAGCCATGGTATTTGAGGCAAAATGAAACCTCTTCTGCAGGTTACAATCATTTCCAAAGTACTATAGAAAGGCAAGATAATTTCAACAATTTAAAGAGATCTAATAATAATGACAGAGGGCTTTGATATACCTTACATTATCGTTGCTCCAAACTACATTGTAAACAATGTAAGTAATTAAAATTAATTTTAGATTTAAATATATCTATCATAATTAGGAACTTACTGTCATGCAAGTTATTTTTTAAGATGAGTAATAATTTGCTGCTAGTTGTATACAGTTGCATTAAGTTGTTACTATTTTCTGCATCAGGGTACAGTGTCTGTTTCGGCCACATTTGAGGAAAAAATGTTGAGTAATTCTATCCTCTTATTTACGTCACCTACAATCTTTTGCATGTAACATTTGTATTTGGGGTGCATAATATGAGAATGTGTTATTTTTGGCATTAGTTTCTAAGGAATACTTCACCTTTGAGTTCCACTGCATGGAGGCATTGTCTAAAGGTCAATAAAACAGCTTCATGAATATACTTCAAATATGTCCATCCAAGTTTAAGACCTATTTAATTGCCATCTCAATGTGCACTTGTATTATTAATAGACAAAATTGAGAATGTGACTTTTTATTGCATATGTTTAGATACTTAAACCTGCTTTATTTTATTGTTGAAATGGTTGTCAAGCAGTATTTAATCAACACAGTCTCAAGGTATGTCATCTTCCATCTTAACCCTTTCAGCCCCTTGGGGTTCCCCATTGACGAGTAAAATCGTCTGGCGTTAGACAGAGTAAAATCTATAAGTGGCACTATTGGGAGTGAAAGGGTTAATGGGGACAGTTTTTGAGTGAATCTAGCTGTTGTTAACCCTTTCAGCCCCGTGGGGTTCCCCATTGACGAGTAAAATCGTCTGGCGTTAGACAGAGTAAAATCTATAAGTGGCACTATTGGGAGTGAAAGGGTTAAGGAAAATGCCAAACAGATTCTTTGATTACATTTGCTAATTTGAGAAAAAGGTGATGGAAAAGCATTTACCTCTGGCCTAATTAAACAACAGTGGTGTAAAATCACATTTTAATCATCTTGCTATTACAAGCAAAACTAACGTTTTGGATCACATCTGTCATCTTGACCAAAAGCAAATGATATTGTTATCACATTTGCTACAGTGAGCAGAAGCATAATTTTATTTTGATCACAGGGCTGCCTAAACAAATAGTCAAATTTCCTATCGTAAACAAGCATGAAAACCTGGTTATTTGACTGCATTTGGTATGCAGAGCAATTTATGTGAAAAAAATCGTATTTTGGTTACATTTAATATCCCGAGCAAATCTCTACAAAAATACATCCTTGAACACATTATTTTGCTTTCCTGAGCATAACCCTGCAAAACTACACGTTTGGGCACATTTGCTATTCTGAGCAGTCTCTGCAAAATTCATGTTTGAATACATTTGCTGTTCCGACCAAACAGGTACAAAAACTAATATTTGCTCGCTTTTACTCACTTGTAAAAAGGTGCAATGATGACAGTTTGATCAAATTTACAACTTCAGGAAAAGTATTTGCAAAATTTTAATTTTAACATCATGTTTACTACCCCTCCAAATGTCACGAAAAATACCATGTTATCCGTACTTTTACTCACAACAGCAAATTTAAAACAAATGTGGCCTTTACGACCGTTGCCCTGGGTAGAAAAACTGTGGCAAATGTGATCTTTGCTTTTCAGCAAATTTAAGCAAAAGTGCACAAACGTAGCATTTGCCATGCACTTACTCCACATTTGCTATATGTGAAAAATTCGTTTTTTCGTCCAGTGTTAGTCAGATTATTATAATCTTTTTATTGAGCAGCCCCTGGAAAAAATATGAAAATAGCATTTAAAACTTTTGTTGGTACTGCCCCGCACCGTTGCACTTACGGACAGGCCTGAAGAAGGAAAATAAAAATAGGAAAAAGAGACAATTTAATACCCAAGCAATCTTTTTTTTGCATTCATTTTTTAGGTTATACAGTGGTTAAAGGAAAGCAAAACAATTTGGGACTAGGATTTTCAAGATACAGCTCGTAATGACACTTCATTTTGCATAATCATTTCCACTTTCTCATCTTTTATTTAGATCATCTTTTGCTTATAATTATCGAACATCTCTTAGTTGTATCAAACATCCTTTAGTTGTATTGGGCATCTTTTATTTATATCGGGCATCTTCGCTTATAGATTTATTGCACATAGCATTAATGTATATATGCAACATAACATTGATTTTAGGAAATACGATATTTTCTCCGTAAAGGGCCTTCATAGCAATCATTTTAACTCACGTTTATTCCTCGTTCATGTTACCTTGATCCTGATATAGGTTTCTTCAACCTAAGTGAAAAGACCAAGCAAGGCAAAGTAACCAAGCTTTTGCTGTCCAAATACAATAGCAGTAACTCACTCTCCTTGGTATTTACTGATGTAAATCAGAAATCAAATTGAATCATGTAGAAAAACTGTACATGATGTCTTCGACTCAGCGAAGAGATGAATATGCACACATAAAATTCTGAGAAATCACACACTGTGACCATTTCCTAGAAAAGAAGAAAAAAGTGGGGCACTCTGCCAAAATAAAACAAATATGAAAGCAATGCAAACTACATAATAGATGCATCGTTATTATCATAAATTATCAATCTGAGGTACTGTGACTGTAATATTATAGACATTACATCATTTCAAAAGTATGTGCTAAGCCAGCACTGGCAGTTTCGGAGGGAAAGTCCCAGGCTTTGCCAGTGATAATGAATTTCATAACCTGCAGAAGTAATTGCATCATAAAAAGAGACGTTTATTAAATTAAAATCAATATCCTTTGCTGCTCGACCAATCAGATTTTGGAATATAACAAAAAAGTGTTTTCTTATTGGTCAGAAAGTATAGACATGACGTCATGGAGCAGAGGCGCTAAATTCAAATCCAAGAAAACATTCTCTTCACAAGATCGCTGGAACTGCACTTATTAAGAGAGGTGAGTTGGCTTCTTAATTCGACTTTGCCGCCTGTATTCTCATTATATAGCTTATTTCTTAACACCTTTCCTACAAAGTAAACTGCTAAAATACCGTCTGTAATCGTTTTGTATCGAATAACACCACTTGCAATTGGTTCTCGAAGCGTTTCTTTGAATCGGCGGATTCACCTTTCAACTTCTTGATGCTAACATGAAGCTGGACCCAAATGTTCCTGCTTCTAAGAGCTTCTTTAATTTTTACTGCGCTCCATGAGAATTCTGGAAACTCGAATGCATGTCGTCGTTTTTGTTATGGAAGCTTAAAAGAAGCTGTCATATCTTCCTCGCACCAACACGTATCTTCTCCCGCGCAAAATTAAGATACGCAAAGTTATTTTTGTCAAAGGTCGACAATGCATTTTTAAAATTGCGGTCTTGGCCCCAGTTGTTCGAAGAGTGGATAACGCTATCCACTGGATAAATCACTATCCACTGGATAACTCAATGAATGATGCCAGTAATCGGATCAAAGGGTTTTGGGATCGCCAGGGGGCAAACATTGCAACGCGCTGTAAGAAAATGTATCATGGAGGAAACTTATTTCGACGTCCAAAAAATGATTTTGGAGAGAAATCAACGCTTTTTTCGACACAGATTTATCAGAAATCGATTTGGGTAACGGTCAGTGTAAAACGCAGACTGCAGACTGCAGACCGGAGGTAAAATGCAGACTGAGGGTAAAATGAATAAGAGTTAAAAGTCCATGGAAAATGCGATCGTTGAATGTTTTTGCGCTTCCAGATGAATTGAAATGTTCAAAGTTATTTCTCACACCAGTACATCGGGGGATATCGATCGATAAACCAACAATTATTACTCGGAATACCTGAAAGGTATCCGAGCTATAGGTTGTTCACCATTTACCACAAGAACTCCGGCAATTTCGGTTGGAATGTAAATGGTAAGCCTATTTTGGTCTTCCCAAACGAAAAATTTCCGGAGAAAACGGGATTTCTTGAAAGGTAGTCCAAAATTCCCAAACGGAATTTCCAATCGGAAAACGTGTTTAC
>OX421455.1:14538535-14546035 GCA_949126865.1 Montipora capitata | reverse complement strand
TTGTTCTTTTCTTAGATGACAAAACGTATTAATTTATTACGTGACTTGGAGCTGCAGCTAGAAACAGTGACAATCCCATGCATAAGGTCTCATTGGGTTTGATAGAAGTAAAAAATATTTTAGAAAAATGTTTTAAAGCTTTTATCATAACTTCTTGTCTTTGTCCTGCTGGACTTAAACTAAGCTCTACCATTTTGAACAAGGAACTTGTCAATCAACCTATTGTTATATTTGCAATATGATCTTTGGTTATTAATTAATTTTTAGTTCTTATCCCATTTTGTGCAGATATCCTCTTTTTCACATAGTTAGTTTTAAGTTTTTATTCCCTGTAGTGTATCTTTATTATAGTTAGCACTCGGCCCCACAAGCATGTATTATTGTTTAAATATTGATTGTGTTTAAATAAAGGATATTGTTGTCTTATCTTGTACATAATGCCCAAACAGCCTCAGTTGTATTCGCATTAGATTCTGAATTTCACATTTAAAGACAAACCATTAAAAAGTGTACGCAATTTAAAGGAGCCCAGAAAAAATTTTCAAACTATTCATGGATTTCAAGTTCCTGAAGCAGGCAAACCTTGAAGAGCTTATGTGACCATATTTAGAATACGCAGCATTTCTATTTGGGAATGTTCAAGTCCTCAAGATTCCTTTTCTTTACATTGAGAAGTACTGAAGAATTATTACTACAGAAATATTAAGTTAAACGAGTTTTTTTTTTGTTTAATCTAATGGAAGAAGGGTAGATTAAAAATTTATCGAAGCAGCTGTGATGCTACCAGAGTCCACAAAGAGAGGTTCGATAATGTATTGTACTGGAAGTATTAAATAGGCCAACTTGAAATTTCTGAAAAGATTTGGAGGATGGCACTGAATCCCCTTCAACAAGTTTTCTTATCTTTGAAGATACATTATTTGATATCCTCATTTTATATCCAGTCCTGCTGTTTTTTTTTCTTTTCTTTTTTTTATCTTCCAGCAACTAAAAGTAATAATTCCTTTTTATTGCTGGAAGATAAAATCAATTCTTGATTGATTGTCGTTGTTGTTGTCCTCACATTAACCCACTACAATGTGATGAAAGTGTATTACTAGCTGTAGTAATATTTTTTGCAGTTAAATCCTCCCTGCTAGCAGGTGGGATTCCTGAATCAAATTTTCAACTTTGAATATTGTTGTTTTGGCTATTCAGAGTTGTTAATCTATGTTTATTTCTATATTTCCGAGGAAAGCAATCAATAATTGACGTTTTGCTTGGAATGACTATAGCCGATATAAATGCAACTTATTTCCATCTAGTGTACCCAATATGAGGTGCTATGACATGTTGAATTCACTCTAAAATTATATTTATGAACAACTGGAACACATTTCTAACCTTTCAGAGACCTTATGTATTGCTCTTTTTTTTTGTCAGTCTTAAGACATTTGCCGCTATAGATCACTCGAGTGGAAATTTTAACAACTTAATCTTGAAAACAGCAAAAATCTCAACATTTTCTGTTAGATTCGGACCCCCACGGAAAAGTATGTAAATATTTAGTTGCAAGAGAGAACCAATTGTAAATATATATAGTGGTGTCCTTTTTGCTCCATTTTTTTTACAGATTTTCAACAGATGAATTGAAATCAAGACTGTAATCCATTAGCCGGCCAAGCTCCAAGAACGAATTTCCACTCAAACACTGTCACAGCAACCGATACTCGCGTTGACCTTGAAATTTCCTGAGAAATTTCCCTCTCGGCACCGTTGACTCAAAGGAGAATTTCGCTGGCATAGAAACGCACTATGCAGTCAAAACATTCGTCAGTTTTAGTGGCCTCAAAAAGGGTTCTTTCATCGAGGAAGATCTGAGTTATACCCGATGGCAGCCATGTTTAATTTGATCGATTGAAGTCACATGACAAAGCGTCGGCCAATCAGACATTTTTCGCCAGTGAAGCGCGAACGTGGCCAAACGAGTACAACGTCATGCATCCAAGTGTTGCACGAAAAATTTGACCATTTTCAAATTTGATCTAACATCCGTTTCCAACATGTTGCAACATATCGCAACAGGGTGGGCAACCACAACTCTAAAAAAATGACCATTTTAAATCACTTTATAGCACTACATTTTACTATAGCAATAAGATAAACGAAAGTTTAGACCTAATCACTGAAATGGGCACTTACACTTAATCTGTAAAATGAGAGTTTAACCTAGGGGACTCGTGGTGGGTATATCCATGAGATCTTTCCCCGATCGGTGTTGTGTTGAATTTTTGCGAGCGTTTAGCCAGACCTTAAGAGGGATTACGATGGCAATAGGGCCAATATGAGGAATTAGTTTTTTTTCCTTGATAATCTCTTGCCCTAAGCGAGTGCTTCTCGCACTTCTCGAATGTAAAGAATTCCCAAATGCTAATATTACTCAGCAATGCACGAGAAAAACGTTCTTTTTTTCACTACTTATTTAAATGTCAAGCGATAAAATAAAATGAAAATTAAATAATTATTATTAAAATGGGACAGGCAAAGAAATAAACAAATCAACAGTCGAACAATGCTATCATGCTTCTACAAATCCAAGTTCAACAAATATACCTTTTACAAATCCGTGTTTTGCAAATCTACCTTTTACAAATCTATGTTTTACAAAACCACGTTTTACAAATCCAGTCCGTTTACAAATCCAATCCAGTCTCCTTTTACTCTATGCCGTCAATAGACTCTAGATACCTGGCAGCCGGAAAGTACTTTCAAAACCTCAGATACCTGGCAGTCTTAAGTTCTTTTAGAATTTCCACAAAGAGTCGCATTTATATGTAATTCTCCTTAGACTAGTAGATCGTTCTTTAGAAATCTGGCTTTCCAGTTGGAGAACTAGAATGTTTCGAGCTTAAGCACACTATGAAATCTCAATTTTTAGAAATATTCTTGCTCTGACTCACGGAGTCGTGGAGTCAGGTAAATTTTTATAGAATAATATCCTCAAAAATTACAACATGTAATATGTTTGCAAAAACGAAAGGTATCTCATCTCAGGCGAAAATATTTTGTTCTCTGTGACTTCGTGTGAGCGACTTGTAATGGTTTGTAAACTGTATTTTCTCTCTTTAATTACAGTTGAGACACCCAAAACACCTTCCTGATTGCCCATCGAAACGCCCAAGAAATTGAAACAAAGGTAAATATAACCCTAAAATATTCGCTGCATGCTGAGGCTCGACTGTCCAGTATATTATGCGCCGATCAACTCGAAACTCCAACATCCCCCCCCCCCCTCCCCCACGTGGAAAGCCCGGGCATTTGAACTTTTGAAGATTGGATCGTTCAAATTCCCGCCCCCTCGGGCCAAAATGGTGTTCAGATGGTGTTCGAATGCTCTACTAAAGAACAGTCGTCGTCGACTCCTGCCGTCTTTATAAAGACCTTTTGAAGATCTTTTTTTGTAAACCAATCGTTTATAAATGCTACATATCTTCCTTTAAACTCTTCCATCTCGTCCAAACTCGTGTTTTATAGATGTTAGGGATGTTAGTCATTTGAAACCTCACACTTCCAGTTCAATTTTCCCCACCCCACGCAGGCAAAGGGCAAATTGCCCACTCCCCGGGCACATAGGATAGTCAAGTGCCCGTGGTTTGCCCGGATTTGGTGAGGGGGGGTGGGGGGGGGGATGTTGAAGTTTCGATTTGATCGGCGCATTACGAAACAGTAAGATGTCTTCAAGTTTTCGCGATACAAAACTAAACAGAAAGAACAAGTTTGCTCTATAAGGGCTTTTTCCAAACATAACGTACCCCTGGCTTGCTCGAACTTGCCCAAACGATTGCCAGATGTTAACGACCTGCGCAGACTTCCCGCAGCCTTTCCCTCCCCCACAAACGTTGGAAAGGAAAGATTGCGTGATGAGCCACAGGGTGTCCACACAATCTATTTGTGTAACCGTTTGTCATTTTATAATAAATGTATTGGAATCACCGTTTGCTTCATTTGTAGCGATATATCTATAAATATGTGCGTGGACCAGCATTGCTCCATGCACATATTTATCGATACATTGCTACTGAAGAAGTAAATTGTGAATCCAATATTCAAGCAAAACCCCTTGGAAGTTACCGTCTCCGGCGCTTGCTTGTGAGCCCACCCACCCCCCAATACAAAATACGCTCCGTTGTCCCTGAGTGAAATGTAATTTTGAGCCCTTCATCCGCATAGTTCATCCGCACCGGCCCCCTCCGGTCCCTGGAATTTGTTACCTTACTAGTAGTCGTCTCGCTGTTAAATACCGTTTACAATAATGAGTGGAGTAACTAGTAGCTACATCCGTACGTGGAGGTAAATAGGAAACAAGAAAATGACAAATCTAATCAAATAGCATTTTCCTTTGTCAACAGATGGCTAACGACATTTGCAATAAACTTATACATAAGCAATGGTTACGTTATAACGACTCCTCTTTAATACCTCATGTTGAAGGTATTTATGTGATAGGAGTAAAGAGGTCGTGTAAAAGAGCCATTAAATACCTGTACCTGGGGCAGGCCGAAGATGTCCATGACAGGATTAAGGATCACAAGTACGGTGACCAAGATATAGATGATTTTATAAGACGAAACTTCAGAAGGAATCGTGGAAAAGACTTAAGAGTGAAATGGGTGCAAGAAAAGGGGCATAAGTTTAAGGAAGGAAAGTATATGACGTGTATCGAGAGAAAGCTTGGTTACGAGTTGAAATATAACAGGCAAAGGGGCAACAATTAAGTATGCTGTAAAAATGCAGCTCGAAATTACTTCTTATAAAATTATGATAAAAATCATGGATCAATTTTTAGTTGGTAATATTGTAAGCCTAGTTACTAGGAAACCTGGAAGTAAAAATAAAAACTGCTCTGTAATTTATTTTCCTTTGGCTGCATCAGTGAAGACAATGTTATCCATAATATAAAAGAGGCTACATGTAAGTAGAAACTTCGTTGTTAAGAATTAACCGCCTTTGAAGCTAATGCTGTAGTTTTGTGGGCAATGTATTGAAGCATTTCTAGTGCGCAATTCGCTTGCACCACGAAAGCTTGGTATAGACTTAGGCGTGTATTGTTTAGGTCTACGTAGCCTCAGTGTTCAATATCACAGATTGGCCTTCCTGTATTACCTTAATATTGACTACGTTCTTTTTTTGCAAGTTATTTCGCATAGCTGCGTTTATAAAATAAAATAAAAAAACATCACTGGGTTGGGGTTAGGGGGGCTGTTAAAGATCCTCTCAGTATAGTATAATGTTTCATGGGTCTTTTCTCCCGGGTTTCCTTGTCTGATTTTTCTCTAGGGGGAGGGGCGGTTGCCTAAAAGTTTGTGCACTAGACTGACGGATCGAGCAGTCCGTGTTCAAGCCCAAGCCAGGGGTCAAAATCGATTCCCAGACTCGCAGTCATATGTGGGTTGAGTTTGTGGGTTCTCTACTCTGCACCGAGAGATTTTCTTTGGGTACTTCGGTTTCCCCTCTCCTTAAAAACAAAATTTGACTTGATTTGCTTTAATTGTTAACGGGTTGGGTTAACCAAAATTTTGTTCAGCTTCAACTTTATCTTTTAACAATACTGAAAAGAAATATTACCTATTAATCGCTCTTGCCGCAACTACGAACAGGCTGACAATCATAGCGGAGCACCATTGTTAAGAAAATATGCGAGAAATCTTGGTTTTATAGCCATGACGTCATCGACCGTCCGAACGTACGTAGTACGTCCACCCCTCCAGGTATGCCAATGTGATCAGTATCATGCTAGTTTATAGCATTGATATTGGACATCTATGTTTTGATCAAGTGACACCTGTCAAAATAAGGTGTCCGCTGACCACTATCACTATCGCGGACTTAAGCATAGAGCTCACCCAGGTCAGTTTTTTTTTTAAAGTTGACCGCTGACCCCGGACTGGTTTTCGATTGGATTGCAGGCTCAACCCAGGTTAACTCACCTAAACATACACGAGGCTTCAGTTTTCACGTGCTTTTTGTGGCTCGACACGGCTACACGGCCATACTACATCAACTATAGTTCTTACAAAGTCAACGCTTTTCGTGTTCAGGTGGAAAACGGTTTGGTAGATTTTTTTTTTCTGCACTTTTCGCTGTTTTCAATCCAGTTTGACATATCATGATATCTTTGGTCCACACTGGCAGCTACGCGGTTATTCAAGTCAAGTATCGGAGTGTTATTTTTAATTTGCTTAGAGCCTTGCCTAGAAGCTCTGACAAGGCTACATGATGCCTGGAGGACCTATGTCTAGAACAGAAACGAAAGAAGAGCGAAAGAGAACGACAACGACAAAACAGAATACCAATAATAGCTCATACTTGGTGGTAGAAGTTACTCCACAAATTCTTTCCTTGGACACTAAACCGTTTGTTATTTTTACGGATACGTTATTTATTTGTTCAGAAATGAAAATCGAATTTTTATTGTCAACTGGAATTAAATAACAATCGTCTGTACTCTTTTGGACATAAAGAAAAAGTTGATTTGTTTGTTTGTTTCCTCTAAAATGCGAGCGAACAAGTGCTTTTTTTAATCCGTTTGCCCAACTGGTTTTCGTTGTGCCTCGACAGTGACAGTATTGCCACGTATTCGCAGTTAAAACCTTTTTCAGAACCAGAGATGCAATGCATCCTAAGCTTACTCCTGTTTCATCTATTCGTTTGATCTACAGCGGGCAAATGTTCATGCAAAGTAATGTGCATATTTACTTACATTTGAAACACTGGGTTATAACTCAGTTAACGCAAGCTTTCATTCAAGTCCGCAAAATTATTTTCGTTTAAAGGAGTCGTAGTCGGAGTCGTAAGAGGGCTTATGACCTAATGAAAATAAAAAAATCGGAGTCATAAGCCGAGTCATAAGCTCGACGGAATCGGAGTCGGAAGAATCAGAACGTTCCCATTTTCTTCAAACTCCTCTTATGACTCCGTCGCTTATGATTCAGTGAAAACTAGATTGTCGGAGTCGGAAGAATCAACCAATGATAATGCTTGGAATCGAGCATTGTGATTGGTTTATTCTTCCGCTTCTGCTTCCTACTCCAACAAGGCAGTTTTCACTGGATGGTAAGCGACGCAGTTAGAAACAGAATCGTATTCTGCTTCGACTCTGACAGTTTAATTTTCACTAGATCGTATCGCTCTGCGCTTTTGATTGACTCCGACTCCGACTCTGTCGCTAGTGAAAACCAACCTTTACGAATTGTTATTGACTCCCTTCAGAGTTCAAACATACTAGCACCTGGTGTTTCTAAAACCCCAAATAGTTGTTTTGAGCCCTGAAGAAGGCGGTAACGCCGGGACAGTCCATATTTTTGTCTCACAATACTAAAAACACTAGGAATAAAACTTTCTTTTTTCCTATTTCAAGGAGCTACACACTATGGACCATAATCATAAATGGCGGCTAAGCAATAGCCTACTTCAGAAAATACCATAATGCTCTTTCAGTTTCCCCCCCCAAGTTTTGCATAA
>OX421455.1:14531035-14533535 GCA_949126865.1 Montipora capitata | reverse complement strand
TGCTGTCATCCTCCTTACCGCAGATAATCTGCGGTAAGGAGGATGACAACATTACAACCTTACATCACACCTTAAGGATGGGTTTATTGTTACTGATATTTATTCTAAACCTACTGACAGCCACCTTTATTTGCCTTTTTCTAGTTTACACCTGTTACATTGCAAAAGGGCAATTCCTCATGCGCATGGGGTAGCCCTGAGAATTAAGCGCAATTGTTCCACTGAGGATTTTTTAGAAACTAGATGTGAAGAATACAAAGGATATCTGAAGTTCCAAAATTACCCCGCAGATCTAGTTGACAAACAGTTCGATAAGGCTCTTCAAATTCCCAGATCCGAACTTTTAAGCAAAAAAGGTGAAAGCTAGCAAAAACGTTTTTCCTCTAGTACTCGATTATAATCCCATTTTGCCAGACATTCAAAACATCATCAGGAAGTATTTTTATTTATTAAGAACGTCACCTCAATTCACGGAAACTTTGCCAGCTAAATATGTTTTCCCTGCTTACCGCCGCACCAAAAATCTCAAAGAAGTTCTAGCGCCCGCCATCTAAATTTCGATCAAGCTCTGCTGCTAATCAGACGGTCAATAAAGGCGGTTGTTTTAAATGTGATAAAAATAGGTGTGATTTGTGTAAGAATTTCCTACTTCATGCTTCTAAGTGTCGAAGCTCGGCCACGGGTAGGCAATATCCTATCCGACAAAATTTGTCCTGTTCATCCAAAAATGTAATTTACCTTGCTACGTGCTGTAAATGTGATCTACAATATGTGGGTTCTACATCAACTGAGTTTAAAATTAGATTCCGCAAGAATAAATCGAATATGCTTAACAATGGAAAAACTTGTGAATTGGCGATGCATTTTAATAGTTCCCAACACGGCATTTCTCAAATCAGTTTTGTCATCATCGAACAAATTTTATCCTTCCAAACTACATTGCACTTAAGCCCTGGCCAAACTATCGAACAAAGTTGGATTGAGGGCTCCAACTTTGTTCGTCCAACATTTTTTCTTCGATGAAATGTTGGATAGAGTTTGCTTTTGATCAAACATTACAACCAACATTTCCACTCAACGCAACAATGTTGTAGTGTTTTGCCGCTCTACCAACAAGTTGTGTCCTGAATCGAGTCACGTTCGCACTGCTAGCCAATCACGAATCGCTATCTAATTTTCAAGCCTAGGCTTTTAGCATCATTTGCAACAGAGATGGCGGACAAGGACCAAGAGGACTTCGTGGTTGTTGATGAACAGCCAGAAACCTTGATCAGTGCGAAGGAAGCAAGGCCATGTCTGTGGGACACTTTTAGGCGCCTTAATCATTATGGCTGTTTGGAGATATCTGGTTCAATAGCGTTTAAAATTCCTGCAAATTGATCCGAGCTCATTATCAGCATCTCCTAAGCGAGGATGTATCTTGCAAAGAACATACCCTTTTCTACACGTTCTCTTAACCATTCTTTGGCTTTTCCTCGTTTGAATACGTCCTTTCCGTCCTCAAACAACTCCAGTAGCATAATCCTACGCCATATTTTCAAACTTGAACTTGAATTCGTCAAGCAATGTTGAATCGTGTTTTGCCACTACCTCAACATTTACATCCAACAATGTTGCATGTGGGATCCAACTTTGTTCGATAGTTTGGCCAGGGCTTTAGACCAGTTACTACTTACCAGAGAAGCCTATTGGATGACCAATTATTCACACTTAACTTAACAAAATGCGCGAATTCCGCTCTAAAAATCGTATTAATTACAGCAACTAACTAGGAGTTTCAGTGAGAAAGTGAGTGCTGGCGTGGAAACTGGGAGCAGTGACTGTTTTTTTTTTTTTTTTAACAGCTGCAAATTTTTGAAGAAAGAGGATACCGAGAATGTGCGTGAAAGTATTTAAAAAGCGAAGAAAGGTGTGCATATCTTTAGCATGTGCTTCAAAACAATGGCTTGTCACTTCATTCTTTGAATTTAAACTTCTGTTCTCAAATTTCTGGCCCCTTTTCAGCAGAAGAGTATCCTTTTGAGAAATGCTGAGCGTAGTCGAGCAAATGTCAATTTAAATTTATTGTCGTGCTTGAGAATAGACTGGGAGCAGTCTCTAATTTTTCAATGACACAGTTGAGCGCGCGATTGCGTGACACGCCCCCTTTTCACCACTAATTTGCATAAAATATTAAATAATAATTTCACTCGTCGTGCGTGGCTCTGAGGAAATAAGGACGACTGCTCGTGGTCTAGCTCGGGAACTGATTTTCTCTTCGCTCAACGGTTCAAGACGTTGAAGAACAATTTGACTCGGTGGTCAAAGACTGAACATATACGGTTGAATGATGATCAATGAAGTACTCGACTCGAAGGCTGTGACTGTAAGATTCCATTCCACGACGTGTACGTGACATTATTTCGGGTATCAATACCCCGGATAATAGACATGACCCACCACAATCGACTGCGCATGCTTCCGATCTTACATTCAAATTTTGATTTTTTTTAGACCGTTT
>OX421455.1:14503535-14521035 GCA_949126865.1 Montipora capitata | reverse complement strand
TATATATATATATATCTGACTGAATTTACAAAAAGGTACCTGCTGGTACTTTGACAACTTAGCACTTTGAGATGCAGAAAAAAGTTCTTGCTTTACATAGCTATGATTCCAGCAGGGAACAACCTTTATTTCATAGTTGTAGGCATTTGATTTCTGCAATTAAGCAATGTCATATAGAAATACTGACCAGGACTGACATACTAACATCACACTCAGCCTACCCACCCTCAGTAAGTGACTTTGCCTCGGTCCGACAAGTTTGGGCTAACAACTAGATTGTAGCATAGGGCCTCTAGAATTTATCTAGCCATGTCTTGACGGAGCCCCCCCTGGGTTTTAGACCAGCACAGTAGCTTGAAAACAGGCTTCGCCTGTTTTCAAGCGAAAATCTACAGAGGTATCTTTTTGAAAATCCGGTCAGATATCACAGCTTAATTGAGCAGACATTGTTTACAGCAACTGCTCAAGATAATTCTACTCAGCTTGAGCTTCAGATTAGCCATAGCATTCAATTATTTTTCATTCCACCTTGTTTTCTGACTGAATTTACAAAAAGGTACCTGCTGGTACTTTGACAACTTAGCACTTTGAGATGCAGAAAAAAGTTCTTGCTTTACATAGCTATGATTCCAGCAAGGAACAACCTTTATTTCATAGTTGTAGGCATTTGATTTCTGCAATTAAGCAATGTCATATAGAAATACTGACCAGGACTGACATACTAACATCACACTCAGCCTACCCACCCTCAGTAAGTGACTTTGCCTCGGTCCGACAAGTTTGGGCTAACAACTAGATTGTAGCATAGGGCCTCTAGAATTTATCTAGCCATGTCTTGACGGAGCCCCCCCTGGGTTTTAGACCAGCACAGTAGCTTGAAAACAGGCTTCGCCTGTTTTCAAGCGAAAATCTACAGAGGTATCTTTTTGAAAATCCGGTCAGATATCACAGCTTAATTGAGCAGACATTGTTTACAGCAACTGCTCAAGATAATTCTACTCAGCTTGAGCTTCAGATTAGCCATAGCATTCAATTATTTTTCATTCCACCTTGTTTTCTGACTGAATTTACAAAAAGGTACCTGCTGGTACTTTGACAACTTAGCACTTTGAGATGCAGAAAAAAGTTCTTGCTTTACATAGCTATGATTCCAGCAAGGAACAACCTTTATTTCATAGTTGTAGGCATTTGATTTCTGCAATTAAGCAATGTCATATAGAAATACTGACCAGGACTGACATACTAACACATCACACTCAGCCTACCCACCCTCAGTAAGTGACTTTGCCTCGGTCCGACAAGTTTGGGCTAACAACTAGATTGTAGCATAGGGCCTCTAGAATTTATCTAGCCATGTCTTGACGGAGCCCCCCCTGGGTTTTAGACCAGCACAGTAGCTTGAAAACAGGCTTCGCCTGTTTTCAAGCGAAAATCTACAGAGGTATCTTTTTGAAAATCCGGTCAGATATATATATATATATATATATCCCCTTATAACTCAACACTGGACAACTTCTGGGGAAAACTGTAATTGCCCTGAGCGGGATTTGAACCCACGTCCCCCTGATCACTAGTCGGGTGTGATGACCACTACACTATCAGGACAACCATGCTGGCAAACATGGCTGATTAATCATTTAATGTGTGGCATTTTCGTGGGACTCCCTAAGGGCCAGTTTCCTGTAACTTTCTCCCAGTTGAGTTTCCTGTAACTTTCTCTCAATTTCTCCTCAACTTGGACTGTGAATCCATTTGCGATCCTCCTGGGGGTGATACGTTGTTGGCTCAAGGGAACTACTTAACTGTCTCTCTCTCTCTCTCTCTCTCTCTCTCTCTCTCTCTCTCTCTCTCTCTCTCTCTCTCTCTCTCTCTCTCTCTATATATATATATATCTGAGGGAATTCGCTAAAAGGTAGCTGCTGAAGTTTTCGCTTGAGCACGGGCGTAGCCCGTGTTCAAGCCATTGTGGCCTCTCAAAATTGAGGGGGCTTGCCGTCAAGGCCTGCCAAACAGCCCAGGGACAGTTCTAACTCTGAGTTGTGTGTCAAAAGCACGGGGCTGGGGGGTTGGCTGTTTTTTACTTTGTGACGGCAGCAGAATTGGCTTGTTTTCAATTTTAAGTAAATGAATTGTCTCTTGTCTTGACTGCAGTTAAGTTCAGGTTTACTGTTATTTTGGTGTTAGCGTCCCAAGGCTTATTTGGACAAGAGCGCTTGTTATTTGCACTTAAGACTTTTTCGTTCTGTTTAGTTTAGCTTTAATGTTTTTTTAACATGTTTTTATTGTCGTTGCAGAGTGGATTTATTTGGATGGACCAGGTTTATGATGTGGTCTGAGGAAGAGTCTGACTGCTGGAATAACAGATCCAGTCTGGGTCGTTGTAATCCCACAGTAGCTCAATGATCTCTGCTGCGTCGTGCAGAGCAACAAAGAAAGGACGTGGCTTTCACTGTTTTTGCAAATGACGAAAGGCTTGACGCTTGCATTGTTGCCTCTAAAGAGCATGGGAATTTTGCGCTAATTAATGTGACAAAAAATTTTCCCACGGTAGAAAAAGGAACATATCACAAAAACAGGCAATTTTTATTTACCGTTTTAAACGTTTTCGTGAGTATTTTTGGGAGAATTCAGTGGTAGTTTTCAGGGTAAAGACTTTAATGCAGGCAAAGTCGTTATCTAAAATCTTCAAACAGATCACACTACGGGTGGATTCTTCAGATCAAATTTTTGCATGAGATTCACCGTTTGAGCGTTTTTTTTTTTAAGGGAAAGGATTCCAAAAAGGTATTTTTTACGAGCGTTTTTTGGTACAAAAATGGTGCACAACAGTTATCGTACGTGGCGTTCTCACTGAACTGTCTTATTCTTGCCATTTTACGGAAATATTTACACGAAAAGCTACTTTACAGCAATTGTAAGCACCTTTCCTACAGCTAAAATACCGTTGACAGTCGTCGACTTGTAATTTAGCCGGCACGGTTTTTTTAATCACCTGTTTTAATCGATCGCAAAACTATTTCTTTTCTTGTATTGTATTTCTAACTAAATGGACCCGTAGTACTCCTTATAGTAGGATATATGCAGATGATACAGTGATGACTGGTGTCTTCTTGTTAGAGCTGAAATCTTTCTGAGAGATTACACAAGTTCGCGCGTGCGTTGTCATGGCAAATAAACCCTTTTAGGATCCTCCGTTTTTTGATGAAGAATCCATATCATTCAAGATCATAAATCCTTTTTCAGATTCTCCTTAAAAACACACCCCCCTATAAAACTTATCGTTTATACAAATGAGCAAATGAAAATTGTCAATGACACTTGTCAAGTAAAAATTGTTATCACAAACTGAAGGTTTATGGAATAGAATTGTTTCCTGTTTGTGAATGTCACTGAATTTTTCCTATCCCGACAAACAATTCTCACGTTTTGAAATCCCGCCATCATTTGTGTAATATCCTGTTCGTTCTATGCCACCTGTCCACAACGGCAACGGCCACTAAAGTGCGTCCCAACTGCCAGAGTAACCTCTCGACAACTGCCAGTTAATCAGGAAGTCCACTTTTTCAGTGTAAAAGGTCATGTTGACTAGAGGAACGAAGTCAGAAATAAGCTACTCCAAGTTATGGTTGCGGAAGACGAGGCTGATGCAAGATGATGAACTTGTTTTTACCTCGATTTATTTTGTTAACATTTCTCCGAACACTAATTTTTGGTTTCTTTTATTGATATGTATTTTGATTGTGTTTCATATTTCTATTCTACAATAAACATCATCTTAAAATAAAATACCTTTCCCGCCAGAACAGTCCTCATAACGGCCACTTTCCCCTGTCCCCAACAGGGCATGGTTTGGAGTCGGGCACACTAGGGTCCGGGAACATGCTCCCCCGGAAACCTTTCATTTCTATTCCTCCGAAATTGCAATAATTGCAAGTTTTAGAGCTAAAAGAGCGATTCTTTCGCAGCATAGAAACTGACAAACATTTACATGTATCACATGACCCGATGTTTACACTCACTATTGTAGATTGAAATTCCCTCCACTGTGCCCTCCGCTGTAGATAATACTGGCCGGTATTAACTTTAAAACAAGTGAGGAATCCAACAATTGTACGTCAACCACTTCATCTTAGGGAAGTAAACAAAGTATCAATCAGAATGGAAATAAACAAAACAGTACATCCCTGACGAAAAACACTAAAGTGGTGGCTACTGTATAACACATTCTTTAAAGGTTCGGAAATTTGTCTTGTGTTTGTTACAATCGCTAGCATTGTCAATACGACAAAGTCTGTACGTTTTTTTACTAAATCACGTTTGCGTCATTGTTGAGCGCAGCCAAGTTTTCAGTCTTTGTTTTCCTGAGTGGTCCGCTCGACGAAAACAAAAACTGTTAGAGGACATAAACCTGCAGTAAAGTATTACATTAGAAAAGAAACGTTTATTAATGTTCATTGCCGCGTTACTGTTACTGTTACTCGCTTTTGGTCATATCTAGATATAAAAAGCGCAATATAAGCATTAAACATTATTATTATTATTATTATTATTATTATTATTATTATTATTATTATTATTATTATTATATTTTCTTATCACTCTTTTTGCCTGCTAGTTAAATGCGTGTCTAATTAGCTAATGATAATTTCATATGACTATTTTTTCCTTTACGAACTTGTGAAATTTTTCCTTTCTTCTTCTTTTCTTATTTTCATTATCATTTTCATTTTTTTACTTCGCAACCGTTGGGGGCTCTCCTGCGCGGTCTCTGCCCAAGATGGCCGTTATGGAGAGGTTCGGCTATATATTTTTTTTAATCAAGAATGTAAATTCCGTGATCCGGTCTTTTGAAGCGACTTTGTTTCCTGGATGCATTCGTACTCACTGCCGTTATAATTGGAAAACTGAGCTCGCGACTCCAATTTCTTGAATTGGAAACGTTAGCCTCACCATCCTTCTTTTGTACAGTGGAACCTCGCTCTATGGACACCCGCTTAATTAATCTGTTTTCCGAGCTGACAAACTCTTAAACATCGTGAACCGCTTGCTAATTACCCTGTTGAAATAATGACAGATTTTTATTTGTTAATTCGATGTTATCACACACTCACAAAAAAAGTTTCAAATTGGCGTGACATGCTTTCTTCGGGTGTTTGACTATTCTACATTCAATTCTATTTTCTTTTCTTTAATTACTACTACTGCGGTTTCGTCTGATCACACAGACCCTTGGGATTGTAACAAGAATAGCGAAAGGGATTAGTTTTATTCTAAATGCTTACCGTACAAATCATCTTGAAATCGAACGGGGTGTGAACAGAAAAATTCACCCGCAAAGGAACACGCATGGTATAACAGAACTTTGCTTTGAAATATATCCAATGTTTAATTTTGGGCCGGGCTCACAATTTGACCGATTAAACACATGTCCATGACGTTTTTTTCTGAGAGCTCGCGTGTGTATTACCGAGTTCCACTGTATTCATTTGAAAACAGCCGTCCCGAGCCTGACGATAGGTTTCTACGATCCATGCTATTTAAATAATACATCAGGAAAACAGAAGTCATATTTCAAACCAGTTCTTTAATTTTTATCACACTGTCCATCTTCGTTACTTTACAATATCAATGCTGATCTGTTCCACTGAGTTCTCAGAGTTCAAAAGAAAAAGCAATTGAAACTATTCAGTTTTTCTTCGAGAGGATAACCATGTCATATTTCATACAAGCGAATCTTCTTTCACTTTCAAGGCAGTGAGCGTTGTGTTCGTTTTGTAATCGCTCTAATTCATTGACATTACTGAAGTTACCATTTTTAACCTCTAAACGTATAATGTGCAATTTGTTCTGAATTTCATCACAGTACTGACATGTATCTATCCTGGCCTTTCTAAAGCTGAGTAAGTCTCCTAAGTCCTCGTTAAATATGTTTCTAAAGGTGGAAAAACTAATTACAGGTCCCTTATTTTTTAGCTTTGAACGGTTTGTTTTTAGATTTGGGTTTACTTTAACAAATTCTCTCCACATCTTGCGCATAGACGTTCGACAGTCAAAGTATCGTTTTCGAGTTCTTGATCTTCTGTAGTGAGATTCAGTCGCCCTTTTGGAACAAATGAAGTCAGTTACAGCCCTCCTCGCTTCTGGCAAAAGTCTCATTGCGTTATTTCCGTGTCTTCCTCTCATGTCTTGTTGGATAGAGACACCATCCACCTCTAATTTCTTAAGAAGAACTTGGAGTTTTCGACGGGAAAATCCGTAACATATTTGAAAAGCCCCTCTGCAAACTGTTCCTAGCGTTGGTACCTTGTAAGTAATCGTTCTGCGCCCAGTAGGACAAACTCTGACTTCCATTAGTCCTAAAAGAACATAATTTTGTTCGTTGTAACTTTTTTGATAAAAAGCTGCTCTCAAATCCTGTATCATTCGTCGACATTCATGAGCTGGCCGACGCATCAAGCAACCCTTATCACACGAACGTAACAAAGACATTGCCTCTGTGTCTTTATAGGGTCTGTTTTTGCTGGCATTGATCTTTTTCCGTTTGCGAGTATAAATCTTCTTCAGTTTAAGATCCCTTTTCTTCCGCCCTCTTTCCACTGAACTTGCGAGAGGAACTCCGTCTCGGAAATATCTCCAAGGGGTCTCTGCATTGAAGCGATAAACTAGCTTATTTAGGTCGCAAACTCGCTGATCGCATGAACTAGAAATCGACGCCTGTGGTGTGTCTGACAAAGTAGAAGCCCAGGTCATTTCCCCAATTTGACTTGCAAGAAAACGATTTATGAACGTGAGCAATGAGTTCTACATTTATAGCGACCAAAACAAAATCGTATTACTGCTAGAAAATACCACAAACCACAAGAAGATAACACGTATGTGTCACGCCCCTCAGCTTTTGCGTAACTTGTTCAAGGACTGGCCTTCTTATCAGATTTAACTGTCACATACGGTGGAACCTCTCCTCAAGGAGCCTCTGCGCCACGGATATCTCTCTATTAAGTACAGTTTCCTATCTCCCGACAGAATCCTCACACATTTCCAGCGCTCCAAGCTCACTTTTTCAAAAAGTCGCCTTTTGGCGACCTTCAATTGTAAAATGGTCGCCATAAAAAAATTTTGGTCGCCCAAAAAAAAATTCGTTATGTCCAGGGCGGACACTTCGCGTATGTTGCATGAACGTCTACTACGCCGAGCGACACGTTTGCAACACTTTCCTTGCCAAATTGTTACATTTACTCGCTTGCCGATTAAAATATTGTAGTAACGGGCAAGACAAAGAGAAGGAAGAGACTCAGAATATGGTGAGACTCTACTTGCCTGAGAGATCTTTGCATGATTTGCATAGAATTCTGCATTAAAATAAAGTTCACACGCAGTTAATACTCGTAAGGTTCCCCTTGGTGTCTCATCTCCCTTAATTAAAACTGATGCCGAATTGTACAGGCAATTCCCATCGCCGGAAACCTTTACAGCTCGTAGGCCACGTTGTTCTTCAGGAAGTAAAGCAGTCCCCAGTGTATCTTCCGAAAACCTCGATAAATTTACTTTCGGGACGCTTTCCAATTCTGCACGGAGAATTTGCTCATGCTCTTCTTGCAGGTCGAGTACTCTTTCAGTTGATGATGAGTCTTCACTGACCAAAAGGTCTTTCAAGGTCTTGAAAATTTTCTCAAAGTCTTTCATCATGACAGAAAAGAAAGAGTGAGCCCACTTTCATTTTTTTCACATTCTTTCATGGATGCAGACAACCCTTATGAAGCTTCTGATTGGATAGTTTTCGCGCGCAAAAGAATGTGACCCCTCCTTGCTTTAAAAATTAAATATATGTACGCATCGTAACAACTTTATTCAGATTAAATTGTTGAGTTCAAATGCGATTAGAAGACACTTCAATCCGCTTTATAGTTACATTATTTTCTCTTTATAATCAACCACTATAAACTACAATAACCCTGTGTGGATTTACCTAGTTTTGTTTTTGCGTGACAGTTTTCATCGCTATGAGTGGCTGAGATCGGCGATGACCAGCAACGCTGATAAAAGAAACCAACTTTCTCGGTTTATCCCATTTGTATCCCATATTTCGCGAAAATTAAAAAAAAAAACAGCTCACCCTTACCATTTTTTTAAGCTATCAATGTTGAAGGAAAAGCCCCTTTTAGATTGCCTCGTTTTATCTCTCTCATTCAAGAGGCTAAAAACAACATTCTCGCAATCATTGATGCGTGACAACTGCACTTGGAGTCAGCACTGAATTTTTTTTTCCTATGGGAAAATTAAACATCCTCACTTTTTTCCCACAAGACCGTGCCCCAAAACGTATATGATATACACAAAATAAGACAGAAATGCTCTCAACTAAAGTTATTTTTATAAAAACACATTGAAAATCCTGCAGCGTTCAATCTTGGATTGGATTTCGCCGCCAACAGGTCGACCGGGGCGGCAAATCGTCTGTGTTCACTGATGCGTCTCAACAGAGAACTGTCTCTGTCGGGATGGAAGTCAGTTCCGCTCCTCAGCAGGGTACAGGAAGTATAGTTTGGCTTGTTCCCAGTTTTCGCTCAGTTTAGGTTTACCCATTCGTATCGAGTAGCGGAACGGCGAGAAAGAGAAAGACAGGTGATACCGTCGCTTTTGCTTTTGATAATTCGACCAAAGATCGATTAATTTTCCAAGTAAGTTTCTTTTATAATCTGTCGGTCGCCAATTGGCGACTTTCGTCAAAATTGTAGTCGCCAAATATTTTTTCTACTCGCCATGGCGACCAAAATGGTCGCAGCTTGGAGCGCTGATTTCCTTTCACAAGAAAGCCTCTATAATACAGACTCTCTCTAATTCGGCCAACGGACACTAAATCTGGGCTCCAAGAGCACATTTATACAAACTTGACCTCTTTATTACTGACAGTTCAGTGATCAGGTGATGACAATTTGTGTATGAAAGTCAGTTTCCTGTTTGGGGAGTTTAAAAACAGCAACGCTTTAATTACTTTATCTTCAATTGGAGAATTCAACACAAAATAAAATACCGTAACATGTAACGAAAGAAAAGAAAGGAAAGTTGTTTGCGAAGCAAAGCCTCACAAAAGAACATGGAATATTAAAATACAGCTGTAAATGGGTAGCCGATCCAATACTCTCGTAATACTCTTGTTGGCTTGCAAAATATCGAGACGTTTTCAGAATTGTACATTTTTTTTGTGTAGTCTTTTTACTGGGTTGCCGTATACGGCAATCCCAGTTGGAAAATGGGTAGAATTTCTCCGTTTTATTTTTTTCCGTGTCGGTAAAAGTCTTGCCTGTCACTCCCCCGGTAAGTGGTGTCTTTGTGCATAGAGCCTTCTGCGCGTATTTTCTTAGGATCGAGAGGGTAGTGGAAATGCGTACATTTCTCTGGTGGACACAGTAGAATCATTAACTTAACCTGTAATGGCGTCGAAAGTCATGTAACGCGAATGGCGTTTTAGTGGATCTTTGAACAAAATATACCCTTATGAAGCTCAAAAATGGCAAATCAATTGGATACTGAACAAGACAGGCGACAACATCAAACAATCTGTCGCCCGTCGAGCCGTCTTTTACCAAGTGTGCATGTAGAACATTGAAGATTCGCAGGGCAGTGATAATAGTGAATTCAAAGACTAGACAAGGTGGATTGAATGGAATTTCAAGCGTTAAAATCGCTGAAAAGGTAAGATTATTGTCGAAGCGATGCCGCAATTGCGTGTCTTCACCACATGTTCCTTTGATCACATTATTGTGTTTTCCGTCAAAATATTCGCTTGTTTTCGCTTTCGCTCGAACATATCTACCTTATTGCATGTCCAGTGAATAGTTTTATCCTCTGGGATGAATTTTCCGTCGAAGAATCGGTTATTTGTGCGGTCAGTGTAAAACGCAGACTGCAGACTGCAGACCGGGGGTAAAATGCAGACTGAGGGTAAAATAAATATTAATAATAAAAAAACGAGTCATAAGGATAAAATAAAGATTGTTTGAAAGACAATCCTGTTTTACATCTGTCAACAACTCACATTATTATGACTGCAGGTCGCTGCACCTTTTGGGGATGCGATCGTACGCGTTGAAATCATCTGTGCTTTGTTTTTGCGCTTCCAGATGCATTGCAATGTTCCAAATTATTTGTCACACCGGTACATCGAGGGAAATCGATCGAAAAACCAACAATTATTACTTCGAATACCTGAATAATCTCGGTTGTCTTTTTTCGGTGCAACGAAATGCACAAAGAATTTCATGTATTCCGAGCAATTAGGACGCGGGGATTTCATTGGTTAAGCTATGCGTGATAACCCCTAGGGAGAGGTTATAATTGAAAATTACATCTTCCAGATGCAAAACAAACGAGCTTGTGAACTAAAGGATAAACATAACGTACACGAAAGCGAATGAAAGGATCCTAATAAGACATTTTTACACCTCAGTCATACTGGCTTAAGCCGACTGAATTGAAACGTTAAATGGTTGCAAAATCCACGTTATCTCTGTCCAGAGTTAGTAGAGTTACTAACTCTGCTCTGTCTTTGTTAATTGGTACTGTAGCCATGCGTGTCAAAATAAATTGAGTTATTGGGTAATTACTCGATTACTTTGTTCAGTGCAGCAAAATGGACAGTTGAATTACGGGGTGGTGGGAATCCCGAACCATCGAGTTTGGATTCGAGTTCGACTTCGAGTTGGACTTCGAGTTGGACTTCGAGTTGGACTTCGAGTTGCGCTTCGAGTTGGAGTTCGAGTTAAAGTTGACTATAAAAATAAACTCCCCTCCCCCCAAAAAGAAATAGAGGGGTAGGGTAGGGTAGGTCCCGCAAAACCAGAGCCCGCCGAGATACTTACATTTTTCGAAGGACCGCTTGTGCTTATGGGAGGGCACAAACCAACGATAGTATGACAAGGAATATTTTTCGTTGAAATGTAAATGCTAACCATGATCCATGATGCTAACCAACGATCTCTCATGAAGAGAAAGGATTTGAATCGAAGCAGTGTCCATTTCTGTTAAGAAAGTGCAAGTGGCACATAAAGATACCTTGCATCTCAACTTTGGCCTAGCATTGTAAGGAAATATTTAGGCTTAGGTGCCGAGGTCTTCAGTACGGTCCTAGGCCCCGTAAATCGAGGATGCGTGATGCGTGACTGTGACGCTGTCCAAGTGGTCGTCTTGTGTTACACGTGTTTTCAAGGCATAAGCGGGTTTGATACGAGTTCCCCACGTGGTATGATACGAGGTCTCGTCATCAGCCTGGTTGGTCTTGTTGTTGGCCATCGTGGAATTGGCAATGGAACGGTAGGTTTAATTTAGTTTATGAAGACTTTATTTTCGAATGCAAATTAATGCTGAAACATGCCCGTTTTCAGCGAGGAAACAGCAGAAACAATAGAGATAACTTCGTCGCCAGAGGAGGCGTGTGGCGATCCAACATACGTCTTCTTTTCATCATGGATCAAAAGGGTAATTTAGAAGAGACTGAAGGAAGTGGCTTAATTGCTTATGCGTAAGTCCGAGTTGCACAGCACAGACCTGCATCTTGACGGGTAGGCAAAACGGTCAGAAATTAGAGTGAGCAACCGGAACGCCCGGGGGGGGGGGGGAACTCCCATATGAAACAGACGGGGATGCTCGTCGTCTCGCTTAGGGGTGTAAATTTCGGATTTTGGTCTCGCTTAGGGTGTTCCGGGCAAAGCGCGAATATTTTAAGGTCTCGTTTCGGGTTCCGCAAATAAACACAGAATTCAACAAAACAGAAATTCAAATTTTCTTTTTAACTTATTTTTAGGGGTCAAAATTTGCTTAAGCCACGCCCAGATTGGTCTCCTTCAGGGTTCACATAAAGCTTGAGCCACGCCCAGATGGGCTACTTTAGGGGTTAAATTCAAAATTTCCGACGAGCATGCCGGTCTGTTCCAACTAACCACCCCTCCCCCCCCCCCCCCCCCCCCCCGGGCCGGAACGATGATGCTGCTGGTATATGTTAAAACAATAGTGATCTAATCGGCTTCATATATAAAATGGGGAATATAAAAGCAAAAAGCGACACAAGGTGGGTTGAATTTTTTGAAGGTATATCGATATTTCGGCTGGCCAAACCAGGCTTCTTCAGGTACAATAAGCATATTTCAAGCATATGTAGCATATTTTCGTAATATGTTCCGGAAACACAGTGAAACACAGTGTAGATAAGGCCCGGGTCGCACTAGTGTAAAAAGTTGTTTGTTTTACAAAAAAATCTGTCAACAGGTGGTTTTTTCCAGTGCGACCGATTTGTCAGACATTGTCAAAAATGAGCGGAATGTACCAAATGTTCAAAGATGCCGGCACTTAAAATTGCCAAGCTCTGGACCTCGCCAAAATGTCACAAAAAATCAAAAAAGCTATCAAACTGTCACTCATGACGCAAACAGCAAATGAAAAACGCGATAAAATCAAGTTTACTTGTAATTTGGCGCCCATCTTGTTGAGAAGGCTAAGAAGCCGATGGATCCCTCAAGGCCATATGCGAGTTTCAGTGCTCTTCATATGCCATTAAGAGCGATGACTCCAGATACAACTAATTATTTTGGTCAGCAAGAAGTCTTTGAGTCAACCAACGTTCGGTCCGTCTATGCTGTCTGATCTAAGTTATGAAGTCTGTAAATACAGTGCAGATTGTACACATTTGCCATTCTAGCCTGCATGCAAGTTAAAAGCAATAAAAGTCCAACAAAAGCGAAAGCCGCATCTTGTCTTTAATATAGCGTGATATCGTGACACACTTCTATCGGGAGTAGGAAAGTTTTCTTTTGTACACATTGATGTGTGTATGACAGGAATGCAAATTGCGTGCGACCCTAAACATAACAAAATAAATTTTACCGGAAACAGATATTTGTCTGAAATTTTGTCACAACAAAAACAATTTTGTCCACTAGTGCGACCCGGGCCTAAGCTTATATTAAAAAATAACCACATAGCATAGAACGGAACAGTCTGATTCTTCGTGGATGTTCAGACCATCGGGATCATTGTTCTGCCTTTTTGGATTACAAAATAAAACTTCTGTGGCCTTACGGATAGAGTCTCGGATGGAAGAGAATTTTTCGATGGGTGTTAATTGCAAGTCGTTGGCAGTGTGTTGTTAGGAGATGACAGGAAATGTTCTGCGGCTGCGGTAGGTTTAGATTTTTAGTTAGGGTTGTCTATAGGGAGGGGGTTGCACTAGTACGAATTTTATTTGTTTTGTTTTAAATTGGGTCAAAATTGGAGCTTTTCCTAATCACGCGGCGAGCAAAATTTGGAAAAATTTGTCAGTGGACCAAAAATATCAAAGACGCCGTAGTGCGGGGCAGGCAGATTTTTCCAAAATCGCCCAAAGAAAACAAAAATTCATTAAACATGTCAACTGCGTGTTTATATAAGAAAATTGATGCACTGTATGCCTTCACTAGTAAGCGCACGAAAACCAAGAGAACACACTGAGGCGCTCAACATAAGTCTAACTCAATCTTCAACTCGAACTCGAACTCGAGTCCAAACTCGATGGATTATTTCTCCCGCAAATAACGTGTTCATTTTTTTTTTCTCTACAGTATTATTTTGAAAGCAATTTTTGTGTTTAAATTTTAACAGGCCCTTTACAGGTAGACCATCACGTGACCTACTTTTCATAAAATTGTGGGCTATAAATTAAAGAATGCCGGAAATGGAAAAAAGCATGTGACAAAAGGTACCACACATTGTTGAAAACCTATATCCCTGCTCTATATTTTAATGTGTCAGCAATTTTATTACTTAAACCACATGAAAAAATAAAAATGAAAAATCCCAATATTGCCCCGAATTCCTGTTCTTGTTCTTCGTCCAGCTTATACATCTCTTTGCTTATTAATATTAATAATAAATAATAATTATACATTATTATCAATTATATACTTGCGTTTTAATTATTAACTCGAAGCGCAACTCGAAGTCCAACTCGAAGTCCAACTCGAAGTCCAACTCGAAGTCCAACTCGAAGTCCAACTCGAACTCGAACTCGAAGTCCAACTCGATGATACCTAACTCCCCGGGGTGGTGACTTCTTTGCCTAAAAGCAACTCACTTAACGAAACTGTCCTTTTTCCAACAACAACAAGGATTCAAACAGCTTCAATTCTTACAGAGTTCGATAAAAATCCGGTTTTAAAACATGCCGTGGGGCAACCAAAGCGATAGGAGCTGTGTTGGGGTTTCAGTGTGAAAGTACAAACGGCTACTAACACTCTTATAACTCTTTTTTCATTATTATTTTATTAACCCGCAGTCTGCAGTCTGCAGTCTGCATTTTACCCTCAGTCTGCATTTTATCCCTGGTCTGCAGTCTGCAGTCTGCGTTTTACACTGACCGGTTATTTGGGTGGTTTTTGGCAACAGAGGTTAATTATTCGTAATGCGATCGCTTCCGTTGCCGTTAGCAATGGGTCGCAAATTTGACACTTTTATCGCATTATCACATTACGCATTGAACCACGTTATCTATTATTCCTAAAAAGCTAAAAATATTCGTGCCTTATCAGTTTTCGGTCGAATTTATGTCCAAGAAAGCAGATAAATTGCAGAAAATATTAGTTTTGCATCCAAAAATTCGTAATCAACGCTAAAATGACCAAATTTTGCCTAGAAAACATATTTTATTGTTATTTTTCTTAAATTTTTTCGTTCAACTTTCGCTTTTATAAAATGTTTCAGTTGTCTGTAAATAAGTTGTATGCTGTTGGAAAGCTCATTTTCTTAGCTTTAAAATGATGTATTTTTTCCCCCTAACTTTAAATATTTTTTTGAGAAAAAAAAAACATTTTTTGGCGATGGCTGATTTACCGCGGTTTTCTCGCGGTTGGGAAAGTAGGAAAAAGAGTTAGGCCAGTAGCCAGGCTTTTAACCTCAGAAAAGGATCTGTTTCGTCGTACGAACGTGTGAGGACCTGTGAGCCAAAGGGCCTCTGCTGGTAGGACTTCTGGGTGACCCCTTAATAACTTCTTACTAACCGAGCGCGAGGGCCGTACTGCCAGGGAAATATTGGCCCGAGGTCGTGGCAGTACGGACCGAGCGCAGCAAGGTCCGTACAAAAACGACCCAGGGCCAATATTCCCCAGTACGGCTCGAGCTAGCTCGGTTAGTAAGTAGTTTATTACATGGTTTTTTAATTACCTTTTGCTTTGTTTTTGCAAGCCCGTAATCGGCCCGTGGGCCAGTCACAATTTGCCTGGAACGCTGCACGTACCACAGGCAACCCAGTGTACCCTCACGGAGGGTCTAGTTTGAAATACAGTATTGCGTAAAAATTGTCTATCGTTTTAAAACAGTGATTAGTATACGATCTGTTTCATTTTTTGGTGATGTCAGCCTGAAACTACTGAAACTGTTCTTAAATTGATCTTGGTTTTAAGAGACACTGATAGAAACATTAAATAGGGAATTGCATGGTACAGAATTCTCAAATTAGAAAGGTTGTACAGTTAGCATTAGACGCTGCGTGACGGGCGTGACGCCAAACAAATAAATAATGTCAACACGTGACAATTGCGAGGAGCGGGAAATTTTTCATTGCTGTCGTTTGTTCGCGAAGAACACGTTTCACGGTTTGTGAGAAAATTAGCACTGGGCGAGGTAAATAAACTCCGGTTTTGGTGAGAACTTTTCATACACAGAATTTATCCTTGCTTGAATGTTTAGGTTTGGAGCGAAATGGCGGATTACAGCTAAGCGTTTACCGCCAGGAAAGCTTGATCCCACGTTTCTGACGTTTATGTGATGTTGAAAGCAGGTAAGCTTACGTCCATATGTCTAGCTACAGATAAATTGATAAACTGTTGTTCTCAAAGTGGCTACCCGTTTATGGTGTACGGGTTTGAAGTGTCTTTCGTTGTCCAGACCGCAAGTTTCATGATTTGAGGCCATCAGCTGTTGAAATATTAATGCGGAACTATTAATTAAACTCTTGAGGGCTACCACAATGACTATCTAAAAGTGTGAAGCAATAGTTTTTGATTAACATTTTGCTTATTTTTCTAGGTTGTATTGCATTGCACTGTAAACTATTGTAGGTTGTGAGGTTAAAATTGTTATTTTCAAATTTTTGACTGGTCAGAAACAAGAGATGGCTGAGCCAAAATTTATTTGGCCGGTCAAGATGACCGGCAACTTTCCGGAAGGTATTTTGAGCCCTGACCGAGAAAAGGACTTTACGAACCTGCTGTGGAACTCGCGACAACCAAAGCACACTGTTATTCAGTTGTATAGATTTTAAACTGAATGCAGCTTAATGTCAGAATTAAGTTTCTGCACAAAGGAAGAGAAAATATCACTTGTCGGGTCAAAAATTTAACCTTTTATCACACGCATGTCAACAGTTGACACCCTCAGTAAGCTTTGTTATAGATTACTGATCTTTTTGAATGACTATTTCATCTCAGTCAGCTACTGTCCTTCTAACGATATTTAACAATTATCCTACGGGGTCGAGTAATTATTATACAGGGAGAATCTAAACAAACCCAAACTAAATAAGGAAAGTAACGAATTGTTGATGTTTTACTAGGACGAAAATAGCGCAAATATTGGGGTATCCGGAAAACTAAGATCTAAGACCTAAGACCTAAGACCCGGAAAACTAAGACCCTTTTCATATTAGATCTCACAGCAATCCCTGGGCCGTTTAAAAAGGTGCAAAAATATAATAACGAAATGCGAAGGAAATCAGGCATAAATCACGCGCAAAGCAGTGAATAAGCCATAGAAAAGAACGGCACTAATAAACCCTCTATTCATGAAAGAAATATTTTGTATATCAAAAAAATTAAGTTCGATTTTGAGACGACAATAAGGCTTTATAATGACAGCGTTGGGACAAAAATCTAGCGGCGCTTAATAATTCTTCACTCCACAACCGCAAATGTCACGCCAGGCGAGTCAAGGCCGCATGACAATCCCGCATTTCATCAGAAAGGAAAAAAAAACCGTTGTTCTAAAATGCCTCGCCTCTAACTGAACGAATTGTTCATTTGTTCTTCGGAAATTATTGGCAGTCAGGTGTTACGTCCTGTTGAAAATCAACGACGGGTTTTTCTCTGATCGACCTCTGTCCCGAGCCAATGTAAACAAATACAAAGGTCAACAGGGTCAAGCCATTTTGGCCTCTCAAAATTGAGGGGGCTTGCCGTCAAGGCCTGCTTTGCCAAACAGCCCAGGGACAGTTCTAACTCTGAGTTGTGTGTCAAAAGCACAGGGCTGGGGGGGTTGCTGCTTTGAGACTTTAACTGCAGTTAGAGTTTGTGGCCTTGTTAAGTGAGACTTTACAGTGTAGCATGCCTTCACTGGCAATTTTTCCTGCACCAGTGTAGACCTGAATGATAATTTGCTTTTGATCACCAATTAGAGTGAACCCACACTGTGGTGTGGGTAGGTGATTGGCAGTTGTCTGACCAAAGCACAGGGGTGGGGAGGGTAGCTTTTGTTTAAGTTT
>OX421455.1:14497901-14503335 GCA_949126865.1 Montipora capitata | reverse complement strand
TTTTGGAAACATTAAAACGCATAAGAAGGACAACCCCCTTAGACTCATTACTTCCTGCTGTGGAACGGCTATTGAAAACCTTTCAGCCTTCACTGAATTCTATCTACAACCATTAGCAAGAAAGCAACCATCTTTCATTAAGGACACCACTGACCTGCTTAACAGGATACAGAAACTTAATGAACAAGGCCCATTTCCTGAGGGTACCCTCCTAGTTTCTTGGGACGTAGTTTCTATGTTCCCGAATATCGATAATGAATTAGGATTAGGAGCGGTCAGTAGAGCACTAGATACGAGGGAACAATTGCTACCATCAACTGATTGTATTCTGGAAGCTGTAGAGATTTGCCTTAAAAGCAATCACTCGGTTTTCAATGAGAAGTTCTATCTACAAGTACATGGTACGGCTATGGGACCTAAAAATGTCTGTAGTTATGCGGACATAGCCATGGGGGAGATAGACCACAAGGCTAAACATTGTGGCCCTATCAAGCCCTCACAATGGTGGAGATATCGTGATGATATCTTTGACCTTTGGCAACAGGGCCCTGCTGCACTGAATTCCTTCACTGAGTACATTAATTCGCTGTACCCCACGATTAAATTTGAATTAGTTCATTCGGAAAGCAAACTTAATGTTCTAGATGTTACACTCCATCTAGTTGATGGTTTTATCCAAACAGATGTTTACTCTAAACCTACTGATAGCCATTTATATCTTCCTCCATCCAGTGCCCATCCTAAGCATGTTTTCAAGGCAATCCCGTTTGGGGTCGCTTTGAGACTGCGTAGAAATTGCTCTAAGGATTGTTTCCTCAACAAAAGGCTGAAGGAGTATAAGGGCTACCTAGTTGACCAGGGATATCCAGAAGAATTGGTCTCACGAGAATTTTCTAGAGCGGCGAGCATTCCTAGAAATGATTTACTCCAAGCCAAAGTCAGAGATTCCAAAAAGATTTTTCCTTTTGTTCTTACATATAACCCTAATTTACCGTCTATTAATAGGTTGATTAAAAAGCATTTTCATTTTTTGCTCTCATCGCCAAAACTTAAGGAGCTTTTTCCACCGAATTCCATAATTTCATCCTTCCGCAGGTCTAAGAACCTCAAAGAAATTCTGGCACCTTCTAAGTGTAGAAAGGGCTCTCCAGAGTCGATTACATTGCCATCGGCGGGGTGTTTCACTTGTAACAAAACCAGATGCGATCTTTGTAAGAACTTCTTGGTCAACTCGCAAACCTTCTCGAGCGCACAAACGGGTAAAACATATTTTGTTCGGCAGAAACTCTCGTGCAATTCAGCGAATGTTATTTATTTGGTTCATTGCAAGAAGTGTAATCTCCAATATGTCGGTTCTACCACGACCGAATTTAAAGTTAGATTTAGAAATCACAAATCTTCTATGAAAACTAACAAAAAAACTTGCGAAGTTGCCTCACATTTTAACCGAACCCCACATGTGTTATCGGACTTAACATTTCAATGTATTGACCAAATTCAAAACAGTACGTCCGAGAACACTGAAAATTTACTCATCACCAAAGAAGCATACTGGAGTGCGCAGTTATTTTCCCTTTCACCTTTTGGGTTGAATAAAAGACAAGAATTCCATTCAAAAAATCGCATCCACTATACTTGACTTTAGCGGACTTAAGGCAAGTTGTTGCATACTTCTTAAGGTGTTTTTTAACACTGAATTTTTTAAAAAGTCCTTTTGTATGCTCTAGATAGTTATAAGTGTTAATTGTGGTTATTTCAGTGTTCAGGGGCCCCCTTCGGGGATTCCTATTTTTTTCTTTGAATTTCTTATGTAACCGGTTTTTATTCATTGTTGTAAAACCCTATTTAAGTTGTAGATTTTTCTACCGACTCTTTTGTAACTGAAGAAGGTCGAGAGACCGAAACGTTTTATAGAATTTTAAATTTTATAGTTTTTAAACCAAACGTTTTCCATTTTCGGCTTCATTTTTAACCAGTTATAAATATATATATATATATATATATATATATATATATATATATATATATATATATATATATAATAAAATTATTTAGAAAAGTGCTGTTACCTTTAAAAGGTATTTACAAAATCTAAAATTAATTTATATTAAAACATCACTTAATAATAAAACTATTTCTTGCGTGTTTCGTGTTTATTTTTGGAATGTCAATTTTTTTTGTTCGTCGAAGCGAATCTATTTGCAGGCCTGACGTGAAGACGGCAAAAACGCCTGTAGCTAAGATCTGAACTTAGAAAAGCGCTGCACTAATATTACTGTGGTGGACGCTAAGCGGCGCTATCTCCATGTGAGTAAGAGCTTCATCGTAACTGAGGCTAGGGTACATGATTTTTAAAGCCTTCTTCTGGACTTGCTCTAGTTCGTTAACTAAATACTTTTGAAGTGAATAATAATACACAGGGATCGCATAGTATAATACTGATCTTACACACGTGATGTAAAATAACCCTAAGTCATTGCAGGGAACCTTGGCCCTTTTTAGCCGAACTAAACAGTATCATGCCGTTTGGCTGCCTTTTTGATAACATATTTTATATGGGTGTTCCATGATAGATCACTTGTGGTTGTTATTCCTAGCAACTTTGCACTATCAACGAGCTCTAGCTCTTTTCCATGAACCCAAACTGGCTCAAACATTGCCTTATTTCTAGCAAAAAAGAGATTCGGGGCTCTTTGCATTTCTCATTATTGAGTTAGACTCTGTTAGCCAGGGGCCACTCGGCTAACTTATCAGCAATAATTTGGGCACTACTAACCTAGCACAACCTCTACACAACTTCAGGTGCAGTAGTGTCGTCTACATATTTCCGCGGCATTAATTACCAGGTCGTTTATCATAACTACAAACAACTAAGGCCCTAGTTTCGTCCCCTGAGGGACTCCTGAGGGGACTGAGCCCCACTCAGAGAGGCATCCCTCGGCCAGTTTGACTCTCTGGAACCAGTTACTTAGAAAATCAACAATCCAATTGATTACGCTAATAGGAAGATCAAGTTTACCTAATTTATGGATTAGAATGGCATGATCTATCAGATCGAAAGCCTTTCTATAATCAAAAAGGATAGTCCTAACAGTAGATCCGTTGCCATCAGTTCCTGAGATCCACTCATGGATGATGCTGAGCAAGGCGATAGTGGTGGAGGACTTTGGGACGGCTCCGTACTGGTTAGAATCCAGTACCATCATCACAGCTGGCTTCAGATGATCGGTTACAACAAAGTCATCTGCAACCTTGGACAGACATGGTGTTAGAGAGATGGGTCTCAAGTCCTTCTTCAGATTCCGCACAGGCGTTTTCTTCGAAAGAGTGGTGACATCAGCATATTTCCAGGGGCTGGGAAGACCCTGTTCACTGAAGGAGGCGTTCAGGATGGTTTTTACCGGGAAGGGGACCAAGTCAGCAAACTCTCTCAGTAGCCAGGTTGGTAGACCATCGGGTCCAGTAGCCTTCGCGGGATTGAGCCTTGACAACAATTTGTAGGTTCTCTCTTCAGTTACCTCCAAGAATTTCGGGCAATCCTCCAGCGGCAAAGGGGTCAGCGGACTGGTCAATCTGTATTCTTCAAGATGCTCGAGGAATGCCTTGTTAATAGTGTTAGCAATTTCCTCCACAGACCGATCTTGGATCTCTTCGACATCCAGTTTGCTTAGCAGGTCGCAACTACGAGACTGCATTCCACTTAATCACTTAACCTCTTTCCACCAGGCTTTGGGATGTTCACCTTTCATTTGCTGCACTCTAGATTCGTAATAATTAACCCTAAATTATTTTTTATCACGGTTGATGGCGTTTCTCTAGCACTTAAACTGGACGAGGTAGCTCCGTCTTCATTTGCGCAGTGCGCGCTGCGAAAAAACTCGTGAATTTTTCGAATTCAGTTTTATCATGCAGTCACTCTAGACCTGAAATGAGGTACATTTATCCTTTATCACATATAAGCGCACGTGTGTTAAGTTTACTAAGTCGTGATCATTAATAATTTACTGTGTAACTCAAGCCGGGTTATTAATATCAAAATAAATATCTGCTTCATTTTACATTTTGTAAAACTGAACATCAAATAATTTACTCAAAACTATGACCAAACGTTACTCATGTACGGCTCGCTAATGACATGAAACAAGGAAACACTGCGATCTGGCTCAGCCCGCCTATGTAGAGGAGAGCAAGGAGTAGGAATGTTTTATCCCCTACCTCATATTCTTGGAGCTTTCCATTACTTTGTTTTTTGAATAGACTCTGCAAACTAGTTCCCCCCTAACATTTTTACAACACAATTTGAGCTGTTACAGGTTGAATTAAAATTCAGGTTCATTTCATTGATTCTGAAGGACAAATAGTCAAGTATTGTGCGAATTAAGTTTAAATCAAGTGAAGCTATGATCTTCGCAGTTATGAGCGCAATTTTTGCAATTGCGTAGAGAAGCCTGAAAAATTCAGGACTTCAACGGACCATTAGAACCCACAAAATTCAGGACTTCAACGGACCAAACGGACTTCAACGGACCAAAAATTCAGGACTTCAACGGACCATTAGAACCCACAAATGACCAGCTCCCAACGTCAGTGGCTTCATAGCTCAGTCGGTTAGAGCGTCGCACCGGAATCGGGAGGTCACGGGTTCAAACCCCGTTGAAGTCCTGAATTTTTCAGGCTTCTCTATGCAATTGCAAAAATTGCGCTCATAACTGCGAAGATCATAGCTTCACTTGATTTCATATCCGCAGTTCATATATGATTCATTTCATATACCATTTCATCACTGAATTAAGTTTAGTTACGTCGCTATGCAAAATGCACCAGGAACAAGGCATCGTTTCTAGTCATGATATAACAAACCGATTTTCCGCAAACATGCGTTCCCACTGTGAAAAAAAGATGTTGGCATGGGAAAATAGAAGAACAAAAGATAACCTTTGCAGTTAAATCAATGAAAAGAACTCGTCTTCGAACCACTGGTGTCGTCATCTTGGAGAAACCGCTTGTAATAGAACATAAGAACAATTGCCACATTGCCAAATGAAGTGGTTTTCAGAATATCTTGGAGAAAAGAAATCAAAAAGCCACAAATGAGTGGACAAGTGACAGCTACATCAAATACAGAGCAGGGGAATGGTCGATAATTTGAAAAAGTGGGTGAACCAGACATTGAAGGAGAGCAGTGTCTGACACTTGCAGGCTAACCCTAAATTACAGTTATTGAAAGCTAACCGCTCAAAAATGGGTCCTGAGACTTAAATACTGTTTGCCAGCACTATTTGAAATGGGTGCTTAGACTTAAATGCTGCTTATCAGTGCTATTTGTAGGTAGCCAGCAGTGTACCTTTTGCAGTTGTCATACACCAGAAAGGGAAGAAAAAGAAGAAGTTCGAACTTCAGGATTATATGGCGCTGAATATTAATAAAACGGAAA
>OX421455.1:14472901-14492901 GCA_949126865.1 Montipora capitata | reverse complement strand
GTTGTATTTGGCTAGAAAACTAACTTACAATCAAGAGACTCTTAAAACAATTTACTATTCACATCTACAACCTTAAGTTGATTATTGTGATGTTGTATGGATTGACTGCTCCAAAACACGTGCTGACAAATTACAAAAGTTACAAAATAGAGAAGCACGGATTATTACTAGGGCTGATTACTCCATTCGATCATCAGTGGTACTAAATTCTGTAGGGTGGTCTAACTTAAAAGAAAGAGAAAAAGGGCACTTGTTAATTACGGTGTTAAAGTATTCAATAATAACTGTCCGACGTATCTTCAGGAGCATTTTCATGGAACCTCTGTAGTTCACAATTATGACTTAGGAGTTAGAACTATGGACTCCAATTACCTCTACCGAAAACGATTTTTCTTAAACGTTCTGTTTTCGTGTCAGGAATGACACACTGCATAACTGCACATTCTCAACATTTGTAGCAAAATACTTTGCTAATGTATTGACCAAGATGGATTTTCAAGATGAGTGGTATCGCTATAAATGTCGGCAATATTTCACTTACCTTATTCAGAAACGAAAATATATGATCTCAAGTTTCTGGGAAATGAAAAAAACAAGGATGCCACTAAAGTGCGCGAGCTTTATTACTTGTACAAGTTAATAATAATAAAGTATTCTCGTTTGTCTCACGATGTGGTCACTTGTGATATAGATCGCGACGTTTCGACTGCATACTGCTAGTCTTCACCAGGCGATGAGGTCCCCCGGTTACGCGTCACCTTTTAAGCAGGATGCTCCGCTGTGATTGGTTGGTTTTCAGTAGCTGTGATTGGTGCATTTCGATCCTCGCTGTTTCGGTGTCTTCTTCCTTCGGCAGTCCGCTGTTCTCCTGTAGTTGTGTTTCTTGATCGTGGGCATCCATGCTTCCGGAATTTCTATTCCACTATACCTGTTGATGTTGTTAGGGTGAAGTCTTATGTGAATCGCCTCTTTGACCCTACGTGTGTACCAATGATGATCACGATCAACAAACTTTACTTCGTTCCAAAGCGGGTTGTGTCCGGTGTTGTTAGCGTGTTCTGAAAAGGCCGAGGTCTGGGTACGGGCAAGTCGTATGTCTCGCTCATGTTCTTTGATTCTATCTTGCATAGGCCTTCCAATCTCACCGATGTAGACTTTACCGCATTCACAGGGAATCCTGTAAACCACGCCATCTTGTTTAGTCGGCTCGACAGCGTCTTTCGGTCGTACTAGATGTGATCTTAATGTAGTCTCAGACTTGAAAACAGCGCGTATGCCTTGTTGCTGTAGGCAGCGGCCAAGTTGTTCGGATAGGCCTTTGACATAGGGTAAAAGTAGTATAGGAGTTGGGGGTACGAGCACATTTTTCAAAATGTGCTCATACCGCCCAACTCCATACTACTTTCCATATAATGGCTTCGTATTTTTGGTCTCGTATTTTTGATCTCGTATTTTTGATCTCGTATTTTCGGTCTCATATTCTTGGAAATCTATATGCTTTATATTTCTGCGAATCTATGCCGTGGCGAGGTAGAATGGATCCAACGCCAAATTTATTTTGGAACTATATGTTTTTAAAAATAATATCTCATATAATAGTATAATGAGTTGTAAAGAAATACATGAAGAACTTGTCAATATGGAAGAAGTGGTCTGTCCATTTTGTGATAAACAAATAAGCAAGCAATCAAAAAAAACAGATCAATGTTGTGATCAGCCAGAGATAGTGAAAGATAAGACTATAGTTTGCAAAAAATGCGGAACAGTTCAAGGTTATACACCTTTAATAGAATATGTTGATTTTTATCAGAATAAACACAGATTCCATCGTAAAAGTGTTTACCAAAGGAAATATCATATTGAAAACATAATGAATAATATAGCTGTAAAAAATGGTTTTCAGATAACCATGAAAAATAGAGATAAGATATTGAGAATTTTTAATGAAATTGGTAAGGTCGTAAAATCTGTGAATATAGACAGAAAGCGTATGATTAACATAAATTTCATTTTGAAACAAATATTTAAAATGCTTGATCTTCCTTTTGAAAAGGTTAAGACGAGTAAATCCAGAAAGACACTTCAATCATATGAACTATTTTGGAAAGACATCCTGTCATTGACATTTGATAAAATTGATGAAATAGTTAAGGAATGAATTTGTCGTTGTATTTAGCGTAGAACTTATCAACACTAGGACAAACATCAGTCACAAAATCATCTACATTTTTTAATTCTGTGTGAAACGATGGTTGAAAATCACCGCTTCTCAACATGTCTTTTATTGAATTCAATAGATGTTGATAACTTTGGTATGCGTATGTGCAATTTTGTATTTTAAGATCCAGTGATTGGAAATCCATGTAAGACTTGATTAAAAAAGCACAAGTGCTTATTGCTACTAAGGCTATACCGCCAGTTACAACAGCACTAATAATTCCACCAGTACCAGTTAGGACAGAAATAGTATTACCAATAAGTTTGAATTTTTTGTAGCGTTTAACAGCCTGTTTGTAAGCCCAACACTTTCTATGGTATGCCTTATAATAGCTCTTTAGTTCATCAACTTGATCTTCTGTCAATCTGTCTGAAATATGGTTCCAGCTGAATATTCTCTTTTTTCGATCTGCCATATATATAGTTTAGATTGTCAATCGTTTGAATGCACAATAAATGAGTCCCGTCAAATGACCAAATAACGGACTTTTTTTGACGAAATCAGGCACATGCCTATTAATGCAATATGTGTAACCATTGCCGTCATGGAATCTAGTGTAAAACCTACCAAATGCATCATGAAGTATAGCGTGATTGGAAAATACATCAGACCAGCCGAAAATGAATTCCAATAAACGAGTTAGTCTGCCGCTTCCTGGTCCGATAAGACCCAAAGAATCAGAACCCTCGATTTCAAGAATTTCATATATGGATATGTCTCTCTCAAGATAATAAAAATGCACATATCGGTAAACAAGCGCTGATTTTAATGTTTTGTCATTTATATCTGGAAATTGTTCTTTTGTACTTTTGAAATTGTATCTCACATATTCAAGCAATAATTTGATAAACATATGTACTTACGTTATATTATATCTTTGCATCAATACAGCATGATGGTCTAATATCGTTTTTTCGTCAAGAATGAAATCTAAATAGACACAGAAAAAAGCTATATTGCCATTCAAAGGAGCTACGTCGGTTGTAGGATCTAATCCACCAAAAACTGTTGTGTTATTTCCTGTTCTATTGTCAGCGGTAAAATCACCAATATGCTTTCTGTTCCAATATATCTTGCTTTTTTCTGTCTTGGGAGACGATTTATTGTCCCAGTGAACTGACAAGCAATGCCATTTATTCAATTCACCAAGATCATTCTCACTGTAATCTCCAAGACTCAAAAAATCATTCAAACTTGATGCAGGTCCTAAATAAACACAATTATATGCCGAATCAGCCCCAGAAATCACGATGTTACTGCCTGAATGAGCCACAAATTTATCATAACCCAAATTATCATGGCCGAATAGTCCATTTACCCAAAAATTTGGAGAATTGTTTGAAGTCATCCTGTAAACAATGAATACATTAACCGCATCATTATTCAAATCAACCTGCGATATCATTTTTTGTGAGCCGCTGAATTTTAAGAAATATCTTCCATTATGTTTTTCAGCTTTTGTGCATAGCAAAGGTCTCTTTGATGCATCAGTTTGTGTTGCATCACTTTCTTCATTGCTCTTGTCATATATTGTTTCTACTTTTCTTGTGGAACTCATTTTCACAGTAGATCCATCTGCTCTGTCCATTTGATAAGTGCAACTAGAATACATTCTGAGATATTCACTTACCCAGAGATCCAGAAATGAATCACGTACGATGTCACTGACCTGTGATTTAATTACAGCGTGATTGTCATCTTCTGCCTGCTTTATCACAATGTTTTTGCTACTTTCAATGTGTCCTTTGTCATTAACAAAAAAATCAGGTTGATCGATGAAAACAACGTCAGAAGGATATTCAATTGTGTATTCTATTTTGTTACCATCCTCATCGAGAAAATGAGTTCCATCTTCATTTTCAACGTATAATGCCATATATTAATGCATCACATTATTTTAATATTCATAAGACTTATAATAAATCACGAATTGATATACTCTGTTGTCTCCAGCACCATCGTGCGTCACATAGTAGTTTTGGTGATCTTCATATCTGTGCACACCTATATCAATTGTTCTTCTTCTCGAAAGATCGATGTTGTAATGGAGAGTTAGGCCATGATTATTAACAATGTTCAACTTATGATTAGTCGACGTGGGGTATGTTTTTTCAGCATGTAATAAAATGTTCACGACGTACATTTTAGGCGTGTTGAGAATAAATCCGGATGTTAAGTAAAAAGAGTATTTTGATTGCCCAGGAGTTCTAACCGTTTTACCCCAATAAAAATGTCCCGAATTTGCAAGAAACAGGTGCCTTTTATTGACAGCATCTGTCGGTGTTGAGGGTGGCCTGAGATTCGTTATTTTGTTATTGTTCATATCAATCGGAACATGCATTTGGAATTGATTGTTTGCAACCTCATACACTTTTTCGTAATCATATATTGTCATGTCAAGATCCGATTTGGCTTCACCTTTGATGCCATATATCAAAACAAAAACTGGCAATAGATGTGGGCTATTATTGTCAAAATTGCTTTTGAAATTCACATACAATCGTCTTTGAATTGATGGAGAAGTACCGTCAGGACTGAGATTCAGGATCGTTCTGAGATATTTGTATTCTGAATTCACTTTTATGGTTGTTCCTGAATCAATGTTCATGTTTAGTTTTTCGAATCCAAGTAATGTACTTTCGAATTCGTAACTGTAAAAAGGAGATTTTTGAAAATATGTTTCAACGCAAACTGTGTATTTGTCAGATTTGTTATCTCTGTACATTTTGAAAAGGTTGAAATCGAAACGACCTTTATATTCATCGGAACCATCGGTAGTTCTCCAAACCTTCATTGAAAACGCTTTTTTGTTTATTTTATGAGGCATGTCATCAAAATCGATCAATTTCGTGTCTTGAATGCCAACACCTTCAGTGAATTCTCCTTCATCCATTGCATAGCTTAACACATTTTTTCGGTTTGTATGTGTGCTTATATGACTTTTCGCTATTTGTTGGTCTGTATATTTATTATTTTCGGTAGAAACAGTTGCAATACCGTCATTCACTTGCTTCAAAGTTATGGCATCTTGATTATGTGTGGCATTTCCGAGATTTATTATTCGTTGATTGTTCATGTCTAGAACAGAAGTCATTACACCGCTTCCATCCAATTTCAATGTTTTTCCAACCTCGGAATCGACATAAGCTTTGTTAGTCACATCTCTGGCACCGGTTGGTTGCCCACAATTTATTATTTTATTCAAAGACATATCCAAATTTCCAGTCATAGACACTGTACCATCTCTTTTCAAATAATCAGACAAATCTATGTTGTTAACATGTGTTACGAAATATCGTTTATTTACAACATCAGTTTCACTGATGGGATTTGCGACATTGATTATTCGTTTATTGTTCATATCCAAATTTCCTGTCATGGTTTGGCTGCCATCTCTCAAAACGACAGTATCAGTATTTGGTTTTTTGTCAAGTTCATCATTGACATATTTACGGTTTACAGCAGATGTATCATTTTCTACGTTTCCAATACCGTAAATTCTATTGTTATTCATCCTGATATCACCAGTCATATCGCCACCACTTTCGTGGAGATATTTGTATAATTCATTGTTTAATTGAGTAAAATTGACAGCATCTGTTCCACTTGTAGCCTCTTTGACATTGACTATTTTATTATCACCAAGATCAAGATTGTTTGTAAGAGCAATTGATCCGTCTTTTTTTAAATAATTAGAAAGTTCTGTTTTATTGGCTTTTGGTGCTAAACCAGTTTCTAATTGATGTTTTGTTATAGCATCACTATTGTCAGTTCCTTCTGCAAGATTGCTAATTTTTTGATCTTTCATGTCAATCGGATTTTGGGCTTCTATTTTACCGTCATTAGTATTTAAATCAAAATAAAAGTTATGCAGATGCAAACTACTGACGGCATCGCTAAACCCATGCCTCGCAGGAGCAATATTTTCAACACGTCTGTTGTCCATATTAAGAGCTCCTAACATCTTATTACTACCGTCGACTAGTAATGCCTTATTATCGACATAACTCTTAGTGGTCACATCATTATTTGTTTCTGGTGAAGCAACATTCCTTAGTTTTTTATTTTGAATATCATAATCACCATCATCAGTAAGTTTAAAACCAACACCAGGCAATCCTTTTACTATTTCAATAATTTTTTCATGTGAAAATGTGTCTTCAGGTAATTTACCATTTGAGTAACTCATATGTAATTTAGTTATACAATTCATTTATATTTTTTCATCAAAATTCTTCTTTACTTGTTTCTTAGGTTTGTCAATGTATATAAAACTGAAAGGGTCTCTAGTTGCTTTCTCGTATAATTGTTTGGACACATTGTTTTCACGACATATGAGACTTTTTTCATTGGTGCTCGGAAAATCATAAATGACAAAATGTGAGCAGTTAAGTCTAATGTCTTTTGGTGTCTTATAGTAGCTTTGACTCAAATATATAACAGAGCAGTTTTTATGTCTCCCCTGTAAAAAATAGTTTTCCAATGGTTTTTGGTTTTTATCACATACGAAATCGTCGAATATCACAATTTTCTGATTATCGCCATTGAGATTTTTTACAGGAATTATTTTATCATTGCTTGTTTCAATAATATTATAACCAACTTCTTTACTCCATGGTTCGAACTCTTTCACGAGATTCTGGTACTTTGACTGCTCTAAGTTTTTAGCATAAAGGTGTATTTTGTCGAAATACAACAGATTGTGAATCATATGCATAAGTGTGTTTGTTTTTCCCGAACCAGAAGGTCCACAAATGAGCATGCGGAAGCATCGATCAGGCATAAAATCATGTAGTTGTGTGAAGTTTGTGACAACATCGTCGCCAGTATCATAATTAGGTATTTTCATTTATATCAAATCGTTACATTGTTTTGATAAAATGATGTAGTTAAACATGGTGTTAAACGCTATTTTTTATATATAATTTCCATTTTTATGTAACGTAACAATATAACAATAAATGAGTTTACTTAAGTGGAAAGAACTCGCAAAGAGTAAATCTGAATTAGGGGACAAGATCAATTATGTCCATAATGCAATCACAAAACATGATATCGATCAGAAGACCAGTCAACAGGGATTTTCAAAAGTATTTAAACCAATTACAAGTAAATTAGATGATGTTATTGATAGTAATCAGGTTTTAAGGTTGCCAAGGAAAAAACGACCACTGAAGAAAGGAGAAGTTCCTGATTACGGCATTGATATAGAGGATGAAGTTCCAGATATGAATCTTGGTGATCTATTTGAAAAACCTGTTTTACCACAGCAAGAAAAACAACTAGTGCCAAAACCGCCAACATATGAAGAATCTTTACAAGATATATTAGAAGGAAAGAAGGAGTTTCCTGAAGAACCACCAGAATATGATGACGATGATGAGGTTGATTATGGATTAGATGATGAAGATGAGGCGAATACTATACTAGATGATCTGGATGTGCCAAATTATGATTCTGTTGAAAAGGTGCTAAATCAAGAAGCAATGAATGATAAAAAACGTAAAATATATATTGGCAGGGTTATAAAACACGCTAAAACAAAAAGGAATGAATTAAAGGGTTCTAAGGCACATGTTACAAAACAATACAACAGTGGTGCTATATCAGCCGCTGATAGGCAAGTTCGTAACAAACGAATAGACAACGCAAGAGCTGCTCTGAAGGAATACATAGAACATTATGAAAATAAATTGGAAACAATAAAAGGTTCTGGTATGAAAAAACGAAAAGGTGGTAATGTTATATTTTTCAACAAACCGAAAGAACTCATAAAAAAATTGGATTTGATCATTGGTGAGATATTGGCCGGTAATACAAGCATTGACATGCGAAATATGGGTGTTTCTATATTGGACACATTATTGAAAATGACGACGATTAACAAATCACAATATGGTAAATTATACAAACAATATTTCAAAATTTAATGTAACTTCATTATATAATGGAACGAGAGATAGTTTTATCATCTTACAGTGTAAAAAATCAAGGGGATAACAAACCAGAAGATTTCACAACAAATTTCACCAGACCTATAATTCTAGACAATAACAAGCGATATGTTATTGGTCTTAACAGAGTCATCAACATGTCATTCACTTGGTTTAATGTCAATGCTGGATACAAAAATCAATTAATCAAATACAGCTCAGATAATGGTTCAACTTTCAAAAACATTACCTTTCCAGCTGGGGTATGGAATTATACAGACTTCAATACATACATCAAAAATCTGACAAAGAAAAAAACTGGCGACGAGTATGAGTATCCGATAACTCTTGAATTCGATGACACAACATTTAGAGTCACGGTTACATTAGCTGATAATTACCGACTGGATTTAAGAGCAAGTGATTTTAATGACCTGATAGGTTTTGACAAAAAGATATTAACAAGTGGGGCGCATATTGGATCCAGAGTGCCAAATCTCAGTCAAGACACAGACATACTCAATGTTCATTGTGATTTGGTAAACGAAAGTTTAGTTGACGGCGAAGAAACAGACATCATTTATTCATTCTCAACCAGTGTACTAAAACCAAGTTACTCCTTCACCCTCGAACCACAACGAGTTACATTTAATCCTGTGAACAAAACTACAATTTCATCGATCAGAATCGTGATAACAGATGGAAAAAGAAGATTAGTGGATCTAAATGGAGCGGATACGTCTTTTTCGCTGATTTTAAAAAGTATCTAATGTAACAGTATAATGAAACCGTATGAATTTAAGAGGTTTTACCATCCAAAACTTGGTAAATTTGTATTTCAACACAAAGGGTCTGGGCTTATTATCGACAACATTTTCAAACCACTGAAGAGTGTGGCATCATCTGTTTTCAAGAAAATTGCCAAGCCAATGGCGAAGAAGGCATTAGAATCAGGGGTTTCCCATGCAGGTGATAAAATCGGTAAGGCGGCGGCAGAAAAGTCAGGAGACCTGATAATGAAAAAATTGGCAAATTTGAGAAAAGGAGCTACAACACAAGGGGCAATTGTTCCATCCTTACCCATTGAACAGAAACGGCAAGAAGAAAGCGCTGACATGATACTGAATAGATTGATATCAGGATCAGGTATGAAAAGAAGGCGTAGAGTCTGGCAGTAAAATTATATAATACAATAGTATAAATGGCTTTTAGAACAAGTGAATTATTGCAAAGAAATGAGTTGGTGCGTTTCCAACTTGATGATGTAATCCGAGCTCCTGCTAACAATCAACATCAGGAGAAAAATGGTTATAGATTCACCATCAACGACCGAAGTTCTTTCTATGATTGGTACAATGCTTATTTCGAGGTTCAATTCCAGTTACAAAAAACAGCAGATGGAGCCGGTTACGCAGCAGCCGATAGAATAACGGTGATAAACGGATCTCATTCATTAATCGCACATATGATGATCAAAAGCGCTGGGAAAATTGTTTATGATACTGACAATCTACATAAGGTCACTTTTGTGAAGAATCTGTTGGAATATTCTGATGATTTTTCCAGAAGTGTAGCTAAGAACAGTTTTTGGTATTTAGACACGGATGGTACGACAGCCAATACCAATTCAGGATACGAATCTAGAAGAGTGCTTACACAAGCTGCCCAAGATGATGGAGGGGGAGGAGCAAAAGATGTGAACGTAATCATACCTCTCAATCGTTACAGTTTTTTTGAAGAGTTGCAGGACAAAATGTTGGTTCCTATGCAGTTACAATTCAATTTGAATCTCCAGAACGATAATGAACTCATCAATATGGCAGCAGGAACAGATGCCGGCCGAGTAGTGATTAACAGATTTCTACTGTGGGTTCCAAAATTAACACCAAAAGACAGTATGTACGACAAATTTGTAAGCTCTTTCATGAAAGAACACAAATGGACATATCAGCGTGAACTATATGCAGTGTCAGCACCTGCTAGAGTCAGTGGTTTTTTTCAGATTTCTTCCAGTATTGACAATGTCAAAGCAATTTTTGTTTATCTACAACGGGCTAAAACCAGAGTTGCAACTCAAAATCCATATCTACTTGATACCTTCAAACTAAATGCAGCAAACGCAAACAGTTATTTAACAACATGCAGACTCGAATATGGCAATGGTGTTTTCTATCCAGAAACAGAATATGACAGTGAAAGCAAAGTGAGAATATTCAATGATCTGATGTCTTATGCAATGCGAAAAAATGATTACAACACCGGAACCCAGTTGAATCTTGCCAATTATAACAGCCTGTATCCACTAATCTTTTTCGATCTGTCATATCAAACAGAAAAAGTAACAAGAGACCCTAAACAGTTGATTTTCAGGTATAAAATAAGTGCCAATAGTGCAGCAGATTTCAATGTCCATGCAGTCGTATTATACGAAGAGTCGGTTGTTATTGACAAGGTGGGTAATGAACTGGTTATAGTTTAATCGTATATGTTTTGCAACTGGAATTATATAACATATATTATATGACTGAACTTTACGAAATCAACGTAAGACTTTCAGATAATCAAAAAAAGAATCTGAGTAATGCTTACCATAAAAGGGAAACAATTGTTCTAAGACTGACAAATGATTCTCTTAATGGAAACGACACTCTTTATGTTCCAGCAACAGTGAAAAAAAGATTGCAAAAAAATCGTGCATCACACAAAGGAATGGACATCAAGTTAGCCAAAACAAATATCAGGAAACAAGTAGGCGGAAGTCTTTTGAGTACCGTATTGTCACTTGGTATGAGAGCTCTTCCAGCTATTGGTAAAACCCTTGGGTTGAGTGCTCTTGGTGGTATAGCAGAAGCCGGAGCTAAAAAATTGATTGGATCCGGTCAAAAAGGCGGTGCTTTACCATTACCCATGATGATACCTTTCAATGCAATCAATAAACTAATGCCATATCTGAACATGTTCACTACAAAACAGCAAAGAGACATCATCAATGCAGCTCAGACAGGTTCTGGTGTGCATATAACACCTACTAAAACACAATCAGGTGGATTTCTCGGAACTCTGTTGGCTAGCATTGGAATACCTTTGGCTTTGAATCTTGTCAAAAAGCTAACGGGAAGAGGAGCACCTAGGGTAGGTAGACCACCTTGGACGAAAAAGGATGGTGGTGCAGGAGCACCTAGAATGGGAATGCCCCCTCCATTTTTTAGTTATCCGCCATATGTGACGGCTGGTTATGGTAAAAAAAAAAAAAGATCTTCAAAGAAAAAGGGAACAGGGTTACTGTTAGGGAAAAACAGTCCATTCAACAACATCCCAATCCTAGGAGCATTGCTGTAAAACCAAAATTTTATAAAAACACCCCTTTGAGCAACCATGATCTAATGAAATGGTGTAAATATTTGAATATACCAATCAATGATGTACTGTCGAGAGATGAAAATGTTCCACATAACCATAAACAGGCGTTATTTATCTACAATCTAGAACCAGCTTATATGTCAGGATCTCACTGGGTAGCCACTTATGTCAAGGATAATGTAATCAATTATTTTGATAGTTTTGGTATGCCTCCGTTTCAAGAAATGGTCAATCACGCCAAAAAGAAAAATCTGACTTTGTTACATCAAAACAATCAGATACAAAACATACAAACAACAACTTGTGGGTATTTCTGTTTATACTTTCTAAATGAAATGAATAAGGGTAATTCGTATTATGATTTATTACAAGTGTTCAACATAAATGATACAATAAAAAATGAGATATTCATCGAACATTATTTCAGAAATATCTAACTTATATATATTATGAAATCATATTGTGTTAAACAAAAGAAAGTGACTGAATGTGTTGAACCTTCAGGTTACAAAACAACTAAAAATGGCAGACTAATGTTCTTTTGCACTTGTGCTGAATGCGGCATCACTAAAACTCGATTCGTTAAAAAACAGGGAAACTAAACAGCCCGTTGGGAGCGGGCTTACTCAGTGATATTGCTAATACAGGAACTGAATTATTTTTAACCAAAGGAGTACCTTATCTTGGTAAAAAAGCAGTTGAAATGGGTAGATATTATGGTTCCGAATTAATGAGAGATCCAAAGTTGCAGAAAAAAGCAATCGATTATGCTCTGAATAAAGCAAATCCTCTACTTCATAAAGTCGGATCAGAAGCTCTCGATCAATTGTCAACGAAAATAAGACCCAAGAAAAAATACACAACAAATAGAAAAGATCTTGATGGTGGTGCTCTTGATATTCACAAAGCTATTGGTAAACTGCCAAAACCAAAAGGCGGATGGACACTACCTGGGCATCATTACACCGGACCATATAATGATTTGGAAAATCAACTGAAGTATGACCCAAAAACTGGTCAAATATTGGAAATATATGATATGCCCACTGGAAAAACTGATGCGATCGCAATGCAGCATGATGTCGATTATTCCGTCTGTAAGGATGATAGAAAATGTAAAAACAAAGCAGATAGGAAAATGGTTCAAGCTTTAGACAACGTACCGTATAATGAAAGACAATGGGGGCATTGGTTGGCAAGAAATGTTATCAATACAAAGCAGAAACTAGGTCTCGGAGTTCCAAAAAACGGAAAAAGCCGTCGGGTAAAGAAAACTGGCAAGAAAAATTAGCAGATGAATTACATGCATCCATAAGACGCAACTTTACTCGGCGGCGTGTGATTACAAATCATATTGATGAAATATGGGCAAGTGATCTAGTCGAAATGCAACAGTTTAGCAAATGGAATAAAGGTTATCGGTATCTTCTTATGGTTATTGATGTTTTCAGCAAATACGGTTGGATTGTCCCATTGAAGGATAAAAAAGGTGAATCTGTCACTGAAGCATTTAAAACAATATTCAAGGAAGGTAGAAGACCGCAGTATCTATGGGTTGATAAGGGAAAGGAGTTCTATAACAAAAACTTGAAAGACTTGCTAGAGAAAAATGGGATACATATGTACTCCACTGAAAATGAGGAGAAATCCTCGGTGGTTGAAAGGTGGAATAGAACAATTAAATCCAAAATGTGGAAACAGTTCACTGTTCAAGGTAATACAATGTATCTCGATATGCTACCCAAACTAGTGAAACAGTACAACAACACAAAACATTCAAGCATAAAAATGACACCTGTAGAAGCATCTAACAAGAGGAATGAAGGAACCGTTTACTTCAATCTATATGGTGATGCAGAAACATTGAAACAGAAACCTAAATTCAAAACAGGTGATAAGGTTCGAATATCCAAGTATAAACGGAATGTGTTTGACAAGGGTTACACACCAAATTGGACAGAAGAAGTATTTACAGTTGATAAAATCCAATACACTAATCCAATAACATACAAACTAAAAGATCTAAGAGGTGAAGAAATACAAGGCAGTTTTTATGAACCTGAATTATTAAAAGCAAAGCAGGACATTTACCGTATTGATAAAGTGATTAGAAGAGACTATAAAAAGAAACAAGCTTTGGTAAAATGGAAGGGATACAGTGATGAATTCAACAGTTGGATACCATTAAGAGATGTTAAAAATATATGAATTGTGGTGAAACAAACGCGCATAAATACTTATAAAAAAATAAAAATATATACTTATATTATATGGACAAGTTTGAAAATGAAGAAAAATTTGGTTTCTATTATGAAAGCGATCAAGACTCTGGTTCGGATACCGATTGGTTGCCGTCATCGCAAGAAAGCGTATCAAGTGATTCGAGTTGGGAAAGTTCGCAAGAATCTGTTTCGTCACAAGACAGTGAAGAATCTGTATAAAAATAAATTGTAAATACATAATATATGAAAACATTTTCAGACAGACAAAAATACCTGACAATCATGTGGTACTGTTTATTGACAGATTTGCAAAAAAATGATATAGAAAACATTATAGAACATAAATACCCTGGATTTAAAATAGATTATGGGGGGATGAGTGATATGATATCTTGGGCAGCAAGGCGTAAGTACGCAAGAAGTTGCATTTATCCATGGATTATACAAACAAAAAATCGTGAAGGGGTGAGTCTGCATATTCCTTTTGAACATTTATGTGACCCATAAGTATATGTTCCAAGGAGCAGAATTGGTAAAAGCATTATGCTTGAGAAAGTTAATAGAAGAAGAAATTTGTAATATAATAGCCAAAAACGCCAGATACATGCATTTTGTGAGAACAATAGAGTTTCCTTTTTTGAAATTTGCAATTGACAACGGTGCAGATGATTGGAAAATGATCAGAAGAGTGTTTCATAAATCAGATGCTAAAATGTCTTTTTTATTCAGAGAATTTGAAAGATATCGCAATTTTTTGAGCCCATATAAAATGGTGCAAGAAAATATATAAAAATAAAATATATAGGTATATTATATGGAAAAACAAAAACCAGTTGGTCGTCCAAGATTTTATACTGAAGAAGAAAGAAGACGAAATAAAAACGATTACATGTTGCGCAAAGAATGGTATTGCAAAATATGCGACAATAATCACAATTACACTCTTGCTGGCAAACATTGCCATCTTAAAACAAAAAAACATTTCAAAAATTCATTTACTTACAACACAGGATATATTTATGACGAACATGAAAACAGCAGCAAATAATTTGTATCACTTCTTTTCAACAGTTAAAAACATTCATCATCCCGGATGTTTTGAACTTTAAACGCATACCAAAATGACTTAAGAAAATATTATCTATAGTAAGTATATATGATCAGGAGAGATCTAGAAAAACTCAGTAAATCAGAATTAATAAAATTGATTATAAAACAAAATGCGAAACCAGTGCCCGCACCAAGGACTAAAACAAGACCGATCCCAAAACCAAGAAAGAGTGTACAACAAATGGTGCGTGATTATGAAGAAAATATAATTCCACCACCATTAGAGTTCCGAGATGGATACAAACCAGTACCCGTTCCCCGAACCAAAAGGCCTGTTGCTGCTCCACGGATCAAAATACCGGTTGCCGCGCCAAGAACCAAAAAACGACCAGTTCCATTACCAAGGACTATAATACAAGAAACAAACAAAGCTTTAAAAGGGTTCACAAAGTCTTATGAAATCAACATAAAAAACAGCAAAGACCCACTCATGCAACTGCAAAACACAAGAAAGGCTGTTGCCATCCATATCGAAAAAATATTAAAATCAATGAAAGGTCTAAAGTTTGTTGAAACACTGAGGGTCACATTTGAAAAACAACTAGGGCGCGAAGAAAGAATTATGAAAACAGCGTATTTCAACAGTCAACCCCAAACAATAACAAATGACACACAAATTGAACTGGCTTTATCTTTGTCAAAACAAGTCATACTAAACAAGATTGCAGTTTGGATTTCAGAGGGATCTGGTTGGACTGTTGAATCAGTTGAAAACCATTATCTTAATATGGTAAAATATGAACCGATGAAAGGATCATCATACATTAAACTACCACATGAACTCAGAAACAGTTCTCAAAGTTTAATAAACATAAAAAACAGTGACAATGAATGTTTTAGATGGTGTCATATTCGACATCTTAATCCTCAAGACAGAAATCCCCAAAGAATAAAAAAATCAGATAAAGCGTTCATTCAAAATTTAAATTATTCAGGAATTGAATTCCCAGTAACCACAAAGCAGTACAACAAAATAGAAAAGCAGAATGAAATTAACATCAATGTATTTGGTTATGAAGAAAAACAAAAATATCCCATTTATGTATCAAAAGAAAAGTATGAAGATTGTATGAATCTGCTTCTTATAACAGAAAATGAAAACAAGCACTATGTATTAATCAAAGATTTCAACAAGTTTATGTACAATCAAACAAAGCATAAAGAGAGGAAACATTTTTGCATGCATTGCCTTCAGTGTTTCAGTTCTGAAAGAGTATTAACTGATCATAAAGAAAACTGTATCCAATTAAATGGAGCACAAGCAATTAAAATGCCGACAAAAGATGACAACATACTAAAATTCAATAATGCCCACAAACAAATACCAGTTCCATTTGTAATATATGCAGATTTTGAAGCCATAACTGAAAAAATTCATGGATGTCAACCCAATGATGACAAATCATACACAGAGGCTTATCAGAGACACACAGACTGTGGTTATGGATATAAGGTTGTTTGTTGTTATGATGATAAATACACAAAACCAGTACAAATTTACAGAGGTGAAAAAGCTGTTTACAAATTCATGGAAGCTATGCTGGATGAAGTCAAATATTGCAAGAAGGTTATGAAAAAATGTTTCAATAAACCATTGAGAATGACAAAAGACAATGAAAAAGAATTCCAAAAAGCTGATAAATGCCACATATGTGAGAAAAAATACAATGAAACTGATGTAAGAGTAAGAGATCACTGCCATGTGACCGGTCAGTACAGAGGATCCGCACATCAAGATTGTAATCTTAACTTTCAAATAACTGATAAAATTCCAGTAATATTTCATAATCTCCGTGGGTACGACAGCCATTTTATAATGCAAGAGATCGGAGCTATTGTTAAAGAGCATAAATATACAAATAAGAAAGGTGAAAAGTGTCAAATGAATATCAATGCCATACCAAACAACATGGAAAAGTATATGGCTTTCATGCTTGGTAATCATCTTACCTTCATTGATAGTTTCCAATTCATGAGCTCTAGTTTGGAAAAACTAGTTAGTAATCTACCAAGAGAATCATTGAAATATACTTCTCGAATATTCAAAAACGAAAAGCTTGATTTGATGAGCAAGAAGGGAGTCTACCCATATGACTTCATGGACAGTTTTGAAAAATTCAATGAAAAGCTGCCATCAAAAGAAGAATTTTATAGTATCTTGAATGATGAGCATATAACAGATGATCAATACAAACATGCTCAAAATGTATGGAACACTTTTAATCTGAAAAATATGGGTGAGTACCATGACTTATATCTTAAATCTGACATCCTTCTGTTAGCTGATGTATTCGAAAACTTTCGAAAGACCTGTCTGCAATACTATAAACTGGACCCATGTCATTATTTTACCAGTCCTGGGCTTTCCTGGGATGCTATGCTAAAAATGACTGATATCAAATTAGAGCTTATGACTGATATTGATATGTTTCAATTCATTGAAAAAGGCATGCGTGGAGGTATCAGTTACATAGCCAACCGATACGGAAAGTCGAATAATAAATACATGAAAACATATGATGAAAAGGCGCCCTCAAAATATATCATGTATCTAGATGCTAACAATCTGTATGGTTGGGCAATGAGTCAATATTTACCAACTGGCGGTTTCAAATGGATGACTAAAAACCATATTGATAAGATAGACTTAGCCAAGTACACAGAAGACAGCAAGAAAGGTTTAATACTAGAAGTAGACCTAGCATATCCAGAAGAACTACATGATTTGCATAATGACTACCCACTAGCACCTGAAAAGGTGAAAGTAACAAAAAACATGCTATCAGATTATTGTCAAAAAATAGCATCCAAATATAATATATCAACAGGTTTAGTTCATAAATTAATACCCACATTAAGCAATAAAGAAAAGTATGTCCTTCATTACAGAAACCTACAATTGTACACTGATCTTGGATTAAAATTAACCAAAGTCCATCGAGTATTAGAATTCAATCAGTCACCATGGTTGAAAGAATATATTGACTTTAATACTGAGAAAAGAACCAATGCTAAAAACGCTTTTGAAAAAGACTTCTTCAAGCTTATGAACAACAGTGTATTTGGTAAAACGATGGAAAATATCAGAAAGCGAGTGGATGTCAGATTAGTAACCGATGAAAACAAACTATTAAAAATGGCTGCTAAACCAACATATGTTAGCAGCAAGATCTTTAATGAAAATTTAGTAGCTGTTCATAAGATCAAAGAAACACTAACCTTAAACAGGCCGGCATATGTGGGTATGTGTATCCTAGATCTTAGTAAGACACTAATGTATGATTTTCATTATAACTACATCAAACAAAAATACGGTAGCAAAGCGAAATTATTATTCACAGACACAGACAGCTTGACCTATGAAATTGAAGCTGATGATGTGTATCAAGACTTTTGGAATGATAAAGACAAATTCGACAACAGCGACTACCCTGAAAGCTCACCGTATTTTAATAAGTCAAATAAAAAAGTAATTGGTAAATTCAAAGATGAAGCCGCAGGAGTTCCCGTTTGTGAATTCATCGGTCTACGATCAAAAATGTACAGCTATATGAAAGACAATGACAAAGGCGGAAAGACAGCAAAGGGAATCAAGAAGAATATAATCAAAAAAAACATCACTCATGAAAATTACAAAAATGTATTGTTTAATAACGAACAAATGCATCATACAATGAAAACAATCCGAAGCAACTTACATCAACTTGGAAGCTATAAGCTTAATAAAGTGTCATTATCTTGCTTTGATGACAAAAGATATATACTAGAAGATGGGATAAGAAGCTACGCATACGGTCACTACAAAATCTAAAAAAGCTAGTCAGCTGCTGACGTCACACCACAGCTGTGGCGTTTTTATCGCTAACATTATTCAAACAGTGAAACCAAAATCATTACGTCACACCACAGCTGTGGCGTTTTTATCGCTAACATTATTCAAACCAAAGTCATTACGTCACGCCACAGCTGTGGCGTTTTTATCGCTAACATTATTCAAACAGTGAAACCAAAATCATTACGTCACACCACAGCTGTGGCGTTTTTATCGCTAACATTATTCAAACCAAAGTCATTACGTCACGCCACAGCTGTGGCGTTTTTATCGCTAACATTATTCAAACAGTGAAACCAAAATCATTACGTCACACCACAGCTGTGGCGTTTTTATCGCTAACATTATTCAAACTAAAGTCATTACGTCACGCCACAGCTGTGGCGAAATCACAAGTGCTGCAAGCACAGTCCAGTTCATGTTTCCAAGGCATTGTTACTCCTGCTCCACTATGAATCAACTTCCACCTATCTATTTTTCATATTTATATAAAAAGGAATACAGATCCCCCGTTTTCTTGAATCGAATTTGATCACAATCCTGTGGTATGCTTGTAACATCTCTTCATCACGTTTAACTACCAATTCCCTTGAAGGAATAATAAAGTCTGCATCCAAATTTGCTTTTTGCCATTCACTTATGTTGTGGTTCTTGATAAGAGATTCACAACAACCAAGACTCAAAACTCCAAGGTGAAATGTGAAAGAGTTTGAAATGCTAAACCACTATAAGCTGACTGACAAGTTTGCTGATTGGTTAGAAAAAATCATACGACTGTCTCATGACCTGAAACAATAGATATTCGTGATGACTCATTTCCTGTTTTTCCAGACATGTCTAGACTTGTCAGCGGGGAATCCCCTAGATTTGTTTCTGGGTATTACATCCCGTTTTTCTAAGAAAGCCACGCATTTTAAATAACATATAGTTCCAAAATAAATTTTGCGTTGGATCCATTCTGCCTCGCCACGGCATAGATTCGCAGAAATATAAAACATATATATTTCCAAGAATATGAGATCAAAAATACGAGATCAAAAATACGAGACCAAAAATACGAAGCCATTATATGGAAAGTAGTATAGAGTTGGGTTGGTAAGAGAACATTTTTGCAAAAAATGTGCTCGTACCCCCAACTCCTATACTACTGGTAAAACCGCAGTAGACTTATACTCGATCGTGGGCTCAGCACTGCTATTCGGTTTCCTTGTCTTGGTGATTTTCTGCAAGAAAGAAAGAGGGTAACCATTAGAGACAAGAACAGAAGACAGGTGTTTCTTTTCCTTGGAGATAACAGAGGGTTTTGTTACGAGACGTTTGGCGCG
>OX421455.1:14448701-14466201 GCA_949126865.1 Montipora capitata | reverse complement strand
GCATCAACAAAACTGAAGAATTTCACAGTTTTCAAAGCGTATCCCGACAAGTGAAGCTTTGTTGTAAAGCTCGCCATTCTTTTTTCTGGCTTCAGCATAAAATCTCTTCAGCGGAGGGGTTGGCGCAGTGGTAAGATGTCTGCCTTCCAACCCTAAGGTTTCGGGTTCCCTTCCCGGTTCTGCCGAGACTGGAATATTTGGCGACCTTTTTTCCCGCTAAAGTTCACTCAGCTTTCCATCCTTCCGAGGTCGGTAAAATGAGTACCAGCATGCATGGACTGCTTAGAAGCGGCTGCTATTTGCGCCTGTATATGCTTCCAGTCCGCTGGGGCGCTATATAAATGCACCACTTTACTTTTTTTCACTTTTACATATGCATTCGCCAACTTGTCCTTCGCGTCGATGACACGAGTGACTCTTCGTCTATCTTTCTTTTCTTGAGATACTTTCGAAATACGTTGAAAAAGCCCATTTCCGAGTTCTCGCATTTTAGAAATCTGGTACCGAAATTAAGACACGACATCGAGGTTAAGTGCGAAGTTACGCTCGACGGCGCGAAAATACAAAAGCTCTCAGGGAAAACTTCCCGTGTTTCACAAGTTGTATTTTCATTATGGTTTATTGTTCAGTCGCTTGCTGCACAAATGGCAATCATAATAGACAAGATCTATCTTACTTTATATTCCCCTGCGACAAAAGACTGAAAAAATGGTTGAAATTCTGCCGTAGAGCGGACAACAAGTTTTCAGTAGAAGCGAGCAAAGCAAAGAGTGGAATACCAAACAGCCTGAGAATGTGAAGGGGGTAGTTTCTAAAGAAACTGTGGTGCCGCGTCGGTGGGGAAGTAGTATACAAAAATTTGGTTTTATCAACGGAGTTGATAATGTAAATTGGCCACCGTACAGAGATTCTAAAAGCTGACGTTTCGAGCGTTAGCCCTTCGTCAGAGCGAATCGAGGAATTATGGGTTACGTGTAGTTTTTATAGTAGAGTAGGAGCTACGCTATTGGTGGTAACATGGCAACGTGAAAAATAGGAATATATTAGTTAAATGAAAAGCGTTCGTTAATACCGTGAGGATTAAGGGTGCCGATTTTGAAGATGAATTTTTGTTCTAGATTCTTGCGGCTTTCCGTCGTACCTAGATGTAGGGAAAGGCCGCAGATAGCCATGTGTTTTTTGGAGTGGTTAGGGAGATTAAAATGACGAGCGACTGGCTTAGATGCATCTTTGTCATTCTTCTCAACATCGCGAAGATGTTCGCGGAATCGGTCACCTGTCGTCTACCTGTCTCGCCAATGTATAATTTATTGCATAACGTACAGGTTATGCAATAAATGACATTTGCGGAGGTACATGTGAAACGATCGGTCATCTTAACAGATCGCTTAGGTCCCGATATCTTGCTAGTGTTAACAATGAAAAGACAAGTTTTGCATCGTGAGCGCGCGCATTTGAAAGTGCCGGGTTGCTCGTTAGTTTTGAGCGCGCTTCTAACTAAAAGGTTGCCTACGTTTTTGTCGCGTTTGAATGAAATAAGTGGAGGTTGCGAAAAGATTCTACCAGTCTCGGGATCATTTTGGAGTAATTTAAAATTATTAAGAATGATACTTTTGACTGCGTGATTATGAGGATGGAAAGTGGGGGTGAATGGAATTCTGTCATTCTTATCTTTTTGTGACGTTTGTAGTGATGACTGTCGATCAAATTGTTGGGCGCGATGATGGCCCGCTTTGACCACAGAGACAGGATAGTCACTTTTTTCGAAGAACTGGCACATCTCCTCTGATTTGCTGGAAAAATCGGAGTCATCACTACATAGACGTCGAAGTCTAAGAAATTGAGAATAATGAATGGAGTTCTGTGAGAATCTGTAGGTTTGTAGTGCACACTGGTACATAGCACGTTGCCACTAATAGAAACTTTGATATCTAGGAAAGCCAATGAAGTTTCCGAAATTTCCCAGGTATATTTAAGAGCCGGATGTAAAGAATTGACGGAGGTTATAAAATGATCGAGTTCTTCTCTGCTAGATGAAATAGCGCCGATACAATCGTCGATGTAGCGGCCGTAGAGTTCAGGTTTGGGGCCGTTGTACTGATTAAAAAATTGGTGTCCAACATATCCTACAAAAAGATTGGCATAGCTAGGTCCCATTCTTGTGCCCATCGCTACACCATTAATTTGTTTGTAATAGTTGCCGGCGAATGAAAAACAATTAAGCGTTAAAACTAGCTCGGCAAGGCGGAGGAGCGTTTCCGAGCTTGGTTCTTTGACAGTGCGTTGATCGAAAAAAGTGTTTAAGTGCTTGAAGACCTTCGCTATTGGGAATGACTGTGTACAGAGATGTAATGTCCATGGTGAAAATAAGTTTGTCTTGAACGGAGAAATTGAAATCGAGGAAAATTTTTTGTGCGTTGTCAAATTGGCCGACAAAGGCGGCGCGGTAGTTGTTTGGCGGTCCGACCTTTACCAAAAAGAAGCTTTGCGGCAATTTTCGGATACCTCGTTTTATGCCAAAATCCAGAAAGATCTCACTTCCAAAAATCAAAAACTTGTCAAAGACACCATTCAGAATCTCATAGTTAATCAAGAATTACCGGACACTGCCACTAATCTCATCATCAACACCCCTAGAACTTTGTACATTTACTTCTTGCCTAAAATTCACAAACCTAACAACCCAGGTCGCCCTATCGTTTCTGCCTGTAGTTGCCCCACCGAACTCATTTCTAGCTACTTAGACAGGATTATGACGCCTATTGTCAAATCTTTGCCATCATATATTAAAGACAGTACACACGCACTAAAAATTCTCCTCGATTTCAATTTCTTCGGCCAAGACAAACTTAGTTTCACCATGGACATTACATCTCTGTACACAGTCATTCCCAATAGCGAAGGTCTTCAAGCACTTAAACACTTTTTTCAATCAACGCACTGTCAAAGAACCAAGCTCGGAAACGCTCCTCCGCCTTGCCGAACTAGTTTAATTGTTTTTCATTCGCCGACAACTATTACAAACAAATTAATGGTGTAGCGATGGGCACACGAATGGGACTTAGCTATGCCAATCTTTTTGTAGGATATGTTGAACACCAATGTTTTAATCTCACAGTTATTTGTGGTATTCATCATCACATCCATCACAAGTCAAGAACTCCATTCTTTATTCTCAATTTCTTAGACTTCGACATCTATGTAGTGATGACTCCGATTTTTCTAGCAAATCAGAGGAGATGTGCCAGTTCTTCGAAAAACGTGACTATCCTGTCTCTGTGGTCAAAGCGGGCCATCATCGCGCCCAACAATTTGATCGACAGTCATCACTACAAACGTCACAAAAAGATAAGAATGACAGAATTCCATTCACCCTCACTTTCCATCCTCATAATCACGCAGTCAAAAGCATCATTCTTAATAATTTTAAATTGCTCCAAAATGATCCCGAGACTGGTAGAATCTTTTCGCAACCTCCACTTATTTCATTCAAACGCGGCAAAAACGTAGGCAACTTTTTAGTTAGAAGCGCGCTCAAAACTAACGAGCAACCCGGCACTTTCAAATGCGCGCGCTCACGATGCAAAACTTAATAATATTCCTATTTTTCACGTTGCCATGTTACCACCAATAGCGTAGCTCCTACTCTACTATAAAAACTACACGTAACCCATAATTCCTCGATTCGCTCTGAAGAAGGGCTAACGCTCGAAACGTCAGCTTTTAGAATCTCTGTACGGTGGCCAATTTTACATTATCAACTCCTTTGATAAAACCAAATTTTTGTTAGCCTGAGAATATGTAGCGCACATTTTGTTCCGGAATCGTACAAAAGAACTTTTAATGGAAGAAGAAAGATTGTAGACTCAGCTCTGCAGACAATTTTAAAATTGAACGAGGAAGAAAGTCCAAGAGGTGTTTGCTACGAATCGATATGGAAGAAGCGGCGGCTGAACAAGGATATCATAACAGCTAAGCCGATGTTATCCGTGGACACCAGTGGAGAAAATTATGGAATCAGTCGTCGCGTCAAGTGCTGCCAATGTGCAAGATATTCAACATGACCATTCATACCTCTTATGGGCAGAAAGTGACGGAATTGATCAGGATTCGGTTAGTGAACATCGGGATACTAAACCTGCTGACAAAGTAAAATCAGTCAGCTGTCAAACAGGCATTACTATAGGTCACTTGGAAGAGCTTGAGGAACAGATAAAAAGCTTGAAAAATAAGTTGTCGAATAAAGCAAAACTGAAACGAGAGTTATTCTTGGAGGATGTCTTAAAGGATGATGATTCCATAAAGTTTTACACCGGGCTACCTACATTAGGATGTTTTAACATGTTGGTGAACTGTATCACACCAGAGGTTCAAAAGCTTAAATACTGGGATAAAAACAAAAACAAGCACATGAAATACCAAACTTCATCCATTGCCAAACCAGGGCCAAAACGAAGTCTTACTGTCACCGAGAAATTTATAATAATAATAATAATAATAATAATAATAATAATAATAATAATAATAATAATAATAATAAAAAATATAATAATCACTTTATTTGCATAATAAAAATATTTACAAAAATTAAAATATCTCCAAAAGGTAAGAACTATAAATTTACGAGCAATATAGATATTTCTCTGTTTAAAACTGTTTTAAAACTTCCAAATAAATAAATAATAATAATAAATAATAATAATAATAATAATAATAATAATAATAATAATAATAATGGTTTATTAAAATACACATAGTGGCATAAAAACTATGAAATACAATGTGCTTACATAAGTTACAACTAAAGATAAAATTACATTTGTTTCAAAGGGCCTGGGATTACAGGCTATTTATAAGTTATTTACAATTCAGATATAGATACAAGACAATACTAGAGATAACTAGACTCGTAAGATTAGTTAATTTTCGCCATTGCTGGGAAAAAACTAGAACCGAAGCGTTTTGTTCTATACTGGAAGCGGCTAGAACTGCTACTGTTCCTAAGATGGTAAGAGTGGCATTCGGATCTTACGGGAGGGAGAAGGCGGTGCAGCTGGCCATCCGGGTTATTTTTGATATTGTGCCACACTTTAAGACACAAGTGGGTGCGTCTATCCTGTAAACTGGTAATGTTGGCTTGTTCAAGAGCCTGTTTATAGTGAAGGTCAGGGTATACAATACGCAGGGCCCTCTTCTGGATAGCTTCAAGCTGGTCAATGAGGAAGCGAGGAAGGCAAATAGCCCAGACAACAGAAGAGTATTCTAGGACAGAGCGAACCAGGGCGCTATAGATGGTGACAAGGTCCACTGGAGGGACTCCGGCGCGCTTCAAGACCCTGAGAATGTGCAGTCGCTTAGACGCCCTGGAAACGATTTCGTTGGTATTATCGTTCCACTTTAGGGTGTCACACAGGGTCAGACCAAGTACTTTGTAAGATGACACAGCCTCTAGAGGTAAATTATTGATGGACAGCATTGAAGAGACAGGCTTGGTTTTGAGGGGACAAATGGTCATGATCTTGCATTTTTTAGGGTTGAGGTTCATGTTGTTCTGCTGGGCCCATTGCGAAATGCAGTTGATGTCGTTCTGCAGAGATGACGCCTCGCCCAAACTGGTGACCTCAGATATTGTAACGTCGTCTACGTACTTCCAGTGGCTCGAACGGAGGGGAGAGTGAATAGCCAGGTCATTAATCATTATCAGAAAGAGGATTGGACCCAATTTGGTGCCCTGGGGGACACCAGCATGTACGGGCATCCACCCTGAGATGGAGTCCAAGAGCTTAACAGCCTGGCGGCGACCACTGAGGAAGCTGCATATCCAACTAATCAACCAACCTCTGACACCTAGATGGATTAGCTTGGTCACCAAGATGGTATGGTCAATATGATCAAATGCTTTACTAAAGTCTAGAAAGCACACGCGGAGGAACTTGCCAGGGCAGTCAAGAGACAACAGCCAGTTGTGCGGCATATCCAGAAGGCAGTAGGTTGTAGAAGTACCTTTAAGGCTGCCGAACTGTTGGGGGTCAATATGGTGTTTAACGTCGTCTATTAGCCACTCGACGAAGAAATCTTCCAGCACCTTAGAGAGCACTGGGGTGAGGGCGATAGGTCTTAGGTCCCCATCACCTGCGACCGGTTTGACCTTTGGGACGGGTGTTAGATGGGAGTCCTTCCACCGTTCTGGAAACACGCCAGATGACACTGAGCAATTGAAAATCGCACTTACCGGTTCGGCAAGCTCGAGTGCAAATTCGTTAAGGCGGCGCGCAGGAATACCATCCGGCCCTGAAGCCTTGTAGGCACTAAGACCAAGTAGCTTACGACATACAGCTGAGGTGGTAATAGTTGGAGGTTGATCCGACGATGGTAAGTATGCAGGGAGGGCGGCGGTATCGAGCGGTTGGATGTCAGATGTAACGGATATAAAATAACTGTTCAGACGAGTGGCAAGGGTTTTACCCGAGATAATGTTGCCATGGTCGTCAGGATAGCTTAACTCGGAATCAGTAGAAGATTTGCCAGCAAGCTTGCTCACCAGGCTCCACCAGCTTCTAGGGTCTGATGTTTTAAGACTCTTCACCTTGCGGGCGAAGAATTCCTTCTTGCGCTTACAGATTGCCATGCGCACTTTATTCCTGAGGAGTCGCCATTTTTCATTAGATCCAGAATGATACGCGCGCTACCGCTCCAAAATTAGCGATTTAATTTCGGCAGACATCCAGGGTTTGTCAGTCGGATGTATTTTGACACTCTTAGCCGGGAAGTAGATGTTGATTGCGTTGCAGAGGTCATCAGAAAACGACGTTGTCAGACTGTCCACCGGTAAGTAATCAACTGCGCATGTGTGTGCAAACCAGCTATGTACACTAACCCATCTCCCAAAGGCATTGAGAGCCGACTCAGGAAAGCGACTCGTTTTAACTACTTTTTTCTTAGCCGTCAGTTTGCTAGAGCCATAGTTAGAGTTGGGTACCCAGTGAACCGAACAGTGGTCAGAAGACCCTAAGTTCGCGCTTACAACAGGCTTGTTATAGTAAGAAGCTAAATTTGATATCACTAAGTCTAAAACACTATTACCCCTAGTGGGCTCGCGGACAAGCTGTTTTAGGGTGTGGTTTGTTAGAATGTTCTTAACGTCCAGAGTGTTAAAATCACCTAAGAGAACCACCCCGCAGTCTGGATGTGCGGACTTAACAGAGTCAATACACTCGATGATATAACTAGCACGAGCCCACTGTTCGTCAGCGGGTGCATCCGGAAAATACATAGCACCAACGATGATGCCAGAGAATGGACGGGGCAGGCGCGGAGGGCGAAGCCATAGCCACATGCATTCGTGGTCTGGTGACTCAAGGTCAGACCTCCTTTTGAAGGGGATGCTAGATGAGACAAAAGGGCAGACACCACCTCCACGAGTTGGACGGTCCCGCCGCTGTAAAACATAGCCCGGGATGGTAAGGACACTATCATCAATCCTATCATTAAACCATGACTCAGTGATGACTGCGATATCCATGCGAGTAGATAGAAGCTGGGCAGTAAGCTCGTCAAACTTCTTTTCAAGAGAACGCGCGTTGGCCAAGCAAAAACTGGGAAGATCGTAACCTTTTTTTCCAACATGGCGAGAAAGTGGAATACACCTGAGATAACTTCGCGCAGACCAGTCTTTCCCGCGTCCAATAAGAGAAGCGCTGGGTCTCGTTGCGCTGTTGCGTGACAGGTGAGTTACAATGCTTTGTCCACTGTGTTGGGTCCCAGGGGAACACCGAGATCTAGTCGGGTTATTAGCATAATCAGCCATGGACGACAAGTTAATACAATTTGCCAAATTCGCCCGATTGAGCCGACGAGGCGAACGACGCAGACAGGATTTAGTTACATGTACTTGAATCCTAGATGGAGTAACAGTATAATTAGCAGAACCACGAAGAATGCCTGCTTGTTGAAAGCATGTTAATGCCAGGTCGTCGATTGCATGGGCACTGAGATGAGAAATGGTAGAAGTTGACTTGCAGTGTACATTATTCGGGCAGGCATGGGCTGACCCGAGTCCACATTGATCCTAATACCAAGCCTTTCAGGGTTGTTAGGGCCCGGCTGGGGATGAATATCGCCACAAAGTAAGATGGAATCGGTGCAGGCGAAGCGTGAGTCGTAAGCTGGCTCAGTGAGGCAGATCACTGTTAGACCTCGCTTGGTCCATTTAACTGCAGGATTCTTGACCCGATGATAACAAGATACCTTGATTGAGAAATTTGTGCTATGTTTTGTTAGCCTGAGGCTTGGATTGATGGGGAGACATCTAGCTGATGTATTTTCTGTTTCCCAGGCCCTTGTCAGCCGAATATTTACAACCTGGGTTTGCTTTCTTTCATATTTGAGGAAACTTTAGTACTTTGGCCTAGTAAGGATGAGATTAAGGAAAATCTCCCTCACTCTTTCAAACACTATCCAAACACAAGGATTATTATAGATTGCACTGAGGTGTTCATTGAGAAGCCAACCTCACCGTATGCTCAGAGGGCAACATGGAGCGAGTACAAAGAGCACAACACTATAAAGGCATTAGTTGGGATCACTCCTCCAGGCTACTTCAGTTTCCTTTCTAAATTTTGGACTGGAAGCACAAGTGGCAGGAAAATTACACAAGAAAGTCAGTTGATTGACCTGTTGGAGGAAGGAGACTCCGTTATGGCTGACAGAGGTTTCAATGTACGGGATTTGTTGACCAAGAAAAAGGTTTATCTGAATAAACCTCCCTTTTCTAAAAAAGGTGAGAATAAAGTTTCTAGTATCCATGCAGGTGATATGATTAGAACAATGAAATGTTGAATAATATTTTATTTTGTTAATTTTACTCAAATTAAACAGCATTAATTACTGGCACACCTTAATAATAATAATATCTCAGTGTACAGAAAATGAGGTAAAAAGGATAATTAGGTACTGAAATGGTAATAACAAGATACTCATCACTGGTACATGCGACAATTTTGTGACAAAATACTTTCTATTATTTTTAGGAAAACAACTTTCCCGTGCAGCGACGAAGTCCACACGGCAGATTGCTAGGGTGCGTATTCACGTGGAAAGGGCTATAGAGAGATTAAAAAACTTCAAGATATTTCAGGGAAATCTGCCTCTAACCTTGGCTAAACTGGCTAATCAAATGTTGATTGTTTGTGGAGGACTTTTTAACTTGCTTAAGCCTTTGGCACGATGAACATATTCTCTCCCCTACATGACAGTGGTTGCTTTTATTGATTGCAGTTTGATCAGCACACACAGAAGAAAAATACAAAAAAACAGCGAATTACAAGAGCTGACCAGACAAAGGTTTAAAAAATTAAGAAAATGTGAAGTGGGATAATCTGGTTTTTTACAGTTTGTTACACTCATTCTCGTTGACTTTGGTACTGTTTGGTCTCTGAAGAAGGGAACCTTTTAAATGAATGTCCCTTGAATTCTTCAACCCAAAAGACCTTCCTTAATATCACAAAATTATTGATGGAAATTTTCTGGAACCACATAATATGTTGCTGCAGGTTTAAATGGAATTCAAGTTAATCAATGAATGAAATGTTTCTATTTCCTCATAAATGGATTAGAACAAGGGCTGAAATCATTCACATTATCATCAGTTTAAAAATGACAATTAAAGAACAGAAGGTTGAAATCATTTTAAAAGCGAATGCCATTACACCCTGCAACAAACACAAATAATTACAGCACATCGCATTTATGGCTTGAGACTTTGTAAAGCTCTCCCAGTAAGAAGCTCAGGTACCATAAACTTTTCATAAAACAAGTGTAGCTTTTCTAGCATTCTAAGCCAAAACTGCTGATTGAATTCTACTGGGACAACCAGGATACCCTTATTTGTGTAAATAACCAAATCAGTGTGATGAATTCCAGTAATGGCCATCTGGCCTATTATCTGGTAATACCATGATGTTTCTTCCTTGAGATGGAAGCCTCTAGTAGTTTTGATTAACTTTTCTGATACTGCAATTCCAGGCAAAAGATTTCTTTTTGAAAATACGCTTTTGCATTCCACCAGTGTTTTGCCATGGCATTTGCAACTGCGAATGCGATCTGGGCTAGCCCCACGAAAGGGCCATCTCTGATTAATAACCAGACCAGATTCAGCAACTGACAGTTCCTGGAACTCAGCTTTTTAAAATACAACTCTGACGCAGCAATCTCTTTCTGGTGACCCCACTCTAACTGTTCTGGAATATTTTCCATAGGGCAATAGTTCATAAGAAGTTTAACAGTGTTTGTTTTGTCAGTTGTTTCTTTCATGTGACAAACTTTATAAAAGTTAGATGCAGTTATGCGCCCAGCGCGTTGATTAAACCAGAACTGGCTGTTTCCCCGAGAAACACTTTTTGCACAGATAATATCACAGTGGTTTTCATTGATGGAAATGAAATCCATAAATGACTTTACTGTCTGGTAAGAAACTTCCTCACTGTTTATATCGTTTTCACACTTGAAAATATCTGAGTACTCGGCCATAGTGTACATAGCCACATTTTCTACAGTTTCATATCTTTCAACATTCAAATCATTAGCTAAATACTTAGCTACTTGATTTTCAGGGATTTCTGCAATCACAGGCTTTGGCAAAAACTGTAGAACTAAGGATTGGGGGTATACACCCTTAAGTCCTTGTCTCAGCTTTTCTTTCAGTGAGTTGCCATCAAAGGATGAATGGCCAGGTGCAAAATTATCTGGCTTTACCAGGTCAGTCTCAATCTTGCCAAACTCAGACTTGACAATTTTCAGATCTTTCAAACGAACAGCATACTCCTTGTTTCCAGATCGTCTTTTCCATTCACATTTACCAGAAGTACAGGTAGACATAGAATTGTTACTATCAGTTGACTGTAGATCAAACAAGACAGCTGCAACATGTCTACAACAGCCAACTCTTCCCCCCTTGCAAGGACAATAGGACAATTTTCAAAAAGTTGTTTGTCCAACCTTTCAATGTTTTCGCGTCTGGCAACTTCCCCTCACTTGTTTTCAATTTTTCCTCCAACAGCTTGTTCTTGTCTTCAGCGGAATCATCAAGTTTTCTCTGCTTCATTGCCGCTGCTTTTTCACATAAATCAAGCAATTCTCCCTTCGCTTTGCTGTGCTTTGCCGCCATCACTCAACTGAATATCTCTTTGTCGTATATAACTTTTTAACTCGTCTACCTTGAATTTTGAGAAATCTTCGTCGGACGTCATGCTTTCTCTCGACGTTCGCACTTAGCCTCGTTTGCATGCCAAATTTTCGGTACCAGTCCCCAATTAGTTGTCAACTCGGAAATGGGTTATTTTGTTCCTTTCTTAGTATTCTCACTGTTCTTTCGATCAACTAAAGATGTCGAATCATTCTCCGACAGCTCGGGGAACCCATCTACCATTTTCTCACAAGAGCGTAATTTGCGGCATGAGCAGAATATTATTGGCAGCAAAACACTTATTTGTAGGCAGTTATTTGCAGGTCACGTGGTGGGCTCTCGGCCAATGAAAAGGAAGGACAAAATACATTGAATGATAAAGTGTTTTATCACCTTTAAAGACTTCAATTGTTGTTGTTTTGAGCATTACAGGCGAGTTTAATTGTAATTGATATTATAGATAGTCCACTTCCTTTTACGCTTCTAACCTGTTCCCAACTAGAGCGTAGACAATTCACGACAAGTCCGGTATACTTAACAACAACTGGGTGGTCTTTTTAGCAAAGTTAGGAAATGGAAAAAAGTTGGATATTTTTTTGGTCACATTAATTATGAGGTAGCTCTAAGGCAGCCCTTCATCTATTAAATACTGATGAGGTTAATTTGTTGAGACTATTTTTGTCCTTACCTCAAAACACTGTTTTCCTCTTGTTACCGTCACAATCAAAAGTTATAACAGAATTGATAATTGAACTGGAGAGTGTTGATCGGCTCTATATAATTACAGTTATTTATACTACGGACAGTTATCAGTGCTAGGAACAGTCAAGCAGTGTTAGGGACAGTTGATTGGTGCTAGGTTCAGTCCTGCAGTGTTTAGGGACAGTTGATCGGTGCTAGGGACAGTTAAACAGTGGCAGGGACACTTGATCAGTGTTAGGGACAGCTTGACACAAGCCCAACTGCTTACAGGTGTGCCTCTTTGAACTCTTAAACACTAACACGCTCTTTTGTTTCGATGTTTCAAACATCATAATCAGTCAGTGAATGATGTACTTACGATGAAATGCCACAAATCAATCTGTATATATAACTGTCTGTACATTGCTTCTCAATTCGTTGTAAATTTAAATTGTGACGGTAAACAAATTTAAACTAATCAATCATAAAAGCAAAAATAAAACGAACTCTAACGGTAAAAACAACTCTAAAAGGTAATGCATGTCAGGTTACCATCACTTTAAGTTGTTTTTACCGTAAGAGTTAGTTTTATTTTCGTTAGTTTAAATTTGTTTACTCACAAATTAAATTTATAAAAAAAGCATATGAATTGTATAGACAATTATATATACAGATTGATTTGTAGCAATTAATAATTACATATTATCTGGGTGATGATGATATTTGAAACAACGAAAAGTTAAGAGCGCGTTAATACTTTGTGTTTTTAAGAGGCTGTCTCACTAAAAACCACCCACTCAATTTTGCATCAAAAATAAGTTTGCCTGAAACTCTGTGAACTGAAACACTTTACTAAGATTGGAATAAAAATAGACTTGCTTTGATTCGAGATTATATTTCAGCTGCGCTAGGAGCGATTCAAATGTTCCGCCTCACCAGGGCTCGTGGCGACATCTCCAAAACAAAAAATTCCCATTTTTCATGGCCCTGAAAATTATTTGATTCGCGTCATCTAGCGATGGATCTTAAGTCAATTTACTCGTAAACCCTTGAAGTTTTCCAATAATTCATCTAACTAATATACTATAATATAATATAATCTCTTAACTCCTGTGGCAAGACGAAATCAAGCATAATTCTCAACACCATTAATCGCCATCGAACAGTGCCTGAAAATGGCCTCAATTTAGAGGATAATTTTTAAAAGTTGGGATCTAGTTGAAAACTCTATTCTACATAGCTGATAAGTAGGATCATTAATCGACACAAAAATACAAAAACCCCTGTACTATTTCAGTATTTCAAAAGATATGGCCGTTTCTATCAGCACGTGTACGAGCATTTGCGACTTTCACAAATATATAGAAGCCGACCTATCTGGAGCCTATTTCTTATCACAAGTCCAGCTTACCTGCTTCTTAAGTCGGGTTTACTTCCAAGTTTAACTGTTTCCTAAGCTTTCCACTGTTGAATTCAACAACAGTTCAAGTCAATCGATTGTAATTAATGCCTTCGAAAATTGAGGAAGGATTTTGTAAGAGCGACAGTTCGAAGCGATGAAAAGCCGAGTCCACAGTCCATTTTGTGATAACTACCCCATCGAAACATCGGTTTAGAGTGGGTGTCTTCGAAGACTAGGTAATAAACAATCCACCTCTGGTATTTAGGGAAAAAAGTCCAGGTTTGAAGGCTGAAATTTTTGAAGAAATCTAGCCAATATCGGTGTGTTGGTTCGTCGACGGTCCGCACTAACAACCCGGTGAACTGGGGAAGACAAAGTAGCAGACAGAAAAATGTAAGCCAAGCCATATTTGAGGTCAGGAGGGGTTCTGTTTGTAGCCAGTATGACACACTGATAAGGCTTTCCAAGTGAAGAACGATATAAATAACCAGTTAAAGGTTTTGTTACCTTCGACATCTTAATATAGGATCCATGTAAGAGTATGAGCTGATCCTCAACAGGTTGGGGTTGCCACATGACCTTTCCTATGACCAGATTGAGCAACTGTGGATATGTAAGGAACACCGAAATGACACGGGGATAAACTGGCGTCCTCGTCGAACTTGCCAGTACCCGCTGGATTCTGGCCCAAAAAAACAACCTAAGACCAGAAATGCAGTTAACCCTGTCAGGTCCAGAGAAATTAACACCATCTATGGAAATCATGTCCCAACTGGATCCCGTAAGTATCAACTATCGTAAATATTGCATTAAATCAACTGACTGCATTCCGAGTTACAGAGCAGTCACTCAACAGTGTCCACAAAGAGTCAGCGATTTATTATGAACTTCTCATATGAAGTAACGTGAAGTAACGTGTGAATTAACATTTTTCTTCGTGTCTTTTAAGAGCAGAAATTGAAATGATGGTTTGGGAAGAAACAGTTATTAAATTGAAAAATAGCGAACTCAAGGCGAAGAAACGAAAAGAAAGCATCAAATTAAATAGCGTTTAGCACGCAACGTTTCACTGACGTTTCAGTTTTGGCGAGTGTTGGTTTCTCGCGTCTTAATTAAATTAAAGTTGCCCATTTAATTTTTGAGGGTGGAGGGCAGGGGCAGGGGCTGGGCAATTACGAAAACAATCTTGCACCAGAAAAGTAGGAGAAAAATAATCTTGCACAGCTAAGGGAAATTAATTGTAAAAATTATGCTAAGAATATGACATATATTGCGAAAATCCATGCTAACAGATAACTTCATACTCAAACGAAATTGACCAAATCCCTCCCCTTCCCTCAAAAATTCAAAGGGGCCGAATTACAATTATTGGAGGAACGTTGTTAAAAAAATAAAAAATAAAAAAAATAAAATAAAAAACCAAGGTTTACTTGCTGTACGAAAAGAGCTTGAAAATGAAATCAATATTTAAAGATAAAATTCTGTGCTGGATGATAGATTTTCTCACATTCAACCTAGCGCTCGCACTTCTTGTGTACTTAGTTTCAATTTGCACATTATTGCCTATTCACTGTGCTTTTCAGTGAATTTTGTATCTTTCTCTAAGTTACACAAAATTAAGCTTGAGGAAATTCTGGCATGGATACAAGGACAACAAGCTCAGAGCAGTAATCAACAGGAGGAGGAGCCTTCAAGGTGATTATCGGCACAAGCCATTTATTCACATGAATAGCGCTAACCTCTTTAATACATTTTCGTTTTCCTAAACCTAGACTTGCCAAAAGCATTGTAAGTATGAACCTCACGATAGTCACGTCAACGCCTGGAGTAACGCCAGTTCCAGCGAAAGCGGCTGCCTATACTGCTGAGTGGACACCAGGATGCAACCAGAGCTCTGAGGAATACGAGGAAGGTGAAAGCGCTGCCAATGTTGCAATATCTGTGCTAAGTGCAGCAATGGAGAATCTAAGACAAGTGGCAACTAATGCTGGTCGGGTTAGTCCCTTAGGGTTCCAGCTCAAAACTACATGGGATGAGGCAAGAGATGAAGCGGGTTTTTATCACAACAGCTCCCTGATAGCCGCTGTAATAAGAGATGTCGGAAAGAGAGTTAACGTTACAGTTCAAGGCTATCACTACTCAGAGCCGCAATATGGCAAGGCCATCTGTGACCATATACTCTGTCCGATGAAGTCCTCGATCCTTACTTACTGCAACTAAGGCCACAATGCTCGAACTGCTGCGGACATGAGGAACGTATTAACACAACACCCAGTAAGGGGAGCAACTGCTGCAGTCAGTTTCGTCCAAGAACCAAAGAAGACTCTTTCTGTAAACAAAATAGACAATTTCAGCAGCTACCACAACTTCCAATATGAAGAATCTGGTCTGAGAGTTTGGAAATGTTATGGTATTTGTAACGGGAAGTGCTACGTCACAACAGATATTCAACGGTGTTACCAGTTCATATGCGCACGCATGCCATGTGCTTTTCAGTAGTGTTTGAGAGATCGCCATGTTTAATAAAACTATTCTACTGTTGGTTAGAGAACGAGTCCATTCTCTGTCGTGAGACACAACAGATTGGCGACGAGGATTTTACACGGTGAGAAGAAACTAATGAACATCATGCGATAATGATGTCAATTGGAAAGATCGAAGCTTTCGACGAAACTACGGACAATTGGGATACGTACGTAGAGCGAGTGGAACAGTACTTCATCGCTAACGAAATCAAGAAAGAAAAACACACAGCCGTGATACTTAGCCTTATGGGGAACCAAACATATATATCATTACGCAGTTTGTGTGCTCCAGAAAAACCATCTTCCTTGTCCTTCGACGCTATTGTTGCTATCCTACAACAGCATCTGTGCCCAAACCACTACTTATCGCAGAGAGGTTCCGTTTTCACAAACGCCACCAACTCGAAGGTGAAACCGTAAGTGCCTACCTATCTGAATAAAAGACACTTTCCCTTCACTGTGAACTCGGCACTAATTTAGATGACTAGCTGAGGGATAGATTGGTGTGCGGACTAAACAACGCACTTATCCAGAAGCGATTACTCTCCGAGCGTGATTTGACATTGGTCAAGGCGATACAAATTGCCTTATCGATGGAAGCAGCGGCAAAAGACTCACTCGAGTTACAAGGGAAGAACGAGCCAGAAGTAAACAAACTGAACTAGGAAAAAGGAAAAGTGGAGAATGCGAGAGATGAGGTAAGGTCAAAACGACCTTGTTACCGATGTGGATCCAATTTACATTCATCAAAAAGGTGCCATTTTATGAATAAGAACTGCCGTAAGTGGGAAAGTGGCGCACATCCAACGAGTTTGCCGTTGAGGAAGGAATCAGCAGACAACCGATCGGGGAAAACCGAAGAAAGTGAACCAAAAATGACACTCTTTGGGGTTGGACAAAGAACTGGATGATGACAGCTTAATAGGATCCTTAGAAGTCAATAACGTCAAACAGACAATCGATAATGCCATCTGGGTGGAACCAAAGGTGAATGGACAGAACCTAAAGATATGATCCGCCAGGCAACCCAAAGGGATCCTGTTTTATCGCGTGTGTTAAAACACACAAAGCAAGGGTAGCCAACAAAGTGTGAGGAAGAGCTGGAACCATATTACAGAAGAAAAGATGAACTTACTGTCCAAGACAGCTGCCTGATGTGGGGAAAACGCGTGATAATCCCATCAAAGTACCAGATACAAGTATTTAATGAACTCCATATTGGTCATCTTGGTGTTGTCAAAATAAAAGCCCTGGCCAGAAGCTACGTGTGGTGGCAGGGGATGGATAAAGCAATTGAACAGATGACAAAAGAATGCACGGGCTGTCAACTCACCCAGAAAAATCCGGAAACCGCACCATTGCACTCGTGGGAATGGCCAGCTCGTCCCTGGCAACGGATACACGTTGATTTCGCTGGACCATTCTTAGGGGAAATGTTCCTCGTTGTTGTAGATGCGCACTCTAAATGGCCAGAAGTGGTAAAGATGAATTAGACAACGGCCACGAAAACAGTTGAAGAATTGAGAAAGCTTTTTACTACCCACGGCTTACCAGAACAATTAGTCAGCGACAAAGGGCCCCAATTCGTAGCCGAAGAATTTAGATCCTTCATGAGAAACAATGACATCAAACACATACGGTCAACGCCATACCACCCCGCTAGGAATGGTTTGGCAGAGCGGTTCGTACAAACGTTCAAACAAGCTCTGC
>OX421455.1:14438701-14441201 GCA_949126865.1 Montipora capitata | reverse complement strand
GCAGACTCGAAGTCAGCAATATCAGTACCATTGATAATTCGTTCTCCCTGAGTCATTGTTTCTTGAGAATCGACACTTTCAAAAACAGGAAGGCTGACTGCACAATTTTCACCAGAACATTGACATGCCTGGTGGCAATTGCTACAGCAGTTGTGGGCTTCGTTTAGAGGTTTCACTGTGCTGTCAAAAGTCTTAAGAAATGCTACATGGTAGCAAGATGTTACTTTCAGACTTTCCTTGAAATTTTTGTCACAGAGACGCAGTTGCTGGCCATGATAATATAAAACATTAAAGGCAGCCTTTCCATCTCTTCCTGCTCTTCCAGCCTCTTGCAGATGAGTTCTTAAATCAGGTGCAGGTCCATAATGAATTATGTACCTCACATCCTTAAAGTTCACACCAAGACTCAATGCAGAAGTCGCCAACACAATCCTGATGGGGCCATCATTCAGCTTCAATGACTTGTTAACCCTCACTTTAGACTCTTCGGGGCTGTTGCTATGATACACTGCAATGAGACACTTCAACGGAGATTTTTCTTGATCCACATAGGCTGCACTACCCAATTTTGTCAAAAGGTAGCTCAAAACAGTAGAGATGTCAGTTATGCTTCTGCAAAAAATAATTGTTTTTGAGGTACTCTGCTGTTGAGTAGCTATCTTGGCCATCAGCCAATTAAAACACTGCAGTCCTTTCTTGATTTTCTGTACAGAAAATCTGATGTTCTCATTGTTAATGGATACGTCTACTATCTCAGGTGCTTGCATTCCAAGCAGTTTTATCAAGTTGACACGGCTTTTCCATTCCACAGTCGCAGTTAGGGCAAGGACTGGTGTACCAGGCTTCAGAAATGACCTGAGGGTGCTCAGCTCCCCATACGCTGCTCTAAAAGCTTTTTTTCTGTGAGATGACTTTCCCCTTGAAAACAAGAGAAGAAGGCTTGGTTATTGAAAAAAATCGATAGATTAATGGTAGAGCTTACATGACAGTGCAGGGAATCAGATAGTGAGAATACTCCTTGTAATATCTGACAAGCATTCAGAGAATAGTACAAAAATGGGTAAAAATTCATTGTCAAAATTAACCCTCGACATGCTATTATTAACGTTTACAATTGCCTCATATCGCTCCCTTTTCACCAAAAATATGCGGGTTTTGGTACATGCAACTAACATAATGACTCAATTATCCACATTAAAGCTTAGCAGGTATTGCCATCTCGATTTTATGATTTACCAATAGCGATCTTGGCAAGGGCAAGTCTCAGACATTGCCAATCAAAACTTAACATAACTGCAGGAAAACTCACCAAGTTTGAGATACGTGGGCTTCATCAACAACGACAAGTTCGACAGTTCCCATCAACTTAGATTTCTTGAATTTGTCCAACCACTCTTTTTTCAACAACATCTCGGCACTTCCGAATATCAGGCTGTATTCTCCGCGCAAAATCTTCAAGTCTTCTTGTTCACTGATTCCCACTTCTGATGCTGGTATTCCAAGATCATTTAGTTCTTCCATTTGCTCGTTAGAGATCGCTTTTAAAGCACTAACAACAAGCACGTGGGCTCCCTTGCAATTCATCGTTTCAAAGACGGAGGGAAAAAGTTGATAAATCAAGCTTTTTCCAAAGCCAGTGGGAAGTAATCCAAGTACATCCTTTCTTTTTAACAATAGTTCGATGCACTTCTTTTGTTTCTCCTTAACAGCCGGCACATTCGGAAATAAACGGAGGGATTCCCGAATAGCTTCATCCACAGAGACCGCCATGTTGAATTTGAGAAATGTTCGAGAAACACGTGATGTCAAGTAACCAATTGGGTAGCCGCGTTCATATATGAACGCCGGAACAGCTTGAATGATGGTATGCGGACAGGCGGGATTTTTTAGCGCTCCTCCCCTCGCGCGCCACTCGCGCTTCGCGCTCGCCTCGCCCTCGCCTCGCTTTCGCCTCTGTTTACGCAAAAAATCACGCCTGTTCTGCAGGCTAGGTTACACTTGGAGAAAGAACTGGACGCAAAGCAGACCCTGCCCAAGTCTCAGTAGAAATGTGAAATGCAAAAAATGAAGATAAGAAACGTTTGTTCACTAGATCAGAGTGGATGACAAAGAACCAAGTCCAGAGCTTTTTCTCACGACTGGCAGCGATGCGTCGAAAAAATCTGGCCAATATATTGCCAGACCAAGACGAAGATGTCCAGTGCTTGCAAGAGGATTCCAACAGACAAGATCTGATGGATGATGTAAACAAGCAACCCAGTGTATTGCATCCCATCTGCTACGACATGTACGACCTCTGTGAACGTTACCACAGCAACACGCTCCAAGAATTCAACGTAGCCATGCTGAGGACTATCTGTAGCCATTTTGAGATCCCTGTAGAATCGAGAGACAAAAAGAAAGTGCTTAAAGACAAATTGTTGGAAATTATTAGTGAATGTGAATGTGCTTCTCACTAGAACCATGTAAATGGGTCGTATGGAACAGGGATTTTGTAGAC
>OX421455.1:14416201-14423701 GCA_949126865.1 Montipora capitata | reverse complement strand
AATACTTCCTTTGGCCACCAAACCCGAAGATAAAGATCATAATTATGATAAAATCTGCTGTTATAACTTCGTTGTCTTGTATCAAATACATCATCTTTGATTGTCGAGATGCACTGTGCACAGGACGCCCGATACTGATCATGTTAACTAGGTTGTTTTTGCTTCTGCTGCTGTTGTTTTTTTAGGCACTCTCTTTGGGCAAAGGATATTTTTTTGCTTGGCCTTAGCCAAAAACTGCAATACAAATTTTATCATTAATTCATTAAGCGCAAGAAATTGTATACGTGCTGACTTGTCAATCAATTAAGTTGGCTTTGGCGCGTCTCATTAGTACAGTTCGCGCGGGATGAGATTTTCTTTGAGATGGCTGTTGTGCATGGCTATGCTAGTTGTAGCTGGTTCTTTCACCTGCGGCACTAGCAAGTTTAATTCTGCTAACAGCAAGTGTGTGCCATTGAGAAGTTGTAAAAAGGATGTTAAGGGGCATCTAAAGACGTTTAATACATGTGATTCTCTAATACAGTCCGAGGCTGATCTCCTTCTGGCTAGAACAGGTAAATGTTAAACAATTCATTTCTTTACCTAATAGCAAATTTCGAATAATTCAGGACAACGTGACCACTTCCTGTCAGTTTTTGTTCCAAGGCTGTACTTTTTTTAAAGTATAAACAAATCTCGTGTATTCCATCCAGGTGCTAGTGTCCAGACAAAAGTAAACAAGGCTATCATTTCACGTAATAAATAAAACAAGAGGCTCTAAGTAGCCTATACTCATGCGCTGCCAGGTTATTTGTACTTTTGTTGACAGTTTAATAATAATAATAATAATAATAATAATAATAATAATAATAATAATAATAATAATAATAATAATAATAATAATAATAATAACAATAACTTTATTGTACACCACCAGAAACCCATAAGGGTTGAAACGTGTAACGCGCGTTCACAGCTTCCGAATATTCAGTGCGAACTGATTGGTTGAATGTTTCAGTGCTAAGTGCCATATTTGGAAACCCCTCGCTCTTGTTGTTCCAAATATGGTACTTAGGAAATTGAATATTCAGAAGCTTGTTTCCCAGCACACAAGGGGCCGTTACACGTTTCAACCCTTATGGGTTTCTGACACCACAAAACAAGGTATATAGGTGTTACAAGAATCTATTTCAGAGAAGTTGCTCTTTATCATGTGAGTTCATTGACCTATACTTTCAATCTTTATTTGAGTCTGTTTTTTTAGATGGGTCCATGGACCTGTACTTTCAAAACAACTTGAAGGAAGTTCTTATTTTTTCTCTGGGTCCATTGGGCTGTAAATTTCTCTCCTCTTTCTTCCAGTTTGCTGCAATTTCTGAAGTAGATTTATGCTTTCTTATTATTTGTTTCCTTTCTAATTCTATATTTGATAGTTCACATAAACATCTAAGAAATGCAACCTCATACTTTGTTTCAAAACAATTAAATTTACTTTGAATAATATAACAAAAGAGATCAATAACAGAATCTACATTTGAAAATACTTTTGTTACATTTTTTGGTTCAGAACTATTGTATACACAAACGTGGTAACTCATCTTTTGCTTTGCATACCACTGCAAAACACAATTAATGCAGTAGCTAGAAATTCACATCAAAAAGCCTGTGCTGCTTTCCTTATTATCCACAATGTCAGTTTTAGGCTGATGTTTACCCAGGGAACCACATAACAAGATAAATTTCCCTGACATCTTGCTCTATGAATAACTTAAACATGGCCAGCGGCCTACGTCTAATTTCTTTAGAAAATCAGAAATAAAAACATATTTTGCTGGAGTAACATTTCTCATAAATTGCTCTTCCATTCTCAATGATACTATCAACTGTTTGAGAGGTGCAATAGTTACAAGACTTTGAGGTGGAAAACCAAATAGAATAAAATGACACAGCAGAACATTCTTTGCAAGAACAAAGATAAACATCATTTAAGTGCTCCTAGGGTCTAAAATTTTGGTTTCGAACATATAATGAATGAACAATGCTTCCACTGTTGCTTTACCTTTTAATAATGTTGACACATTTTAATCTCATAAGTAACAGATGTTTGTGCACATATATTCTGAAAATGTTGTACCAAATTCATTAATGAATCTATTTCAATTGAAGTACATGTTGCAAATGGGTCCCATACCCGGGGCGGGGGGGGGGGGGGGGGGTACTTTAGGAATTTCTGGGACCCTTAGCCTATACCAGAGCTAGTTTCAGCTAGATTTTGCTACCCTATACTAGAGTAAACTTCCCAAATCACTCCTATCCTAGAGTAGCTGTTTTCCAGAAACTGAGGTCACTAGCACAGTCTTAAACAAACCCAAAACATTATACCACAATCAGGATTTATTTATACTTGCCAAGCACGTACGTACGCACTATCAAGACAATAAACTGTTTAATTTTAACCAGTATTAATACCACCGATTTCCGTCTGAATCCCGATTTTTCACAGTTAATAATATCCAGTAGCGTTTTATGATAGTCATCTATCAACGCTGTTGAGGCTGAGTCGTGAAAATTTAAACTTGCCGATTTCATTTTTGTATATTTTTGAGTAGCAATTCCTGGTTTCCTTAGTCTAGATACAATCTTCAGCCAACTGGTCAGTTTCGTGAAAAATGATACCCTATTCTGGACCCAAACGCTCTGATTTATATACCCTATGCTAGAGTAAACTGCTTGAAAACCATACCCTTCACAGCGGCACATACCTATATAGCCCATATATGGAAGTACCCCCCCTCCCCCCCTCCCCGGGGTCCCATACCTAATAAATCTCTGCCATGAGAATCAAACATTTTACACCTCCCATTAGGCAGACAGTATTGATATAACATAAGGAAAGTCTGCAATTAGAGGAAGTGCACCATTTAGCAAACACCTATAACTATCACTGTATGTCAACTGATAGTTTATGTAGCTTAAGTTATAACCGTAACAGGCAAATCTGTCAAAAATAGCAGTCCCTGTTTGCATGATTGTGAAAAAGCTGAATACATATTATTCCCAATGTTTATAATTTTAAATTTTAACCAAATCAGCTGAAGAGGTTATTGGATTTCTGAAATTTTAAACAAGTGCCGACAGAGACATTGCCACACGTTGTGTGCCTGCATTTGCCGTACCAAATACTTCAACATTACCTTGCGTGTATGGTGCGGCAATTGTTTTAGTTGGATCAACAATTCCTGGACCTGGGTTGTTTGTTTGCAAGTCGAATTAACTCAGGAATGTAAAAGCGATACAAATAGATCTTTGTAAAGCCACGGATGTTTAATTTGTTACATTTCATAAATGTGAACCAGACTTTTCAATACTGGCAAATAAATGGCCTTTAAGTAAAACAAAACTAACACAAAAAAAAAAGAATTTCCCCTTGAAGCATTCTCTAAATTCCTTTGTTGAAACAATTCCCATTTTGACTTCGTCGCATGCCCATACTGACCAGAACAGTACTTCTATGAACAGCTCAGATTGCTAAAAGTCGGATCAGTTTTTCTCAGGTATTCTCAGTTTCGCTCAAAGCTGCTCTAAGGTTCTCAAAGATCACTAGGAGATGACCGGCATGTTGATGGAGATCAGTTTGAATGACCTTTATGTCGATCCCCGCTCTCGTGCAAAGTGTTTATTTGTAAAACAAATTAGAGAAAATATATATAATTTTGTCTTTAATGTCAACAACTTACCTTTGGCTCCACAATCGAAAAAGATTTATTCTAACAGCTCGATCCGTACGACCGCGACTACAATCACAAAGTTTGAACGGATGCCCAGGTGCATGCGATGATTCGGGCGCGACCATGCACATCCAACTGAAAATGACACATCTTAAAGGCTAGACTTTCAAAAGTCCTTCGTCTCGTGTAGATTAGCGTCCAAAAAATCACGCTTCGCTCGCCAAAACATTTTCACCTGGCATTCTCGTGAGGTGGAATTGTGGGAATTGTACTTATGGGCTTGAAACATGAGAGGGATGGTTGATTTCTGCAAACACGCACTGTTACTTTGTCATGCAAAATGGACTGATATTCCAAGCATAGATACATTTTAAGACTCTAATACTTCTTTTCAAGTCTTTCTATTAATTTTTCTTACTCAGCAATACATTTTTCAGCAGCTATAAATTTTTTTGAATAATCCCCTACCCCCCGCCCCACGTAAAGTTACAGTCATGCATGTAAATGTATGCAAGCATAAATTTCCATGCACTAATGTAACACGGAAAACAAGAAACGGAGGGCATTTTATACCTCATGGGCTTACTGCGCATGACTAATTATCATATGACCCGTGTTTTGGACCCGCGTGCGTTCTACGAAAGCTTATGGAAAATGTGACGCCAGCGCGTCCGGGCGGATTTTGGAGCGCGGTCCGAAAAAAAACCGTAGCCGAACCCAGACCCGCTCACGCACGAAGAATAGAAAATGATACAAAAACAGGTCACATTCTACAATACTCATTGATTGAGTTAGGTCCAGCCGTACGGTAAAATTGTTTGGCTCTTGCACGAACATCGCTTCGCTCGGTCCGTACGGCGGCATCACCCGCTCGAACCAAAAATTTCCCCATACGGCCCCGTCACTCAATCAATAAGTACACATGCTGAGCTATCATTTTCAGGTATTTTCAACGTTGACGAGCATCATCTTGTGCTCTCGATATGTCCACGCCACAGAGATGCTTTCGGTGTTCAATGGCTGCCTAACAAAAAGATGTGTTCAAGTCCTATCGATTGGGCCCCACACAAAAATGTCGAAAGACGAGGAGATGGTGGAATCACACTTTCACAATCAAAGCAGTTGTACGTGTTAACATCCACACTTATTCCAGTTGGTTCGCGTAAGTCTTACTATTTGACTAAATGTGCCGGGTAACATATCCGCGAAATTTTTTGTCCGTTGTCAGTCGACCATTAATTATTCACCCAATCATTCGTTTGTTCGTTCGTTCAATTTTCATTTCACTATTTAATTATTGATTAATCTTTTAAATACATTTCCAGCCATCTGCAAACGTTGTAGACTGCTATTAGGGAGTGATCAGGCTGAAACCTACACAATGATCAATAAATCTTTGAGCGAACCAGTACGTATCCAACATCAATAATAAATACAAAGATTTTTACAATCATGTCCAACAATCTCATCAATTTGTCATCTCTGTGTTTTTGTTTCTATCCGCGTTACAGGACAAAGAAAATGCTGCTGAACTTTGTCAAGATATGGCAAACCTAACTATTGCCTCACAAACAAGTTTGTATATTCCAGAGGATACTGGCAATACTAGTAGTGAGTGACTCGTCAGACTCAAAAGAAGTTGAAAGAGAACAACAATTTTTTTGCCGTCAAAAACTAAACGAATTTCTCGTAGCTAGTAGAAAGGAAGCCATTGGACAACCCAGAAAGACCTGGGTCCAGTTAAGTGATCAGACAAAAAACATGTATGTATCAAAAACAAGAGATGCAGTAGTAGCAGTGTTAAATGTAGTTGCCCCAGGTAATGCAGATGGTCTGTGGAAAGCATTGAAAAAATCACGTTCAGTTGAAAAGGCTTTGAATGTAAATGATGGTCTTTGTGAACAAGATACGGTATACCTGGTAGCGTTTTCAGAAGCGTACCAAAATGCACAGAGCTGGGACACGCGTAGACAGATCCTTTCAATTATGGCAGAGCTTGTATCGTATACAAAAATAAAAGAGTTTATCCCAGAAATCACCGAGTATAGAGTCAAAGCAGCTCGTCGTCACAAATTGGAATATGGACGTGGCGCACCTGTACCAATAACTGTGAGCCCAAGGATGCGAGTCACTCCAACTCAGCTTGATCACTTTTTGACGTTTATAACGAGCCCGCACATTATTCAGGACTTGCCTTTTGGGCAACGTCTTTTAAAGCTATCTGATGGTAAAGTTTTGGAAAATCCCAATGTCACTCGTGCAATGATCACCCAACGTATCATTGATCAATATTTTCAGTTTGCCGAAAAGAGCAACTTTAAGCCGTTTAGCCAAAGAACCATGCAGCGTATATTATCTTCGTGTGCGGCTACAACAAGGAAAGCTTGCAGGGTCTTGACTACATTGCCGCTGTTGGTGTTTGATGATATTCAGATGGTCGTAGACAAGCTTTGCATAGCAGGCCTGGAGAAACAGACAGGAAACAACTTGAAGCAATCACTAAAAGAAGGAAAACAATACCTTAAAACTGACTATAAGGTTTGTTCGCTTCTGATAGAAGTCTAACTAGACTAATAACGGCTGCTAATTCAGTAGTAAACTTTATTTTCCTTTCGCCAAACAATCCCATACACAGGACTTTCTCGAAACGTCAGTGAGAAACAACATTAGGGAGCTTAAGCACGCGCGTTTTTGAGACGCGGACGGCGACCGGAAGAGAACATTTTGCGTGCCAGGACAGTGGTGTCTCCCGGATTTTTATACTAATCATCCCTAATGGAGAAAAGGTACTTAGCAATGTAAACGTGGTTGTTGTGAAGACAAGTTAAAAGGGAAAACAGCTGACTTCCGGTTGCCGTCCGCGCGTGCTTAAGCTCCCTAATTTCATTGTGATGACGATGATGGTTAAAATTCATTTAGAGTCTGTAAAAATATCGGTATAAGAAATACAAGACTAAAAGCGCTGCAAGTAGTTGTAGTTTAAACTAGCTTAACATTAATTCAGGGAGACGTAGTTCCATTTACATTAATGGCATTTCTTTTCAGGTGCATGTTTCCGCCACGACAAGTCCTATTCCTGATCATTGCATTTCTTTCGCACTCAGTGATCCCAAAGAAAACTGTCTTGGTGATCAATGTGAACACAGCCCTGACATATGCTGTCTGCAGTGTGAAAAGTTAAAAACTGCCATCAACGATGTTGGACCACTGCTTAGGTCTGCCCAGCTGTCTGAAGAGGAACATATCATATGTTCAGTGAACATATGAACAGGCAGTTCTTGCAATAAATGCATGGAAGGCGCATCAACTCAGAACAATCCAGCAAGACAAAGCGCGCTTGGACTGTTTGAAGGAAATGGATGAAACGACAGTGCTAATAACTCAAGATTGGGCCATGAAATTTCTGCCTCAGAAATATCGCGAGACACAAGCTGACTGGTTTGCCAAACGTGTCATGTCTTGGCATATTAGCGTTGTCTTGAGGAAACATAGTGACCAAATGCAGCATCAAGCTTTTGTGCACATTGTCACTAACACAAGCCAAGACAATGTAGTTGTTGTAGAAATTATTCATCACATTCTAAAAGAGCTCAAGAAAGAAAACCAAGAAATCTCGTTGGCCTTTTTAAGACAAGACAACGCAGGCTACTATCACAATGCCACGATTCTCGCAGCTTGTCGTCTCATGAAGGTGCTAACTGGGATTAAAATCGAAAAGAGTTGATTTCAGTGACCCACAAGGCGGCAAGAGGCCCTGTGACAGGAAAGCTGCGTCTCTAAAGGCACACGTCCG
>OX421455.1:14408701-14411201 GCA_949126865.1 Montipora capitata | reverse complement strand
TTCGAGCTTTCTGATGAAGCTCTGGCCCATCGTCTCAGCCGCTATGGATCTGTCCTCGGCTTCCGCAGATGTAATCTACAGGGCTACGAGGGCATCAAGAATGGAACACGCGTTGCTAGAATGGAGCTATCTGAGTCGATTCCGTCCTTCCTACGCTTCGGCAGGAAGCTTCTTAGAGTCAAACACGAGGGACAGGTTCCTACTTGCAGAAAGTGCCATCTTCCTGATCATGTCGCAAAGGTGTGCCCTAACGTGATATGCTTTAACTGTGACCAACTGGGTCACACCTTCAGCGACTGTACAGAAGAAATCAAGTGCAGTATTTGCAAAGAGGACGGCCACTACGCCATTGATTGTAAATTATCTTGGTGGCGGCGCCCTGAAAAAGTTGACACTGGGGATAATGATGCTGCTCCTGCTCCCCTTCCAGAGTCTCGACCGTCACAGTCTCCCCCGCAGCCTCCTCCTGATGAGCCTTCTTCCGATGGCCCGCCTTCTTCAATTCCTTTAGAGCAGTCTTTACCTGATATTCCTCCTTCACAGCCTCCTACGCAGTCTTCTCCTGATGTACTACCTCCTACACCTTCCTGTGTTCCCCTCTCATCGCAATCATCACTGTCGCCATCTTCTGGTCAACCTTCATCACTGTCCCAGAACACCCCAAAGCAGCCCTCCACACAACCCTCGCAGTCTTCCCAGTCTACACAGTTCTCTCAGTCATCACAAACTACGCAATCGTCTCAGTCCCTCCTTTCGCCTGTTGAATCGTCGTCCCTGTCTCCTCCTTTGTCCCAAGAGCCTTCTCTTCCGTCGAGCATCATTTCTGGCTCTCCTACTTTGTCTGATCTACAGCTTGTCGCTGCAGCTGATTCGCAACGTTCTACTGCTTCTGATCAAGCTATTGCTGCGATGGAGATTCCTGAGGATCCTGGCCCTACAGTTCCGCTGCGCCCATCACAGATTCCTATCCGTCCTCAACCTCTTCGAGTTGCACCGAAACGCAAGCCTGCCAGGCTAGACTTCACAGATGGTCCACCCCCGCGTAAATCAACGTCACCTATGCCGGTCAGTTCTAGTAAAAAGACTAAGAACCCTCACCCTTCATGACTTCCAAAATTCTTTCCTTAAATTCTCGTGGTTTCAGTAAGCTTTTCCAAGATTATCTCATATATAGTCTTCGTACCTCTTATGACGTTTTCTGTTTTCAGGAAACGAAGATTACTGATCCTGAGGTTTTCCGCGTTTTCTCTTGTGCCTGGCGTGGACCTTGTTTTTGGTCCCCTGCTGTAGGCAAACAAGGTGGTGTCCTTACTTGCCTTTCTGAATCTTTTTCCGGCAACGTCAGTCGCTGGAAAAGAGACACGTCGGGGAGGGTTGTTAGTCTATTGTTAAAACTTGACGACCTAAGGATTAATCTAATTAACATTTATGCTCCCACCAACTTGGCCGAAAAGAAAGTGTTTTTCAGAAGTTTGCATGAATACTTTTTACCTTCTGATGTCTTAATAATTGCTGGTGATTATAATTGTTACGATCACAACCTTGATAAATTTGGCGGCAACTTTGTGCCTGCTAAGTGCGTTACTGATTTGCGTTCAGCCTTTTCTTTAATTGATGTCTGGCGCAAGCTACATCCGAGAGTGTGCCAGTGCACATGGTTTAATTCAGATTTTTCAATTGGTTCGCGTTTAGATAAATTTTTTGTTTCTAAGAACTTCATGCCCTCTGTTGTTTCTTGTGAAATCAACCCTTGTGTTTTTTCCGACCATGATTTTGTTTGTCTTTCCTTCCAGCCCACTGGGAATAACCTCCGTGGTCCTGGCATTTGGAAGTTTAATAATTCACTTTTGAACGATGATGTGTTTTGCGACTATATTTCGAATTGTATCAATCATTTAGCCAATTGCTTGCAACACTTTCCTTCGGTTAAAGTTTGGTGGGACTTTTTTAAAAACTCTATCCGCTCTGAGATCATTTTCTTTGCCAGGGAAAAGAGCAGGGATCTTTCGCACGAACGTGTCCTTTTAGTTAACCGGATTATTGAGTTAAAACGTCAGCTTACTTCTGGTAATCCTTCAGTTAGTCCTGAAATTTCCGAGCTCGAAAGTAAGCTTAAGGCTCTTACCTTGGAAAAGTTAGACGGTTCTAAAATCCGTTCTAGAGTTCAGTGGCTTGAGGAAGGAGAAAGGCCCACGCGATTTTTCTTTAAGCTTGAACGTGAACGCTTTGAGCGTAATATTGTTTCTTCTATTCTTAATTCTGATGATGTAGAGGTGTTCACGCGTGAAGAAATTGAACGTGCGCATGTGCGCTTCTATTCAGATCTTTTCACTGATGAGCCTATTGACGCGTTTTTTAAACAGCGTTGTTTAGAATCCGTTGAAAAGTCCCTTTCTCCTCCTCAACGCGCTTCGTGCGAGGGATCCTTGTCGCTTGACGAATTAACGAACTCTGTTAAGAGTCTTAATACCGGGAAGTCACCGGGATCTGACGGACTATC
>OX421455.1:14385256-14387756 GCA_949126865.1 Montipora capitata | reverse complement strand
GGCAAATCGGCAATCTTCTGCTCTCCAACAGCCCCCTGACGCCGTCTTCTCCCAAAGCAAGATGCAAGTACACTTTGCACGGTAAAATTGGCACGGATGAGCCAAAATCTTTCTCTAAAGAGGGACAGAACATATTCTCTGTCAGACTGACAACTCTTCTGGTGAAAGTGCTGGATCAGAACCCGGGCAAGAGGAGAATCTTTGGCGATAATTATCTGGTGCTTCGAGTCATCATGCAGAGGTGCTCTACTTAGCGTCCACCGACACGAAGAAGACCGTTCACCAAGATCGGGTGCAATTTTGCGAGCACGCTTGACTTCTTCACACAGTGCCCTATCTCGATGGCTCTTCTCTCTTCTGCGAAGGCACGACTCTGGTCAAACATGATTACTTCTCTCTCTGCATCATTTATCTCTGAACAGGTCAAGGAGTCCAAACTGGCTATCTGGGAACTTTTGTCAAAGCCGCCTTGCCTAGACTTCCGTCTCCTGGTAATAAATCTCCTTTGGTCACCGAAGACAAAGCGCGATGAACTTTAACAACTTGAGCCAGGATGAGAACCGCTGGACCAGAGAAATGACACAGAGAGAGAAGTAATCATGTTTGACCAGAGTCGTGCCTTCGCAGAAGAGAGAAGAGCAATCGAGATAGGGCACTGTGTGAAGAAGTCAAGCGTATGTATGATGGACCATACGCAGAAATCCTATTCGTAAAAGACGAATACGGTTTCTGTGTATGGTTCATTATAATGTCTTCGGACGCTGCGGATGTTGATTTGTCGAATTCTGCAGGGAAGAGCGGTCAACCTGTTCAACGCACCAGTGCACGTGTTCGTAAACCTAACTCTTCTTTGGATCACGAAGGAGCTTCACTTGAACGAATTCGAGAACTAAGAAAGAAGAGAGGCGGAGTCTTATCTTCTTAATCTGCTAAACGGGGAGAGATTGACAACCTTCTAACCGATGAAAGCAATTTGGAAGCAGTGAAAATAAAGCTGCCGGAGATTACGTCGTTGCTTCGTAAGTTTGCTAAGGCCCAACACGCGTATCATGCGGCTTTGACTGACGAGGGTGAAAGGCAAGAATCAGAGGACAATTTCGCTGAAATCGAGTTCAGTTTGGATTTCTTCTGTCGAACGGTAAACGATTGGTTACGGGTTACGGAAGCGAATCTTCAGGATAATCTGGTAACGCCTGATGACAGTGCTTCTCAAGTTGAATTTGGTCTTCGAAACAGGCCTAAACCCTCTGAGTGTGGACCTAGGTCAAGCAGTTTCTCTAAAACAAGCTATATATCAGCAGCAAGAGCCAAAGAGGCAGCCCGAATCGCCCAACTTCGAGCCGAAGTACTTGCTTTAAATCACCGTCATTCTCTTCAGGAGACGGATCTACTCCTCAAACGTCAAGAATACGAGCTTCAGCTGAAGAAAGATGAGCTGAGTCTCAAAACGGAATACGCTAATGCTCTGGCCAGAGAGGAAGCTTATGCTCAAGCAGAAGCAGGAAACTTTGTTCCAAACAAAGGGCCGGCCTCTAACACTCGTGTTGTTGTTCCAGATGTGTGGACCGATGGCGGTAAAAGTTCTCAGTTTGCACCTTCTGAAAAAAAAGAGGAAGGAACCGTTAAAGCAAGGGTCAATTTGGCGGCTAACGACCAGTCGAGCGTTGCAAGTGGTTCAAGCTCGGGTCCGACAAATCTTGACTGAGGGACATGGCTTATGGCATTCACGCACAACAGAATCGTGTCATGAAAGAGTTTGTAAGCCAACAACAAAGAAACTCGCTACCTAGGAGACCCGTACCCGTGTTTAGTGGCAACCCGCTGGATTATTGTACCTTTATTCATGCCTTTGAAACTGTGATCGAGACTAGAGAGTCAGATTATGCCGGAAGACTCTATTACCTGGAACAACATACGGCTGGCAGACCACAGGAGTTGGTGCGCAGTTGTCTTTACATGAACGCTGAAGCAGGCTATCTAAAAGTAAGGAAGCTTTTGGAGAATAAATTCGGTCAGAAGCATAAAATTGCAATAGCTTATGTTGATAAAGTGACAAATGGTCCTGCTATTAAGGCTGAAGACGCCGAAGCTCTAGACGTTTCGCCACTTTGCCGGTCAGTTGTACGAATACTCTTAAAGCTATTGGTTTACTCCAGCACGTTTGAAAGCCCGGATTGTATGCGGAAGATCATCGAGCGACTTCCTCCGTAACTGCAAGCTAGTTGGCGCGACAACGCTGACAGAATCCGTAACACCGAAGGGAGAGACATTTGCATTGATGACATTTCCCTGTTCGTTGAGCAGAAGGCGAGTGCTTTGTCCAATCGATGCAGTCTTTGGTAAACTCCCTTTCTTGGAAAAGGAAAAGAAGAATATCAGAGACAGAGGCCAGAGATCTAAATCTGAGAAGCGTGGTGACAGGCAGATTGCCTTCGTTACCATTACTGACAAGAAGCATCCCAGTACATCCAGTCGTGATTCGTCCAATTCAGCCAACCCT
>OX421455.1:14365256-14380256 GCA_949126865.1 Montipora capitata | reverse complement strand
CGTCTCGGAAAATTCGAGTAGGATCTCTAATTAATTGAGACATTTGATGTTGTACCAGTATCGAGTTTGGTTGTTTGAGGGAGGCGTTGCAGCATGTTACAATTAAAATCCCCAAGGACCAGAAATTCGGAGTGAATTTGAATATTGCCTAGGATGGCTTTGAATCTGTCGAAGAACTGATCGTCTGTAGGAGGTCGATAAACTCAAGCGATAAGAAGAGGCTTCGTCTGTGGCAATTTTAGCTCAAACCAGATAGCTTCGAGGTCTGTGGATTCCAAATCGGGGCGATGGTTGTAGGCAAATTTGTTTTTAATAAAAACTGCAACACCTCCTCCGTTACCGCTGTCTCTGTCTCGTCTCAATAAATTATAACCTGGTAGATCAATTTCTAAAGTTAGTACATTTCTGTTTAGCCAAGTTTCACTGACGGTCAAAACGTCAACAGAATGTTTATTCGTAAAGATCTTTAATTCATCTGTAGAGGAACGAAGACCTCGGACATTAAGATGGGCAATCACAATTCCTCTTTTTTGCGTTAAACGAGAGTTGTTTAAGCCTTGAAGAGGAGTGCATGTAGACTTTCTCAAAGTCGTTCGCTTGGTTTTCTGCTCTGGTGTGGTAGGACCCGGCACGAACGACTTTTATCCCTTGCAGCGCGCCAAATTTACAGGAGGAATTTTCCTCCTGTAATGTTATCCAATCAGAAGCAGCCTTATCAAACCGCTCGTCAATCAAACAGATCACGCGCGCAAGATCTTGAAACATGAAACCTGTCTGGGTGAAACTAAAATTTGCTTCGAGTGTTTTGCTTCGCTGTTTGTTTATGTAGAGGCTTTTACTGAAACTTAAATTAATTAAGGGCTAAATAGTGAAGCTCCAGCCCGAAAAGTAACTGATGTCGAAGCTAGCTTGCCAAAAGTTCTGCTATGAAAATGTGTTTGCAAATCCGGATTTACCTAAAAGGCAACACTTAAGATGAAAGGCTCAGCGAGACGATAAAACAAAGTAATTTTTAAAAAAGTGTAAACGATATTTCGTCGTGTTTTTGTTCTGTTTAAAAGCTTACTCTCAACAGTTTCGAAGGTACGAATTATTCGAGTAGCTAATGCAAGATCCAGCCGAAAAACACAGTTGTGAAAATTTCAAAGGTGAGAAAATTACATACGTCCACCGATGATCTGAGTTCTTTTCTTCAGTAACTTTTTATATGTGATGAGAAAATTTGTTTGCAATCCGGATTTAGAAAAGCGCGACCCTTAAGACGGAATGATCGGGGAGACTATGAATTTAGAAGTCTAAATGTTATTGTGCCGTTTTTATTTTTATAGTTCGTTGTGTTTTCTCAAAATAAGCGTATTACTCTTAACAGTTTCGAATCATTTCGATTAGCTAATGCTAGATCCTGCCGAACTACACGGTCGTGAAAATTTCCAAAGCGAGAAAATTACTTACGTCCACCGATAAGCTCTTTTCTTCAGTATTTGCAAATGGAGGCTCCGTCTGCGTACAGGCACCTCTTGTCTTGAGAAGAGGTTTTGGCTCTGGGTCAGCATTGGTCACTTCTTCTCCCGTCGACAAAGCTAAATCTGCTTCACTTGCAAATAAAGCTCTTCTCTTTGTTGAAGCTCTTCGCCCAATCGCACCTTGTTCGGGTACCTCAGCTCTTTCAGCTTTTGTCAAGCGCTTTACTCCGACAGAGCTTTGCAAATTGTTTCCTAGACTTCCTTTTGGTCCAGAAAAGGTAGCCCTAACTTGAAAATTTTTTTTTGTCAGCGTTTCGTTGAGTTCCGAGCAGTTTCGGCAAATAGTTCCCAAGTCGTTGTCTCGCGGAAACACAACTCCTAGAAGAAGCTCCAGACTTTGACACGTTTTTGTCTTCTGTTTCCCGGAAAATAACTTTCTTCGTAACGCTGGATTGTCTACCAGTTTGCCACATTGAGGGCAAATGTTGTCCGGCACAGCAACCCGAATAAAAGTTTTAGTTGGTGTATTTTCCTCCTCCATTCAATTACAAAACCATTGATCGATTTCGCGAGGTGCAAAAAGTATTTTGACAGTTTGACAGGCAGCGCTGCATGCAGCATCCTAAGACGTTCGTGCCAAAATGGCGTCACTTGATGTGATTCGCTGCAAGGGAAACAAGTCGAGCTTTCGCTCGCTCGCGCTCCGCGCTCGTACCATCGCGCTTCGCGCTCTCTGTCGCGCTCAAAAGCTCGACTTGTGAGCAAGTCTAGAGTGCATGGAGCTGCGCCATTAGGACCAGCATTAGATATAATGTCGCCGCAAGACAGTAAAAATAACGATGAGCAAATTTCAGCTAGTAGGGCAAAAGATGATGGTAATTTGGAGCCGCTTTGAGGTCGAAGTAGAGCGGGAGCCAATGCTTGTCGATCGTCTCGGCATGGCCGGCTGTAATTCCTTAAAAGTTGAGGTTATCTGTTCATTGGCGATGTAGAAACTGCAAGCATGATCGTCCGAGATGCTAAGCCCAATTTCATCTGTGTTGTGAGTTAAATGAGGCTTGATGAAGATGAAGATGGTGGTAAACACACAACGGCCAGTATAAGTGTTACCGCAATACTGCACTGTTACCGCACTGTGATAGGAAACACGCCACTGTTTTGCATCCAAGTACCCCGGAACTTGTTGTTGGAGTCGGAGCACAACAAGGCTTTGTTGGAACTGAGGGTGGAGAAGGCAGACCTCAGTCTTTAAACAGCCAGTCGAACACTGTCCAGAACACGAACCAGAGCACTGGCGATCACTTCTGTGGCTTAACCACGATGGAAGGTTCCCCGGTTACTGCTTTGCCTATAGTGGTGGCTGTAAAGGTTAAAGTTAAAGGAAGTCCTCTGTGCATTGAAACTTATCCGTTACTGGACAATGGTTCCAATTCTACCTTTTGTTCAGCCAGCCTGATGGAGCGTCTATTGGTGGTCGGCAAGAAGACAAGACTGAAGTTGACCACCATGGATAGCAGTAAAGATGTGGACACCGCTCTTTTTAACGACCTGGTGGTAACTGATCTGGACGAAAATGTCGCCATCCTCCTGCCTGAAGTACTTTCCAGACCAGCTATGCCCGTAGGTAGGGACGAAATCCCGAAGCAAGAGGATGTTGAACGATGGTTGCACCTTCAGGGCCATGTGTACTTAACTGGTCTGAATTCTGGAGTGGATTTACTGATTGGAGCCGATGTTCCTGAAGCCTTACAGCGGAGAGAAATAATCCCTGCTGCCGGTGGAAGTCCATATGCAACCAGAGTTGACCTCGGTTGGGTTATTAATGGTCCAACTGGGAGAAAGCAGAAGTATGTACCTTGCTCTACTTTCTTCGTTACGTCTAAGGAGACTCATCCTATGTGTGCAGTCTGTACTGATCTCGTGGATGCACCTTACTCCGAAGAGGTTACTCTGAAGAAGTTATCAGTGCAGGTAATGCAGAGGAGGTACCCCAGAATGTTCTGGATAGATCGGATGGTAAGGTGTGGTTTATTCCGCACCACGGTGTCTACCACCATAAGAAGTCGGATAAAATACGCGTGGTTTTCAACTGTTCCGCCCAGTTTCATGGGACGTCCCTAAACAACGAGCGGTTCCAAGGGCCAGACCTAACCAACAGTCTAGTTGGTGTGTTGGTTCGCTTTCGCCAGGATCCACTTGCAGTAATAGGTGACGTTCAATCAATGTTTCACCAGGTGCGCGTTCCCGAAGAAGATAGAAATCTCCTGCGATTCCTCTGGTGGCCCAAAGGTGACTTCACCAAGAAGCTGAAAGAGTACCGAATGACCGTACATCTTTTCGGCGCTGTTTCGTCGCCGAGTTGTGCCAATTTTGCTATGCGACGAAACGCGGAAGACCACAAGCACGAATTCTCACCCGACGTGGCTAATACGATCTTGAGACATTTCTATGTTGACGACTGCCTGAAGTCCTTATCGTCGAGTTTTGCAGCAGTCAAGCATGTGGCTGATCTACATAAACTTATGCTGATTGGTGGATTCAATTTGACTAAATGGGCGAGCAGTGATCGACAAGTCTTGGAGTCCATTCCACCTGAAAAAAAGAGCCAAGGACGTGAAGGAGCTCAATCTTGAATGCGATATGCTTCCTACAGAGAGAGCGTTGGAAGTGTCATGGGTTGTCGAGACGGATGCGTTTGTTTTCGAAGTTAACATTAAAGAGAAACCTTGTACCTGACGTGGGATTCTCTCGGTCGCTGGTTCAGTCTACGATCCGCTCGGCATGGCAGCACCTTTCGTTCTCCCAGCAAAGCTTCTCCTTCAGGACTTATGCAGGAAATGCCTCGGTTGGGACGATGACATTCCGAGTTTACACTTATCTCGATGGCAGGCGTGGCTTGCTGATCTGCCGAAGCTTTCTCAGCTCTCAGTGAATAGATGTGTTAAGGGAGCCGATCTGGGAGAAGTAGTTACCACTGAAATTCATCAGTTCTGCGATGCTTCCCAGTGCGCTTATGGATTCGTCTCATATCTTCGGGAAGTTAATTCAGATAGTCAGGCTCATTTCTCCTTCCTGGTTGAAAAATCCCGCCCTGCCCCTTTGAAGCAGATGAGTATTCCAAGATTGGAATTAGCAGCCGAAACTGTGTCAGTTCGTTTAAGCAAGCTGTTGAAGAATGAGCTGGAAATCACAAGGGATAAAATCACCTTTTGGACTGACAGCATGACGGTCCTGCGCTACATTGCGAATGAGTCTAAACGCTATCATTATAGAAGATTCAAGTCCCTCACAACGGAGATACGTATAATCCAAGTCTAATCCAGCCGACGATGCCTCACGAGGAACTTCTGCAGATGCATTCATTCCAAATGACCGTTGGATAAAGGGGACGGATTTCCATTTAAAGCCTCCTTCGGAATGGGCTAGCCTACAGCAACACAGTACAGAGCCGCCTGGTGGTGACCCGGAGGTTAAACGAGAGTCTAAATCCTTTGTTGCTGACGTGAGTCCGAGTGAGATTCGGTCCAATGCCATTTCTCTGGTCCAGCAGTTCTCATCCTGGCTCAAGTTTTCGAAGTTCATCGCGCTTTGTCTTCGGTGCCAAAGGAGATTTATTACCAGGAGACGGAAGTCTACGCAAGACGGCTTTTACAAAAGTTCCCAGATAGCCAGTTTGAAACCTTTGACCTGTTCAGAGATAAATGATACAGAGAGAGAAGTAATCATGTTTGACCACAGTCGTGCCTTCTCAGTAGAGAGAAGAGCCATCGAGATAGGGCACTGTGTGAAGAAGTCAAGCGTGCTCGCAAAATTGGACCCGATCTTGGTGAACGGTTTTCTTCGTGTCGGTGGACGTTTAAGTAGAGCACCTCTGCATGATGACTCGAAGCACCAGATAATTATCGCCAAAGATTCTCCTCTTGCCCGGCTTCTGATCCAGCACTTTCACCAGACGAGTGGTAACTCCAACAGAGAATTTGTTCTGTCCCTCTTGAAAAAAAGATTTTGGCTCATCCGTGCCAAATTTACCGTGCGAAGTGTACTTACACCCTGCGTGAAGGATGAAAACGTAACCTTTATTACATATTCATTCAAAGACCAGCTTTGGTTGTAGACGGCGTCAGGGGGCTGTTGGAGAGCAGAAGATGGCCGATTTGCCCCGTCCTCGAGTAACCCCAGATCAACCCCTCTTCACTTGTGTGGGAATAGACTATTTCGGTCCCTTCTTTGTTCGTCAAAAGAGAAGCATGGTTAAGCGCTATGGAGCTATCTTTACTTGTTTGGCTGTCAGAGCTGTTCACCAGGAGATTTCATATACGTTAGACACAGATTCCTTCATTCTGGCACTTAGACGCTTCATTGCCCGAAAAGGTCAAGTGAAAGAGATACGTTCTGACAATGGAACCAATTTCACAAGGGCTGAAAAGGAGCTACGAGTCATGATTGAAGGCTGCAACCAAGCCAAGATCCACGAAGAACTCTTACAGAGAGGTATTCAATGGTATTTCAATCCACCGGCGGCCTCGCATAATGGCGGCGCTTGGGAAAGTATGATAAGATCTACTCGAAAGATCCTGGGAAGCCTAGTTAAAGGGCAAACGATAGACGATGAGAGCCTTCAAACTCTAATGTGTGAAGCCGAAAGCATCAGCAATGGCAGACCTTTAACTGCAATCTCTGATGACCCGAAAGATTTGGAGCCCTTGGCACCGAATCGTCTGTTGTTATTACGTCAGGAAGCTTCTCTTCCACAGGGTGTTTTCGAAAAAAGTCGGTTGTATTCAAGGCGAAGGTGGCTGAAAGTTCAATATTTGGCTAACATCGTCTGGTATAGATGGAAAAGAGAGTACCTTCCGTTGTTGCAGGAGCGCCAAAGTGGTTACGCCCAAGAAGAATTTCTCAGTAGGAGACACCGTTATTATTGTGGATGAGCAGTCGCCAAGGAATTTACGGCCGATTGCTGGAGTCATTGAGGTTTACCCTGATAGCAGCAATTTCGTTCGATGTGTCAAGGTCATTACAAAGAAGTCGACACTGGAACGTCCAGTCAGCAAACTTTGTTTATTCAAGCAAGTTTAGAGCTACTTTAAAGACTTTGACTTAACAATACCCTATCAGGAAGCTGTACTTACAAGAGTCAATTGAACAGCTTGAAACGAAAGTTCCGTGTCTGTTCTTGCCGCCTTGCGTGACTGCTAAAGATCGTGTGACTTGCCTTCGAGAGAAACACTAGAAAATGTCGCTTTATGGCAGTACTCTTTGATGTTAACGTAAGGCGTCTAGACTTTGGGTGACTACCGCTTTATGTTTTAATTACTTAAGTAATTCTTGGCCTGTTTGTTTCCTTGGTAAATACAAGGTTTACGCCTTTGTATTTAAGGGGCCGGAAGGTAACGATTCTTTGATTCCGTTCCACTAATGCACAGTCTTGATGGCATTTATTCCGTGTACTAACACTCCAATATCAGGCTTTGTGTTCTTGTTTGTGAAAGCTCTATTCCACAAAAATCTTCAAGTTTCTCACAAACTACTGATCCTTTGATTCCGTTCCACAAAGGTGTGACAGTTTATGACAAATACACAACACAACTTTCAACTTCGGGCCTAAACAAGAAAGCCAAAACCCGGACATTCCAAGTAGTATTGTTTGTAGTGTTAGGTACTAACGTGCACTATTTAAGAATCCGCACCCGTTCGAGAATGTTTAGTTATGAATGACGTCGAGGGTGAGATAGCAGCTGTGGTCACACTGCGCACTTTTGCCCTGGGTAAACTTGACTTGTTGACAGTTTTACGTAGGGAAACTTAAATTTAGAAGTGCGACCGATTTTTCCCCAGGTAAATTACTTACTTAGGGAAAATGTTTACATCGAAGCTTGAATTCATCAAGAGAAAATAAAATATCCCTTGACAGTTACCCTACATGTTTTGAAGGGGTAAACTGAAATCCCAAGGTAGTTAGCCAATAGATGCTCGTGGGCAAACGCGCTGATGATAGATTTGATTTGATCTCGTCACGAAGTGCAAGTCTTTTGTCGCTTGCGTGTGCGTGGGTCAAAGGAAGAAGATGGCATGGTTTAGATCGAACGTGTAAATATAAATCATTTGCAATCAGTACACGTTTCATTTGGCTGGATTTACTCAAGATTTAGTTTCCTTGTTTGCTATAGCTTTTATTCATCGGCTTATAATTTCGTTTCAGAAACCAGCATGCTCAGGGAGACAAACAGAATCCGATCTATAATGGCTTTTTTTTCAATCGGCTACATCAACAGAATCCAGGGCCAAGTGGAGTGTTCCTTGAAAATCAATTCATCCCCCCAACTTCACTTCATTTAACTCGACCAAGCGCCGTTCCAACAGTCAGCGAAATTCCTTCAACGTCGAGCGTAGTTCAATCATCCCGTCAATCCCTTGTAAATACCTAGATGTGATTTTCTTCAGTGTGACCTTTTCACCTAGGGAAAATGAAACCCGAGATAAATTTTCCTCGGGTGTACTCAGGTAAATTTTCCCTAGGCAAATCGATTTTCTCTCGGGCAAAAGTGCGTAGTGTGACCTCAACTAGCATCTTCACCTCGCTAACCTAACGGTTTGTTATGTAGTTGTCACAAAGTGTCACACCTGACCATGGAACATTCATGGCGACTGACAAAAATCCATTCACTGGGGCGAATGAGCTCATTTCTTCCAGCCTAGAACGTGTTTTATAAGAAGATGTTAACGATCCTTTGATTCCGGCCGAAATCTACTGATGCTGACTCTGGAGGGTTTTTTTTTCCACGCACGAAAACTGTGAATTACTTAATTTATTTGTTTATACACGGTAAAACCTGCAGTATATATTACAATGAAAAGTTTCATTACAACTACAATGTACACTGTACGTTTTACAAGATTGCTGTGTGGGAGCCTGACCGGCACCTACTATATAGTTGGTCTGATTTTCGCAAGCTGGGGTGAGTCCATTGATTGTTTTAAACGCACCGGTTGGGCATTGGGCTGCCATGCGGGAAGTCGTGAGTTCGACTCCGGACGGACCAACACTCAGGGTCTTAAAATAACTGAGGAGAAAGTGCTGCCTTTGTAATTACATCCGCAAATGGTTAAGACTTTCAAGTCTTCTCGGATAAGAACTATAAACCGTAGGCCCCGTCTCACAACCCTTCAATGTTCACAACCCAGTGGGACGTAAGAGAACCCACACACTATTCGTAAAGAGTAGGGCATGAAGCTCCCGGTGTTGTGGTCATGCCTCATTTTATTCATTCATGTGCTGGGTGAGATCACTAATGGACTGATAGCGGCTGCCAGCGGCTCCTATATATGCTGATGTCCGATCTCACCCATAGACCCCTTGCTTGTAAAGCGCATTTGAATAAGTTAATAGAAAATGCGCTATATAAATTCATTACCATTACCATTACCATAAACATTAATATAGCATTAAGCTTTCGTCGGCGAGTAGTTAGATCATCCCAATTTAACACATTTAAAAGGATTGGACCTGGCAATCGCCCTGGCAGATCTGGCAGCCTTATTTTGAAGCTTTTGAAGTTTATCACTTAAGGTTATGTTGCAGTCGCCCTAAACGGAGCTACAATAGTCAAAGTGGGGTAAGATCAACGCTTGATAGATTTGGAGGGCAGTGCGCTTTGAGATGTCTGGTCTTATACGTTTAAGGGCGCCTATACCTGAAGATATCTTCTTGCTAAGATCACCTATATGATTAGACCATGAGAGGTGTTCGTCAATTATCGCGCCTAGTGATTTAGCTTCTTTAACTTTAGTGATTAATTTAGCATCAATCTCAATGTTTATCTGATTGTTAGAGAATGAATTTAAACGTTGGTTTGACCCAATAACCATAAATTCGGTCTTCGCAACATTCACGCTCAGTTTGTTGGAAATGAGCCATACATTAAGACATCTTAACTCTGAATTTAAACCGTTCTCAAGATCAGTCAATGTGCTGGCAGCAAAGGTTATCTTAGTATCATCAGTAAACATCCTTGGGGAGGTCAACCTAAGGCAATTTGGCAGATCGTTAATGTAAACTAGGAATAAGAGTGGTCCTAGGTTGCTACCCTGTGGGATGCCACAAGAAACCGGTGCAGCATTAGACAACTGGCCAGCAAGACTACATCTCTGACTTCGGCGGAAAAGATAAGACTCAAACCACTTAATACTGGTTTTATCAACACATATCCGTAAGAGAACATTGTGATCAATGGTATGAAAGGCCTTTTTAAGATCGATGAAAACTACACCGTTAACAAGGCCATTGTCCATATTAACCGACCAGCTGTTTGTAGCATCAACCAGCGCAGTACGAGTGCTGTGTAACGATCGAGACCAAGATTGACAGTGGCTTAGTAGGTTGTTAGCGTTAAGATACTCACTAAGTTGATCACAAACACATTTTTTAAATATTTTGGTAACGGTCGGTATGACGGATATTGGTCGATAATTGTTGGGGTCATCCCTTTTGCCCTTTTTGAAAATAGGAGCCACTCTTGCCAATTTCCACTCATCTGGAAAGATACCAGTCTCGATCGATTTAGCAAAGATGTATAAGAGATGTTGAAACCTTGCTGGCAGCCATTTTTAGTAGTTTATTTGGAATATTATCTAGTCCAGCCGACTTCCTCTCATTAAGATTGGACAACAGCTTATAAAGTACAGAGAATGAGGTTTCAGTTGGCGTGAGATATGTTTCAGACTCTACATCAGATGCTGGAATTTCTGAGGTCAGCCTTTCACCAATGGTTGAAAAGTGCAGATTTACTTCTTCAGCTATTTCAAGGTGTTCAGTTGTAATTTGCTCGGCAATTTTAATTTCCGAAATATTCCCAGCCTTGCTTGATCGTCGCGAAGACAGTTTATTGATTAAATACCAAGTTTTTTTTTGGATTTGACTTGCTGAGCTCTAGATTGTCAATGAAGTCTTTACGTTTGGCTTTCTTCATCTCGTTATTTGTCTGGTTCCGGGCTCGTTTTATTGATCCCATGTTGACTGTACATGTTTACGGTCCAACATGGCTTTCTTTTTTAAGAAATCTCTCTTGTGCATTTCACGACGTAGATGGTCAGTTATCCATAAGGCCTTTTTATTTAGATTTAAGTGGGGCATGTTTGTCTATAGATTGCATTAGCACATGGACCACATATCATTTGGGTCGTTAAGTGTTTCAATATCAGACCACGCCTTTTGTTGTAGATCCCTTAGGTAGCTAGACTTATGGAAATTTTTCATATGACGGGTTTTCATTATTCTAGCTGCTGAACGCTCGTACTTGGCCTTATATGTCATATAAATTAGAGCATGGTCGCTAATTGCAAGGTGAACAGCACCATACTTGGCAATTTTATCGGGTGAGTTCGTAATACAATGATCAATAAGCACGCAGGAGTTCATAGTAACCCTTGGTGGTTCAGTGATTAGCTGGTTAAGTCCATAAATATCGAAGATGTGTTGACGTTTAATAGCTTTGGCTGATGTTATGCCTGGCGTGAGATCTAGACCACGTTAATATCTCCCAGGAGAAAAAACTCAGACTTTTCCGCGTCTATTTTCATCACGGCCTCTTCAAAGTCATTGAAGACACTCACCCGAGAATCGGGAGGTCTATACCAAGTGCTAACTAAGAATGGTTTGGACCGGAGCCTAGTGATTTCCAAAACCAACAATTCGAGATTTTCAGAACACAAGTCGTCACGGATTTTATAATTTAGATTACATCGCACATAGAAACAAACCCCACCTCCATTACGCCCATTTCTCACACGATCTTTCCTTATCAGTTCATAGCACGGTAAGTATAGCTCGCTGTCGTCAATAGTGATGTCCAATTCCGTTTCGTTAATGGAAAGTAGATCAATTTTAGAATTGGACATGAAAACACGCAGCTCTTCGATGTGGGCTAACAGACTATTTATATATAGTTAAGGGAAGCCATCACTAAGCCATTTTCACCAACGATGGAGAGCGGTTGGAACATACCGAAGAGTTCACTTATCTCGGGAGTGTGATCAATACAGATAACAGTGCCCAGAAGGACATCAAGGCTAGGCTTAACAAAGCCAGGTGTACATTTAGTAGACTTAGAAGCATCTGGAAGTCTAAGCAGTATAGCCTTAAGACTAAAGTGCGCATCTACAAAAGTAACGTTAAATCTGTGCTACTGTACGGCTCTGAATGCTGAAGATTTGAAGAGGGACATAAATTAAATAAAGTCAATGTTTTCACAACAGCTGTCTGCGAAGGATCTGCAGCATCTTCTGGCCCAACAAAATTTCCAACAATGACCTGTACCAGAAGACTGGGTGCACAAGTATGGATCTTGAAATCAAGAAAACGCCGGCTTAGATTGCTGGGACATGTCTTACGAATGTCGTCAGAGAGAATACCCAAGGTTGCCCTTAGGTGGACACCTGCAGGCAAAAGAAAAAGGGGAAGACCCAAAACCACCTGGAAGAAGACAGTGGAAACTGAACTTAGTGAGATGGGTTTGTCATGGGGAGAGGCACAGGCAATTTCGAAAGACACGACCCGGTGGAGAAGAGACATTGTTGCGGCCCCATGCCCCATTGGGGGCAATAAGAACTAATATATCACTAAGCCTCTACCGAACGAACTGATCTTAACATTATCTTTGTGTTCTGTTTTGTGACGTTTCCAATCCACAGGCACCCGGACTCTCCATGAACAGCCTGTCTGTTCTGCTTTTACCAAGTGTAGTCAGCTCATGTCTATCGTATCTCGAAAGGATAGAATCCAAAGGCATCAATACATAAATTGCCGTTTACCCAGACTTCTAAACAATACATGACTTCGTTCCCTATTTCAAACAGTTGTCGACGAAACAACAAGCCTACAACGCCTTTTAACACATTGTTAACAATTCACTATTACTCAGTCTTGAGGGCATTTATTCCGCGCACGAACACTCCAGTATCAGGCTTTGTGATCCTGTTTGTGAAAGCTATATTCGACAACAATGTTCAAGTTTCTCAGACGCTACCGCAAAGGGATATTAGCTCAAATGGTAGAGCGCCCGCCTTGCATGCTGGAGGTACCGGGATCGACAACCGGATTCTCCGTTGACAGTGTGTTGTCTTTTACTAAGTGCAGTCACCTCATGTGCAGCTGGCCTTGAAAGAAGAGAATTCCATGAAAAAATGAACAGCAGCTAAGTTCCAAACAAGGTCTCTTTTCGTTCAACACTTGGAGCACCTGTCCAGTATCACATCATACAGGTGGAGAGAAAGAAATGGCTGGGATATTACAAACCAGCCACTGGGACCGATGAGTTCCAGGTGTTCCTTTTGCAGAAGTCGACATTTCGTCCATTTTGAAAACAAATAGTTTTGGAACGATAAGGCGCTTGTAATGGACTTTTGAAAGAAAGGTGCCGGCAATGTACTCTACAGGTGAATAAAACTCCCCTTTAAGGGAAAGACCTTGCTCATAGACTCGCTCATCACTTAAGTGATCTTCTAAGTGGCCTGTTAGTCATTGCTAGGCCAGCCTGATTTTTCAAGGTTTCAGCTTCCCTTTAAAAAGCAAAAACAACCATCCCTGGGGTGGTTAACAGCCGAACGCACACGTCTTGGTCGAGAGGAATATTGTTTAACTCTCCAGAACTCAATCTTTTGCACGACTCTGCGATGAGGCTTTTAAATCCCGCGAGTCATTTTTAGTCATTTTTAGGAATGAAAGAAGCATTGACGACAAAAACAACAACCAGCCTAGAACGTGTTCTTTAAGGAGTTGTTAAGGATCGTTTGAAGGTAACTCTGGAGGACATTTTTTTCGCGCACGAAACCTGTGATATCTTTGTGTTCCTCTTTGTGACGTTTCCATTCCACAGGCACCCGGACTCTCCATGAACAGCCTGTCTGTTTTTCTTACACTGAGTATAGTCAGCTCAAGTCTATTTAGAACACTTGTCGACGAAACAACACGCCTACAACGCCTTTCAAGAGGTTGTTAACGATTCTTTGATTCCGTTCCACTAATGCTCAGGCTTTGTGATTTTGTTTGAGAAAACTCCACAGCAAAAACTTATTCCATAGCAATCTTCAAGTCTTTCTCAAAGCACCACAATGGGGAATTAGCTTAAATGATCGAGCGCCCGCTTCGCAAGCGGGAGATACCGGGATCGATACCCGAATTCTCCATTGACTGTTGTCGTTGTCGTTGTCGTTTTTTTTTTTTTTTCCGCGCACGAAATCTGCACGAAATCTCATCTGTCTATGAGCATTGACATTAAACATCAGTTGGTATTCATTACTTTATTCAAGACTAACAAACACCACCCCTTTTAGTATGAAACGGATGATGTGCGGTGGCCATATTGCTGTAAAAATTTACCTTGCGTTTCCTTTAATTTATGCTATGACACCATCGTGTCCACCATGACCAAACCCCCTGCTTTTTACATTTAATAACCCTGGTGTTCTATGTTCATTTACATTGTAAATATTGTTTTTCCAATAAAAATACCCTAGAACCCCAAGGATCGCCCTTCGTAGGGGATATATGTTGCCCGGTTTTTTTCCACCTGCTGGTTTGTAGGTGTTTTCGTGTCCGGCTCTGGTGCCTTGCTACTTGCTTTTGTATCTGTTCCAATGCACGGTAGCTAGGCTGGCCAACGTCCACTCTAAAGGAGTTAAAATATAACAAGGCTGGTGTACAATGTTTCATTTTGAGATTGGCCTTGCTAACAAAGTTTATTATGCCTGAATTATTGTCTTATTGAGGCAACTACTTAATCCGTTTGCCCAAGTGGTTTTCGTTGTGTCTCGACAGTGACAAGAAAATTTTGCCCTTATGTTATAAACACGTAATCGCAATAAGTTCTCGTAAAATTAGGGGGAAATCTCACTAGCTTGTGTTTTCAGAAGTTTGTTTAAAGCACCTAAACGCTATTTAAGTGTTGGAGCGGATCTTGTTTGAAATTCGTCCTTTCTTGGTTGCCTTGCCGTATTTTGCGGATTCTTGTTCCAAGCCAAATTGGCGTGTTTCAATGAAATACATCAAAATGTGGATGATTTCCTTTTCAGAGATAAAGTGGAATAAAGTACATCAGTAAAACTCTTCTTTGACCTTGAACTGATACAGTTTTTTTTACGGCTTCTAATTTAAGCGTGATTCCTATTCGCGGCTATTGACGGTTGACTCTGAAGTGGATTTTTTCCTTTTCCATTCGCATGTTGAGGGTGTACTTGTTTTCTTTTAAAACTCATGCGGTTCAAAAAAAATTCATTGCCAACCTGGTAAAGTAAATTTCACTCGAAAAACCGATATCATACTCGTCGCTTCGTGATTCATGCGACATCGGTTTTTAGTGTAAATTTACCGTGGAATTCACTAGTTAGGCAATGAATTTTTCTATAGAAGAAAGCAAAGAAAATGATTTAATTATTAAATAAAACAGCAACCGGAAACATCAAAACGCGGACAATTCGAAACCTTTTATTTTCACTAACCCTAGAGGCGGTTAGAATAAATAACCAGGGATCTCCGCTTTTA
>OX421455.1:14352756-14362756 GCA_949126865.1 Montipora capitata | reverse complement strand
ATCTGCATAAGCCGTTGGTGATATCTGAATTTCTTTGTAAATTCATTTGGCGTCAAATCGTTTGGCACGTATTCAGGATCTTCCTCTGTTGATTCTGGGCAGGGAAGTGCCAACAATCTGTGACCACATAAAAAGTGTGATGGCGTCAGGGGTGGACCATCATCGATATCACCATAGGTGTATGTAAGAGGTCGGCTGTTCAGTGTTGCTTCGATTTCAGTAAGCATTGTCGCAAGCTCTACTGTGTTTAGGGAGGCTCTTCCGATCGTTTTCTTTAGTCTTCGCTTCATCAATCCAATCATTCTTTCATAAAACCCTCCCCACCACGGCGCTCTTTCCGTGATAAATTGCCATTTAATACCGTGGTTTGCAAGGAATTTCTGACACTCTGCTTCCTTAAGTATTTGAGTTTTTAGAGGTTGCAGTACTTTTGAACTTGCTTGGAATGTTTTGGCGTTGTCGGAGATGATACACTCTGGTACTCCTCTTCTACTTATAAATCTTGTGAATGCTTTAAGAAATGCGTTCGCGGTATTGTCTTCTACGAGTTCCAGATGTACAGCTCGAATGGCTGCACATGTGAATAGACAAACATAACATTTAGAGGTTTCTGTTTTATTGTTGCGGACATACAAGGGGCCTGCATAATCAACTCCTGTCACTTGAAAAGGTTGGGATCCGGTGACCCTTGGCTGTGGTAGTGGTGGAAAGTTGACCGATCGAAAAGGTCTTCCCTCTGCTTTCTTACATGTCACACATTGATGTAAGATTCGTTTCACCAGCTGTCGTCCTTTCAGGATCCAATAGGTCTGCCGTAACTGGGTAAGTGTTTCACGGACTCCAGCATGCATGAGCATCAAGTGGGTTGCTCTTATGATGAGTTCAGCTAAGTAAGTGTCTTTCGGTATGAGAATCGGGTACTTGGTATTGTCTTGTAGTGGCGCGTATTTCAGTCGACCGCGACAACGTAACAATTTTTGTTCATCTATGTAGAGACCAAGCTGACCGACTAAAGGTGGAAGGCTCGTCATTCTGTTTGTCTGAAGTTGGGTTATAATCCCGCTATACGCGGATTGTTGAACAGCTCGTATCAATGCAGCTATGGCCTTTTTCATGTCTGAGCTTGTAATCTGAGTTTCGAGTTCAGGTTCCTTTCTTAGTCGGCTGATGAACTTCATGACAGTAGCTGTAACTCGTATTGCTTTAGTTAGTGTACCATATTTAGCAATGTCGATTACATTTAGGAGATTTGAACTCTTGGCTGTTGTCGCGAGATAGGAAATTGTTTGCGCACTTTCGGTTTCTTCGTGTTCTTGTTCTTGTATCTTTGTGTGTCGTAACTCTGGCCACTCCGTTTTTTCTTTGGGTAACCATGAAGGACCCTTAAACCAACTTGTCGTTTTAGAGAGAAATGTTCGACTGTCCATTCCTCTGGTCAATAGGTCCGCTGGATTAGAAGCTGTAGGGCAATATTCCCAATGGGAACTACTGGTCTTGTCTTTAATCTTCGCGACTCGAGTCTGAATAAATTGTTGTTGAAGGGGTTTGGAGGATTTTATCCATGCTAATACGATTTGAGAATCACTCCACATGTAGTATTCTGTTATTATCAGCTTGGGTTGTAAGGTCTGTGATAGAAATTCCCATAGTTCAGCTCCCAGTAAGGCAGCAAGCAATTCTAGTCTTGGCAGAGTGTGTTGTTTGAGAGGGGCTACCTTGCTTTTTGACATGACAAAGCTGCAGGTGTTGGTTGTTGTTCCTCTGAGGTAAGCTACCGCTCCGTACGCTAGCTGACTGCTATCGCAGAAGATGTGGAGTTGTGCCTTTTCGTTATCGTTAGTGAGGTATTGTCTAGGAATTAGTAGGGAAGCGAGTTCTTTGATTTCATTTAGCCATTTTAACCATTTTTCTCTGTAGTCTTGTGGGAGTTCCGTATCCCATGGTATTTTCATCTTCCATAGTTCTTGCATCATTATTTTACCTTTTGCTGAAACTGGTTCAACAGAACCGAGTGGATCAAACAGTTTAGAAGATAGACTTAATACGGAACGTTTGGTTGTGGATTGTAGCGCGTGGATTTCTTGAATTAGCTTATCTAGCGATAGTGATAATGTGTCGGTATTAGAATTCCAGACCAGTCCCAAGACCTTGGTAACGGCTTCTGCACACGCTCCGTCTTGGGATGCTATCTTGTTTATGGTGTCGTCATTGCTGGTCCATTGTCTGAGATTCATACCAGCCTCTTTGAAGTATTGTCTTGACGATGTGTAGTACTCTATCGCCTGTTGAGGGGTACTCGTTCCCGATAATACGTTATCCATATAAATGGAGGTTTTGAGGTCGTTAGATATCCAGTCGTTCTTTCTGTTTAGGTGGTATTGAATGGTTGCATTTAAAAGGAATGGTGATGGTGCTGCACCGAATAATACCACGCGGAACCTGTACGTTATTATATTGTCTGGGTGGTTAACTGGTAGGGCTGGATCCTTGAGCCACAGAAACCTTGTAGCATCTCTGTCTTCTTCGTTTAGTTCAATTTGCAAGAAAGCTTTTTCTATGTCCGCGGTGAAAGCTATCTGGCTAATTCGGAAAGTCAACAGTATTTTAGGTAGTTCCTGCATTAGATTGGGGCCTGTATGTAGGCAATCATTGAGACTTAATGCTGTGGGTGACTTCTTCGCGGACGCGTCGTAGACTATACGCATGTTTGTGGTCGAGCTATCTGCCTTGAATACGGGGAAATGTGGTATATAGTGCAATTTTCCTGAGTGTATTGATGGGTCGTTTACGACTTCGATAAATCCTTGTTTCACTTGGCTTTGCAGTTGCTCGTCATATTTGCTGATCAGTTCTGGATCTCGTTTGTTTAGACTGCATTGAAGGTTAACTAATCTCTTCTTTGAGAGTGCAAAGTTGGACGGTATAGATCCTCTGCATTGTCCCGCCATGGGAGCGTTACTGTATACCTGCCAGAGTCCTTGTTAAACTGCATAGATTTGTGAAACTTTGCGTGAACGGCGTTACCGTTATCTGTATTGGTTTTGGGAACCGAGCTTATCTCCCAGAACTTAGTTAAAATCTCGTCTAGTTTTTCTCCTTCGTCTTGGTGTATTTCGAGCGATAGCATTGCGTTTGTATGATCGCTTTCAAATTCTTTCGAGATAGGGCCGGATATTAGCCATCCCATTTTGCTTTCTGTGGCGATCAAACAGTCATCCTCAGATTTTTTCATGTTTCCTGTGATTAATTTTGCGAAGTTGTCGTTGCCGATGAGAATATCGACGTTTAGATCATTCTTGGAATTCAGCGGGTCGGCAAGATGCAATCACTGCAACTCAGACGGTAATTGGACGCGGCCAATTGTGACGGGGAATGGGGGACAGATAGTTTGTGTTACTAGTGCATTGAGCTCTATCTGTTGTTTATCTGTCAGAACGTGTATCGTGACGACATCTAGCGATTTTTTGACGCTGTTAGAGGAACCGAATGTTGTGAGATTTATGTTTTCTTTTCGTGTCGATTTCAACTCGAGTTTCTCTTTTAGATTTTTGGTTATAAATGTTCTTTGTGATCCTGTATCGAACATGGCTCGAACTGTGAGCTGTGCAGTATTTCCTTTTAATCTAACAATTGCTGACTGCATCAGAATGTGGTCCTTAGCCAGGACGGCATAAGTTGTGCCTGAGTGAACTGGTTTGTGGTCACCTTCTTGTGTTGACTTGTCGTGTTTCAATTCGGTCGTGTGTTGGTCACCATCTTTACATATTGAAGTGTGATGCTTTCTTTTGCATTTTAGACACCTCCCTTTCGATTTACATCGGTTTGATGAATGCTTGAAACCGGCGCAATTGAAGCACCTTTTATGTTGTTGCAAGAATGCAAGCCTTTCCTCAACGGTTTTTAGTTTGTCGCATTTTTCAGATCTGTGTGAGCCGTTGCAATATAAGCAGTTTTTTCCTTTGGTTTGGTAGTTGACTTTGCAAGCGCCTTGGTCCGTGGTGGTAAGAAAGGTGCCTGTTGTTGGGACTCGAACCTCGTCCTCTGATAGAGCTCTTTCGCTTGTTGCTGCTGTATGACTTCTTTCGCGCGTTTCTATTTCCTTCCGTAGTTCCGTTCTTAGTTCGGTCAGACATTTGTCCGCGGATGGGTTAGCTCTGAAGATGAGGCGCGTTAATTCTTCCGGTATTTTCTTCAATAGAATTGGAATTAGAAGGTTTCCGTAGGAGTCCGCCTTTACATCTAGTGCTTCTAGACCACGTATATTGGATTCACATGTATCATAAAATTCTCTTAGGTTAGTTGTGTTATTCGTTGGTGAAGGGACATTTATAAGCGATTCCATGTGTGCGTTTATTAGAACTTGCTTTTGCCCAAAACGTTCTTTTAGAAGTTCGGTTGCTTTAATGTAATTGTCCGACGTCATTGGCAATCCGGCAATCGCTCGCGCAGCTTCGTCTTTTAGAATTCCGTTAAGATAAGACATCGTTTTCATGAATTGTGGCGCTAAAACTATCCCAGAACGTTTGCCATTCAAGAGGATCCCCGTGAAAGGTTTTGAGTGTCATTTTGGGTAAATTGACGTGCTTTTTGCTGGTTGATGGAGCGTGCGATGCATGTTGGTTTGATCTTACCGGTGGATTCTTGTTTTGGAGGTATTTTGTAATCCTTGTCTTGATCACTGATACTTTGTCCTGTAGCGTAAGCGTTTCTTCCACATCTCTCGCTATTTCGTCTTCTGATTCTAGCAAGTGTACGATACTTGAGTCTAGAGCTGTGATTTCGTTTTCTCTTCTGGAGATACGCTCGAAGATCGCTGTTAGCTCTGCTGATTCGTCATCTTCAGCGCTCATAAGACGTTCGGCCTTGTTTATATCCTGCGTTACGTGACCTTTATATGCTCTTCTCACTCCTCTCAGTCGTGATAGTTCTTTAGGCATGTTTCAAGTCGGGTCTCGGCACCAGTTTTGGGAAAGAAATCAGACTGACTGGGTTCAAGTGTTTATTTTTACTCCAGCTGAGAAAGATTGATTCCTTACACAATTAGTGCTCTATGACGCACACTAATTAATAAGCACATTATATTTTTAACAGACATCTCCAGTTACAACAAGTAGCCCATCCCAACTCATAGTCAGGTAGCCAAGCAAAGATTCAACACGCTCCAACGTGTCTCTTTCGTTGAGTATTAGCTTAGACCTTTACATAATTCCAATGAGCGCTTTGCTGTGTTTGTTTCGTCCTGGTAATTCTAGCCACAGATGTTCTAGATCTGGATGCAAGTTCTCAATATCACAACGGCGCTTAACCTAGATGGATTCATGAATGTTCGTGCCGACGCCACCACCTTTAATTGACTCTCTGTTTCTAAAAACTGCTGAGTAACCAGGCACTGACACATATTCCAACAGAGCTGGGCTATTCTTGAGCCAGAAGTAAACAACCCGAACAAGTCCAGTCCGTATTCGCCAACACATTTTTTACACCAGCGCATTTCGCATGATTTGATCCAAGACATACACCTCAACTAATTCTGGAACGAAAAGGCGCTTGTAATGTACTTTTGAAAGAAAGGTGCCGGTAATGTACTCTACTGGTGAATAAAAATCACCTTTAAGTGAAAGACGTTGCTTATAGAGTCGCTGATTACTTAAGTGATCTTCTAAGTGGCCTTTTTGGTCATGTTTTTCAAGCTTTCAGCTGCCCTTTGAAAAGCAAAATCAACCATCCCTGGGTGGGATTGAACCACCAACCTTTCGGTTAACAGCCGAACGCGCTAACCGATTGCGCCACAGAGACACGTCCTGGTTGGAAGCAATGTCGTTTAAAGTTCAAGTAGTCAATCTTGTGCACGACCCTGTGATGAGTCTTTTATTTCCCTGCATTCATTTTTAGGAATGAAAAAAGCATTGACGACAAATACAACAACCAGCCTAGAACGAGTTCTTTAAGAAGTTGTTAAGGATCGTTTGATTCCGAATTCTACTGAAGGTAACTCTGGAGGGCATTTTTTCCGCGCAAGAAATCTGTGATTTTTTGTGTTCCTCTTTCCAAAGGCACCCGGACTCTCCATGAACAGACTGTCTGTTCTGCCGTCTGTTCTGCTTTTAACGAGTAAAGTCAGCTTATGTCTATTTCGAACACTTGTCGACAAAACAAGACGCCTACAACGCCCTTCAAGAGGTTGTTAACGGTTCTTTGATTGCATTTCAGTAATGCTCAGTCTTGTGGGCATTTATTCCGTGCACTAACACTTTAGTATCAGATTTTGTGTTCCTGTTTTTTGAAAGCCCTATTTAATAACAGTCTTCAAGTTTCTCACACATCCCTGCAAGGGGGAATTAGCTCAAATGGTAGACCGCCCGCTTCGCATGCGGGAGGTACCGGGATCGAAGTCCAAAATCTTAAATTCCAAAATCTTGAACACTTGTCGAATTCAGGATTTTGGAAACTTAACTCTAACTCGACGACATAACTCTATGAAAATAACAATAGCTGTCCCCCCTTTTTAAGGGAAAGACGTTGCTTATAGAGTCACTGATCACGTAAGTGATCTTCTAAGTGGCCTTTTAGTCATGTTTTTCAAGCTTTCAGCTGCCCTTTGAAAAGCAAAAACAACCGTCCCTCGGTGGGATTGAACCACCATCATTTTGGTTAACAGCCGAACGCGCTAACCGATTGCGCCACACGTCCTGGCTGAAATCACTGTTGTTTAAAGTTGAGTAGTAAATCTTGTGCGCGATTCTGCGATGAGTCTTTTAAATCCCTGCAGTCACTTTTTCATTTTTATGAATGAAAGAAGCATTGACGACAAAAACAACAACCAGCCTAGAACCTGTTCTTCAAGAAGTTGTTAAGGATCGTTTGATTCCGAATTCTACTAAAGGTAACTCTGGAGGTCATTTTTTTCGCGCATGAAATCTGTGATTTCGTGTGTTCCTCTTTGTGACGTTTCCATTCCAAAGGCTCCCGGACTCTCCATGAACAGCCTGTCTGTTCTGCCGTCTGTTCTGCTTCTACCAAGTGTTGTCATCTCATGTCTACCGTATCTCAAAAGGATGGTATCCAAAGGCATCAATACATAAGTTGCCCGTTACCCAGACTTCTAAGCAATGCGTGACTTCGTTCCCTATTTCAAACAGATGTCGACGAAACAACAAGCCTAAAACGCCTTTTAACAGAATTTTAACGATTCTTTGATTCCGTTTCACTAATACTCAGTCTTGACGGCATTTATTCCGTGCACGATCACTCCAGTATCAGGCTTTGTGATCCTGTTTGTGAAAGCTATATTCCACAGCAATCTTCAAGTTTCTCACAAAAAAATATGGCAACGGGGATTTAGCTCAGATGGTAGAGTGCCCGCCTAGCGTGCGGGAGGTACCGGGATCGACACTTGGATTCTCCAGTGACAGTCTGTTGTCGTGTTACTAAGTGTAGTCACCTCGTGTCTAGCGTGTCTTGAAAGGAGAGAATTCCATAAAATGAACAGCAGCTTATCCGCTGCAAACTTCTGAAGAAGGTTTCCTATCGTTCATAAGGTGGCCCATTGGGGACACACCTTTCGCCATTAATTTAGCCACATAATGCAAAGAGTTGGTCATATCGCAAAATAAAATGCACTAACAACAAAATAAGTTCTAACTCTTGACTTAAAATACAATCCCACTCTTAAAACAAAATAAATCCGGCACAATGCAAACAAAATGTCATCGTACACAGCGAAAAAAATCCTCCCACACTTCAAATGATAAAACGTTTGCACACCACAAACAAAATATCTTCGCACACTGCAGAAAAGGATAAATCCGCACACTGCAAACAAAGCGTCATCGCACACACCAAAAAAAAAATTCTCGCACACTGCAAACGAAAAGTCTTTTGCACACCGCAAACGAAAAGACTTTTGCACACCGCAGACAAAAATTTATTTGCACACTGCACGCAAAGTAAAATCATACACTCCCAGAAAAATCCGCGCTGCAAACAAAAACTGCATTCTCGTCACCAGAGCCTTGTGTTGACCCCCAGTAAAGAGAAGAGCTCTGGGGTCGAGATTGACAAAAGCTGAAAAAGCCAAAAAGTACTGCGTGCGCAAGAACATGTTTGTGGAAATCGCTTTGTTGAAGCAAACATATCTTGGGATTTCGGGACTCCTTGTTCAGGAAGACTTTTGATAGGTAACGCTTTTCATTCTGAGCAATTACTAGCCGGCATTCTATCTCCTCTTCAAGCATACAACAGCACGAAACGACGTTCCCAAAGGTGACGATCGAGGAAAGCGTGCCAGCTGGTATAACATGGATTTGACTAATGATGGTGGACTGTGGATGGAGTGTAAAGCACAGATTATTGGTATAAAAAGCACACTTATGAAAGACAGACTCTGAAGTTAGGGACTGGACTATCGATGAGTATGAATCCACGATAGTAGCTTCATATTCACATACTTGAAGTTGAACGGTTGGTATCGTATGGCCTATAGCATGTCCTTTGCTCTAGACTTCTAGTTTATTGACTGTTCAAGCAGAAACTTAGCATCACATCAGTATTTAATAATGAATAATTGGTATCAAGTAATCAATAAAAAAGGTGGATACCATTTGCATTCAAATTGACAAAGATGCGTTTACTGTAAAAATAGGTTTAAAAAGTTAAAGCACTCTCTATTCTAATAAGAAAATTACTAACAACAAACTTAAAGATATCATTGCTCTCAGTATTCACAATGCTGCGCAGTAGCTCATTCCAATATTTGAAATTCCATGAAAAAAAAAATCTGTTTGCATGTTGGTTACACTTTGAATGAGGTTGTAGGATGATATCATGGAATTCCCATCCCTTGTCTTGAGTTACGGGAGAGAGGAGTTCAAATACATTATTTCTGTAGACAATTCGTTGAAACATTACTTATCAAGTGAGTCTCCGTCTACTTTCAAAGGATGGCCACTTAGTTTCTATAACAGTGGGCTTGTCCATTTCTTGAAGATAAGCAAAGTAACATTAACCTAGGAATACCCAAATATAGAAGACGTGATCCCAGGAAATTAACGGTGAGGGCACACCCATCCACAAGGAACTAAGAGTTTGGAGGAAAGGGGAAGATCCTGACTTTCTTACTCAGAGTTCAAAAGGGAACGAGTGCCACCCTGGAGTGTAGGATATAAGAAAATAATATTATATAACTTCCGGAATGACAGGAGTGCCTCAACTAAAACATAGGATATAATTAATTAAACATGCCACACTTAACATAAATACATAAATAAAGTCCATTTCCTGGGTTACCTTAAATAGGTGTTAAGTTGCAGGGATGGCGCAGTATTGAGAGCACTCGCCTCCCACCAGTGTTACCCGGGTTCTATTCTCGGACTCGGCGTCATATGTGGGTTAAGTTTGTTGGTTCTCTACTCTGCACCGAGAAGTTTTCTCCGGGTACTCCGGTTCCCCTCTCCTCAAAAGCCAAAATTTGATTTGATTTGCGTTAACGTGTTAATTTACGGTGTCCCCGATTAGTGCTCTACGGCTCTAGAAGATTAGACACTTAAATAAAGTTTCTTTCTTTCTTTCTTTCTTTCTTTAAAACAACATCTAACAGCTTAGAATTTACCATATCAAATTGGTATTTGTCCTTTTGGAGATAAGGGTATCATGCAGAGTTGGCATACTCTAGCTTAGGCCTGAATGAGTTACAACACGGATTTGGATTTACGCATGCATTGTATAGAAGTAATTTCAGAAATTTCACCTAGTTCACAAAGGACCTGTTTGGCACTTGAGAAAGTTTGTGCATTGTGAATTAACTATATTAAATCCTGATATATTATACTTCCCAAGAATGAGATAATATTTAAAAAGAGTCACTTTTTGGGTTCCTCTGGGTCAGAACTCCCAGGGCAAGAGGCAACCATTATACCATAATGATCTAGCTTATAAAGTAACCTTTCCCTTAAGGTAAGGTAAGGTAAGGTAAGGTAAGTACTTTCCGAGCCAATGACCCAAT
>OX421455.1:14332756-14345256 GCA_949126865.1 Montipora capitata | reverse complement strand
TATCTTTGCGCAGGACTGGTACACTTTCCTGAGGGGGGTACAGTCGCTACACTACCCCCTCCCTTAAAAGACACTGTCCCAGTGGCAAAGAATCTGTTAAGACCTTAGCAACGATTTACAAAGAATAAAAACATGAAATTAAGCTGAGCGGCAACCAAAACTCCCAATTTCTAGATTAAGAGTCGGCAAAGTCAGTCATTTCTCTTCAAAATTTCAACTGTCAATTTTCAAGTGACCAATAAAGGCGGAAGCGTTACACCCATTCACCGTAACGTTATGGTTTTCTGCGCTCTCTACCATGACGACCTTTGGGACTCTTCTAATCCTTTTCACTTGTACTAGGAAGTCTGTCTGGACGCTCTTTAGCCACGCTCTCTAAATCTGAGCCGGTGTCTTGCGAAATTGATGTTGTTACTTTAAGATGGTCCGAGTCGACTCTACCACCCCCATGATCTTCCTTTAGTTGAGTCGACAAAGCACTACCTGCAACAACAGACTCACTTCTTTCTGCCCAACTGACTGGAGGCACCCCCGAAACAATGGTCTTTTCTTTCTGTGAAATTCAGCTTTCTAACGCGCGGCCAAGGTGCGGTTTAAGACGATCTGCATGGATCACCTTAGGTTTTGCTCTGCGGTTTCTTTTGAATCCGATAAGTGACGTCGGATAAAACAGATACCACCAGGTAAGGTCCTTCTAAAGGACAATCCAAAGTGGGATTACTCCCCTTCTGTCATGTAACGTTGTGGAGCCAGACGCTGTCTACGATTCGGAACGGTTTACTGGACGTCATTTCGCTTCTGGCGTTCTGCTGCTTTGCCTAATTGTCGGCGCGCCAACTCGTAGGCACCTAATGGTCGCTGCTGAAGAGCCAAGGCGTATTCCGTAGTCAGAAGAGGCGAATCTGGTGGTGGCTCAGTAATCACATCCAAATTCACCTGAATCTCCCGGCCTAGCATCAACATGTTTGGGGTTTCACCAGTGGATTCATGGACTGAACTTCTATGAGCCATCATACAGGTTTGAGGTTCGAGGTCCCAGTGCTATTGGTTTTCTTGGAGTTTACCTCGTAGCATCTCGATTAACGTGCGATTATAGCGCTCCACCTGGCCATCTGACTGTGGGTGGAGGGGGCATATTCTGGTATTTTCAATGTCCAAGAGTTTGTATACCTCGGCCTGACTTTGGATTCAAAGTTGGTCCCTTGATCACTGTGCAGTTCATGAGGTACTCCGAATCGACACACAAACCCGGAAACCAGCTTTCAGCCACTGTTGCAGCTTCTTGGTTGGGTATAGCGTAACTCTCGGTCCACTTTGTAAAGTAGTCGGTTACGACAAGCACATATCTATTCCCACGAGGAGTCAGAGGCAAGGGCCCTAATATTGTCCATTGGTGCGCCAACTATGTACTGCTGTAACGGAGATCGCCGTTTCTTCCCCCAGCTCTTCTTAGCACCGCACTCGTGACAAATCCTGACCAATTTCTTGACATGTGAAGTTAACCCTGGCCAGTAATAATACATACATACTTTATTCGTCCCAAATGGGCTTTTCAGAATAAAGAGATAACTAATGCTATATACAAGAAAATTAATTCATAAAAAAACCGATTAATCACTAATGAACAAATTAATTAATGAGATAAAAGCAACTTAAATAGAGCAATTAAGTCACTAAAAAAATTGAGATAAGGCATCTCTTCAGGCAACGTTTGAAGTTCTGAAGTGTCGGTTTCAACTTAAGAGTAGAATGAAGTGAGTTCCAGAATTCGACTGTCCTAAAGTAAAACGCTCTTTGCCCTGGGGCTGTTTTATACAAAGGAATATTTAGCATCTGAGAGTTCCTCGTTGTACGCCTGGTGATCATAGCTCTTTGAATATATTTAGAAAATAAAGAGGCTGGTGCGCACCCTGACATACATTTGAAGGCCATTATTGCGTGGCGATAATACAACTGCTGTCTCACAGGTAGCCACTTTAGATCTTTAAGTAGTAGATAAAATATGAGCGGGAGATCTGTATGGGAGTTTACAGTGGCGAGCCGATAGGCTGTATGGACATACAGATCGGACGCGAATATTTTATCCTGCTTGTGAAATGAATACATTAAATTGAATGGAAAGTATTGTTATTTTAATCAGTAGAGATCTGTATCAAAAGTTAATGAATACTAATTAGCTGAGCAGGAGTTTGTATCAAAAGTTAATTCTACTGTTTAATAATTCAGTTGATTTGTATTGGGGTTTACAGTTGTGTACATGTGATCTGAATACTGTGCTGGGATTGGTTTGCACCCTGATGAATTATTAATGAATTTTACAAGGATAGGGGAAATGTGGTCGTATTTCCTTGAGTAGCTAACGATACGAGCCGCGAAGTTTTTTACAGCTTGAATCCTACTTAAGTTGTACTCAGATGTTACTCCAAACATCACAACAATAATATAGCTTGCTAAAAACTAAGGAATTAACTATAATAGTTAAGGTGGCTGAGTCAATTAACTCGGTTAATCTGGCCTAGGCGCGCCATGCAACCGGACACTGTTGAAGCTATGTGATCATTATATGTCAAGCAGGGATCCAGAATGACTCCCAGATCCTTAGCAACGGTACCTGGTGTAATTTCCTCTCCTAACAAAGTTAGACGAAAATCCTCTACTTTGCTGACCATCGATCTGCTGAAGATAGATAATTAACATAGTTTTACTAGGGTTAATAAGGAGATGATTTCTAAAAGTCCAGTTACTAATTCTGCATTAATCTTCATTTAATTTAGCAATCACGTTTGCCTGGTCCTGTAGGTTGGTATTGTCGACATAGCACTGAGGGGAACTATGGTGTGGAATGCTAGGAAGATCGTTAGTGTAGATACTAAAGAGCAGCGGTCCCAGAATGCTTCCTTGTGGCACTCCACAAGTCATAGGAAGTTCGGCTGATGTAGCATTATGAATTTTAACAACTTGGTAGCGCGCCTGGAGATAGCCGCAAAACCATTTGATAGCGGTAGGTGACAATTCAATGTCCTGAAGCTTGGACAGAAGGATTTCATGGTTAACACTATCAAAGGCTTTGCTCATGTCGAGCAACACAGTGGCAGTTAACTGTTTGTTATCAATGGCTGCAAGGATTGCATCAGTCGTTTGTAAGATAGATGTCTCAGTAGAGTTCCACTGCTTGGGTAACAGACGTTGGTTTTCTACTAAAAAGGACGTTAGCTGATCGTGGGAAACTCTCTCACAAATCTTTGAGACCACAGGTAACAGTGAAATAGGCCTGTAATTGTTAGGAATGTCCTGGTCGCCATCCTATAATAGATAAAAATAGGTTTCACTTCCGCAATTTTTCAAACGTTGGGGAATTGAGCAAAAAGAAAGGTGGCATTAATAATCGATGTGATTGAAGGTAGAATGGCAGGTAGACAGTCCTTAATAACACGAATTGGGATCTTGTCTATTCCAGGGGACTTATTTGTTGCCATAGATTCGATAATCTTTTGTACTTGGTTGATGTTCACATTAGCGTCGAAAACAAACTGTTCAGACGCGGGATATTCCCGAGGGGTAAACGAGGAATCGTGTGCTTCACACTGGAATTGTTCAGCCAGATTGCTGATTTTCTGCATTGTATTCTTTAGTTACCGATGTTTACAAAGAAGTTATTGAATTCGTTGGCCTCAGTGTTTACGGCCCCTGAAAAAGAACTCTGCGAAGCAGATTTTTTAGGAAAACAACTACGAATGACTTTCCACATGGTATTGGTGTTGTTCCGGTTTTCTTTGATTTGTTGTTCCATAAATTCCTATTTTCCGTCTCACCTGCCGACAATAGCTCTTGTAGCTCGACCAAGCCAACGGATCTTTAGTATGTTTGAACTTACGTTTCCAGCCATCTCTTGTTGCCATTAGGTCGCGAATCTCATAGGTGATGTAAGGATTCGGTCGTCCTCGCAGGCGTATAGTTTTTAAAGGTGCATGTCTATCCAAAATCTCATTAAACAACAAATAAAGGCGTGAAGTTTATCGTCAGGACCATCGAAGGTTTCCAGAACTGGGAATAAGTTTTTGAAACTTCTGATAGTCATAAACGTGGATGAATTTCGCTGCTTTTTCAGCCTCAGTGTAACATAAACAAGATCAAGAAGGTCATCTATAAAATTAATTGTAAAAACTGTGACAAAGTTTAGATCGGTCAAACATCAAGGGCCTTAAGATCTAGAGCAAGAGAACACAAAAGAGCGATTTTTACGGGAGATAGGAATTCTTTATTAACCCAACATTGCGTAGAAAATAATCACGATTTTGACCTTGACGACGTCAAAGTCATTGACCGTTGTTCCCAATGGTCAAACAGATTATTTTTATAAGTCTGGCACTCAATTCGCGAACCGAATTCCATTAATGAACACGTTTACATTCCGGACATTTACGTTTCTACGGCTCTTTTAAAGCACTCATTTGTATTCGTAAGCCATTTTATGCTGAAGAAGGTCATAGTATTTTGACCGAAACGTCCTTTTTACATACGTTTTTTAGTCAGTGACAACAAGTTTTTTAATTCTTTTTATCATGCCTGACTACAACTACGGTATTTATAAACAAGATCGTGATCACTTATAATTATTGATGATGGTAAAACTTTAGCTTTGGTGACTTGCTTCGCATTTGAGACAAAAATTATATCTAGTAAAGCTTCGTTGGAATCTGCTATACGAGTTGGCTGAGTAGCCATCTGGTTTAAATTGTATGTACGAAAGAAAGTTCACAAAAGCTTGGGAATCAACTAGTTCAGGCTGTAACAAATTATAGTTCGTGTCCCCAAGTATGTAGATCGATTTGGTCAGAAGCAATGCAGAGATTAGATTAGGCTTGCACCAAGGTCAGTGTCGAGCGACGTAGTTGGCGTTCCAGGAGGGCGGTAGGTCGTGCAGACAAGAAATGACTTTGGGTTTCGTACTTGTATCTTTACCCAAAGTTGATGGAATCGATTGTCCGATATTCCTGAAAGTTCGTTGAGTACCTCGCTCTTGAAAAATTTGTTGCACGTAACGCACATTCCTCCGCCTCTCTTGTTTTGGCGATCAATTCTATAAATATCATACCCAGGTATTTCGATTTCCAGATTAGATACAGCGTGGTATAGCCATGTTTCAGATATTGTAAAAACGTCGAAGTTATGTGATGTGACGGTGTTCTTAACCTGAACAAAGTAAAGTGCCCTCTCTTCCTGAGCGAACGTACATTAAGATGCGCAATTTTAATGTTGTTGTTGTTCTTGCTACTTGACGGACTCTCTTTAGAAGGCTTATTAGGACCTGGATTCACTTCGATGTCATGTACCAGTTTAATAACTGGATGAAAGACCAGTACTGAGTTGCTGTACAAGGTGGTTGGATCAGCGAACCGCTCTACCTTGGCCGTGAGAGTGATCTTTGTAGGATTCCGCCATATTGTTGAGAAGAAATGCTCCAAGTTAGGATATAAAAAACCGTCATTTCCAATGTAGGTTTAATCTGGTATTTGCCCTAACGGTAGAAAATATACTTTCAAAGCTATTCCATTGCAGTTGGGATTATAATAGATGCTTGTAGGGAATAAAAAGCTCAAAAACTTCAGAGCTAAAAGTAAACCAGCTAACACATGCATTATGTTAATCTGTGCTTTCATGGATGCAAGTGTCTTGTTCACCCCCCGATGGCTGGCAGTTGTGTGGTTTTGATGCGCCTTGAATGCAGTCTCTTGCAAATTCCGTGGCAGTATAATCTGGTACGTCCTCCTGACACCATCTCCTTCCTCCTATCTCCTACACAGTACTCGATAATGGATTTCCACTTGTTCCCACTGGGCCCAGAGTGACTTGACAACCTGATCATAAGGGGATACGTCTTCCCACTTTGGTCTGACGGGACTTTGTTCCTTAAACTGCAGTATCACCTTGAGACTTGGATCTGTTGCATGTTGAAGACGAAGATTCTCCCTGGTCCAGGCCGGTTCTAACTTGATGGTGCTGCACCTGGAGCTAAGTAGATCGTTTGCAGGTAATGCTCACCAGTAGCTGAGGACGGTTCTGCGTCAATCTTCTCAACCTGAAGACTATCCGCTTCCTCTTCAGCAACCTCTTCTGTCTTTGAAATCGAAATCTCAGTCTGTACAGCGACGCTGATCAAAAGTTGGTCAGCTTTCTTCCACTTTTTACACCACTTACAGCCTTCGCTACAAGGTCTTCGTAACATGGCATCTGCGTTGGTATGCCGTTGGCCTTCCCGATATTCAATCTCATACTCAAATGGACTCAGAAACTCTATCCACCTTACCAATTGTGCCTCTGGCTCTTTAACTTTCAGCACCGAGCGGAGGGGTGCATGGTCAGTTCTGATGCGAAACTTCTGGCCATGTAAGTAATGACGAGAATGCTTTACAGTCTCCACAAAAGCAAGTAGCTCCTTCCGTGTCACACAATAATTCCTTTCTGCTTTAGTCAACGTTCTGATGGTATAAGCAACGGGATGTTCCACTCCGTCCTTCAACTGACTTCCTGGCATCCGAGTCAAGTATAAACTCCGCTGTAAAATCCGAATATGACAATACAGGAGCAGTAGACAGTAGGGTCTTCAACATGTCAAATGTCGACTGGCACTCCGGTGTGCAAACACAGTTAACTTTAGCTTCGGTTAGTCTGTGAAGAGGTTTGGCCACTTGAGCAGAGTTGGGAACAAAACGTCGATAATAACTGGCAAGTCTTAGGAAGCTCTTAACTTCCTTGGCATTCTCTGGCACCGGCCACTCACCCACCCATTGAACCTTAGAAGGATCTGTCTCAACACCTCTTTTAGAAACGATGTGGCCCAAGTATGCGACACTCTTCTGGAACAGCACACATTTGCTAGGTTTCAGCTTAAGTCCAGCAGATTCAAACCGAACGAAGACTTCCTCCAAACGCTCCATCTCTTCCAGAAAGGCTTAATCATACACAATGGTGTCGTCTAAGTAAATAAAGCAGGTTTTAAACCTCAGTCCTTCTAAAATCAATTCCATCAATCGCTCAAAGGTACTTGGTGACGAGGTAAGGCCAAAGAACATGACTTTCCACTAGTAGAGACCAGAGCTGGTTACAAAAGCAGCTATGCCACTACTAGCTGGGTCCATTGGGACTTGCCAATACCCAGAAGCTTGGTCCAACGTGGAGAACCACTTTTCCCCTGAGAAGGCACACAGAGAGTCGTCAATGTGTGGGAATGGATGAGCATCTTTAATGGTCACTGCATTGACCTGCCTATAGTCTAGAATCTTTGAGAGCCATCCTTCTTCGTCACCAACACTACAGGGGACAACCACGGGCTGTTACCGTCCCACATCGCCACACATCTCAAGGCCGTAGCTAGCGGAGGGGCAAAGGAGGGCAGCTCCCCCCCCCCCCCCCCCTCCAAAATATTTTGGAAAAAAAAATCTTATTTCCTGGAATGAGTAGGGATTAGTATACAAGGTAGTCTCCCCAGACCTTTCTCGGGTATAATGTTAACGATCATTCCGGACGCAGTTCACATGCCATTACTGCAAATCCTTGTAATATTTTAATCCTGTGATTTCCAACTAGATTTTGTAATACAATGTATTATTTTTGCTCGGGTCGACTGACTACCAAGTTAAAATAACCAGTTCACGTTTTAACATTGTCAAGTTCAGGTTTTCTAAAATTAGAATACCGTGAATGTGCCGAACAGCCGGTCAGCGGAATTTGTTCCAGTAGCTTAAAAGGTCCTAAGCTATATTTAAAAATCAAAAGCCAAGGAATAGCAGAGAGGGTTCTAGACTGGACGAGTCTTCTTATAATGTGTATACTTTACACCCGCTTTCAGTGTTACGTGCATAGCAACTATCTTTCGAATGTTAACTGAGCGGTAGCGGCCCAATTCTACGGGAAGTCACTATTCAGAGCCGATCGACTACTCTAAAATTGTTTGAGTTATCCCGTAAATCGGGAGTCCACAATCTTTTTCATTTGTATGAGGTCAGGAATTATCATATACTTGTCATTTGTTCTGCTAATAACCGGAAAAATTGCCAGTTTCACAGGTAAACGGTTTTTCAGCCGTTTACATAGCATGTCGAAAGATGGAATGTCGGGAGATGGTCGAAAGATGTCGCCTATGCACGTAACACTGAAAGCGGATGTAAAACGTTTAAAAACACCCTCATCTTGAATGAAAACAAAACAGATTTACGGGCCCGGTAATTATCCTGACCTTTGAGAAACGGGTACCAGCACGAAAACATCAACAGAAATACAAACTTGAGTAGTCAAGCAATGCTAAATGTTAAACTGAATTATCAGAGACGATGTTGCAGCAAAACCTGATGAAGGGACAGAAAAATCAAGTCACTCGGTTGACGAGAGTGAGAATCAACACCGGAATGAGTTCCAAGGCAAAACAGCAGCCGTTCCAGTTACAGTGATCCGAGCGATCCTGCAAAGGCTTGTTTAACATTAACAGACCCGACAATGAGCAACCTCCTAACTGATCATTTTACTCCTTCTGCTGAATTCAACTTTCCTGTCACATGTGGTAGGCGTTTTCATGGATGGACTCTCGGCCATGGATACGTTATAGTGTTCAAAACGATAGTATTTTTTGTTGCTACTGTGTTTGTTTTTGCAAAGAAAATTCAGACTCTTTATTTGTAAAGACAGGATTTAAGAACTGGAAAAAAAACTCTGGAGTTAAGAAAAATGCACTTGATAAGCACATGCTCAGTGCCGAGCATCAAATGGCTGAAGAGAGAGCCTTAAACTGGTTAAAAATCTCAAACCAAGAAATGATATAGCATCCAAAATTATAGAGCAGGTTGCCAAGGAACAAATTTGCAGGAGGAAAATTAAGGTATCTTGTCCATAATCGACCTTATCATAGTTTTGGGGCAAAGAGGCATCGCATTCAGAGGAAACTGAGACGCGAAACAAAATGAAGAGGATGGCAATTTCAGTTCTTTTTTCGTCATTGGAGAGCCAAAACAGATGATGATCTAGCGCAACATTTGAAATTTTCACAACCCAACGCAAAATACACGTCACCTCAAATACAGAACGAGATAATATCTTTGTGCGAAAACAAAATCAGGGCAAGAATTGTTCAAGGAATTCCAAAGTATTGGAGTGTGATGGTAGATGAAATTCAAGACTGTTCAGATGTAGAACAACTTAGTATCTGTGCACGTTTTGTCAACAAGAATTGTGAAGTATGCGAAGAGTTTCTTGGCTTTCTGAAACTTACAAATCTGGATGCAGAGACAAGCCTCTGACGAAAGCAATGAAGCGTTATCCGATTCTTTGATGCTATTCAGCGCGGGTCGAATACAAGCACTGTTCTAAAGTTCTGTGCAACCCGCTGGACCGCCAGAGTTACAACTCTCTCAGCTTTGTTACCGAAGTATTGTTCCGTAATTCAAGCACTGGAAAAGATAGCAGACTGTAGTAGAGGAGACGCACAAGTTGAAGCGAGTGCACACGTTGGTCTCTTGAATGATTCACAGTTTATCGTTGCTCTGTTCTCAGTTTTTTTGCATGTGTTACAAAGACTCTGCAGGCAAAAGACTGCAACCTAAGGGAAGCTTACAAAGATATTCACGTTTCGAAAGCATGCGTTCAAAACAACAGAAGAGATGAGTTTTGGAACGCCATGTGGGTGTGGATTGAAGTGATTTCTCAGGCTGTTGGAAACACTATAAGAAGACCACGTACTGCCAACGTGCAGCGGCATCGTGCTAATGCAGGGTGCAACTCTGACCAGACTTTAAGACTGGTCCAAGATGTCGACTCCATATTCTCACTATCACGTTAACACTTCGAAGACGTTTCCGTTTTAACTCAACATTTATTGAACTAAATACAGTAAACACGTGTTTCTCGCTCAATCCTTTAGGTTCTCGACGAGGTATCCTACAAGTCCCTTTCCGCACATGCGCGACTCAATGTATTCACGTGACACTCACAACGTCGTCAAGGTTTACTTCTTGCGGACAGGCTGTCGATGGCAATGAGCATTTACACCCGTGATCAAATTGAAATTCTCAAATATTACAGAAAATTCCTTACTATGCAGGAATCCTCCTATTTCTCAGTAGAAATTCAAAAGAGGAGAAAATACTATGAAAATATTCCCTTTGAAGAGCTGCCTGCAACTGCAAATTCAGCCTTAGCTGTTTGCAACCTTCAGATATTTCCAGCCATTCACAAGATACTTACCATTCTTCTTACTACCCCCGTGGGAAGTGTTCCTTGTGAACGCTCTTTTTCTGCTCTGAGGAGTCTCAAGTTGTGGAACCGGTCTACAATGAACGAGGAACGCTTAATTGAGTGGCTTAGGAATGCTCCTTATCCATCGTGGGACGGATTACATACCGGAACATGAGGTGACTTACTACGTGAAACAAAACTGGCAGAAGTGAACGAACCTGGCTTCGTTTTAACTGAGTTCCCTGAGTTAGTATTTATATCGTCGATTCTAAGCCATAATTAACTTTGAAGTAGGAAAATTTTTGATAGGAAGTCCAATTGGAGAAATCCTAGACTTACGTGGTAGCATTAACGTTTACTTTTGATTAGCATTTCATACCTCTGCATTCATTTTAAAAAAATTCTGAAGAAGCATTTCTTCAGACCTCGCTTTATTGCACCCCCGTCCCCCCATCCAAAGTCAAAAATTTCTAGCTACGGCCTTGCATCTGGGTACAAAGCTGTTACAAAAAATCTTCGTTCTACCTTGAAGCAAAGGCAGGGCAGGCTCCGAGCTCGTCTGAAGTTATATTTGGGGCCGAAAGGTTCCGGTATCAGGTCCTTTATTTTGCTGTCAGAGGCAAGATTACTGTTGTAAAAAGAATGGCACAACGACTGTTGTATTTCGAAGAGTGATGGCAGGTTAAACTCTTGGAGCCCTCGACTCTAGGTGCTAAAAAGGCACACCATTTTTGATGTTCGGGCGTACTTTAATCCGACAGACTTTCCAATACACGCATTTTAACTCCTGCCACCCTCCAGGCTTCAGGAAAGGCTTCATCATAGGCGAAAGCCAAGACTTCTTAGAACTAACTCTTCAAAAGCGAAATTTGAAGAACACATCGCATTAGTCAAACAAAGCTTACACCGCAGAGGTTATCCAGAAAACCTTTCGAACATGACTCGATCTAAAGTCTATTTTAGCGAAGAATGCCGGCTTTCCAAAATAAACGCCCAAAAGCTTCTTTCCGTTTGTTACAGAATACCGCCTATCAATGCCTAATCTCAAACATGTTCTTATGAACAAATGGCATATTATACAAAACCAGCCCTTACCAAGAAGAATCTTTAAAAACCCTAGCCTTATTTCATATAAAAAAGGGAGGTCTTTGAAAGATGTACTCGTTAGAGCAAAGCTCTGGTCTTTGAATTTCCTATCTTGACCAATAGGAGTCGTGTTTGGCCTGTCTGTACCTTGAAACATCATCAGAAAAGCAACTAAAAGAGAAATTAGATCCTCAAAATGGAAGAAATAAATCCTGCTGCTGTCTAAATGCCGCTCGTTGTCCGTTATTATTTAGATAGAACAGTAGAATTGCACTGTCAGGACCGGAACATGTGTCAGTTAAGTCCATAAAAGTGATCGAGGGTCCGTAATAAAAGAAGTTTCTTTCAATCGAAAGTCGATAAGTTTTGCCGAGGATTCAGCAGCCTTCAAAAGCCTTGTTTTGCAAGCTTTCAGGTGCCCTGTGACAAGCAAAAACAACCGAAGAGAAGCGGAATTACCCAATAACTCGATTACTTAACTTCAATTTCATTTTCTTGCCAAAGACGTTTATATCAACAATTAACAGGTCATAGAGAGGGAATGAATTGTTCAACAATATATCGTTCCAGGGTGCCTTAAAATCATTCAAGTAGTCGAAACGTTACATAGGATCCTTTTTTCTTGCCAAGTTTATCTTCCACGAAGATACTTGCGCAAACTCGGCTACTAAGCCTTTCGAGCCTCCTTAAAATGAAGTCAGAAACCTAGGGACGGTGCTGGGAGCAATGTTAACAAGCTTTTATTACTTATTAAGACGCGCGACCAAAGTCTTCTAAACTACCATTTTATCTTGTCGAGGATGCTTCCTAGTGTGGTCTCAATGTGCCTTCCCTGTGAAGGTAATAGCGAGATTTTTTATCATCATCATTATTAAACCTGTCTTACTACTAGTTCTAGGGCTTTCTCTTGGCATGAACAGTGTTACGGGTCGAGGAGCGACAAAAAGGTTGTCTGATAGGCCGGAACTTGTGGGATGACGTTAAGCGCTAGCGCTTTCTTATCGCCGGTTGCTCAACGGGAAAGCGTCAATTGTACAAGAGTGTGGCATTGTCGGTTGCTTTTTGTGTTATGCAAACTTCCGACATAAGTGTTTAGCAGAGAGTTCGAGAGGGAAAGTGAAACAAGATAAATCTTTTCCTTTCAAGGGCCCTTTTAAATTGCCTCAAACTGCCAGTTTCTGCTCAGCCTA
>OX421455.1:14322756-14325256 GCA_949126865.1 Montipora capitata | reverse complement strand
TTGCGTGCGTGAAAACAAGAAACACAATCCTTGTCACTGAAACCCCTTTCTGAAGAACCTTTGCCATGAATAATGAAGCACAAAATAGGCAACAAGCCTTATTTTAAATAACTCTTCACTGTCACATTTCCACTTTTTTTTTACTAGTGATTGTATGCAACATCTTGAATCTGTTATGAACTATGAACTGAAACTAATTTATAAATATTGTGCTCTGAATAAGTTACTTGAATTTTAACATGCTCAAACAAATATACTGTTCTTTAATTTATGCATATTTAAGTTATGGGATAATAGTATGGGGTTGCGCCTATACTACACTATACTACATTAAATTGTCTCCAAACTTAACTAAGTAGAATAATTTTCTTTGCACATACTAGCGAGAGTGCCGATCCATACTACAAACTCTTAGGGCTTCTTACCCTATAAAATATATATGAATTCAGAATATGCTGTCTTATACATAAAATTATGAATAAAGCTGATAGTATTCCAGCTATCATCTGTGATATCCTGACCCCAGCATTTAGTATGCAAAGGTATAATACAAGATTTGCTAGTAAATTCAATCTTTTTAGTGCAAAAATATCAACTAATATCAAGTTTGGTGGATCCAAGATATGGAATCTGCACCTCGCCCCCACCCCACTTGAAATTAAGCATCTGTCATTTATTTCCTTTAACAAAAGAATGGAGATGTCGTCTTTTGATTAACCAAAGTTGAGTTTACTGCTGGCTTGATGCTGAGTAAAATAGTTTGACTCCCTCCTGCTTGTAAACTCCATAAATAATAAATTTTATCTCACTCTGCCTTACTTACCCTACTTAATTAACATTAACCGTTAAGCTAATTTAATATTGGCTATGCTTTTGCAGCCATAACTTAATATTTACTTAGCTATGACTTTGCCCAACTAAAAGGCTCTGCTCCTTTGAACACGGCACACCTATTAACTGTTTGCATTATGGCCTAATATCAATCTTTTTCTCCTTTTTAATTAAATATAATATAAATTGTGTGCATGTTATGGATAGTGTGAATAAAGAATTGAATTGAATTTTACCTGAAGACTGTGCAGAGTTGAGAACAGAATAAATGTAAATAAGAGATGCGACTTCAATAAACGCAGATTAATTCAAGCCGTCAAATTCCTTCAATTTCTGTTAAACTCATACAGAATGAACCATTTGGTTTCAGTGTTGTACATAACGTCACAGTTAGTAATTAAAATATTAGAAACAAACGTCATTTTGATATCCGACAGTGAAAGATGCAATTGTTGTCGAAGACCATTACTCGTCGCTTTTCACATTCCAGGCCCCAGTTGTTCGAAGGTGGATAGCGCTATCCACTGGATAAATCACTTTCCACTGGATAACTCAATTGGTTTTGCTAGTGGTCATCCGCTGGATAGCGATTTATCCGGTAGATAGCGTTATCCACCTTTTGAACAACCGAGGCCAGACGTATATTTTGAACCGCATGTCTTGTTTACCCAATTTACATTGCAAGCTTTTGCTTCATAAGGGTATATTTTGTTTAAATATCCGCTCAAACGCCATTCGCGTTACCTTGACTTCAACACCATTGCTATATGGCAACCCAGTAATTACTTCAAAAACGCATGACAACCAGTTGAAAGCACCTGCATCCTCAAATTACGCGGTTTCATTTCTCGATCGATTCAGACTATGATATGAGCTCATGCTGATCAAGAAAAGCTGTTTCAGACATTGTTAAAAGCCAAGGAAATGGGTACCGTTGGCCGCAAAATACTTCTGAAAGCCGTTCGCCTAGCTCTGCCAATTCTGCTTTCATATGCACTTGTTAAAGGTGCTACTGAAGGTATTATGATAATATTCCTCTTTTCTTTCTTCCTATTCAATCGCGACCAATTCTGTTGAATTTTCATGGATGAAATTGCTATTTTTCCTATTTTTCAGATACTTTGGTGCTCAAGGGCGGAGAACCGACTCGAAGTGTCCGTTATGCAAACTTCATTCGGAACAAATTCGCGTCTCTAAATATCGGAGCTCTTCGTAAAATTCTCGTTGAAGGAAGTATTGAGTGCGCATTGTCGTGTTTCGATACACTTTCATGCTTTTCGTTTAACCTGGCAGCCTTTCAGGAAAACAACGATAAACTGTTGTGTGAACACCTTTCTTCTGACAAGTACAACAACTCCGATCAATTTGTTGCCAGCAAAGCTTTCCACCATTTCAGCATTTTGGTGAGTTCAGAAAATTTCCTCCAAATACGATAAGTTAATTTATGACCATACTAAGTTTAAAAAAAAGTTTGCGTCGGCGGGTTTTACACACCATGCAGTGCTCTGTGCAACTTTTTTCCTCCGTTTTCTGTACCGGTTTGGTTTGCTGGCTCCTTTTGCGAGACAAGTTGCACGTAGAGTTTCTACTTTCTGCATATGCCTAACGATTCACGTCTAACAAGTAGCAGCGCCATTAGGCCTTAAAGTATATCTTTTTGAACAGGAAA
>OX421455.1:14305256-14312756 GCA_949126865.1 Montipora capitata | reverse complement strand
GCCTTGTGGCTCGCGTTTATAGACTCGTTCAAAACATGTCAACTCTTCGTCGGAAAATACTACATGTTGTTTTTCCTCCATACGACATTTTTCCGTGAGCATTTAGCATGTACAAAATTTGAGCTTAATTGTATTACGGCCATCGCTTGGAGAGTTCAATTGATGAGCAGAGGTTTGGACATTTTATAGATGGGTAGGTTGATTTCACTGACCCTTTGCCGATGGCCTACCATGCCATAGGTCCATGGATTACCAAAACGGGCTACTATGGACTACCTAAATATGTCGTATACAAAAATGGTTTTGCCTTTAACTTGTGAATCATAGGTTTAGTTTAAACACCGCCTAACCGGCGCTACCCATTTCGTACATGTTTGTGAAGTGTGTTGCGCAAAACCAAAGGTCAAAAGAGTAAGCCTTGTGCTGTTTTGTGAAAAAAATGGAACTGTTGGAGCCTCTCCTCTGACCGCTCTTTCTTCGAAATCATTAGGGAATTTAAGAAACGGCGAAGGCTTCGACTACGACATCGCCACAACACAGTAATATCATTGGTTAAAAGAGCATAAATAATCGTGCTGCACGTGCAGCACGGATTTTAGCAAGTATGTTAGCGGTCCTCTGCATAACGACGACGTGAAATCACCAAATTTGGGGTTTTGACGACAACGTAAGCATGCAACAGAGAATCCTTTATTCTTTATTTTAACTTTGAAACCGCTCGTACCAACTTGTTTTTAGGATACTTCGCCCACATTGTAGGACGTGACCGAGACTGACTAATCGCGACAGACTTGATAGAGCCAAGTTAAATTTTGAGGTGACGTTTTCGTCTACCGTCGACGTCGTAGATCTTAAATTAGCGAATTTAAGAACTACGACGGGGACGGTGGACGAAAACGTCACCTCAGAATATAACTTGGCTCTATCGTAAGTCTTTCGTGATCATTCAGTCTCGTTCACGTCCTACAATGTGGGCGAAGTATCCTAAAAATAAATTGGTACGAGCGGTTTCAGAGTTAAAATAAAGAATGAAGGATTCTCTGTTTCATGCTTACGTTGTCGTCAAAACCTCAAATATGGTGATTTCAGGTCGTCGTTATGCAGAGGATCGTTAATATACTTGCTTAAATCCCTGCTCAACGTGCATCACGATTATTCATGCTCTTTTAACCAATGATATCATTTTTTTGTGGCGGTGTCGTAGTCGTAGCCGTCGCCGTTTCTTAAATTCCCTATTCTCTATTACAGCGGCCAAGTACAGTTAAGAAGAGCAATTACGAGAGCAAAGACAAAATTTACATGTTTCCAATAGTCCGGTCTGTTAGGTCGAAAATCGTGACAAATCGCGTAAAAGCACCAAATTAGGTACAGATGTTCCTTTTGACGTAAGAAACAAATTTAGAAGGGGTGCCACGTGATTTGGCTTTCCGGGGGGGCATGAAGCTCATAGAAATTACGCAATACTCAAATGCGGGCATGAAAGCGAGGCTGTGGCATTTAATGTGTTTATTACGTACCAGGTTTAACGAATGCCATTGTAAAATGACTAAACTACATTACTAAGACTCAGTTTTGTGTTTGTGTCCATAAAAGGTCATTTGTCTTGATCACGTGACATTCCCATAATGCTTTGAGCACACTTATATCAAGGAGTGTTTTTGTTGCGTTTTACACATTTAGTTTTTAACATCTTCAGCTAGATATCGTAAATGGTTGTTATTTGTTGCTCTATTTCTAAGGATTTGTGTTCTGGCAGCCTCCAGAGCAACTACAGAGCTCAGTACATGGTAGATTTGCTTTGAAACATTTACAACGACCACTCTTGCAACTTTTCTTGCATCCACACTTCAGCAAGTCACCGCGCGCCTTAGAGGCTTCTGGAAGTACGGTTCAGCGGGGCCTCCATCTACCAGGCCGTTCTCCATTTTCCATCCAAAATTAGACGGGGATGGGTAAAATTGTTGCTCTTCAAGGGACGTCCAGATGCTTGCTTGGTAAAGAGTTCTGTTAGAATGATTCAACAGGGCATCCTAATAAACAATAGAAATTATATATAAATTTTTTACACAAGTATAATTTTAAACAAAAATTTGGTTTTATCAACGGAGTTGATAATGTAAATTGGCCACCGTACAGAGATTCTAAAAGCTGACGTTTCGAGCGTTAGCCCTTCGTCAGAGCGAATCGAGGGATTATGGGTTACGTGTAGTTTTTATAGTAGAGTAGGAGCTACGCTATTGGTGGTAACATGGCAACGTGAAAAATAGGAATATATTAGTTAAATGAAAAGCGTTCGTTAATACCGTGAGGATTAAGGGTGCCGATTTGAAAGATGAATTTTTGTTCCAGATTCTTGCGGCTTTCCGTCGTACCTAGATGTAGGGAAAGGCCGCAGATAGCCATGTGTTTTTTGGAGTGGTTAGGCAGATTAAAATGGCGGGCGAATGGCTTAGATGCATCCTTGTCATTCTTCTCAACATCGCGAAGGTGTTCGCGGAATCGGTCACCTAGTCGTCTACCTGTCTCACCAATGTATAATTTATTGCATAACGTACAGGTTATGCAATAAATGACATTTGCGGAGGTACATGTGAAACGATCGGTGATCTTAACAGATCGCTTAGGTCCCGATATCTTGCTAGTGTTAACAATGAAAAGACAAGTTTTGCATCGTGAGCGCGCGCATTTGAAAGTGCCGGGTTGCTCGTTAGTTTTGAGCGCGCTTCTAACTAAAAAGTTGCCTACGTTTTTGTCGCGTTTGAATGAAATAAGTGGAGGTTGCGAAAAGATTCTACCAGTCTCGGGATCATTTTGGAGTAATTTAAAATTACTAAGAATGATGCTTTTGACTGCGTGATTATGAGGATGGAAAGTGAGGGTGAATGGTATTCTGTCATTCTTATCTTTTTGTGACGTTTGTAGTGATGACGGTCGATCAAATTGTTGGGCGCGATGATGGCTCGCTTTGACCACAGAGACAGGATAGCCACGTTTCTCGAAGAACTGGCACATCTCCTCTGATTTGCTGGAAAAATCGGAGTCATCACTACATAGACGTCGAAGTCTAAGAAATTGAGAATAAGGAATGGAGTTCTTGACATGTGATGGATGTGACGATGAATACAACAAATAACTGTGTGAATCAGTAGGTTTGTAGTGCACACTAGTACATAGCACGTTGCCTCTAATAGAAACTTTGATATCTAGGAAAGCCAATGAAGTTTCCGAAATTTCCCAGGTATATTTAAGAGCCGGATGAAAAGAGTTGACGGAGGTTATAAATTGATCGAGTTCTTCTCTGCTGGATGAAATAGCGCCGATGCAGTCGTCGATGTAGCGGCCGTAGAGTTCAGGTTTGGGGCCGTTGTACTGATTAAAAAATTGGTGTTCAACATAACCTACAAAAAGATTGGCATAGCTAGGTCCCATTCTTGTGCCCATCGCTACACCATTAATTTGTTTGTAATAGTTGCCGGCGAATGAAAAACAGTTAAGCGTTAAAACTAGTTCGGCAAGGCGGAGGAGCGTTTCCGCGCTAGGTTCTTTGACAGTGCGTTGATCGAAAAAGTGTTTAAGTGCTTGAAGACCTTCGCTATTAGGAATGACTGTGTATAGAGATGTAATGTCCATGGTGAAAATAAGTTTGTCTTGGCCGGAGAAATTGAAATCGCGGAAAATTTGTAGTGCGTGTGTACTGTCTTTAAGGTATGATGGCAAAGATTTGACGATAGGCGTCATAATCCTGTCTAAGTAGCTAGAAATGAGTTCGGTTGGGCAACTACAGGCAGAAACGATAGGGCGACCTGGGTTGTTGGGTTTGTGAATTTTAGGCAAGAAGTAAATGCACGAAGTTCTAGGGGTGTTGATGATGAGATTAGTGGCAGTGTCCGGTAATTCTTGATTAACTATAAGATTTTGAATGGTGTCTTTGACAAGTTTTTGATTTTTGGAAGTGAGATCTTTAGGGATTTTGGCATAAAACGAGGTATCCGAAAGTTGCCGCAAAGCTTCTTTTTGGTAAAGGTCGGACCGCCAAACAACTACCGCGCCGCCTTTGTCGGCCGATTTGACAACTATGTCGTTGCGTTGACTAAGATTTTTAAGCGCCGTCCACTCTTCCGAGGAAAGGTTGGAAAATTTAGTGTTGCGATTGAATTTAAGTTTGTGAATGTCGTGACGGCATTTTTTGGTGAAAAAATCTAAAGAGGCAAATTGTCCCTCTGGGGGAGTCCATTTGGATTTGCGAACTAGAAGTGTTTCAAAAATATCTTTATTAGAAGTGTCCGAATCATCCTCTTTGTCGTGAAAAAAGGCTTTTAACTGAACGCGGCGAAGGAATTTTTCAACATCTTGCTTAATAGTGAATTCGTTGGTGCGTTTGGTAATAGGGACAAAATTTAGGCCCTTACTGAGAACAGATTTCTCTGAGTCAGTAAGCGGAAGATTTTCTGGAATTGTAATTACGGTATTATGGCTATGCAATGTAGTGTCGTCGGTTATTTGTGGACCTATTAATTGTTGAAGTTTTAGAGTCTTGGTTTGGTGTAAATGGTCAAACAGTCCAGAATTAAGTTGTCGGATTTTAGCGCGAATCGATTGTACTAAAATTGCTGGACAGATTTTGGAAAGTTCGGAGCGGCAATGAAGAATTTGTTTGTCAAGTGCGATTCGTTTTTGGCACATAGCTCTAATTGTGATCCTCATAATATTACGTGAAAAAGAATTTTGCGCACATCGAATTTGGTGAAGATACTGATTTGAGTGAGAGAATGTAGACGCATGAAAGTTCCTAGATATCAAAGTTTCTATTAGAGGCAACGTGCTATTTACTAGTGTGCACTACAAACCTACTGATTCACACAGTTATTTGTTGTATTCATCGTCACATCCATCACATGTCAAGAACTCCATTCCTTATTCTCAATTTCTTAGACTTCGACGTCTATGTAGTGATGACTCCGATTTTTCCAGCAAATCAGAGGAGATGTGCCAGTTCTTCGAGAAACGTGGCTATCCTGTCTCTGTGGTCAAAGCGGGCCATCATCGCGCCCAACAATTTGATCGACAGTCATCACTACAAACGTCACAAAAAGATAAGAATGACAGAATTCCATTCACCCTCACTTTCCATCCTCATAATCACGCAGTCAAAAGCATCATTCTTAGTAATTTTAAATTACTCCAAAATGATCCCGAGACTGGTAGAATCTTTTCGCAACCTCCACTTATTTCATTCAAACGCGACAAAAACGTAGGCAACTTTTTAGTTAGAAGCGCGCTCAAAACTAACGAGCAACCCGGCACTTTCAAATGCGCGCGCTCACGATGCAAAACTTGTCTTTTCATTGTTAACACTAGCAAGATATCGGGACCTAAGCGATCTGTTAAGATCACCGATCGTTTCACATGTACCTCCGCAAATGTCATTTATTGCATAACCTGTACGTTATGCAATAAATTATACATTGGTGAGACAGGTAGACGACTAGGTGACCGATTCCGCGAACACCTTCGCGATGTTGAGAAGAATGACAAGGATTCGCTCTGACGAAGGGCTAACGCTCGAAACGTGAGCTTTTAGAATCTCTGTACGGTGGCCAATTTACATTATCAACTCCGTTGATAAAACCAAATTTTTGTATACTACTTCCCCACCGACGCAGCACCACAGTTTCTTTAGAAACTACCCCTTCATTCATCTATAATTTTAAACAAACGCGCACCGCTTATTTCCATGTACTTCATAAATTAGGCTCTCTAATAGTCCAAGTGGAATAACTCTAGGTTCAAGTCCTGCATAGCTTTATGATAGGCTTTGGATAGTTAAAATAAAATTGATAAGAGGATTCAATACAAGAAAAGGTTGGGTTAGTTGAAATGTTTCTCGTCTTTTCGCTAAACTGGTTATTTTTTTTCGCATTGTCCTCACAGGTGTTTACCTATCACAAATTTAGCCCATCAAACACAAAAACAACTAAAAATTTGTGTATGATAGGTTCTTACCTCTGTTAGGGGAATGTTTTCTATTGCCCGATTCTTTTTTGTGAACAGTTCTCGTCGAGCAGTGTTCACATCGGTAGCAAGGCTGGACCTGTCATAAAGTATCACCACAAAGCCCTGAAGGACATCAAACACAGAAGTGTTGATCTCAACTGGAAGGAAGGGGCTATCGTTCACAAAACGGAAAGCCTCTGTGGCTTTAGGGTACGCTTTCCAGGCCCCCCACGCAGACTTCTTTCCTTTCCCCAGGAATGCTGACGAAGTGTCGCAACCGGTAAACGCGTGAAAAAATGGAAGAGCACGGCATTTCTGCCTGCCCAAATACTCACAAATGGTGTTAACAGAAAGCAGCTGAAAATTCTTTCACATCCCAAAGGCGACCCAAAAGCTCAATCCAGACCAAATCGAAGACAACGTGTGGAAGTGCGCAATTAGAATAACAAGAACATGTGTCAACAGTGCGAACAAAGACACTTCTTCCCCCCTTATCCAAAGCATCTCTAACGTTTACAAGAATCCTCGTGTCTGCTTCTTCATGCTTGCAGGTTTCTTCGAGAAATACCTGCCAGTTCTGAGGTAACTTGACATGCCCAGCTACCTTTCGTTTCACGCCTTTTCCTCTCTTCTCAAGGGCAGATTCTTTCAGACTTGCTACTCGGTATTCATCCCACACAACGTCAATTCGTTTGGTACTCTTCAAGCGGTTTTCCAGGAAAGGTAAGAACTTGGAATCTGCATATTCAGAAAACGTAGCGACAGATGAGACTGGAAGCGCATGCACAATAGCTGCTCCATCAAAAACTTTGACATCGTAAGATGCTGGTGGTGGAGTTGGCGGTGTTTCTTTGTTGACGCATGAAATCAAATCAGACTTTTACCCGAATCGGAGATTGCCAAACTCTGACAAATAAGGTGGATACGGCTGATTTTCATGCTTGAAGAACTCTTCAAGATCTCCTTCGCGCTGTTGGCTGGCAATATACAAACAACCGAGGAGGTAACGGTCACTTGTTACCGCTGTCAACTTTAAGGACGCTTTGCAGATTTGCTTCGGCTGCTGGCGCTTGAACAGTGGCAAGGTATTCTTTGAAATCGTATTGTGAATCGATACAGTCCTTTCATCAATGACGTCTTTTACAAATTTCTTGTACTGGCGTAATCCAAGTTCCTGGACTCTATGCACAGTATCCACGACTGAGGAATCTGCGCAATTGCGTGTGTGAAGGGCAAGTAATTCAGGGCAGTCATCCTTAAAAGGGTTTCCCATTTCTGAAATTGTACTTACAAGTTGCTTGACATGACTTTGAAAGGTTTTCTCTGTAGAAAGTCCTTGTTCGTGGTGTTTGTTATTTTCATCAACATTTGTTTCACTTTCAACTTACTTTCAAACTCTTGCAACACTCGAGCAGTTTCTGGTCCGGCCACCATCCATCTTCTAAATGCGACAGGACTTTCCATTAGTCCTACAGCTCCACCTGATCCCTTCACCCTTGCGTTATT
>OX421455.1:14260256-14290256 GCA_949126865.1 Montipora capitata | reverse complement strand
GGAGTGTGGTTTTGGTAAAACACCACTAAGGGGGAGGAATATGGACAAATTGACAAAAGTAGCTCTTATTTCATAATAAGACATACATTTATTGTTTTACTTTTTCACTTTTCAGGTTAAGCTGTAACTTTTTGCCTTTGACGTACCTTAAAAAAATATATTTTATAATCTTGTGGATTTAAATCGGCCACGCAGTCATTGAAGGTTTAAATCGCTAACCTCGATGGCGATATTAACCCCAGGCCAGTTACATACAAATGTGCAATACGACACCAGAACCGCATGTAGCAGAGTCATGCCAACGCAATTGCGTAAATGAAAAGGATTTTTACAGAGAAATAGAGGACTTGAAAGGCCACCTAAAGACAAAAGACCCACAAAAAAGACGTTGTTTTTACAACAAGGCCAAATATTTCTTGAAAGAAAAAACAGAGAAGCAATTCCACCTTTCAGGAAACAAGGATCATTCTTAGTCGAAACAATGAACAAAAGGGAACAACAGATGATAACTCGAAGAAAATGGGTTTACAGCAACGGCAAACTCTTTACAGGAAACAACAAGAAAGTAGTTCAAAACGGCAACTGTTTCAAATCTTGTCCCAAGTACTCATTATGCTAGAGTAGTGACCAAGTTTGGAGAAGTCCAATGACTTATTTTCTCCTGCAACATTAAACCTGTGCAGTGCTACTAATCTTACTTTCGATTATTTCAAAGAAATTCCCTTTACATTCAGCTTCTAAACAGGCCATTCTACAAAATGGGTAATTTCCTTTTAAGATATATTGTGGTTTATTGATATTGTAACAGTACAAATAATTCCATTGTTACGTTTAATGGTAATGTAGTTACTTACTGAGAGACAAATATTTATATATCTTGTGTTATACAAGTTATATTGCCAAAGGAAAGATTAAAGAATACCACTGTTTTTTTATTATGAAAAGTAGCCCGACTTGTGAAAGACAGGGAAGGGTTTAGCTCTTACGAAAGGCTAACTAACACTCGAAGCGTCAGCTTTCAAATTTCTTTACAGTGGTCAAATTATCTTGTCAACTCAGTTGATAAACTCTTTTCTTTATTACACTTCCTCACTGACACAGCACTACAGCTTCGTTACAAACTAAACCCCTTTATCCTACATGTGAAAGAATGCTTTACTTCCACCAACCATGGACCAATATTCGTAACCGAAAAACCAAGACAACGGTTGTTTTAGACTACACACTGCAAATAGCTGATTACTCCATGGTCAGTCACTACAATGCGTGCCAATCTTACCTGGAATGCAATGTCTGACACTTACGGACGGCAGACTAACCCTAACTAACTCGCAATAAGAGCTAACCGTTTTAAAATGGGTGCTTAGACTTAAATACTGCTTTTCAGCGCTATTTGAAATGGGTGCTTTTTAGACTTAAATACTGTTTATCAGCGCTATTTGTAAGCAGTCTGCATTTGTAAGCAGGTAGTGTCCTTACCTTACTTGAAAGCTAACCATTCAATATAAGTGCCTAGCCCTCATCACTAAGCTCAGCATGTAACCCTACACACTGAACATTATTGTTCACATGCAATAAATAATAATATTATTATTGTCTTTGATAGCATCAGAGACGGCAATCCATCATAATAATCTTTTAAGATTATTGTGATGGATTGCCGTCTCATTTAAAAATGATTTCTCTAGTTTATTTTATACATACTCACATAAAAGTAATTACAAAAAGATATCCAAATATGTTAAAATGGGCAGTGTTCTAAAAAATATTAACCAGTTTTGAAATTTAAACTGGTTTGAAAAAGAACGTTTCAAACCAAAAAAAAAAAAATATACAACATATTCAACCTAATATGAACATATCTTATCAAAAAAGGCGATTATGGTCATTTTGTCTTTTACCTGATTTGGTGGTATGTTCTCTATGGCCCGCTATCTTGCCGTATCTGAAGATGTTGTCTTGCAGGATCTACTTAACTGGACGAACTTGTCTTGTAAAGTACAACTGTAAATATTTGTACTTGAAATCTCATTGAGTACTTGAAATACTTGAAATGTTATGTCGAGTTCTTCGAATGGATTGTCAGCAATGTCCCCAAATGCACAGCAGTTGCGTCTGGATATGATTGCCACACATCCCAGCAATTTGTTTACCTGCAAATGTATGAAAAGCTGTAAGTGCCTTAGCTTTGTGTGGTCCAAGTTGTTTGAAGATAGGGTTTACATGGTAAATCATTCGTTGATTTTCTACAACACCATATGGAGGATCCTAAAAGGATCCTATTTCCCAGCCCGATTTTTTTTCAAACCCTATTTCCCAGCTCCCAAGTCCCATTCCCTTTGACATTATTCAGGAAAATCCCGTTGTTCTACGTAGCCAGCTCTTTTGTTTTCACATTGTCACTTTTTTACATTGAGAATGGTTACCAGTTTCGAAAACAACCTCGAACGATGTCCCGAAGATTCACGGCATTTGTTAAGGTGGTAATTTAGACTTTTATTGTCTTTGAAGGTCAAGCTTTAAAACAACATGAACAGCAAATTCTAAAATTTGATTTCCGTCCTTTTTTGTTTTAATATGTGCTAACAAAACATTCTCAATAATACATCTTATAGTACATTTTATAACATCTTCCATTTCTTTAATGAAGACATTGCCAGAATTTGGAAAAAACAAATTGAAAAATATCTATTGTAAACAAAGGCTGCAAAATGAGCCGATTTCTATCCATTGTCTATCCAGAACTGTGCATCGTTAACCATGTAATGTAATGAGCATGCAAAATACTCACGTGATATTCTCTAGAAGAGAATCACTTATTTGGGATAAGAATCTTTGCTTGGGACCCTCATCGCTTGCCAAAGGTTTTTGTCGCTTCTCTGTAGGCTCGAAATAGTCATTGATTTTCTTTGGTTGTTCATTGGCCTTCGGCGGATTACAATTAAAGGGCTGGACGCAAAAACCTACTGAATGACAATATTCGGCCCATTTTTAGTTTTGCTAAAAACTAGCCCAAACATTTCAAGTTGACTGGAAATGAACTTAAGAACATTGCCCTGGTATTTTTGTTTAAATATCCGATTTGAGCTTTATTTTCGAGAAATAACCAACGGAATCAGCGACGAGGACACTTACCTTTCATTGTCAGATTTAAAATAATTTTACTACCATTATCAGTTGAGTAAGGCGCGGCGCAGTTTGGTTACCAGGTTTTAACGTTAAAACTACAGTGTTGTCAGGTGCAACTTTCGTCGTTTCCAGTGGTAACAATAACAGCAGCCGTGCGTCGCCTACCATGGAAGCCCGCCAATTTTTGAAGAGACAAAGATGAAAAGGTTGAATGCTTCAGGCAGAACCTACGTGAGAGGTCGCCCTCTTTCTGCCGATTTTCGAGAATCAATAATCGATGAAATACTAAGAAATGGAGGCGACAATCACACTATTTTCCAGGTCGATTTGAAAATGTTGCAAAGCAGTTTAAAGTATCTAGAAGTTGTGCAGAAAATGTATGGAGGCGTCTGTGCAGAGAGCTTACTATTCAGGGGCACCCAACTTCAATTTTCGGAAAATATCTGTTCGGAAGACGGTTTGAGGTCTAGAATTTTCGAAACATTTGTTGTAAAATTTCTTGCTTGCCTGCCTGTCCTAGGACTGTCGAACTTCTAAAAAATCGTAACGGATTTTTACCCTAAAAAGGTCACCTAGAATTTTCGGGAGCCTTTTTTCTGGCTGAAAATTTCGAAAAGGTAAGTTTTGATCCCTATAATTTTCGGATCACTAGACTTTCAGCTAGGAAATCCGAACAGATGAAAAAATTTTAGGGGATAAAAATGTGCCTATATCTACCGTTTAAATACTAAAATGCTTTTAACGATGCTATGTCTAAGTGGTTTTGAACTATATTCTCGTTGGGTGTCCTTGACTATTGAACCAAGGCGTCATGGTGGAGGAAATCCCACAAATTTAACCCAAGGTGACTTACAACTAATTGAAACGTGTTAGTAAAAAAAGCAAGACCGTCTTCATCTTTAAAAGAGATCCACGATGTGCTGAATGAATTCGGCGACATTCCAAACGGTGCATCAATCTTTCGTTCTCTCAGCAACAACATGTTATCAGGTTTGAAATACTAGAGGAAAAAAATTAGCAGTTTCGCTCACGAGAGACTTTCCGTAGAGGACATGGCTTATACACAAATATTTATTGACTACCTTCACGCAAAGAATCCCTACAAGCTCAAATTCTTCAACGAATGCGGTTTGAAACTGCCTTTCCACGGAAAGCGATTGTATGGAAATGCTCCTGTCGGGGAAAGGTGCGTTGAGTTTATTCGTTACCATGAGTCACCCAACATAACAGTAAAAATTTATTAGCTGGGCTTAATGGTGTCGAATATATGAACACAGTACATGGCGCCTGTGATACCATTGACTTTCTTCATTTTTTAGGTGAAGCAGGAAACGCGGTAAACATTGAAACAGAACGACCTGCATTGGATATCGGCGACATTGTTGTGATGGACAATTGTCCCACTCATCATTTTGCTGGTGGTGAAGCTCTGCAGGAGTGGTTAAGTGATCGTAACATTGAACTGGTTTATACCCCAACCTACTCGCCAGATTTAATCCAGCTGAATTTTTGTTCAACAAAATGAGATCAGTTATGCGTTACGACCTGCGGGAACTCACGAATGAAAACATATTGAACTTGCTGCAGTTACTGTCGCTGTAGATTACGTTACTTCAGATAACATGATGGATTTTTTCAGATACACCTCTTACATCAATGTCTAGACGCGTTTTTTGCCGTTTGTTCAGAAGTCGTGATTTAGAATTGATATAAGACACACTACTCAAGTAGATTGTAACGAAGCTGTTGTGTTAATTCATTGTAGATTGTTGTTACATCGTTTACATTCCCTTTCACATAATGCAAGCAAAGAAAGGGTTAACCGGAGAACAAATTCTTTATTCAGAGTTAACCTGACATTCACTGAAAGACATCGGGCATGCACAACATTTCTCTTAATTCTATGAACACAAACCCAACAAAAATAATTGAAATACAGAGGGGTGTTTTTTTTGCAACTGGCAGGACAAACTAAAGTTAATTAAATCGGACGCCGTGTTGTCTACCACTGTAACAGTATACAATACAAGAAAAACTTTAATTAATAATCTCATCATATACAAATTTTTGTCATGCATCAAATGATAACTGAAAGTGCTTGACGAGCGATCTCGTCCATTTGATAGATTATTCACTTTTTTTTTTTTTGCACCTGGCCGAGTTCAACTACTTTCATGGTTGAAAGGAATGTGAACACATAAACACGCGAATTGCACAAGAAAAACCCTTCTCATTTATGAGATCAGAGTATTTTAAAATTTATTTCGCTGTTAATAACACATCGGACAAACCTAAAGGCGCTGTTACACTGTCAAATGTTTTGTGCAACTTGTCCGGCCACAATGTCGCCAAAACATTGCGAGACAAGTTTCCATGAAACATTTCACAGTGTAACAGCGCCTCAACAAATAAAGGAAGAAAAAACTCAAAATGTCTTTTTGACAGAAACACAACAGTACCGGCTGTTACTTAAAAGTGTCAATCAGATTTTGCTACGCTTCAAATTTCAATCAGGGCATTTGCAACCGGTTTGCAACCTTCATTCGGTAAAAACATATACATGTCGCTGCTTGAATTTTTAGCAACTGCACACATGGGTGTAAGCGTACCGAATGTTGACTCATTTTCATTATTCCATTCATCTTGTAAACGCACTGCTAGTCTGAAGTCGTCGAACTCTGATGGAGGTACTACTGGCGGATATGGGAGACTAGAGGTTGCTGTAGTGCTACGTCTTGGAGAATTTATAGCATATTCCTCCTCTAAGATTCGCTTTTTTGGGTTAATGCCATTTTCTCAGGCATGTGGCACCGTTCTTCTCATTTCGTGTTCGTGTACAGCTTCATCGAGTAAACGAGTGACAGTGTGTCTGGGAGGAAGTTTCCCATTACGTTTCTTCTGTAACAAGGCGACGTATTTGTTCAGCAGTGCCCAATTCTTCACACCATTTGAAAAATATTTCGCAGGGTTGGAGGCAATAATTTCTGTTTCAATTTTTCTGGCAAACGAATCTTCAACTGATTTGTACGCTTGGAGTTTGTTGTTATAGTCAGTTTGCAGATTTGCGAGTTGGCGCTGGCATTTTATCATCTTTTGAGCTAAGCTTCGTCTCGTTGATTTTTCTTGCGGATCTCTATCCAAGATACCACAAAGCATGACCGATGTGCAGTCTTCGCCAATCGCCAATCGTCTGGTATGCCCTAATTTTAGGTGGAATTTTCCACAGACTGACAATGTCCCAGTATTGAGGAGAACCGCTTGGGATAATTCCCGCTCAAAGTTTTCTTTTTGCGGTGTTATATTTTGTAATTCCTTGGTGGCTGTTCCAATGTTTTGTAGCTTACCCCATCCCCACAGCGGCTTATCGTAACCATGGAGCTGTTACGATAAGCCGCTGTGGGGATGGGGTAAGTGTTGTAATGACTGTACCTCATCGGGTGGAGTTAATTTGACCTCGGACCCAAGCTCCGTGTCCTCGTCGGTGATCATAAGCAGTTAAATTCATCAGCTATCGTGGAAATCGAAGCAGAAAATGCTCCTTTCCAGCCAAGTGCGTGGGGTTTTTTGACGACGAAACATTCTCGGAGGTTCGCAAATGATGTGGCTTTACTTTAGCTTTGCGTGAAAAAAACTTGGCTGGGATGGATTTTCGAGTCGCAAACCGCCTCTGAGCTGACAACGGTCGGAATCGTAGTGTGCAGCCTTGACTTCGTCTTAGAACATTGAAAAGACTGAAAACACAGAATTCCCGAAACGGTGTAATAAGCTCCAAAAGGCACAAGAATACACCAGAGGTGAGTCATTTTTATTCACTTTATTGAATGAAACGCGTTTAAATTCTCAACGGCTGTCTGTAGTGACGCGAGCTTGGGCTGCCTATGGTCATCCAAGTAACGAAGACGCATTGTTCGCTCATTTAAAAAATCAAGACTCGGACACCGACTTTGAATATCATGGACCAGCGATGCAAATGAATACTGACCACAGTTCACTTTAGAGGCCGAAACCATGAAACTTATCCATTTCTGACTATTCTACTGTTCCTTGTGTTCCAGTCTATTCCACTTTCACTTGATATTCCATGGTGGAAGAGCAGGTGGAAGAGCTAAAGTAAAACTGAGGCTGGTACGACCTCGGCTAGTACTAGTACCTCTTGCAATTTCGCGCGCTTTGCTGCTTATGACGTCAAAGGCCCGACAAGTTGCCACTGGAAACGGAGCCAGTTGCCCCTAACAACAACACGATTTTAACGTTAAAACCTGGTGATTAAACTTAGTCGCGCCTTACTCAACTGATAATCGTAGTATGAATGCGTGCGTCGGTAGGTCAACGGAATGATGCGCACAGCGAAGTACGGGACACTGAAAAACGCAGACTGCAGACTGCAGACTGTGCAGACCGTCTGTAAAATGAAAATTCGGTTAGCCTGAATTAGGCCTAAATAACATTCAGGTTAGCCCGTTTTCGGTTAGATCTCAATAATAGTGAGGGTAATGCCATATTTTACCCCTGGTCTGCACGGTCTGCACAGTCTGCAGTCTGCGTCTTGGGGTGACCGGCGAAGTACACAACTGGTCCGGTGATTTGATTTTGTAACGTATTCTTGCCATCTTTCCTGCTCTGTGGGTTTTTTCCCATGTATGTGTCTACTTTTCATCTCATGCGTCCGTTCCATGCAAAGATACGCCTAACAAACACGCATCTATACGCGCACAACACGAGCCATCTATATGCGTTACAAACAAACATGTTTACATCGGATCAAAGCAGGACGTCGTATAAAAAGCATCCAAATATACCACTTCATGAATGATGATAGAGCTGAAAAGTAACTTCAGTTTGAATCAAGCATGGCCGCAATGGCCGCGTTAATTTCGAGCAAGGGGTTGTTTCTTATTCATTGCCCTCACAGTAGTGGTGGTTGTTGGCTCACCAACAACGGATTTGTTGCAATGTGAACGTTACTTCCCAAATTCTGCCCAAAACAAGGCAGAAAACTTAATTGCGCGACTCCAGGTTACGATCGATTTAGTTCGTGGATTTCTCGATTCCCGTGGAGGAGTCGAGGGGTCGGCCGACCTTGGTACGAAATATCTTTACCTCAGCTGGAGTTTCTCCGGAATACAGTGCGATTTACCTGGTCTCAAACGACGTGAATGCTGTTGGTTTCTAGAACCACTCTTTGGCGTAGAGTTCAAAATCTGGAGTCATTTTTCTTCCGTTATACCACCATCTCAGATGCGGAATTAGATGAATTAATTAGAAAGATAAGAGGAGGCTTTCCAAATTCGGGAATCAGCATGATGCTGGGACACCTGCGCAGCAGAAATGTTTTTGTTCAACGTGAGCGTGTTGGGTCAAGGTTGGTTCGAATTGATCCTGTTGGTTGGTCTTTGAGATGGTTCAACACAATCTTAAGGCGTCAGTGTTTACAGTGTCAGGGGACCGAATTCTCTTTGGCACATTGATGGACTGTTTTGCCTCATCCGTTGGAGGTTTGTGATACAGGGTGGGGGAGGGGGGGTGCTTAACGGTTTTTCAAGGCTCATAGTTTATTTAAGTAGTTCAACAAACAACCCTGCTGCTTAACAGTGCATGCAATTTTCGTGGCAGCAGTAGAGAATGGGTGGCCTTCTAGGGTACGATCAGACAAAATGGGTGAAAATGTAGATGTTGCAGCATCTATTCTGAGACGCAGGGGGTTAAATAGGGGAAGCATAATTGCTGGGCTCTCTGTACATAATCAACGTATTGAGCGACTCTGGAGAGTTGTCTTTGTTGGCGTTGGTAAGTTTTTCGACACCCTTTTCTATCATATGGAAGAAAATGGCATCCTTCAGTCAACAAATATCATTGGTCTGTTCGGTTTGCATTACATTTTTTTGCGTGGAACGGACTCATGAGAAGATAATAGTCACATACATGGGAAAAAGACCCACAGAACGGAAAGATGGCAAGTAGTACGTAACAAAAAAAAACCGCTTGTATATCGTGTCATAATTTTGAAACAAATGGCCGACCATACTTTGACATATCGAGCCTGCAATAGTCTTGCCTTGCAAGCTGCCAGGTGCCCTGTACCAAGTAAAAGCAATCGAAAAAATGTTTGCATTCCTAGCGGAATTACCCTATAACTCGATTTAGTATAACACTTAACTTGAATTCCTTTTCGTGTGCAGGCCGTTTACATCAACACTTAACAAGTCATAGAAAAGGAATGACTTTGAATGGTTCAGCAATATAATGTTCCAGGGTGTCTTAAAATCATTCAAATAATCGAAACTTTTCATAGGATCCTTTTCTCGCTAAGTTTATCTTCCACGAAGATACTCGCGCACACTCAGCTACGAAGCCTTCCGAGCCTCCTTACAATGACGTCACAAACCTAGGGGTGAAGCTGGAAGAAATGTTAACAAGCTTTTATTAATTATTCAGACGCACGACGAAAGTCGTCTAAACTGCCATTTTATTGTGTGAGGATGCTTCTTAGTGTGGTCTCAATGTGCCTTACCAGTGAATGTAATAGAGATGTTTTTATTATCATAATTATTAGATCTATCTAGTTTTAGTGCTTGCTCTTGCCATGAACACTCTTGCGGGGCGGCCCAGGGCGCGACAAAAAGGTTGTCCGATAGTCCGGGACTAGTGGGATGGCATTTCGGGCTAGCGCTTTCTTATCGCGGGTTGCCCAACGGGCAAGCGTCAATTGTACACGAGTGTGGCATTGTCGGCCGCTTTTTGTGTGATGCAAACTTCCGACATAAGTGTTTAGAAGACAGTTCCAGAGGGAAAGTGAAACAAGGGTCCTTTTAAATCGCCTAAAACTGCCAGTTTTCGCTCGGCCTGAAGCAGCTACCGACTTCTTGTAAACTGTCGGCAGCTGTTAAAAGCTCCTTCTGAAAGTCAAGCACTGCTTTTATTCCCGCAAAATCCAGTAAATTTCTGTAAACTGTGATGAGTTATTTCATTAACTAACTTGCAGCTTCACTACTCAACAGAAAGCGAGCTCAAATAGGAACCATTTGGTTTATTTTGCCCTGTTCGGCCGAGCACCAGCTAACAGTATTACAGCTGAAAGAACACAATCCACTTATAGCACAGAACCATCTTTATTCCACTTATCTCTGAAAACGAGATCATTCACGTTTGTATGTATTTCATTGAAACACGCGAGGTTGGCTTGGAACAAGAATCGGCAAAATATGAACAATGCAACCAAGAAAGGACGAACTTCAAACAAGATCCGCTCCAACACTTAAATATCCTTTAGGTGCTTTAAACAAACTTCTGAAAACACAAGCTAGTGAGATTTCCCCCTAGTTTTACGAGAACTCCTTGCAATTACGTCTTTATAACATAAAGATAAAATTTTCTTGTCACTGTCGAGGCATAACGAAAACCAGTTGGGCAAACGGATTAAAAAAGCACTTGTTCGCTCGCATTTTAGAGCAAAACAAACAAATCAAATTTTTCTTTATGTCCAAAAGAGTGCAAATAATTGTTATTTAATTCCAGTTGACAATAAAAATTCGATTTTCATTCCTGAACAAAGTACGAACCGATTAAACCACCTTTTAAAAATACGATCCACTTTAAATAACGCATCCGTAAAAATAACATATGGTTTAGTGTCCAAGGAAATAATTTGTTGAGTAACTTCTTTCACTAAGTATGAGCTATCATTGGTATTCTGTTTTGTCGTTGTCGTTCTCTTTTGGTCTCCTTTCGTTTTTGTTTTAAACATAGGTCCTCCAGGTATCAAGTAATGTTATCAGAGCTTCTAAAGATTTGCCAAAAATTGCAATACAGAGAAAAAAGCAGCTCTAAGCAAAAGCAAAATAAACACTCAGCTTTAAGTTTGCATCCCTCCGATTCTTGACTTGAAGAACTGCGTAGCCACCAGTGTGGACCACAGATATCATGATATGTCAAACTGGATTGAAACCAGCGAAAAATGCAGAAAGAAAACATTTTCCAAACCGTTTTCCACCTGAACACGAAAAGCGTTGACTGTGTAAGAACTATAATTGACGTAGTATGGCCGTGTAGCCGCGTCGAACCACAGCAAGCGCGCGAAAAAAGGAGCCTCGCTTATGTTTAGGTCAGTTAACCTGTGTTGAGCCTGCAATCCAATCGAAAACTAGTACCTGGTCAGTGGACAACTTAAGAGAAAAAGCTTACTTCGGTGTGCTCTGAGCTTGAGTCCGCGATATGGTCACGTGATACTGGTCAGCCAATACTTTATTTTGACAGGTGTCAATTGATCAAAACATGGATGTCCAATGTCAAAAATGTAGACTGTAAACTAGCGTGATACTGGCATACATGCATACAGTGTATGTATGGACGGACCTACGGTCGATGACGTCATGGCTATAAAACCAAATTTTCTCGCATCGATGGGTTACCATATTCCTTAACAACGGTGCTCCGCAGAGCTCCGCTATAAACTTAAAAATGGGACAAAATGGTGTCGGCCTAGGATGATCACTCACGTGCAACTCACATGCAAACAGAGGCTTAAATACTTCCCCTTAATACACCAGACCCAGGCCCTGCTGTCCTTGTGCTGCAGAAATATTTCTTTTCCGGCTAACTCGTTGACACTCAAACCCCGGAAACGCCATATTTTAGCATCACTACATCTACAGCCATATGTCCCAGCACTCAGCAAAGTCACTTTGACTTATGCCTGTTCTTGCTTTGGTAGCCTCATACACCACAAGCCTTTTTGAGACATTACGCCAAGCAGGCCACTTCTGCTGGAAGGAACACACCCCCTACTCTTCTCAAATAGTTTGTGGGTTCTTTAACGTGTCAAAGAGAACTATAAACATGGAAAATATTTGTGAGAGGGGACCTATGGTTTATAGTCTTTATCAGAGAAGACTTGAAAGTCTAACCATGTGCGAAGGCAGCACTTTCCCCTCAGTTTTTTTGAGACCTTGATTTGAACTCGCGACCACTTGCATGACAGCCCGATGCTCAACCAACTGAGCCACTGATGCGCGGTGCACAACAGACAGCTCAAAAAGGAACCATGCCTTCTCCAAAGACGCCTTTGGGTCAGTCCTCATGCCAGTGAGACGTTACGTCCCGCTTCGGTGGCTTTCAAAATGGTGGCCAAATTTGTTTTCGCAGAGGCCGTAAAAAATTAAGAATTTTTCAAGGTTATCGCGGTGAATTTAAGGTTATCTTATTGAATTTAGCAACGATAGGATTCCTATGTTTATAAAAAAAAAAAGTAAATGGTACTTATTTGGATTTAACGGTCAGAGGTGTGATGATTTAAAACGAAAACGTTCGGTTTTCGGGCAAATCAGGCCGGTTAGGCCGAGCACCAGCTAACAATATTACAGAAAGAACACATAGAAAAAGAAAAAAAGAAAAAAAGAAGGCGCTTGAAAAAGTAGACATTTGAAGATAAAAGTCCAACGATTTGGTATCTGAAATCTTACAAAGAGTGACGGGGGGTGGGGGGGGGGCAATCAAATTATCACCCACAGCAAGGGGTACATCACACAGTTTATCCAACTGCTGTATAGTGCCGATCAATAGATATTCAGTCTTGTCGTCATTGAGCTTGAGTTTCCTCCTTGACAGATCAGAACTATGTACTGGAACTAACGATACGTTAGAGAGTGCAGGCGATTCTTTGTCTTTTTTTTATTTTTATTTTTTCCATTTTTTAATTTTTTTTTTTTTTTTTGAGGCGAAGGGAGCGGATTGCGGAGATTCTTTGTGCAATGCTTTATGTTGGTGGAGCAGAGGTGTGTTGGGTAAGGTAACAGTTGTGATGTAATGTTTCGACGCGTATATCTAGGGAAAATGTGCATCGGTTTCGTTGTAGATTGTCTGAGGTAAGTAGTTTTGATTTGAAGTGTAAACAGAATTTTGCAAGAATTGAAGGGAGAAACAGACGAAATATTAAAAGTTGAAGATATGGCACGCGTGCTAGCTATAAGTTTCCACAAGAAGTTTCTACTCAACGAAAATAAACTCTTTAAATATCTAAGACTGACTCAACATGATTTCACAACGAAACACAATCGACGTCGCTTTACAATGAAATAAAACTCCGAGCGTTTGGTTTTACACAGTGAACAACGAAGTAAAGCTTTACAGCGGCTGTTCAAAAACTGCAGGACGAGTAGGATATTCCTAGAAATCTCGATTTTTCACGGCTACAAGCTAAATTCATTCATTCATTCATTCATTCATTCATTCATTCATTTTATTTGCCATTAACCACATAAAGAAAAGGAAAAAAAACACAATACACTAGAAATTTATAAAAACTTAAAGACGATAGACTAAAAAATGTTTAAGGTGGTAATGACAAGGAAGCCTATATAGAAGCCGGGGGCTTATGACAAATTCCTGACAACATCGGGTACATCACACAAATTGTGGGGACAGCATAAAATATAGAATGTATTATTTTAAAAACAAAAGAAAAAGAAAAGAAGAGGAAAGAAGAAGTATGTAGCTCAACAAAGAGTATATATGACTAAGAAAAAAAGGAATGGATGACGTCATGTCCGCAATTACATCTTTGAGAACTTCAATAGACAGAGGTTCTTTCCTATTACCCTTCCTCGCGCCTAGAATTCTCTTCGCGGCATCCTGTACCCTAGCTAGCCTTACTAAATAAATCAAAGGATTATCAAATTCCGTTGAAGTCCTGAAAAGTTTTCAGGCTTCTCGACGCAATAGAAATTTGCGCTCATCACTGCGAGACAACATGGTTTCATTTGATTTCATACCTGCAGTGTAATATATGATGTGTTTCATATATATCTTTCACTCATAATTACTTATCACGGGAAGTTGTAAACTCAGAAGTGACCAGCTCCCAACGTCAGTGGCTTCATAGCTCAGTTGGTTAGAGCATCGCACCGGTATCGCGAGGTCGCGGGTTCAAATGCCGTTGAAGTCCTGAAAGTTTTTCAGGCTTCTCGACGCAATAGAAATTTGCGCTCATCACTGCGAGACAACATGGTTTCATTTGATTTCATACCTGCAGTGTAATATATGATGTATTTTATATATATCTTTCACTCATAATTACTTATCACGGGAAGTTGTAAACTCAGAAGTGACCAGCTCCCAACGTCAGTGGCTTCATAGCTCAGTTGGTTAGAGCATCGCACTGGTATCGCGAGGTCGCGGATTCAAATCCCGTTGAAGTGCTGAAAAAATTTCAGGCTTCTCGACGCAATAGAAATTTGCGCTCATCACTGCGAGACAACATGGTTTCATTTGATTTCATACCTGCAGTGCAATATATGATGTATTTCATATATATCTTTCACTCAGAATATTAACCATTCATGTCACTGTTCCTTGGTAGCAACATGCATAATTAGCTTCTAAACACATAACGCAAGGCGCAATAGAACAAGACAACAGACGTATTGGCGTTTTTTGAGGGGAACACTGCCTTCCGGCTGGTTAGCCTATTCGACTTCTAGATTGCGTGACATAGAACAGCCTCACTTATCTCCCCAGCACTACGAGCTGAGTGGTAAACAGGAAGTGCTGGATCGGACAAGAGTATTGATTAGTGAGCAATGTACAAAGGCAACGCACGTACGAGCCAACAAGCTTGGGGGAAGTCGCTGCGCAGACTTAACCACACCACGCAGGAGTGACCCAATTTTAATGACGGCAAAGCGATATACCCAACCCATCTTCAAAGGGGGAGTCCAAAGGGAGAGAGGGGGAAAACTTTGACAAATTGAAAACAACTAGTTGATTTACCATAGAAGACAAACTGCCAAGTGAACCTTGGATGACTATATATATAACTGAGGTTTTTATAGCTAGACCCGGCCTGTCTATTAAAGTAGCCAGTTGCACAGGTTCTACTATGTAGCAGGTAGGCATTACACGTGCTCTTTAGCAGTAATGAATGAGGCTTTAACAGATTTGGCCAGTGCTGGTGTACGTTATAATCCGAGATCTAGGAACAAAGTCTTTATGTCCTCGTTTTACTTACAACAATACCGTTGATTTTATGACCTTGAACGGCCGACTACAAAGAACGCGAAGATTACTATCGCGACATGAATAGCCCCTTTTAGTACGGTCACGATTCCATTAACCGTATTTTACCGATAGGGCAGTAAAATCTCATTTAAAGAGAAGAACAGATAGTGCTTGTTTATGTGCACAATACATCGAAGCATGAAGTCTACAAATACCTATTTTACCTTCAAATACTTACCCCTGCATAACATTTCAAATTCCGTTTTCCGTGAATGCTTCTCATGATTACATGGGTTACATACGAACGATGGCAATTACTAGCTTTACATCAATGGTTCCTCGTTAATCCAATTTATTACTAAGACTTATCTGCATTACTAATTAACACGAAAAGGGATAACTTGGGAATTTTTAACAATATATCATCTTAATCTAACCCAAAATCATTCAGATATCCAAAACGTCCTATGCATGATCCATTTCCTTCGCTTTTGGGTTTGTCAGCATTATGATTTGCAATAATTCAGGTTTACGTGTTCACAAGTTTGTTTTTGTATCTCGAAGATGTTTAGATTTCCAATTACAAACTCTGTTTTGATTGGTCACTCTAACTCAATGTGTAAATAGTTCACCCTGACTTGAAAATAAATACGTTTCGTTTGTGAGAAAACAAAACAAGATTATCTTACAAATCGTATCGGGTATTCCTGATTTCTGTATTAAATTTAACTTTCATTTTCCAAATGGTCTGGATAGCACAAGTGTTACTAATATTTTTAAAAATACAAACACACTTTTAAGTTTCAGGAACATGCTTCGATGTTTCAAACATCATTTTGCATTTACCTGTTCATCCACGTTTTTGGAAAAGTGTTACATACCACGTGATTAGATTTAAACGCATACCTGAGGTAGCTCCTATAGTTGTGTTTACGAGCAAGTGATCTCCTTGGCTAGTAATACGATCAAACGCGGATGACCTCGGTACATTGTTAACCAAATACGTTCCAGCAAGTTTCCTCCTTTTCTGCTGATATAAAATAGACTTCTCAGCCTTGTCTCTGTAATTCTGCTCGGTTCTCGGGAACGTCTGTTTCACTGCACACGCAAATCACCACTAAAGTAAACACGCTTTTGCTTATCGAGAGCTGTATTTCTCCTTTGGAATCAAGTCTTTATTATCATTGAGAATCAAACAACTGTACAGCCTTTCAAACTACATCACAGTTATTTTCCAAAGAGCTGATCACAGTCCCCACTGATGACATCAAATCTTGTAAAACTAGAACAGAACTATGTACACAAGATGGCAGTGAACACGATCGCTAATACGGCTAGTTGAACAAAGGATATAAGCTAGCCACTACAAGAAACAAACTGTTAAACAATTTTAAAAAAAACGCAATAGACAAAAAAACTTATCTCCGTAGTCAATGGTACATTGAGCGGGAGTCTGTTTGCCTGCGGTGAAAATGGTACAAGTGTGAGGCCATTTGTTTGCTGTCCCAATGTTTTCACTTTGTCCTCAGAAGATTCCAATATGGCGTTCATTTGTTCGTGGAGTTATTTTCTTTGTCGCTGTCATCTCCAGAGTAGTTCTCAATAAAGACCCGCTGCTTATTAAAGAATTAGTATTTTGACTTGTATCACCTTCAATAGTTGCGTCCATTTCAGTTACATTCGAGTATATTCTTGTTTCATTCAGTTCGCGGAACGACCCGTTTCGAAGCTGACGCTTGACCATCTTTAAGTGTGGGTCTACCGCGAAAAGCCTATGCCTTTCTTTGTATGTGTTTTAAGCGCCCCAAGAAGAAATCGATTAAGCCAACGCAACGTCGATCTTCAGTAATCCCAAACTAACGCATCACAGTGCTCTTCGTAATCTTGGATTACGTGGTTTGCTTTAAATAACCATTGTAAGCAGAGCAACGTGGCTTCTATTGTGCATTGCCCAATCAAACACCGCCACGTTTTTCTATTGCTGCACAGGAAAAAAGAACTGAAATCTAACGTACTTTATAACTCGAGCCCCTACGGGCCCGAGTAGAAAATGGTGGTTAAATTTCGACTTACGTGCACTTTTAATATAACGATTAACTTGATAAACTAAGTTAAGGAAGATGCTATATAACTGGTGCAGCTTCTCTCAATAGCTTGCATGATATTCCATCACTGAGTCCACTGCCCTTGTTTCAATTTAATGACTGTATTATTTTATACACTTCGTTAATGTTAATTTAATTAATGAAAGACGTGTATCGCAGGGGTGAAGCAGGAATGTCATTAGGTAATAGCCCTTTTCACGGTTAGTTTTTCTCATTTGCATTACAATATAATCTAGCACGTATGTGAGGCAATTTCGGGCTATTTTGTAGTTTTAACCCGAAATTGCCTCGCATCCACTTTAGATTACATTGTAATTCAAATGAGAAAAACTAACCGTGAAAAGGGCTATTGCGGCCCCACATGCGTAAACTGATGATTTAATACATTACTGATTTCACTTGAAAAGATTAAGTTATATCCTCGAAATTTAATATTATTTATCTCTGAGTGATGGGAATTTTTTTCCCAAGATCAGGTTCACCGCTATTTAAGATTCCCTAATATTGACTACAGTTTCTCTGAAGTAATAATTGTAATACCAAGCTTTAGAACATTTCATGCCTTCGCTAATTATAACTTCGTTCCAAGCGACTTTAAACAACTGCCAATTTTCACTAGTTTTATATTTTACAGCTATTTTCTTAAGTTTATCCCTTTCAAACATTGACCGCTTTAAGTCTAATGTTAACCAAGGATTATGACTATTTCGTATCTTCCTTTTGCGAACTGGCGCTTGAGCATTAGAGATATTAAGAAACATTTCTCTCCAAACTTACCAAGCACAATTTGGGTCATTTTCATGTTGAATTATATCCCACGGCACCAAGCAAAGCTCATATACCTAAAGGCATCCGCATCAAAATTTCTGAACTGCCTACGAACAAAAATCCTAGCACTCCTTTTGGGGATAAAGAATTTACGAATAGCGTAAATAAGAAAGTGATTGCTCATCCCAATCTTACAGACTCCAGTCTATGTATCTATGTTTGGATGATTTGTTATAAATAAGCCTATCGTTGGTTAAGTGCTATAAGTCACTCGCGTAGGTTCATCACTGATTTGATGATACTGATATAAATTACATAATTCAATCAAACGTTTTGTGTGTGGCTCTAGAGGTAAGGCACCTACATCAAAATTAAAATCTCAAATAATGTTAGTTTTGAGATTAAGTAATTCGAGTCTTTCAACAAGAGATTCAAAAGCTGTCTTGGTTTCTGAGGTGGAGGCTGGAGGCCTGTACCCAGTATCGATCATGAATAAAAGGTTTGGTCATGAGCTTCATTACTTTTATAAAGAGCCATTCAAGTTTGTCATCAAGAAAATTACGCATAAGCTCGTAATTTATAGTACTTCTGATGTAAAGAGCTACCCCTCCACCCTTTCTATTGCGGTCTTTTTTTCTCTAGGGTGTAACCCGTAAGGGAAACGTCTCTATCAAGAATTGTTTCGCCCATGCGGGTCTCATTGATTGCACATTAGCTTTCATGTAGACACGTAATTCATCAATATGAGCGGGCAGAATATGAATTAATATTTAGGGCTGCCATTTTGAACCCTTGATATTTGGAATATCTTGTAAAAGAGTTATCTCCAGAGTTTCATTTCATTTTCTGTTACAACATTTGCGAGGGATTTAAGTAACTGAGAATCATCTAGGCTCTGAGAAGACATACCTCTTACTAACCGAGTTCGAGGTCCGTACTGTAAGTTACGGACCGAGTTTTTTCCCGTTGATTTATGGCCCAAGCGCGAAGCGCGCGGGCCATAAATCAAAGGGAAAAAACGAGGATCCTTAACTTAAAGTACGACCGAGAAAACGAGGTTAGTAAGATATTTATTATATCTCTGAGGTTAACCGGCGCGCGGGCAAGGAAACTAGTCAAAGTGAAGCGGAAGGTTCAACTGCCACAAAGAATGCCGTGCCAAAATCCCAAAAACTACATCTTCTTGGCTGTTAAGTTTGAAATAGTTGCTTGCAAGATTCAAACAGTTTTCAGTACAAGTTTATGCAACAGAAATGACATGAAAAACTCGCTAGATGATGTTTTGTCGAAATTTTTAATTTAGCGGGCTGAACAAAGGAGACTAATGTTGCGCATGCGCCTCATCACCCCGAAAAACCCTTGAAATTCAGTCAAATTCATTCGAAACGCGGGAACATGAGAAATGGCGGATGTAGTGCTGTCATCGTTAATATTCATCGCCTGTTTCCAAAAGGACGGAACACAATGAATGCAAAGATGAAGAGTCATCTGAAAGACTTGGGCATTACCTTCTCTTTATGACCGATACTGGTTCAATACAACGCGAAATACGGCGAAGGATCACAAATGAAGCGAAGATGGCGAGTCAAAAGTGTGGCGATGAATTGCAGAACTGGCAAGGAGCAGAGGATAGTTTTGCCTTCCTGGCGTTGTTTTTCCTTATTTAAGAGACTTCAACTCAGAATGGAGTGCTGTTTGATAATAAAGTAAGTCGGATTTAAATTGAAATGTGAGTTTACATTCAAAAATATGGGTAAACTGGCGTTTGAAGCGAGGACAACGATAAATCAGCTAACAAGATGGACTCGAAAAATGGCAGCCCACTGGTGAAGAACATCTCAATTCGCTATAAAGCTTCCCAACCTTGAAATTTTGAACCACATGGTCGAAGTTGAGTCGGGAATTGTTCTGGAGAAGAAATAGGGCTGATTTTGAATCTTGAAGCGAACAGATGAAGCCAAGACGCAAGGCTTTACTTTACGAGTGCTCCAGATTATTTAAATTTCCTTGGCAAAAAATATTTTAATTCCCTTTTTCGAGACTTTTGTCATAGGCCGTGATACGGGAATTCCCGCTTGCTGCAGTAAGCCCAACAACCAAAGAAAAGATTTGTGTAAAGAAATTGTCATTAAAAGTGGCAAGGCTCAACACAGCAGGTTTCGTGTGACACGGTGTTGTCTACAAAATGGCTCCAAATCTTGTTATGATATCATCTCACTCTGCCCTATTGTGTCTTTGACATGGCACACTTTCACGTCTGTAACTTAAACCACTGAAAAAGCATTAAATTTGAAGCTTTTTTCAATTTGTATTTTGTCATATTGCCCTAAGCTGCGAGAGTTTCAAGTTGATGAAATGACGCGCACAAGTAATTCTAACTCGGAGAACGAGACTCAAGTCGGCATCTCATGCGTTCTCGTGGCCAAATCTTAGAAAATATTTCGTGATACGGGAATCGCCTTTAACAGCCGACACACAAATATCAGAATAATAATTTAAATTAAACAGTTTAAATTTAAAAGTGGCAAGGCGCGCGCAAGCGACCAGCAAAGTGAGCCTATTGTCCTATTGAAATCTCCAACTTCGAGCTAGTTGTTTGTTGGAAGAACAGTCATAGGACGTCCCCTCAATGCTATCCAGTCATTGTGGATACATCAAATACTAATTTTTCACAAAAATGTGGAGATTGACACGGATTCGCAGTTAAATTATTTATTATTTATTTATTTACAATGCACTTACACGTTTTCTTGGTATAAAATTTACCTACTCATCTCAGGCAAAGTATTATTTACATTTGTATAAAACTGCTTCAGGCGAGGGAAAAAAATTATTACAGATAACGTAATTATATACACTATACCACCAATAGAAATAAATGGTATATAGTTAACTATACTAAAAAGGAGATTGACACTGATTCATATATAAATACATTCCAAAATGACATAACCAGGTAAAACATTTGTGAATGTAATCCATAATGTGAATACATTCAAATTAACAACAATCTCAGAGAAAGAATAATATTATATTCTTAACTTTAAATAGTACTCAATCTACAGAACAGGATATCCCATTCAGTTGCAATATTTAGACTTATAATACCGGAGTACATACCAGCAAGTACCGGTAAGGAAATCAGTACTGAGCAAAATAGTGTTCAAAAATTGCTTTTTTAAAATAGGATTTTAGATGTGCTGTTTTGATTATAAAGAAGAAGTCATTCCAAAAGTATCTTCCAATAATAGATAGGCAGAATTTTCTTATATTGGCTATAGCATGAAGAAATAAATACTACAAAGATGCATCCTGAGTTGAATGATTATGTTGCTCCGAAACCAGTAATATGGAAAAAATTACATGGCTTATCGCCACAAAGACGATCATGCACAAATAAATGTGTACATTTTAGCAATATCGTGAAATTTCAATTGACCTAAGGAAACATAATGTGGGATGGGGGAACATCATGAATGATTATAATAACTTTATTTTTTGAATTTTATAAGCTGTGACAATGGGTCTTCATAATCACTACCCTGCAACATAGAGCCATACAGTAAATATCGCTGTGAATATTCACAGAGATGAAGTCGAGGTGAATATTCCCCGATAATCACTGAGCCTGAGGTGAATAATTGTTTTAGTATAAATACACAGGTGATTATTTCAAAAAAGAGAAGAAAAAAGCATTTCAACACGAAATCATCTTCACTTACAGTGGCAAAACAACTACTGGCAGCCATTTTGTCGGTTGAGGTGATTATCGGCTGATAATCAGAGATAGCAAGCCAATGAGAGCGCGATTTTGAGTAATCACCTGTGTATTTATACTAAAAGATATTGTTTAGACAATGTTTACTGACAACGCTTAACCTTGATTATGACATTAATACATTAATTTTACTAACTTTGTTACAAATATAATGAATATGATCATGCCAGGAAAGGTGATGGCCAATATACGTAGATATCATACCCAAGTATCTTAAGATTGAAACTGGTTCAAGGCATTGACCAGCTAAGTTTAATGAAGGAAGTAAGTTGAAATTTACTTTCTGATGAGGATTGAAGATAAGATATTTACTTTTCTTTAAACTTAAAGTTAATAAACACTTGGTAGTTCAGAGCTATTGTGAATTAGAAGTTCATCTATATATAGGGAAGATATCTGATGACAAGCATTGATGTGCCAACCACGGGAACAAAAGAACCTTTTGTTTCAACAGCCAGCGAGCCTCTGGTTGGCACATTAATGACAATAGTTAAACAATAAATTATCTTCCCTACAGTGTTTTGGCATGCTGCATTGCAGAGGTTTCCCCTCCACATGATGTACAATTTAAACAAATATTTACAGGGTGTCAAGTGGGTAAAATGGTCAGAAAATGAGAAAATCGGGGTTTTTTTTAACCTAAAAGTAGGAACAAAATAGCAGCATTTGCACGTGAATAGGAAAAGTAATGGAAATGCCTAATTGAAGTCATCATTGAGAGGTTCAAAATTATTGTCTTTAAATCAACATGAAGTACAAGCTTAGTACATTTTTCTCCAGCCACAAGCACAAAAAATACATAATTTTTTATGAAAAGCCAGCGAATTTAAAAGGCTCAGAATAACAGGAAATAACAATAGCTGGCACATTCAGCAACTACCCACAAATTACTACAGTACCCTTATTATCTACCCTCCGATTTCAATCCATGGCGATTTAGTAAATCCTCCACACACGTTGCTAATTGTAACTAATACATTGTAGGAACTGGTGAAGAAGGCGTTGACAACGCTGGCATTTCGTATAATGTTTCTGTGGACAAGAAGGAAAATAAAATACACCAATTTTTTAAAGGACATTTAATAGGGTGCGCTAACTTATGGCTTGAGATTATAAATAAAACAAAACGAATAGCGAATTCATCTTACCTTAGCAGACTTGACAGCAAGGCCTCGGCTGAACAACCACCTCAATCGATCTATGACAACATTTAACTCGGAAAAATCAATTGTGCATGAAGCCACGGACGAAAAATCGATCACGCGAAAGTGAAAGACTTGACAGGAATCAGCTTCTGCCACTGAACTACCGCTATTCCGAAAGAAAAAAAAGGTGTACACGTCGCTGCTGCTATAAAAATCCCTAGAGCAAGTACTTTGGTCGCCATTTTGTTTCTTATTTCGGGGGCGCGCGCGTGAAAAAACCTGGGTACAAGCAAAACAATCAACCAATCAGACAAAAGTCTCCTTTGTTAGCGGGCTGTACAGCGGGCCGTACTGTAGAATACGGCCCGCTAATTTAGCCAATTACAGCGCGCGTACTATCTGAGAGATATAATAATGTGGATTAAGAAGGGAGTGAACGCCTCCTTCCTTGGAAATTCTGGAGCTTTGGAACTGTCAATATTGCGGCTAGGATTTTTATCTGACAATGAATTTTACAGAGTATTTAAAAATACTCTTTAAAATTCATTGCGAGATACGGGTTAAGATGCAGTTTCCTGCTATTTACGCAGGTGTCATTAAGCCGATCATTGCAAATAAAATGTCAACTTCATTTGCGAGCACATTATTTTAATCTCTCTATTCGGTTCGGCTATTTAGAACTTACGGCGGTATCTTTTCTGTCAATAATACCCGATCTTCTATATTAGATTGCTTTAGAGAAGTGACAACATTTTTCAGTATAGTTGCAATAACAGCAATAAAACTTGGAGAGTCGTCCCTGATGATGTTGTTTGTGCAAAGATCAATAACAACAGATTTGGAACACTTACTATTAGCTTAATTGATTTCAAGTTAAATTTTTATGCAAATTCCTTAATTTTATCCCCACGGAAGCAATTTCCTCTATATTTTATTATTAGCCGACATTAAATTGGAATTTGTATCTTTAATCATTGAATCTCCAACAAGGAGTGTTTTAATTTCTTCTCGAGTTGTTCAAGAGACGGAGTAAAGATCTCTAACCTCCCAGCGAGACCGTTCGGAAAATTACCTGTATCTTCAAACAGCTGCGGTCCTTTTCTCTCTTGAGATAAACTGGGCAAAAAAGAGCCCCATGGGCTGAGAAATACGTACGGGAAGTATTGGAAAGAAATGAGAAAACAAGGGCAAGCGTTCTTCTTTTTCCCCAGCTCAGTCTTACCGAAAAGTAGTTTTCTGCCCCTTTATTATTTCCTTTTTGGCATGGCCTTTCCTTTTATCGGCGTATATTGTCTCCATTTATCAAATGAACCTGAACAGTTTCTAAACCACCGCGAAAGTAAAGATAAAAAAGTGCAAAAACGTCGACCTATAGAGGGCGAGACCATTTGAACGTGACAAGCGCGTAATTTATTCTAAACGTCGGGTTTGGAGTCGTGTTTAGTAAACTTAAGGGTGCCGCATCTTTACGTTTCTGTCACTCAAGCCTGGGTCAAGATATCGTCATGCAAACAATCCCGCTCGGAAAAAAAGCGGAGCACAACCCGGCTGCGCTATTGTCATTTTCAATCGCGATATTTCTTCTGCCTGTTACTTCATTTTCTATTAAATTCAGTCTATTCAGTTGTATTTATCTGTTGTAACTGCAATGAAAACCAACAGGCGAAGCTTTATCTCCTTCAAAATAAGCTTTAAAAAAAAATGACAGGGGAAAATAGGTGATATTTAAAAATCGGGAGTGAAATATCGCGGACGAACTGTGCTGCATAGAGATCAAAGAGTGGTGGAGGCGTTTCTCGAATGGTCGCGAAATCATTTCGGACCCTAAAAGCCATTTATGATATTCAATTCGTTTGTTTTAGTAGGCTGGGCTTTTAACGTGGTTTCAAGATAACAAAAAGCAAAATTGATGACTTAGTTAAAACCTATCCATTCTCAAGATACAGAGGGAACAGTGCCACCTGAAAAAGAGAAACGGTCTCCTGGTCATTATAATTAATAACTGTGAGTTCAGTTGCTCGGTCATGGGTCATTAAAATCTTTAAGTCTATCATTTTACATCTTTCCACCACTGGTTACGTGGTATCACTATTAAAATGGGTAAAAGAAATGATGATTCAGTTGTGTTTAACGGAAAAAGTATTTGCTCTGAGTAAAAGTATTTGCTCTTGTCTGATCGAGTAAATTGAAACATGTCTGATGTGAGGTGGAAAGCTTCATTGTAACGTATACTTCTCTCGAGGCAGATGACACGAAGTAGCAGTTACCAACCTACCGTTTTTCGATAATAAATATCAACATACGAAAAACTTTAATTTGTTGGAATAGCTTTCCAACAAGAAATGACTTAAGAATTAGTTGACATTTTTTCCAAGTTTTCGTATGATTGTAAATTGGCTTTTCTTTGACGAGTACTTGGGCGGGGCGCCGGATACAACCGCGCACGATCATGCATGGGTTCGAGTCTCATGAGCTAGTTTGAAACCTCTAAATTTTTTATTCTTCTTTGCATAGTTTGTAAAAGTTTAAGCAGTCAGTTTCTCACCGTCTCTACATTGAACGATCATGCTTACACAACTAGATTCAGTGTCCTTATCTATAAATGACAAACAGTACTGTTATTTTTGCGGTTCATCCCAGACGGCCTGTTTAGGCTCTTCTTAAGCACTTCCCTATATATTAAGCAAACTGCCTTTTTCGTCATTACTAAAACCTTGAATTGTTATTGTAACTTGAAATTGACCGGCTTCCGAGTAAATCTTGTCAGATAAGGCCGACATCAAAATCTTTTGAACTTTTTTATTTTCAAATAAGGAAAAGGATAAAGTCATTAATTAAGAATCGAAGCATTGAGCAGAACTTCATCAGTTTAATTACGTCCTCTTTTACTGCAAATGTATTTGATCAACTTGAACATAAATTATGCCATCCTATTGCTTATTTGAACATCTGTAAGCTTCCCCTACTGATAAGAATGGAAAGATTTTAACTTCGACTCTGAATAGATACACAAAAATTGTTCAACAATAGAGTACATGGAAGGACGTGATGAACTGTTTAGTTAGCTTGAGGTACCTGGTATTTCGTTTGTGCTAAATCTAATATCACATGTTGCTGATTAACAGTACACTTTGAGGTTTGTTTGAGTACGGAGAGTGGGATTGAAGCATTGCAGAAGCAAGTAAATTCGTAAGTACTGTTCCAAATAGTATAGGCTTTCTCTTATAGGAATTTCCGCAAGCTGCATGAGTATGTAGGAGAAAAAAACTATTAATTCCCTGTCAGATGCTTTTAACACGAGTTTGCGAGTTAAGTGCATGGGATTCTGACTCCATCATTTCTTTTTCACTAATTTGGAATTTATTGGGAAAACGGCTTGCGATGATCAGACGGATCAATGGGCCCACCAGAAACATAATATTAAAGATACATTGCTCTGTTCACCATATTCCTTTCTTTTTACGGTCCCACCTGAATGTCCGGAAAAGACGTCAACTTAATTTTGATGGATTTTTGGACGTTTCAACTGAGGACGCAAATTGTAAAATTAAAGTATGGCTGAACACTCAATATTGCCATCGAGGCCAAAAAACAATGTGAACGTTAGTTTGTTTTTTGTTTTTGTTTTTGTTTTTTTTGTGCTTTTGGCATTCGTGCGTGCCTGAACAAAAAAAAAGTCTCTTTATTTAAATTTTTTTTTGTTAGCAATATGGAAGCTTTTTGGTCTACCAAACTTTTGAAGCCCTAACCGTATTTTATCCAACATATTTTTTCTTTTAGTACGCCATTGCGTTCCCAGTTTATCATTAAAATAAAGACGTTTCTTGGAGATAAATTTTTGTAATGACCACACGTTTCACAAAATGGCTTTCAAGGCAAACATATTATCAACAAAAAAAAAAGACTTTGCATTCGCAACGAATAGACAACAACAGCAACAACAACAATTCTTTATTAAGTATAAGGAATTCTAAATTACTCTAATCTTTTGTCCGCAATTAGCGAGGGCTATTCGAGGGGAGCAAATTAAACGTGTCGAGAAATAACCTATTGCACAATAACCTATTGTTTGGAGCCGCGGCAAGGGAAATTTGTCGGAAGTTGACAAGGTCAATTCCTTGCCATCCGAAGATTATCGGCGAGTGAGGGAAGCGCTTTCAGGGGAGAGGAGAGCGTAAAATTGCGTGTCAGCATGATATAGTGGATACGGGTACCGGGTAGGACTAGGTCTCTCTGGGGAAAACACATAATACGAAAGAAAAAAACTAATTACTAATTACTGGATAACAAATTAAACAAGAAAATCAAAGTTCATTTTACTCGGTCCAGGCGATTCGGCTTGCGAGCCGGCGGACCCTCAGAGTCTAACAGTTTAGCGGGAGGACGTTTTAAAGGCTTCTTGGAACTGGACATCTTCTTCAAAACATTGGACTGAAAGGACGAAACATAATCAGTCAGAGCACTATAAGAGTCAGGATGCAAACGGAACTTCTCAATAGAAACAGTAACAAAGTTAGCAACATCGAAAGTAAGGAAATCACGATGAGGAATATCACGTAAGGCTGCGACAACACGGGGATCAACAGGGCTCAAAGCAACAGATGAAACACGAGGTGGGGCAGAAACAGCATCCGACGCAGAAATACTAGGAACAGGAGATGGCACAGCATCAGGCGAAACAGAGACAGGTGAGGCAGGTGGTACAGCTGACGAAACAAGAGGAGCAGGTGGCACAGAAGCTTTAACATCACAAACAGGAGATGGCACAGAGGCAAGCGAATCGCAGACAGGAGACAGTACAGGAGGAGCACTTGGAACATCAGGAACAGGAACAGAAACAGGAGCCGAGGGAGGAGGAGGAGCTGCCGAGGTAACAACCTCCTCATCCTCAGACATCAACTGCTCGGAGGCCTCGGAACAAGCCTCCTCAGGACATAGTCAGAACTTCCACCATCTTCAGCGGCATACAAGGCTTCAGTTCCTGGATCGACGGCGCCCCAAGCCTGCCTGCACTCCCGAGCCAAGTGGCCGGGCTAACGGCAGCGCCGGCACACGCCAGAGAGCGGGCAGGAGGGGCCACGGTGGCCAGTTTCACGGCAGATGACGCAGTAGACGGGCTGACGGGGGTACCAGACACCTCAATTTGAATCACCAAACGAGATGAGGTACGGAATATCGCGGTCTAAGGCCATCTCAAGCACACGATTGCCATTGTAAATAGCGAGAAAATTAGCGAAGATACTACGCCGGACAGACAAAACCTGGCCGTAAGACTGGAAGAAGGACATCTTCATCAGAAACTTCGGACGGCAGATCACGAACATGGACAGAACGAAAACGAGAATCAGCTCGAACGACACGCACTTCAACATCACCGCAGGTAAGACCAGACGACATCAACTCATCACAAGATACTGGATCTTTAAAGGTCAAGCGAACACGGCCGCCACGCAAAACTGAACAGTAACCAGCTTTTCAGGATCGACTGCATCTAACAAAAGTGGTAACACCTCTGATGAACCAGTGCTCGTATAGACTGAGTCTGGAAACTGGAGCACGACGCTGTTCGGACACTGAAGGACCGACATGACGAAAACAATTTAGGGTGGCGGCTATGCCGTTCCCTCCCGGCAGGTACTTAGGACAAGCACTCCAAAAGCAAACGAAAAAGCCAATTCAAAACCACAATCGTAGAAACGTCGGCCTTTTGGGCCTCATCAGCATGGCGTAGCTAACATACCGGGGGGTTGTGCTTAGCACCCCTTTAAGTGGCAGCTTCACATGCCATACATGTGGTAAGCTGGATTGGGGACAGCAAAACTGTTCTCCCACGGCAAGCGTGTGGGAAGGTGGATCACATTAAGAGATCGGTGTGTCGCGTAAATTAAAACCAGCAATAAAAGCAAGGTGACACACGCTAACACCAACCCGGCGTGGCCAACACATCATACGCCATGCTGATGACGTCCAAAAGGCCGAAACAGCTGGGTGAGGCTAAATCGCGTGGTTGGGTAGGTCGTGGTTAGGTGGGTCGTGGGTCGTGTTTGTTTGTTCAAAGAAAAAAAAGATATATATTAGCTCCCTCAGTGCTAGGTCCAAATTTGTCTTAGGTCTTAGGTCTTATCTGTTTCGAAAATTTCCAGTCGTTGATTAAAAAAAAAAAGGGTTAGGGTTAGGGTTAGCTTCTAAGTCTTTCAGACTTTCAGCTGTTTGACTGCATTACAGGTTTTTTACAGAAACATGCCTCAAGGGAATTTTTTCATTGCACCAACCTTTTCTTTTATCTGAGGGTTTTCTCCAACTCCTCTTCCATAGATGATACGTGTAGTGGTATGTACTGTATGTTGCAAGAAGAAGGCATCTTCTTGCCTAGCCTCAGCACTTTCTGTAACAAACTCTCTGTCCAAACTTCCCAGCAATCTTTTAATGAACCAATTCCCAGCTGTACCCACCTCCAATTTGAACTGTTAATCAACAAATAAATATAGTGAAAAGTTTCAGTTTTCTTGGAAAAAATAATTCATAATCTCAGTCACCTTTCCAAACAAAAATTATTACCGCTACTTACAGATAAAAGATGTCATAAGAATTTCATCCAGATAAGAACACTCAATATCACATGTCTCAAAAAAAAAAATGCTGGTACATGTAATAATAAAGCTGATCATTTCTAAGGTGTATGACAACTGCAGACTGCCTACAAATAGCGATTGTAAACAGTATTTAAGTCTAAGCACCCATTTTAAATAAAACGTTTAGCTTTCAATAACTGTGAGGTACGGTTAGTTTGGGGTCTGCACTCTGCAAGTGTCAGACACTGTCACTTCTGTTATAACGTAAGTGTTTGAAGAGCAGACTCATCAAAATTTGGCTCTCTTTTCTTTAAACGCCAATAATAACAATCTCATGCAGGCATTAACATACTATTTGCACTGAGTACAATAGTTTAAATGACAGCTGAAGCTTTCTGCTTTCTGTCGTCATGTAATTTACGGTGAGAGCACTCTAATACCAAATCATTTGCTTAACCATTTGATCTAAAGCTTCATTTCTCTTGTGAAATACATACCAATTTGTTAAAGGA
>OX421455.1:14247756-14252756 GCA_949126865.1 Montipora capitata | reverse complement strand
TGCATAATTATTACTCGCCAACTTGGATTTACTATCTATGCAGCCAAACTCTAGGCCGTAATCGATCAAAAGTCACAATCGCTGCAAAGGCCTCAAAAGATAAAAGAGAACTGTTCACAGCAATCAACGCAAAGCTTTGCTAAACCTGTAAAGAAAAAAACTCTTTTTTTTATGTCCAACCCCACACTTAAATCTTACATAACCGAAGGGCAATCGCTGCGAAAGCTTTACAGGATAAAAGACAACTTTTCATAGCAAAAGCCATAACTGGCAATCACCGCAAAAGCTTTGCTAAACCTGTAAAGACAATTTCAGCAAAAGTCCTTTTTTAGTCCAACTCCACACTTAAATCTTCCATAACCGAAAAGCAACCGCTGCGAAAGCTTTACAGGATAAAAGACAACTGTTCTCAGCAAAAGCCGTAACTGGCAATCACCGCAAAAGCTTTGCTAAACCTGTAAAGACAATTTCAGCAATAGTCTTTTTTAAGTCCAACTCCACCACGTAAAATCTTACATAACCGGGAAGCAATCGCTGCGAAAGATTTACAGGATAAAAGACAACTGTTCACAGCAAAAGCCATAACTGGCAATCACCGCAAAAGCTTTGCTAAACCTGTAAAGACAATTTCAGCAAAAGTCCTTTTTTAAGTCCAACTCCACACATTTTACATAACAGGGAAGCAATCGCTGTGAAAGCTTTACAGGATAAAAGACAACTGTTCACAGCAAAAGCCATAACTGGCAATCACCGCAAAAGCTTTGCTAAACCTGTAAAGACAATTTCAGCAAAAGTCCTTTCTTAAGTCCAACTTCACCACCTAAATCTTACATAACGGGGAAGCAATCGCTGTGAAAGCTTTACAGGATAAAAGACAAATGTTCACAGCAAAAGCCATAACTGGCAATCACCGCAAAAGCTTTGCTACACCTGTAAAGACAATTTCAGCAAAAGTCCTTTCTTAAGTCCACCTTCACCACTTAAATCTTACATAACGGGGAAGCAATCGCTGTGAAAGCTTTACAGGATAAAAGACAACTGTTCACAGCAAAAGCCATAACTGGCAATCACCGCAAAAGCTTTGCTAAACCTGTAAAGACAATTTCAGCAAAAGTCATTTTTTAAGTCCAACTTCACCACTTAAATCTTACATAACGGGGAAGCAATCGCTGTGAAAGCTTTACAGGATAAAAGACAACTGTTCACAGCAAAAGCCATAACTGGCAATCACCGCAAAAGCTTTGCTACCACAATTTTAGCAAAAGTCATTTTTTAAGTTCAACTTCACCACTTAAATCTTACATAACCGGGAAGCAATTGCTGCGAGAGCTTTACAGGATAAAAGACAACTGTTCACAGCAAAAGCCATAACTGGCAATCACCGCAAAAGCTTTGCTAAACCTGTGAAGACAATTTCAGCAAAAGTCCTTTTTTTAAGTCCAACTCCACACATCTTACATAACCGGGAAGTAATTGCTGCGAAAGCTTTACAGGATAAAAGACAACTGTTCACAGCAAAAGCCACAACTGGCAATCACCGCAAAAGCTTTGCTAAACCTGTAAAGACAATTTCAGCAAAAGTCCTTTTTTTTAAGTCCAACTCCACACATCTTACATAACCGGGAAGTAATTGCTGCGAAAGCTTTACAGGATAAAAGACAACTGTTCACAGCAAAAACCATAACTGACAATCACCGCAAAAGCTTTGCTAAACCTGTAAAGTCAATTTCAGCAAAAGTGTTTTTTCCACTCCAACCTTGAGACCCCGGTAAAGTATTTGAATAGGGCGTTTCACAAACAGTTGTAAAATTAAGAAAACTGCCATTACCAAATAGATAATACTGTTAATGTCCAAAAATAAAAAAAAACCCTCTAACTTCTGCAAGGTAAAGGTAACCGTGTTGGATGGAGCTCTTCAAACAAGCAACGAGCAACGAGCAAGAATTCCGTACTGCAAAGTAAGAATTCTATGATAACAGATTAATTTCTCATTATTAATAAGCTGTGTTTGAAATGTAAGTGTCTAGTAACGCTTTTCAGTTTTAAGGCATAAATTTAATATTTTTTAATGAAAATTGGAGTCACTGGCTCTGCTCTCGCTACACACAATTTTGTTTGTTTTGCAACAAAAAAACTGTTAACAGGAAGGGCCATTTCTGATGTGAACGATTTTCTTGACCAAACCTCAAGGCTTTCTTCGAGAATATTTAAAGGCCTAAAAATGCGCTGTCTGGAGACAAAATCCTTTGTCGATGGTCGAAGTTTTAACTTGATAGTGTTATCCATCTGTCCTTGCTACCTTTACATTTACAAGCTCTGGACAATTTCATTTCGTTCGTGCTTAGGTGCAAGTGACATATTTGTCTGCCGAATAAAATTTAATATTTTTTGCGATTAAATGTAAAAAATGTGTAATAAAATACGAACATAATAGTCATGGACGTCATACCCTGCGGACAGAGTCTCTTTCGATCTTCCCAGATACGTCGGGAAGAGGAAAGTAGATGGTTCTATGTTAGACAGAGCAAATGGGATTTAATGCCGCTTTTTTTCGCAGTGAGAGGTCATGACAGGCATATTTATTTTCTGTGGTTTTGTTCCTAGTTGGCAGGATTTGCCTTCTGATGTAAGAGCATTTTTATTTTAAGCATTGCTTTTTTACGTGTCCTTACCGATATTTATTTTAATTGATAAACAAAATGTTGTTGAAAGTAATTTTTTATTATAAATGAAATAAAATTAGCAACTGCTTGTTTGAGCTGGGTAACCTATTGAAATACATCGTTGTCTTGCTGGTTACGAACACTATCACTTGGACAGGGTGAAACCCCGGGGGAAGGGGGGCACTCCTGGGACAACTTTGACCACAAAAAGCCGAAACAAGAGTCGGGGAATACAGTCAAGACACATTGTCTTATGTTAACGAGTGAAAAATGCAAGCTGTTTTCTCCAGAAAAAAAAATGTTACCTTTATAACCGGAAATTCACGCATACTACCTCATGAAATAATAATTTGGTCCTGCTGAATAGCGAACCCAAACGCGTTGCGCATAGTGACAGTTACCTGCCAAAATCTGTCAATCAAAGAGCCGCGCAAACAAGCTAACGATCCGGCTCTCCACTTATTTCAAAATACAATTCGTTTTTTTGCTACATTTCCCAGTTCCTCAACCAGGAACCGATGGGATAAGCTGGTGTGTTCTCACGCTTTAAAAATATGGCAATAAATTGTGTTTGCCCGTCGGCAACATGATCAGCAACATTTCATCGCCTCCTCCTTTTCTGAACAGACCTAAGGTTCATTCCCTAACAGTAACTTCGTCTCTTCTGCATAAATATAGCGAGAATGAACACAAGAGAAATCGTTCAACACAGTTCGTCCCCGACCAGTTTTGAAACTTGCAACGGCTATCTTGAGGGGAGAAGCGGACTATATTCCAGGTTCAATTTCACAGTGAAAGCAAATTTCACGCTAGAAAGAATTTTCAGCTAGTAAATATTACACACTAGTGAAAACACAGCCTTTAATAGCCCATTTTTCCCAGTTTTGACCTGGGCCACATTTTGTCAGTAGTACCTTTTAATATTTTCTCTTCCGGAACAAATTTTGTTATAACGTAAAAAAACTATCCGGCTGCCGCCCGTTCCTTTCCGTTGCCATTTGTGCGTATTGATTACTGTACTCGCACCGACATTTAACTCTGTCCATCCAGCAACAACATAGTAGTATTATCGAAGAGTAAGACATTCGTTTGGCCTTATGAACTCGTTTCCTCCCTTTGGGTATAAAAGGAACTTCTCGCAAATTCTTGACTGCTGGGAAATACTGGAAATAGAACATGAATTTGCCTCTTCAGGACCAAGAAACCTGCTTTTGCAATAGTAACGCAAAAAGTACTTTTATGGTTCTTTCAGTTATGGCTCGTTCCAATTTGTCCGAGTTAGACTAAGAATAGCATACAAATCTTCTGTAGATATAACATACAAATATCAAATAACAAACATCCCTGCAACACTTAATCCTTGTTTAATAACAAGTTTTCAAGGGTGTTGTGCCAGAGATTGACGATTAGCATGTGAACAGGCTCCTTGTAAAAGAAAAGGCAAGCGAGAGAAAACAAGGGTTCAAAAGGCTTTGATACTTAGGCAGTTCTAATCCCGAAGCGTGCCTAGATGTATCTGGTAAACCAATACACCAAACAGACAAAAACGTCTGAGGTCAATCGAAAGACACGCCTTCTGTCAGAATGGTTGTCCAGAATGATGCCAGCAAAACACTTCAGAAGAAAAACCGCTCTGATTAGGCAAATGTTCTTTTTTTTTTTGTTTTGTTATTTTCCATTCTAAGTGATCGTCTATAGCAGATAAGTAACAAGACTAACCACATCTATTTGGGGTGGTTTTAGCTGCAAGAACGGTTCGCTTCGATTTTCTTAGAGAAGCCGATATTTCTGGAAATCAAGACACGAACGCGAGGGCTATATTTTCGCGAATATGGAACTACACATATTATTCCGTTTACCATTCTATTTGCTGCTGGAATTGTGTCGAAACGAAATGACTGAAAGGAAAAGACCTTATGTGCTACAGTCAAACAAAAGTGTTTCTGAATAGTCATGGTTTAATGAAGGTGCATGCCATTGTTGAGATCAACATGATCAACATGATAAAATCAAAAGGCGTTCTTACCGGCTGGACATACTTTTATGATGATCTCTTAACCAGGCTGCTGGAACAGTGACCCTGCCCGCTGCTGACTGAAGGATGCACTAAAGATGGTTCACAAGATACAAAAGACAGTTGAGACCACAAAGAAACTTATCAAAACCTGCAAAAAGACATTCAGATAAAAGCAAGGACATAGATGAAAAGATTACTTACCTAGAAATCAGCAGAGTTTGGATGTAGCAAAAATTGTCCAAAACCCATAAAAATTCAGTTGCATCACCCAAACTAGAGGCACAAAACAACTACCGCGACTATAACCGCCACTACTGAGA
>OX421455.1:14227756-14232756 GCA_949126865.1 Montipora capitata | reverse complement strand
ACAAGAGCTGAAAGATCTACTTCAGGAAGACTTAAATGGACGGACAGATTGTGTCGGGATGTGTTGGTGAGTAAAACCAGGGCCGTGGAGCTGACTAATTCGGAAAACCCGTCGCGTCTTGATAGTGGAAGGAAGAAGGGCTACATGTATGTGATGAAGGAGTTGTGGGACAACTTAGGTTACGGAGAGCTCGGTCTAACTGCACAGAACTTGCGTGATCAAGCTGTAAGGTTGGAAAAATCTCTTGGCAGCGTTAAGGGAACGATGGACAGGCAGATTGGGAGAGGAAATGATACGCGGATCGAGAATAAAGAAGAAAGTAAAACTGAGAATAATTTATGCAATGGCGATCGAAGTCAAGAAGTGGTTGAGGGGACTGATTTGCATACCGCGTCAGATTGTGTGTTGAACGAAACAGAAAGCGTGCTGTTGGACTCAGCTAATTGCATCCTTTTGTCTGTCAGTGACAACACTGACGATTTTGTGAAACGAAGCGTGGACACCCGAACAAAAGAAAAACCGACAAAAACTGATTTGAAAAACATCAACATCGTAATTGAAGTACTGATGAGCCGGAACAAACAGGTGTCGCCTAATGAGAATCCGTTCGATTATTTATGGCTCGTTTATTGCGTATTGTACTCAGTAGTTGCTGCTTTTCTTTTGTTAAAAGGGTGGAAGAAAGAAACGCCTGGGCAATCAGATTGTGCGCTAAACAAACCAACCGCGAAATGGAAACGTGTGCATGAAGAGAAAGTCATGGAAACTCGGAAGAAAATATCTATTGCAAAGGCGGAAATGGAGAGAATAAAAGTGAACCGCAAGCTAACGAAGAGAGGTAGAAAGAACCGGGAACTTTTAAAGATGGAATGTAAAACGCTCTCTGTCGGAGAATTGGTTAATTACATGGAAAGAAATAAGGCCGTGCTACGGAAGTTGAAGAAGGGATTTGTTAGGAGAAAGAAAGTAGAGGAATCAAGGTATTTTAACCGAACTTATCAAGTGGATCCTAGCAGAGTTTATAAGGGGTTTAATAAACTTGCAAGGGATCAAGGGACTGACCGCCCGGTGTATAAGAGCATGGAGGATGTTGATAAAGGATCAAACACTGATGAATTGCTTTACAACATTGAAGAGGCTCGCGGATTTTGGAAAGAGTTGTGGGAAACCCCGGGTTCAGGAAACGCCTCTGCCAGCTGGCTAGAGGAGATGAAGGATGTGATCAGGGAGCATGTGCCACGCCCGGCTGAGCCGAGGAAGAATGGGATCTAGAGATTGATGAGGTAGTGAAAACAGTGAAAAAGAAAAAGAACTGGAGTGCCCCGGGGCCGGATAAGATATCTAATTATTGGTGGAAACATGCTGAGGCCCTCCACCACGGAGTGATGCTCTGCTTCAAATATATCTCTAAGCTGCAAGGTGATTTTCCCGCGTGGTTTACTGGAGGAAAGACTACACTGATCCCCAAATCTGGAGTGGTATCCAGCGATAACCAAAGACCAATAACATGCCTGAACACAGTTTATAAATGGTTCACCGCTTGTTTGTTAAGACCTATGAATCAGCACTTGGATGTGTACGGACTGATGGAGGCGGAGCAGTGAGGGGCGAAGGAAGGATGCAGTGGCACCACGGACAATTTGCTTATTGACCGGATGGTTACCCAGGATTGTCACCGTGGGAGAAGAAACCTCAGCATGGCATGGGTTGACGTGACCAAAGCCTATGACTCGGTGGACCACGAGTGGTTGAGTGAGATGATGTCGATACATCGATTCCCGAGGTGGTTAGCGAGAGTGGTTACCAAGCTTTCTAAGGCCTGGAATACCATGATTGTTACAAGAACTAAACTGGGGATGGAGATATCGGAGATTATCCAATTTAGAAGAGGACTGCCTCAGGGGGATTCTCTATGTCCGCGCCTATTTACTATCTGTCTGAATCCCATCGCTTGGAAACTCAAGGCAACTGAAGGATATAGACTCTCGAAGCCGATTGATACCAAAGTGACGCATTTGTTGTACATCGATGATCTTAAGATCTTTGCTGCCTCCGCATCTAAGCTCAACACCGTGATGAAATCAGCAAGATCTGCAATGCAAGATATCGGCCTCGACTGGAATCCGAAGAAGTGCTCTGTTGTACACATCAAGAGAGGAGTGAAAGTAGAGGACGCCGAGAGCTTAGCATTTGACGAAGCATCAGTGATCAAATGTCTAGAAGAGGGAGCTCAGTATAAGTTTCTGGGCGTGTTGGAAAGCACAAGACAAGAAGATCAGATAGCTTTTAAACTCGCCTCCGAGAAGTACCTGAACAGCATGTCCATCATATGGTCCAGTCCGCTCTCTGATTTCAATCGCATTGTAGCCTCCAACCAGTACGCCTTACCTGCCTTGACTTACTTGATGTGGACACAACACCTTCCCACCACGGATCTTCAACGAATTGATCGTGAGATGCGCAAGATCGTCGTAGAGCAGGGAGGAAAGCACCCGCTGGGCTCAACTGCCTTATGTCATCTTACAAGGCAGAGCGGAGGACGAGGTCTGCGTTCCGTCAAAGCCTAGTACAAGGCGATTAAGATCAAAGGTGCACTCAACCTGTTCAAAAATAAGGATCCAACCATGGAGCTGGTGCGCAAGTTTGAAGACCGTTCAGTAAGGCTAGGACATTGTTCTATAGTCAAGGAGGCTTTGAAGTATGGGCAAGAGCTTGGATTAAAGCTAAATTTGGTGCACCCTAACTCTACATGCTGTACTGAGGATGGAGATGAGATCCCAGGTACAAAGACCAAACAGCAGTTGAAGCGAGCTCAGCAAGAAAAGCTGAAGAAGGACGTGCGAAGTCAGAGTTGGCAAGGGAAGCTGATCGCATCGAGATGGAGTGACTCCGAGCTGAGGAACGGGTGTTTTGACTGGCTTAAGTGGAAATCCTGTCCATCAAACGTGATTGCTGGTATCTATGAGCTGTACGAGCAGATGCTCAATACACGAATCTACCAGAGTAAAAAGACAAGAACTTCTAGGGAACGTGACGTGCAATGCAGACTCTGCGGTAAAGCGCAAGAGTCAGTAGCACATATTCTGGCTGGATGTTCTCCGCTTGCGCAGAGCAAATACCTCCACAGGCATAATTGCGTGTTGAAGATTCTGTTTTTTGAGATGCTCCATGATCTAGAACTCGTAGATACTGTACCACCTTGGTACTCCCCGATCGAGCCAAAACCTGTCTACGAAAGCGCAGATGCACAAGCCTTTTGGGATGTCCCGCTGTACGCAGGCCATGTGGTAGTGAAAGCCAACCGGATAGATGCTAGAGTTGTGGACCACAAGCGGAAGAATGTTACCATCTTAGAGATGAGTTGTCCATGGGTGGACAACAGAGCTGCAAAAGACCAGGATAAGACAGAGAAGTATGCCCCCTTGCGGCTGGAACTAAAACAACAATTCAAAGGATACAGCATAGCCCAGCACAACATCATTCTAGATGTACTGGGAGGATACTCCAAAGGACTTGAGAGAACTGTTAGGGTTTTAGTGGGAAGGAAGAGTAAAGAGGTCTTGATAAAGATGCAGAAGTCCGTGTTAACTTCAAGTTTACACATTGCCCGCCACTTCAAGATAATGACATAAGATAAGACACTAGTAGAGCATTTTTTAAGTATTTTAATGTGATATCTCAGTGAAGGAGATTTGAATTTTTTTTTTCCTTCAAGGTCTACTTAGAAGACATTTTAATGTATTAGTTTCCATAATAAGTTTTTATTTTAATTTTCTTATTTCCCGTTGGCCTTTAGGTTACGCAACAGCGCCCTATTGTGCTTTAGCTATCGTTTAGCATACATACGTTTGCACTGCTATGATAATAATAATAATAATAATAATAATAATAATAATAATAATAATCATAATAATAATAATAATCATCATCATCATCATAATAATAATAATAATAATAATAATATGATAATGATAATGATAATGATAATGATAATGATAATGATCATGATAATCATAATAATCATAATAATCATAATAATCATTTATAGTGCCTATTCAGACGTCGTGATCTAAGCGCTTTAAAAGTCATCAAAAAAATACAAATAAAATTATTCCATGAACAAATCAAGTTAAATAATTTTGCTTGCTGTGGTAGATCGTTCCAAAGTTGCGGCGAGGTGACAGCAAAGGCTTTGGATCCATAGGACTTCAAATTATTGCTGATAGCCGGTTAATACGTAGAAACGCTAGACGCTAGAAACTTATCAGTTTTTGCTTGTACGAGGAAGACAAATCATGCTAAGCCTTGAAAGTAAGAATTAAACTCTATCCGTTGAGTAATTTGTATCCAGTGTGGATCTTTCAAGATGGGAGTGATACGGCCCATATAACCTTGCGGTCTTGGCGCGTAGACTTGAAGGTTTTTTAAAAATCTTTTTATTTTTTTTATTTTCGGCAACTTTCATTGAAACAGCTGTATGTAACCAGTGTTTGTTCAGCAAGCGCAAGAAAGTCAACCGACATCAATCAAGTTACTGCAGGGTTGTTTAGCAAGAAGGGTCTGTAATTTTTTCTTTCCCTATAGTGACTGTTAAAAGCAATAACTTAGTTTCTCTTCCGCAGATTCTTAGTGGTGCGCATGCATCGATCAGGTCTAAGATTTACAGGAAATAGCGGAAGAAACAACGGGATTCATCTTCGTAGGAGTTTTCTTTTGTTGATAGGCACTACCAAAACATAAATGACATCTACAATGCGCATACACAAACGACAGATAGAGATTTCGAAAGGGATACCATTCTCACAATAATATGCAGATACTAAGAACCGGCTTTACTATCATGTCAATATCTAGCTGTCACTGGTACCCCGTAATGGTCCATTCATCTCGTGTGTATAACTGAATAACACTGATCAGAAGAGCAATGATGCGAAAAAGGGATTTCTCTGATATGCACTTTAAGACCCTTTAAAACACTTGACTCAAGCTCGCTCTTTCCA
>OX421455.1:14205256-14222756 GCA_949126865.1 Montipora capitata | reverse complement strand
CGAATTCGTTCAAAACGGCCGTCCTCTACCTCAGCGCCAACTTGAGAATAGTTTCGTGCCTTAAGACATTTCTACCTGACAAGATTTCCTGCAATTTCAAGTGTTGATTCTTGATTCCAGCATGAACATCTAAACCTTAAGATCGGCATAAAAATGTAATTGCTGCGTGTAGCCTGGTTCTTTGCGGAACTATTGCAGAGTATATTTATTAATTAATCTGGAAAAGTGGAAAGATGGAAGAATCGCACTCGGTTTTTTTCGGTTAAAGATGCCAGGCTCACAAATGCCAATAGTGTGTAATCTCCTTTATAGCTCACTGAGACTCCTAGCCGCCCAATCCGAAAAACTCTTCAAGTTTAAACTCCATGGCCAGCAACTCAAAGCAAGCATCATTTGCAACGCTTAGCATTCTCTGTGTTCTTAAATTACAAGCTCTAAAAAGAAAAAAAGAAAAAAAAAAAACGTTTCAAAGAATGCAGCTCGGATTTTGCAGAAAGCTATCATAGTAATTTCAGTGTAATTTTCGCCTATTCCTATGAAATTCAATGAAAATTTACTAGGTCATTAAGGATCACATGGCCACGACAAAATCACAAGAGTTGTTTTCTATTGCAGTGACACCAAACCATGGATGTTAAATTGAAAGTTTGTCTTCTGCTGCTGCTCGTGGGAGCTTTGAGTGTGCAGGGATTCACTGCAAGAAAGCTGCACCAAGGGTCTAAAAATAAGCCCAGGTTCATGAAGCGTAAGTTTCCATGCATGCCATTCCTAACTTCCCATTTGTTTTTCTAATTGCTCATTCGGGATTGTAACTCAGCATATGCATTTCATCTTATTCTCAAATAGGAAGCTCTTGTGGTTCGAGCGGCATCTGTGTATTGAACGCTTTTGAATGTTACGAATTAGACCCTCCGAGGAAAAATTGCGGGCACAACTGCCATTCTGGACGTCATTGCTGTTGGTATGAATCTTATTCAGTGTTTATTTCTATGAAAGAAAAGGAACTTTATCTAAATGTCTAATCTTCTAGGGCTGTGGCACTAACTGGGGACACTGTAATTGAAATAGCCTGAGTAGCTGGCCGTATTGTCGGCAAGGAGAATGGCGTGGGGCGCTGTGAAATTCCGCCCGCACGAAAACTTTGAAAGCCGCCAACTTTGAATCCAATTACGAACAGCCAATCAGAATAAAGCCGTAATGCGAAACCAAAAAGTGTCAATATTTGGGCGCAAAAGTTATAAACAGCATGCACGGAAGCTGGTAAACACATTTCATTATGGAAAGCATGGTAAGGGTAGATACATCAAAGAAGAAAGTAAAATGAGGAAGACTCGGTTAGTGTTTTCAGCCTCAGCCTTCGGCTTCGGCTGATAACACTTCACTCGACCTTGATTATTCCGGATATCACAAAAACCTCATCCAATAATTGTTTATAATTTGAATTAACAAATCAACGCAAATGAAATGTTGCCTTTTGAGGAGCGGGCAAAACCGGAGTCACATATGGCGATGAGTCTGGGAATCGAACCCGGGCCACATTGGTGGGAGGCGAGTGCTGTCACCACTGCAAACTTGCAAACTGAGACTAGGCCGTGAAGGAAAATTCTTCCTTAAGAATATCATGTATAAAATCAGTGGTCTTGCTGGGTATTTTACCTCAAGCAACAATTGATCATGGCAAATCTGAAGAGCGTAGTAAGACACTGAGCTGCGTATTTAAATCTATTCTGGGAGCCTGATGCTATTATTATTGTTTCTTCTCTCTTTCAGCCCATTCTGATGAGCGACAAGAATGATGTCAGTTGTATCCTCCAGTGGGCTGACTGATTAGAATAAAACTTGATAAACTGTAGTGCCAAAAATCCTATAGGAAGCAAAATAAAAACAACCGATCAGCAGAAAACGGTGTCCAGTGAGGCGTCTCGAGCATGGGAGCTTTATCAGTCTATACCATTGACACCTGTAACGTCCTAAATCTCCCGTACAAGACCGAACAGCTGGTTCTCTTTGTGACTTCGCTATCTTTGACCAATGAAAGGGGTTAAGGTAACCCGTTGGTGACAAAGGAAAAGAACTTTCAAACTGTGCCTAAAGGAGACCGATTGGATAATTCTGACCAAAAAATATGCCCCGAATACCTTTGAATTTCAAGTCGCAAATTGAAAGTAAGTCTCTCCTTGTAATGTACCAGTCAAATCAATGATTCAACAACCCCCCCGGGCAACCCCCCGGTCATTTGAAATTTTTTGGAAACGTTTGTTAAAATTCTCTCCTCCCAGGGCCAAAAAGCTGTCCAAATGCCTCATCATAGGTCCATCTCAGGTGATCAAATGCCCCCACACCCGGGAAAATTACCAGATATACTGTTTTCAGCGCAAAGAATCTCAAGTTTCACTGACACATGGATGAGAGAAAGTCGGCTGAGACACCTTCAGTTGTTTAACAAAATATAGCAAATGCTTCGCATCCAATATTATAAAAAACTAAAGAAGAGATTCTTGGCGTATTTCATATACACACATCAAGTCAAACATCGTCGATGAACTCACTATGAACAGCGGCCAAAATCACTTTTATAAACTGAATGTTTGGTTTTGTTCACCGTACAATCCGTACGTCCACCCCTCCAAGTATGCCAATATGACCAGTATCACGTGACCATATCACGGGCTCAAGTTTAGAGCTCATCGAGGAGGCCATACTCCAGCTGACACTTAAGGACGTTTGCGCCAAAATCTTCCTACGGTGAGATTTTCTTCATTTCTCGCCTAGAGTTAGGTCATAAAGTACTTACTCCAAAAATGAAAAAAAAAATGGGGGTCACTGACCTTGTTTCGGAGAAAATGGCAGTGGAAAAATGCCTTAATTTCGAGAAATCGTGCATAATAGCGAGATGTAGGCTCATCTGCTCATCCATCGAAAATCATAAAAATAAACTGTTGGAGTGAAAGTTTCCGTGCATAGGTTTTTAGGAGTGAGATTTTTAGATAATTGTATGCCGCTAGGGATGTGGTAAACAGTAGAGTTCATCCTCGACGAGCGTTTTCGTAAGCTCTATCCGTTGCAACCACTACCGGAATTCGATGGCACGAGGAAAGAAAATGTTAAAAAAAGATAACTTCTTACGGTGAGAATTTTTTCATTTCATCATATTTTGTAGATAGTAAGTAAAGTAAGTGATTCATGATTAAAAAAATAGGGGTCACCGATGATCTGAACGAGTAAAATCGATGTGATTTTGCAAAGCTCTTGGAAAAGTTCGTTTGTCACGCTTTTGCGTGACCTGTCGGGCAAGGACTGGAACCCAAGAGGGGATCGATCGTTGAAGAGATGAAAGGTTTTTACCGAAAAAAAACCTGTCTCGAGCATAGCAACAAAGTTTTAGGCAGTGGTCATCTTCATTTGGTTGGTGTTTTGTATAATATCTCTCCATTGCCGTCATGCTCATCCTCTGGAGTGTGTTTTTTTGTGAAATTCAATCGCAGATTGTTTCCACGCAGGTCCGCACTATTTAAGCGGACGAGGACGAAAATACTGCTCAATTTTCACGAAACTAAAGGAAAAGAACTTTAAAAACATGCATTCACTTTGAACTTAAGTTCGTAGGGTAATAAAAACATTAAAAAGAAACAGCCCTATTAAATTTACGCAACGGTTCGTCCTCGAGTTTTCCAAACTTTCAGCCACTAGTCTACTCGATCAGCTACCCTTTCCAGAGCTTTTTCATCGTCCCGCTCACTTCTCTTTGAAGGTTCGTAGGGTAATAAAAACATTAAAAAGAAACAGCCCTATTAAATTTACGCAACGGTTCGTCCTCGAGTTTTCCAAACTTTCAGCCACTAGTCTACTCGATCAGCTACCTTTTCCAGAGCTTTTCCATCGTCCCGCTCACTTCTCTTTGAAGTTTCATGATGATTCGGAAATAAATGTGCCATTCTTTTGCCGGCCTGGAATTTTTTCTTCGGCGTTTTTGTTGCCATGTTATTTTAACTGATGCTTAAAAAAATTGTATGAAAGTCAAGTAGACTAGTGCACGACTGAGAAAACCTCGCGAATATCAGTCGTGCAGTAGTCTACTTGACTTTCATAAATATTTTAAATCAATTTTGACTGATCACGATCTTCTCTGATCCAACGCTGTGCAAGACTTATCGTCCACGGTTTTTGCAAAGGTTTTAAAACCGCAACTTCACTAATGCTCAAAGTAATGCGTGACATATTACAGTCGCGTTACCTGCGCAGTAACGTTGCGCACAAACAATTAGCGCGAACGTCCTTAAGGGGTCAACTCAAACTGACATTGGACATTTTGTAACCATTACACCACGCAATATCCCATCTTAATATGACAAGCTTACCGCTGTAAAAAGAACGAAAAATGCTATTTCTGACAGTTGTAGCCTGCGAAATTGGCAGAAATAGATATTTTGACGGCACGGACCAGAGGACTGGGTCCGATTGTCAGGTGGGGATTATGGGTAATTTGTCGTACAAATAGTGATCCGTTAGGGATTTGAATCAGTCTAGGTTCAGCTTTCTTCGCCTACTTTTTTGTTAAATGTTCCCCGTAGCCTCCATAGGGTAGTGGCACTTGCATAGGGTTTGGAGAATACGTTCCCTCATTCCCGAAGGGTTTTGGGTTTTCGTATCCGGCAGGTGCCCAGTGTACTTTTCCTTTAACAAGTTTTTAGGAGGTCAGTACCATTAAGTATGCTTACGTATTGTTATGCTAGAGCGGAGTTTGTATGCATATGGTAAGCAAAATAAACCGGCTTGTGGAGCTCGCTGTCCTACTTGCCCATGTATCTACACAGTTGTGTTGTGATTGAGTTAGTCGTGTTGTGTCTGATTGGATAGTGGAGTCAAAATCAGGCAGAATTGGAGCTTAAGTTCAACAAGAAATAGAGTTTCTAAGCTAAGCCGCGCTGATCTACAGTTTTTAGGTCTAAAAACCCCGTTGAAGACGGTTAACTATCAGTTGTTTTGCTGGGTACTACTATGCCAATACTCTAAAAAAATCGACTTTCCAGGAGTTCGTTTCGTTAGTCTAGTGGATATCGGAAACTGCAAGGTGAAGCCATCGATCCGAGTTCAACTCTTTGCCTCGCCTATTGTGAATCTTCTCAGCTTGTTTGAAATGATTTGAAGTCTAAAGTAGATTGTACGTCGTGTAAGTTGGATAAAAAGGGAAATGTCAGTTTGATGAATAGAAATAAGTGACGACCTAAGGACGGTGCCTACTATTGTTATTGCGCATACGTTCTGCGCATCTCCAGATACTCGGATTTCCTATCGCCGATGCTTACTAAGACAGGGATATTTTTGCGTGATTTTAAACTCTCTGTAGAATGTAGATCTTAGTAAGTACTCTTGGTATCCAAAAAAAAAATTAGGGGTAACCATGCGTTTTTGAGAGATAATTAAGCTTCAATTTGAGAAAGAATGCCATACATTGCTTTGTATTTTAAAGCTTTTTACAAATATTATTCATGAATTATCTTTGAAAAATGCATGGTTACCCCTAATTTTGTTTTTGGATTATAATAACACTTGTTAAGATCTACTGCTGACCAGTTCACGCGACCATATCGCGGGCTCAGGTAAGACCTCATCGAGATCAGTTTCTTAATAACCGCTAACCAGGTACTGGCTTTTGATTGGATCGCAGACTCAGGGCAGGTCGGACACCTGAACGTAAACGAGACATTTTTTTCGCGCTCTTTCTGCGGCTCGACTCGGCTACACGGCGATGCTACGTCAACAAGAGCACTTGGCAGTCGACGCTTTTCGTGTTTATTTAGAAAACGGTTTGGAAAATATTTTTTCCCGCATTTTTCGCCGGTTTCGATCCAGGTTTGATATAATATAGCTGTGGTCAGGACACACTGGTGGCTACGTCGTTATTCAAGTCAAGCATTGGAGGGATATAAACTTAAAGCTGAGTGTCTATTTTTAATTTCTTTAGAGCTGCTTTTTGCTCTGCTTAATTGCAAATTTTGGCATAAGTCTTATGTTAAGAAGATTTTTAATTTTGAATCTGATAAGGTTGCACGATGCCTAGACGGCCTATGACAGAAGAGCAGAGGCAAAAGAAGAGAGAAAGAGAACGACAACGACAAAACAGTATACCAGTAATACCTCAAACTTGGTGGAATAAGTTACTCCACAAATTCTTTTCTTGGACACTAAACCGTTTGTTATATATACGCATGAGTCATTTTTTTCTTTTCTTCAGCAATGAAACTCGTATTTTTATCCTCAACTGGACTTAAATAGCAATCATTTGTACTCTTTTTGGACATAAAGAAATAATTGATTTGTTTGTTTGGCTTTAAAATGCGAGCAAACAAAAGTTTTTTTACTCTGTTTGCCTAACCGAGCCAAGCTGGCGAGTGTCAATGAAATACATCAAAATGCAATTGATGTCGTTCTCAGAGACAAAGTGGAATAAAGTACATCAATAAAACTCTTTTTTTGACCTTGAACCGACAAAGACGATCCGTCACATCACGAGCTGGTACGTCTGTGGTTTCTCATTTTAGCGTGATTCCTATTCGCTGCCTTATGACAGTTGACTCTGAAATGGCTTTTTTTGCTTTTCCGTTCGCTTGCTGAGCATTTGCTTGTTTTCTGCTAAAACTCATGCGATTCAAGAAAAGATCATTGTCTTAAGACTACTGGGGAATTCGGCAGTAAATTTCACTTGAAAAACCGATGTCGCACTCATCGCTTCCTGATAATGTGATGTTCGTTTTTCGCGTAAAATTTACCGTGGAATTCACTTGTTAGGCAAAGACGAAATGACTTAATTAAGCAGTAACCGGACGCGGCCAATTTCAAAACTTTTTATTACTGGGTTGCCAGTATGGCAATCCCAGTCGGAAAGTGGGTGGGATTTGTTGTTGTTGTTGTTTTTTTTTTCCGTGTCGGTAAAAGTCTTGCCTGTCACTCCCCTGGTAAGTGTTGTCTTTGTGCATAGAGCCTTCTGCGTATTTTCTTAGGATCGAGAGGGTAGTGGAAATGCGTAGATTTCTCTGATGGACACAGGAGAATCATTAACTTAGCCTGCAATGGCGTCGAAAGTCATGTAACGCGAATGGCGTTTTAGTGGATCCTTAAACAGAATATACCCTTATGGAGCTCAATAATGGAAAGTCAGTTGGATAAACTAGGCAGGCGGTGAAAAACCAACACCTGAAATCTCAAAAGCGAAATCTCTATCGCCCGTCGCGCCGAAATCAAAGTGAGCTGTATTTCTAAAATAAGTTTTACCAAGTGTGCTCTTATGTAGAATACTGAAACCAAATGGAAAATTCTCTGGTAACTTATGGGTTCAACAAAGACAGAGAACGAATCGAACACCTTACGTGGTGGATCTGTGATCAACTCTGCACAGTCTTTAGGTAAAAAAAATAACTGGAAATGTGACAGCCAATAATTATTTGAAAGAAAGCTTGTCGTGTATTTTGTGCTTCATTATTCAAGGAAAAGGTTCTTCATGTAAACGGTTTGATCCTGAAATTTAGTTTGTTGCAATATTGCGCATATTTGACACGATTGAGTTTCTTCTCTTCACGCACGCAATGAAATAGAAGGGGTTTTTGTCTCTAATAGCAAATATGTTGTTTATTTCAAAAAATTGTTCGCTGGAAAAGGTGGCCTTTATGAATTCATCATGTTTTATGATATACGAGCTTAACTGGATAGTTTTTATGGCAATAGTAAAGCATTTTCTTGTCAAAATGAGGCGTCTTTCTGGTGTGTTAACTGAATTAAATCGTGAGTTTGTATTTGCCGTCTGCCGCGTAACCTTGATTTCCACTCTCAAAATTACCTCCAGAACCTACTTTTTGCGTAGAATAAGCTTTTAGAATGATGTTCTTGTTTTGCATAAAGCAAGCTAACAAAGGTTATACCTTGCTGAGTTCGCATTTGTTAGCGTTAATAGTATTTTCGGTCCGATGCTTCTGTTTTATGAGGGGTATATTGTTTTGGTCTCCCATCCAGAAACTGAGCCCGCCGGACAGGGAAAACCTCAGTGAACTTTGGTATCACAAAGCTGTCAGATGCTCAGAGGGCACGCTTAAACTTGTGGTGAAAAGAAGTTGTGAGGGAACTTGAAAATTATCAACATGTCAGCCCAGAAGCCAATGTATCTCGCGTCTCTTTTATTTGTTATTCTTCAGAGACTGGAATGCTGTAGTTCAATACCACACAATTCAGTAATTTAGTGCCTTCTGATTTTCTGTAACACGTACCACTAATCCTACAGCCAGTAAGAATAAACAACCCGGGAGCTCCGCCTATAGGATTGGCTAAATCTATATATTACTTTGTAATCTTACACGGCATGTCTGAAAACCAGCATGAGCCATTTACCGTGTTTTAACAGTAAAGTTGATTGATTGATGGATTGATTGATTGAGGCTAAACTACAGTAGACTTGCACAGGATAGGGGGTGGAGGGGGCCTGATGAACTTAATAAAAAATTATGTCGTAAGGGGTCGTCGTATTAACGGGTGATTTTTGTAGAAAAACACATTTAGAGCAAGTCATATTTATACCACTTCCCAATCTCATGCCCAAATCTTCTCATTCTTTGGGACAGAACATCTGGTAAAATCTGTTTTCATGTTTCGGGAATGACACATTGCATAACTACACATTCTCAACATTTGTAGCAAAAAGACTTTGCTCATGTATTGCCCAAGATGGATTTTCAAGATAAACGGTATCGCTATAAATGTCGGCAATATTTCACTTACCTTATTCAGAAAGTTGTATTTTTATGAGAAGTTAAATGAAATCACAGTTTAACGAAATGTTAAGTTTAACCAATATAAGAAACCACTTTTACGGAAAGAAACAATAGTGTCGGGATAGACTTTTCTGTGCTTATGCAAAGCAAATATCTGAAAAGTTTTGTGGACTTTCCATTTTCATTAACAAATCAGATTGAAGAACGTGACCGATTTTACCAAAGACAAAACATTTGGGTACAAGATTAAACACTTGCTTCTTTAACAAATATAATACTACACACTCCTTCCATGATAGTCTTGCCACAAGCCTTATTGAACCCCCCATCTCATACCGTGTAGGGCAGAGTGGAGTTCAAGATCAGAAGTAGTGATGAAAATAATCTAAAAGAATATAAAGCCTAGCTGTTCAAGAACCCATTGACTTCAAGAGTCAGAACATTGTCAGCCATATTAAGGTTGTTGGATAAAATCCTTTAAGTTATTAAAGTGTATATAACCTGTCAACTGAAAGCTCATCCATTTTTCATCTACTTACCAGCTGTGCTTGTTCATTAAAGAAAAATCATGCTAAGTGTTTATTGCCAGTTCCAAAGTTCAAATCGAGACTGGGGAGATCGCATTAAGTTTGTCAGTTTACCAAGTTTGGGGTTCTGTCGTTAGATTGCAACCACGTTGAAGGCTTTCAATAATCGGAAAGAAGTACGCAATTTGTATGAATCTGGGGGATGCCATCCCAGAATTTGAGACATTTCTATATGGAATTTGGGTGATCTTTGACAGGTCATAGCCTGGTTACTACGCAATGGAACCTATGTGATCTTTTTTCTCCCTATGAAGCAGTTTGAACAATTCGTGAACTAGGGCCCAGTCTCTTTATGTACTTCAGAACGGGCAATTACATGTATCTGGTTCGCCTTCTGATTGGTTGACCACATTGTTGTTTTCCGGCGGCGATGATTAACCAATGTGATTACAAAAAAGTGTTAAGTGTAAAGTCTTTTGATCAAATTTTAATGCTGTTTTTTTTTTGTCATATGAAAATCGAATTTTAAAAAAATCCTTATCAATTTTTCTTGTATTTCTTTTCAAGTTGGCAACGTCTTTACAAATCTATTGTCCAATTTTGGCGTCATAGCGGTTACCATGTCAACGAGTCAGCTTGACAAAAACAACCTCTAAATTTCAGCTTTTGCTAATTACACTTTAAAAAATTAAGTCGATGCCCTACCGCTTTTGTGGCTAATTTCGAAAGCTCCTTTTTTTCTCCTTGCATACGGCGAGAGCTACTGAAATTTAAACTGACCAATCAAAATTCAGCGAGCGAGAAAAACTGTGCTATCCTTGTGCTATCCGCCAATTGTTTACATTCTGATTGGTTAGATCGGTGGACATTCGCTCAGCCTTCTCTTGTGACTCTCTTGACCGTCGAACTCAGCGAGACAGAAATGACCCATTGTTCTGGCAATCAATTTGCCAATCCACTTTATCCAGTTTATGGATTGGTCTAGCATGTGATTAACAACCACGATCGCTTTTGAACTTTATTCTGTAGAAAAAGAAGACGTTGCTGAGTGAACAAATATTGTCTATTCAACCAACAGTTTCTCCTAATTTCGTGTACCATTCACTTGTTGGTTCCTTAATAAAAAAATCGCTAATTCAATTAAGGATTTAAGTCCTTTAAAATCATCAAAGTTACTTTGTGCCACCAGGAACAAACGAAAAAATACAAGCACTGAAGACAAACTGCTCAAAAATGCACGACTCCCTTTGAAACAGCAAAACGGGCCGGGGATCCTCGAGTCACTAAAAAGTGCTGCATGCTACGTGGATGTTTGCAGAACGATCGCAAGTTGTAATCACTGAAAGAAAACTCCACTCCAGATCTGATAGACGATGGTCGTGCAAGACTCGCCAAGCACGTGCAACACCCAACAGGATTGTTTGTTGTCTGGCACAGCAGATGAACGAAAAATTGTTCCCCTCACTATTAAGTTCCAACCCGATAAGACCAATCTTGCCCAAATACAACAACAATTTGGGCAGCAGGCAAGCTCATCACAAGCCATCGAAGTTGGCATAAAGCAGCATAGCGCTTCACCTGAAGTTCGATCATGATGGACACAAACAAGAGCTGAAAACACTTCATATGGTCAGACGACCAAATGTGATTGATCAGTTGAATGAAGGGGTAGTTTCTAAAGAAACTGTGGTGCTGCGTCGGTGGGGAAGTAGTATACAAAAATTTGGTTTTATCAACGGAATTGATAATGTAAATTGGCCACCGTACAGAGATTCTAAAAGCTGACGTTTCGAGCGTTAGCCCTTCGTCAGAGCGAATCGAGGGATTATGGGTTACGTGTAGTTTTTATAGTAGAGTAGGAGCTACGCTATTGGTGGTAACATGACAACGTGAAAAATAGGAATATATTAGTTAAATGAAAAGCGTTCGTTAATACCGTGAGGATTAAGGGTGCCGATTTGAAAGATGAATTTTTGTTCCAGATTCTTGCGGCTTTCCGTCGTACCTAGATGTAGGGAAAGGCCGCAGATAGCCATGTGTTTTTTGGAGTGGTTAGGCAGATTAAAATGGCGAGCGACTGGCTTAGATGCATCCTTGTCATTCTTCTCAACATCGCGAAGGTGTTCGCGGAATCGGTCACCTAGTCGTCTACCTGTCTCACCAATGTATAATTTATTGCATAACGTACAGGTTATGCAATAAATGACATTTGCGGAGGTACATGTGAAACGATCGGTGATCTTAACAGATCGCTTAGGTCCCGATATCTTGCTAGTGTTAACAATGAAAAGACAAGTTTTGCATCGTGAGCGCGCGCATTTGAAAGTACCGGGTTGCTCGTTAGTTTTGAGCGCGCTTCTAACTAAAAAGTTGCCTACGTTTTTGTCGCGTTTGAATGAAATAAGTGGAGGTTGCGAAAAGATTCTACCAGTCTCGGGATCATTTTGGAGTAATTTAAAATTACTAAGAATGATGCTTTTGACTGCGTGATTATGAGGATGGAAAGTGAGAGTGAATGGAATTCTGTCATTCTTATCTTTTTGTGACGTTTGTAATGATGACTGTCGATCAAAGTGTTGGGCGCGATGATGGCCCGCTTTGACCACAGAGACAGGATAGCCACGTTTTTCGAAGAACTGGCACATCTCCTCTGATTTGCTGGAAAAATCGGAGTCATCACTACATAGACGTCGAAGTCTAAGAAATTGAGAATAAGGAATGGAGTTCTTGACATGTGATGGATGTGACGATGAATACAACAAATAACTGTGTGAATCAGTAGGTTTGTAGTGCACACTAGTACATAGCACGTTGCCTCTAATAGAAACTCTGATATCTAGGAAAGCCAATGAAGTTTCCGAAATTTCCCAGGTATATTTAAGAGCCGGATGAAAAGAGTTGACGGAGGTTATAAATTGATCGAGTTCTTCTCTGCTGGATGAAATAGCGCCGATGCAGTCGTCGATGTAGCGGCCGTATAGTTCAGGTTTGGGGCCGTTGTATTGATTAAAAAATTGGTGTTCAACATATCCTACAAAAAGATTGGCATAGCTAGGTCCCATTCTTGTGCCCATCGCTACGCCATTAATTTGTTTGTAATAGTTGCCGGCGAATGAAAAACAGTTAAGCGTTAAAACTAGTTCGGCAAGGCGGAGGAGCGTTTCCGAGCTAGGTTCTTTGACAGTGCGTTGATCGAAAAAGTGTTTAAGTGCTTGAAGACCTTCGCTATTAGGAATGACTGTGTACAGAGATGTAATGTCCATGGTGAAAATAAGTTTGTCTTGGCCGGAGAAATTGAAATCGCGGAAAATTTGTAGTGCGTGTGTACTGTCTTTAATGTATGATGGCAAAGATTTGACGATAGGCGTCATAATCCTGTCTAAGTAGCTAGAAATGAGTTCGGTGGGGCAACTGCAGGCAGAAACGATAGGGCGACCTGGGTTGTTGGGTTTGTGAATTTTAGGCAAGAAGTAAATGCACGAAGTTCTAGGGGTGTTGATGATGAGATTAGTGGCAGTTTCCGGTAATTCTTGATTAACTATAAGATTTTGAATGGTGTCTTTGACAAGTTTTTGATTTTTGGAAGTGAGATCTTTAGGGATTTTGGCATAAAACGAGGTATCCGAAAGTTGCCGCAAAGCTTCTTTTTGGTAAAGGTCGGACCGCCAAACAACTACCGCGCCGCCTTTGTCGGCCGATTTGACAACTATGTCGTTGCGTTTACTAAGATTTTTAAGCGCCGCCCACTCTTCCGAGGAAAGGTTGGAAAATTTAGTGTTGCGATTGAATTTAAGTTTGTGAATGTCGTGACGGCATTTTTTGGTGAAAAAATCTAAAGAGGCAAATAGTCCCTCTGGGGGAGTCCATTTGGATTTGCGAACTAGAAGTGTTTCAAAAATATCTTTATAAGAAAAATATCTTTATTAGAAACGTCAGCTTTTAGAATCTCTGTACGGTGGCCAATTTACATTATCAACTCCGTTGATAAAACCAAATTTTTTTATACTACTTCCCCACCGACGCAGCACCACAGTTTCTTTAGAAACTACCCCTTCATTCATTTGATCAATCACATTTGGTCGTCTGACCATATGAAGTGTTTTCAGCTCTTGTTTGTGTCCATCAGGATCGAACTTCAGGTGAAGCGCTATGCTGCTTTATGCCAACTTCGATGGCTTGTGATGAGCTTGCCTGCTGCCCAAATTGTTGTTGTATTTGGGCAAGATTGGTCTTATCGGGTTGGAACTTAATAGTGAGGGGAACAATTTTTCGTTCATCTGCTGTGCCAGACAACAAACAATCCTGTTGGGTGTTGCACGTGCTTGGCGAGTCTTGCACGACCATCGTCTATCAGATCTGGAGTGGAGTTTTCTTTCAGTGATTACAACTTGCGATCGTTCTGCAAACATCCACGTAGCATGCAGCACTTTTTAGTGACTCGAGGATCCCCGGCCCGTTTTGCTGTTTCAAAGGGAGTCGTGCATTTTTGAGCAGTTTGTCTTCAGTGCTTGTATTTTTTCGTTTGTTCCTGGTGGCACAAAGTAACTTTGATGATTTTAAAGGACTTAAATCCTTAATTGAATTAGCGATTTTTTTATTAAGGAACCAACAAGTGAATGGTACACGAAATTAGGAGAAACTGTTGGTTGAATAGACAATATTTGTAGACATAATTATCTACCCAGTTCAAGTACTAAGCTCAACAAGTTGTTTGGCTCCACAAGTTTCAGTTTCCGGCCAGGTACCCGAATTCACCCAGGTACTGTTGTACACTACCATAGTTCTTTGGAAATTGAATAGCTCCTTGAACACCTGGTTGCTTGAGAAGAAACTTGATGTGTTTGTTCTCTACATTGGTGAATGCAGCCACTAACTGTCCATTGTGGATAAACTCCAGACCAAATCTTCTTTCAATTTAATCTTTGTTCTTCGCAGGGCATCAACAATGGTGTCCCTTGTAAAATGTTAGTTTAAAGAGTTTGTTTAAGTTATTTCCCATTTCATAGGACACTGTGGTTGCCAGATTCACTTTCAAACGTATCATGGAAATGTTAATCAATACCAGTGAAAAGTCAGTCCCTTGAATTGTTGATAGAAAATTTATTTAAATGCATATTGAAACATCAGTTGAGGAATATTTTTTTCCCACTTTGTGAACCTAACATACATTGCTGTCATTTGTTTATTGCTTGGTCATTCAATGTCTTGATCACATCAAGTAATTTATTTTTTAGGTATTGTGTATCTTTATCTAAAAACTTAACTGGTTGCTTTTCGGAGCCCTTTTGCGGCATATTTAGATAGGCAGGAAATGTTCCACATTTTATTGTAAATAGTTCTGCATAGTTTTAAGGAATATTGCAGCCAAATCTAATTGAATATGAGACTAAAATATGCTGTTTGACATTTTGTGAATTTAAAGAGTATTAATATTGTTTGCGCTTGTTTTAAAAGGCTTAAGGTTGGCACTCAAAAGTGTTCCTTCAATAATCTTATTCTGTAAAGATTACCTTGGGAGAATTGGATTAAGGCCAGTTTTTTCTTCTAGCTTCTTTCCCCAGTGCCCTCTGAGAATGGAGTTGATTTGGTTTTGCCCAATGTTGAAAGATGAAACAATGCCTAAACCAGCCAGCCACAAGGAATACTTCACGGTGCTTTTTTACAAACATGGGCATTAGGGTGCTCATAGGCATCTGAGCATTGTTTCGCATGCTTAAGTGTTATTATAAATAATTTATTTCTCTAACAGAGTATTCTTTTCCTGTTGGTCATTCAAAAATTGTTGGAATAGCTTGTTTGAGCTGTTGGATAGAGGCAGAACATTTGATGAGGCCCTCCTGGGGAGAGGAGTCCTTGTTCCCTTTAAATATTTGCTTGTGTTTCCTTGTTCCCCAAATTACTTTCAAACTTGTTCCCAGCTTTTTGATTCCTAAAATTTAAATTGGTTTTCTTCCCTTGTTCCCTAAAATATTTTGATATTGTTAAAAAAACCAGTGAGGAACATTAAATTTTAGTTACCTAATTTTGAAATTTTAGATACTAGCTATGTTATTCATTTTCTTACATTTTTATGTATATTTCTTTTTTCTTTAATATTATTTTGTGGAAAACCTGTAAAATAGCTTCAGCTAAGTGTTTCTACCCAAGTTAAATAAAGATTATGTATGTATGTATGTATGAATGTTACTCTGTTCCCCAGTTCAAATTAGCCATGTTATCTTCTTCCCCAAACCCCTGGGAGTGCCTCTTTGTTGATGTTGATTCTCTTATTGGCCTAATAGCAATTCACTGTTGAATTGCAAGACACAGCAAGTTTTTCTTTGGGATTGTGGGAAAAATAAATTTCCGCACAATGACTGCCCCTTCTAGATCTTGCTCTTTTCAGACATGAATCTCAATCAGCTTGTTTGCACCTTTCTGGCGACCTGCGGGAGGCAAGCTCTAGAAACTCTTCCTTAGCGAGCCTTCAGCTGAAAAACTTTCCAAGTCTGGCTTTCCGGTGTTAGGGGCCGAGGCTTTTGTGCAAAATTCATCAGCGGCTTCCTTTGCTGCTTCTAAAAGGTGTTCCTTCGGGCAATGGTTAGTAAAAGTTTTGTAGTGCTTATACAAATTTTCGCTACTTGAAAATGCATTTTCATACGAAACAAATATCAGCTTGACAATTTTTCTTTCCCGATACTCCATTTAAAATGCACGTGAGCGCCATTACTAACAAAGGGCCAGAAAACCATTTAAAACATTTCGTGGCAATTTTTTTGTCAACAAACTTGGGTTGTCGGCGAGCAGAATTCGAACGTAACCTGTTGTACTTTGGCTTTTATTTGTGCTTTTTCTAACTATTCTAAGACGAATTCAGGCTGGTATTTTCGAATCAAGTGTAAGAAGACGGCAAAACCGTATTGATAATGTATTTATTTGAGCTAACTTCGCGATTAAAGACTTTGACCGCGTCCTTTCGACAGGGTAGATCGACAATGTCACAGTTTTGACTGCCGCGCGCACTGCGGGCGCGGGTTCCGTATGCAAGGCTTAATCTCTCTGGAAGTATGAAAAAAAAAAAAGGTTCCCAAATATAAAGACAGGCTCTTTCGTCTACGGAAAATGCTACAGGATAACGTTTCCTGAAACGTCTCTGTTTTAAGCGGCCTACTGGATTTTGCGTGCACGCAAAAGGTGAAGTTGGGACCCAGCACAAAATTTGAGATAAAAGCAAAAGTGTTCCTGCAAGTTTTATTTCCGGTTCGCACGATTTTCCTTCTCTTTTGAACTTCCGGTGTTTGCACGCGCCACTTTTAAACAATTGCTGGGTGAGATTTCTCTTGATATCCAGAATAATCAAGGGCGAGTAACACTTACAGGGCGAAACCTTGATTATTCTGGAGATCACGAAAAAAACGAATTCAATAATTGTATTCTTATACATTGATAAAAAAGAAAATATTTGTCAATTTTGCACTCCGACTGCACTGCTTCTAGTGCAACTCACATTTCACATTGCAGGCCTGTAGAGGTGCTATGCATCCCACTATACCGCGGCAACCCCAAGTTTTAAAAGGTCGTCTGCTGTTGTTCAAATTTGATCATGGGATAACTGTTTTTGCAATCCGCGAGTGCTCCATAGTGTACCTAGTGATCATCTTTTATTGTACCACGTGATCGGCTATCACGAAAAAAAAAGTCGCTCCGTCTTCAAACTCGATCACGTGGTACAACACAAGGTGATCACTTGGTACACAAAACAGTAATCCCGTGATCAAATTTGAAAGCAGCAGACGGCCTAAAAAAATTCCTGGTTGCCCCGGTGTACTGGGACGCGTAGTAGATTAAGAACCGCGTATGCGTGTCGTATGTTGTTGTGTCACTATCTTTTATGACATGAACGTCTTAAGGACCCCCGTTTCGTTCAAAATCTCAATATGTTTTTGCGTATATACCTTTTGAAATGCGTAGGTTCTGGTGACAAAGTCATGAGCACTTAAGTCTTAACTCATTCTATTTGTGCATGGGTCCATTTTGATGCTCATTTTCGAGCCCCATGTCGATGGTTGGTGAGAATGAATTCATTTGTTGTGTCAACCACGAGTTGTCTTCCTCGTTTTGTTATTTTTGCTATAGTCAGCTAGTTCGCCATGTTCGGAAAGCGATTTTCTTTCCTATGCAGGCTTCTAGTGCGATGTAACTTGCGTATCTTTGTACTTACAGTACTTAGCCTGC
>OX421455.1:14187756-14197756 GCA_949126865.1 Montipora capitata | reverse complement strand
AAACCAGTACCTGGTCAGCGATCAACTTGAAAAAAAAACAAACAGCTGACCTTGGTGAGCTCTAAGCTTGAGCTCGGGATATGGTCAAGTGATACCGGTCAGCGGATACCTTGTTTTGACAGGTGTCAATTGGTCAAAAGATGGATGTCCAATATCAGAGATGTATGCTGTAAACTAGCATGATACTGGTCACATTGGCATACATAGAGGGGTGGACGTACGGACGTACGGACGGACGTACGTACCGACGGTAGATGAGGTCATGGCTATAAAACCAAGATTTCTCGCACCGATGGGTTACCATATTTTCTTAACAATGGTGCTCCGCGCGCGCTCCCCTATTATGGTTGTTAAGCCCATCTGAATCTTTCTTTCTTTCTTTCTATTTTTTTTCGTAACCTTTCGAAAGAGTGTCTCAAAAGGTCTCCAAGAAGCGCATCAAGGCATACGTCAAAGCATTGGTGCTGGAGTTGTGCTGCAACGGCAAGGATGGAGAGGATGTCGAGGTCCCGTGTGTGATTTGTCTTCCGTTGGGCAGCATCTAAAGTCCCGTATCTGGTTAGGGGAATAAGTGCTCGCCGCAGTCAACAAAGGGAAAAGTAAAGAAGAGACAATAATTAACCTGCGATCAAGCGTACTTTTCTTGAGACAGGGCGCTAAAAAGTACGCCTGATACAATTTCTTAACGAGTCGTCTGCCGCCCACTTGTCAAGAGTGATGTTATCATGTATCATGCTATAAATGTGAGCCAATCAGATTTTACCGGAAATTACCTGCACGCTGCGATTCAAGTAAAGACGCGACAAAAACAAAATAGCACTCTGGCTTTGATGTCTGCAATCAAAGCTATTGGTGCGGTTTCTCTGTTCAAACCATCAAGGAACAAAGAATTTCGAGATAAAATGGCAAAAAAAAAGTGTCGGAACGAAAATAGGATGCAACGTGACAATTGCGTGACGTGATGGACTGGCGTCACGAGAAACCGGTTAGGACCGGTAGAGCGAGCACGCGGAGAGAATAGGAAAAGAAAAAAACTCGTGGAGACTTAAGTTGTTAATAAACGTGTTGAAAAGTTAACCGGTGTGGAATAGCGTGAAGGAATCCTTGCATCACAAGTGGCGACCCTGCCAGGACACTTCAGGAGAAAAGGAGAGTTCTAAAACAAGCGACGAGAGAAATTCAAACACAAAGGTTTTTGCAGACCAAATGTCAACATGAGCGAGATCAAAACATTACAAGAGAAGATCGAAGGCAAACTGAAAATGCTTAACTTTACAGTAGAAGATACTGTGAAAATACTTGAAACCGAAGATGTAAAGGCCATCGAGAGACATGGGAACGCTTTAGAATCTATTATTGACAAAACGCATCAGCTTAAATTACAAGTTCAGGAGTTACGAATAGAAAACAACGAAGACTTTGAAGAGATTAGAAGTTGGTCCGGAAATCTGGAAACTCGTATCGGTAAATTTGAAGGGACTCTCAAACAAGTAAGGCATGTAGCTGCTGACATTAGTTCAGCCGAAGCGGAAAAACGCGAAGAAGAAAAACGGAAACGAATCTTGGATGAAGAAATCGAGTTGGAAAAGGCAAAATTTCAAGCGCGGGTGAAACTCGAGAAATCAATGAAAATGTCCCTGGAGGATTCAGAGAATTGTAGTAGCGTTGCAGCAAAACTACCAAAGCTTGAGATATCGAAGTTTTAAGGAACCTTTCTTGATTGGATGAGGTTTTGGAATCAATTTGAAACTGAAATTGACAAAGCCAAGCTTACCCAAGTAGCAAAGTTTTCCTACCTGAAAGAGTTACTGGTACCCAGTGTCCGCGTATCCATCGATGGACTCCCTTTTACAACCGAAGGGTATGAACAGGCAAAACGTATCTTAAAAACCAAGTATGGTAAATCCAGTGAGGTGGCAAACGCACATATGCAGTGTATTATTGGATTGTCCACAATTCATGGCGTGGATCCAACTAAAATTCATGAATTCCATGAGAAGTTAACAAGTCACATACAAGTCCTAGAGACCATGGGGAAGCGAGCGAGCAACGCTTGATAAGCTTCCTGACATTCGAGCAGACCTAGTTCGTCTTGATGATGACTGGCAAGAGTGGGGATTTCCAGAACTAATCGAATCGTTGAGAAAGTGGTGCGACCGTAATCCCATACCAAGTAAAGATCAGATGTATACAACACCAGACGGCGATCATTCAAACCGTGACCTACCAATCCGCAGTCCATCAAACCGTGGCCCACCTATTCGCAGTCCACCGAATCGGGGCTCAACTATCCGTGACACGTCGACCTGGTATCCATGAAATCAGCACCCTCGAAACCGCTATCCAACAAAGAAAAATCCTGCCTACCAAACCAAGGATGAAAGTGTGAAGGTGGGGCGTGTTTGTGTTTATTGCAATGGTGAAGAACACCGCTCTGCAGAGTGTGGGAAGTTCCCTAACATCTCCCAGCGCAGGAGGATTTTATGTGACAAGAAGTTGTGTTTTAACTGCACGGGTATGAGACATCAAGCGCAGGAGTGTCGCAGCAAGAATGCCTGTCAACGCTGCGGCAACAGACATCACACGTCTATTTGTGACAGGTTGCCTAGCAACAATCAGATGATGCTGGTGACAGGTGATCATGAGGGTTCGGTCATCTATCCAGTGGTGGTGGTGGTGGTCGATGGCATCAAGTGCAGAGCATTATTGGACACAGCGGCAGGTAGTTCATACGCGTCAGCAGCTCTAGTCGAACGGCTTAGCAAGCTTCCAACACATGTTGAACATAAACAGATAGAAATGATGCTTTGCTCTACAATCCAAAAGGTACGAAGTTATACAGTGAAGGTTGCAAGTGTCGATGGAGGGTTTGAGATGACGACAAAGGTCAGTAAGGTAGATAAGGGAGTATTACTCAGGGTCTCAAACCCACGTTATGAAGAACTGATAACCAAGTATCCTCATCTGGAAGGGGTAGTAATGGATGACAAGGATAAGAAAGGTGAATTGCCCATCCACCTTATACTCGGCGCCAGTGAGTACTCAAGAATCAAAACCGAGACGAAACCGAGGATCGGTAAACCATCTGAGCCTATTGCTGAGCTCACTATGCTAGGATGGGCGATGATGTCCTCTGGTAAAGAAACAGGCCTCTCTAACGCTTACTTGACGAAATCATCAACAGCAGATTATGAGCAACTCTGCAGTTTAGATGTCTTAGGACTCGAAGATAGACCAGAAACAGACCAGGAGAGCGTGTATGGTGAATTCATTGAGCAGCTACACCGAAGTGAGGAAGGTTGGTATGAAAGTGGGTTGTTGTGGAAGCCGGGTCATGGTCGTCTACTAACAAACGAACATGGTAGCATAGCAAGACTAGAAGGACTGGTAAGGAAGTTGCAGCGAGATCCAGACATGATTGATAAGTACGATGAAATCATTCAAGATCAGCTAAAAGAGGGGATAGTCGAGAGAGTGGAAAAGGAACCCAATGAGAGAGTGTTCTACATCCCGCATAAACCTGTAAAAAGGGAAACAGTAACAACGACGAAACTTAGAATTGTATTTGACGCGTCAGCTAAACCGAATGGAAACAGTCCTTCTTTAAATGAGTGTTTAGAGGCAGGCCCTCCTCGTCAGAACCTGTTGTGGAATGTACTTGTGCGTAATCGCCTCAAACCAATTGCCTTAACAGCAGACATCAAACAAGCCTTCCTACAGGTACGCATTAGGACTGAGAACAGGGATGTCCTACGGTTCCACTGGATCAAAAACAAGGACCCTTCCGCAATTGAGGTGTTGAGATTTACGCGAGCGCTCTTTGGGTTGGTACAGTCACCATTCTTATTGGCAGGAACATTGAAGTTGCACTTGGAAAACTTAAGGGAGAGGTACCCCTCAGAGATTGAAGAGATTTTGAGAAGTCTATATGTTGATGACGTCATCACCGGGGGCAGCACTACAGAAGAGGTCCAGGGCCTGAAGGAGACAATAGCATCAGTGTTCGGGGAGGCCAAGTTTACCATGCATAAGTGGAACTCTAACGATCCTCAGCTAGAGAGCGGGAAGGTTGTTTCCGTTGATGAGCAGCAGAGTTATGCAAAACAACAGTTAGGAGTTAAAGAAGGTGAAACCAAGATGTTGGGACTTTTGTGGAACAAGAGGGAGGACTTGATCGCTGTGGTTTTTCCCGAAGAACCTGTCGAGACGACGAAGAGAGAGATTCTACGATTCTTAGCCGCAGTGTATGACCCGCTTGGGATTGCCTCACCCACAATGCTGGTGGGGAAGTTACTGTATCGTGAGATATGTGAGAGTCGTCTTCCATGGGATGAGAAGGTATCGGATAGAATGGGGCAGGAGTGGTTGAAGTTTGTGAGGAGCCTTCCCAATAAGGTTGAAGTATCACGGAGCCTAGCAAGGTTTAGGGAGCCTGTTGAAGGAGTTGTATTGCATGCTTTCGGTGACACAAGTGGTTCTGGGATATCATCAGCAGTCTATGCAGTGATTATTCAAGCCTATGGAGTGAGCAAGGGATTGATAGCAGCAAAGTCAAGGTTGGCAAAGAAAAATCTCGCAATCCCAAGGTTAGAGCTGGTAGCAGCTCATATGGCAGCTAATCTAGCGGAAAACGTAAGAACAGCACTCGAAGGATACCCGATTACATCCGTTTATGGGTGGAGTGACAGTACTGTCGCACTTCATTGGATCAAAGGGGGAGGATCCTACAAGCAGTTCGTGGCCAACAGAGTTCACAAGATCAGTTCTAAGGATTTCATTGAATGGAGGCACGTTGCCACCAACCACAATCCAGCAGACATAGGGAGCAGAGGCTGTAATACAGACCAGTTGACTGGCATGTGGCTATCCGGACCAGAATGGCTGCCCAATCCAGAGAAATGGCCAAGAGACATAGTGACTAAACCTAACAAGGAGACGGAAACCGAGGCCAAACGCACCAAAGAGAATTTCGCTGTAGCTGTGGATGTGAGAGATGATTTTGATGAAGTGCTTGAGAAGCATGCCTTCTGGCGAGTGATCAGAATTAGAGCGTGGGTAACGCGATTCGTTCAGAATTGCCGAAGCAAGAAATCGAATAGAGTTAGCGTCCCCTTGACAACGGCTGAGACTGAGAAGCAGGTGAAGTGGTGGATAAAGCGTGAGCAAGAGCGATACAAGGTGACAGAGAAATTCCTAGAAGATCAACAGAGGCTTAATCTTCAGAAGAATGATGAGGGGATCTACTTGTGCAGAGGAAGAATTCAAGGACATTACCCTGTGTATCTGCCACCCAGAGTAAGCTTATCAGAGAAAATAGTGCAAGACGCCCAACTCTTGACTCTTCACGGGGGAGTAGGGTCTACTATGGCGCATGGTAGACAAGAATATTGGATACCTCGTCTCCGTCAGCTAGCGAAGACTGTGATCAACCACTGTTACGGGTGCACGAAATTTCATGCCACGAGGTTTCACAATCCACCCCATGGAAACCTGCCAGTGGACCGTACTGAAGGATCATATCCTTTCCAAGTAGTGGGGGTAGATTACGCTGGGCCAATAGCATACAAGGTTTCTAAGAAGTTGGAAGGCAAAGCATATATCCTACTGTTTGCATGCAGTTTGACAAGAGCAGTCCATTTGGAGCTACTAATTGACCAGACCACGGAAGGTTTCACCAAGTGTTTGAAAAGGTTCATTGCGAGACGGGGAAGGCCTACGAAGATCTATTCAGATAATGGGAAGAGCTTTGTAGCGGCGTCCAAATGGCTCAAAAGTATCATGAAAGATGAGAAGATTCAAGACTATCTGGCCCATCATAACATCCTTTGGCAGTTTAATCTATCTAGGGCCCCATGGTGGGGCGGTCAATTTGAACGCTTAGTAGGAGTTGTAAAGCAAGCTTTTTAGAAGGCTATTGGGCGGGCCCTTCTGATGTTTAATGAGCTTGAAGAAGTAATCCTCGATGTAGAGGTGGCTGTCAATAATCGTCCATTATCCTATGTTGAAGATGATGTTGAGCTTCCTGATCTGACTCCAGCCACCATGATGTATAGTCAGTCTAACCTTCTGCCGGGGGAAGATGCAGATGCAGTTGAGGATGTGGATCTACGTAAGAGAGCGAGATATGTCCGTCGGTGCAAGGACGTTCTTTGGTCACGCTGGACTACAGACTACATAAGGAGCCTGAGGGAGAGACACAATCTGAAACATAAGACCAAGGAATTGACCTTAAAAGTTGGTGATGTGGTTCTGATCCAGAGCGAGGAGCGCAACCGTAGGAAGTGGAATATCGGAATCGTTGTAAAACTTATCAAGGGGCGTGACGGAGTTGTGAGAGGAGCTAGGCTGAGAGCGGGGAAGTCATATTTGGAACGGGCGATCCAGCATTTATGCCCGATGGAGCTGTCTTGTGACGTGCGAGAGACACCGCCGAGTCAACCAGTACAGCTTAATCCTCGAGCTAGAGATTTCACTCCGAGACGAGCGGCAGTAGTAGCTGCTCAGCGTATTAGAGACATTGCAGAGAAAGAAGGCGAAGGGACTGTTCCTGTTACCCAAGAGGGACTATGAACTGTTAGAACTTTTAAACTTGTTACTTGTATAAGAGAGTTACTGTTGCAATTGTTTAAACAGCGGAGGTGTGAATATATTTGCTCCACTAGCGTGTATCAAATAGGGGGAGAGTGTCGGAACGAAAATAGGACGCAACGTGACAATTGCGTGACGCGATGGACTGACGTCACGAGAAACCGGTTAGGACCGGTAGAGCGAGCACGCGGAGAGAATAGGAAAAGAAAAAACTCGTGGAGACTTAAGTTGTTAATAAACGTGTTGAAAAGTTAACCGGTGTGGAATAGCGTCAAGGAATCCTTGCATCAAAAGCCCGAATTCTTCATGTCATCATCAGGCGCAATCAACAGTAGAATAAACTTTATTTAAACTCGAATATTTGAGATGCCAATAAAAGATGCTATAAAAATAGATATGAGGAAAATGGACTCAGCAGCTACTCAGCTATCATTTTGATAGAAGTGTGTTCAGATTGTTCAGCGATTCCGTAAACAGTGTCGAATTTCTCTGTCAAGCTCGGCTGATTCCCCGAATGTGGCAGCCCTAAAGTTCTATTTGGTTCTTTTTGGATTCTCGACTTGTTGCTTCCGAATATATTCCAAAGGACTTGCCACAACTACAAACGTGTTCGAGTTGGTGGAAGAAGAACGATGCATTTTCTTCTAGAATGTTCGGGCCTGTATTAGCACTATTGCCAAATCCCGTAGGAAGTACAACTGTAATGTCTTCTTTTACTCAAACCATTCTTCGGATGCATTCTCTCCGCTCTTCCTTTAAAGGTTTTTGAAAAACATCTGAAGTCCAAGCAACAGCAGCTGTAAACAGAGCCTAAACATCACTCATGTTGAAATCCTTCTCGGCGTCCATAATTTCATCAGCTGTTAACCGATTTACAAGAAGTATGATTTGCAATTCTGTAACCAACCGGAGCGAGGCTCCAAGAGCTCTATTGTTTTTCGGCCAATCAAGGTAAAGTCCAGATTCTGGACTACGAGCAGACGACTCGTCAAGAAATTGTATCAGGCGTACCTTTTCCCACCATGTCTAAGGAAAAGTACGCCTGATCGCAGGTTACTGAATAATTAGCCAGACAATAAATGCGGCAGACTGCGGCTTGAAACCGGAGAGGTGCAGTTGTCTACGTTTCTTTCCATATGCTATTTAATTTAAGCCGAGCACCGATAGATTATTAAAGAAAGCAGCTTCTATTCATTTTAGTCTTTTGGTTGTTTCACAAAAACTCAGTCATCAATGATTAGGAGACTCTAAAGGAAGTCAAGAGCCAAGGAACCCCGAGTGAAGGCGATTTACCACCCGCCAGTCTGATCAAAACCCGCAAGTCTGATCAAGTTACTCAATGCGTGCTTGCTGAAGGCCATGCTTTCGAGGAAATGCCCGAAATCGATGAAGCCATCATTTTGTACCGTGCACTATCAGGCGCCTATAACTTGCAGCGAACGAGTAGTAAACTTGCCATCAACTAGTTTTGTTATTTTTAGATTTATTTTCAGTTGCGCCCGTAAAAGACACATGAAACGTTGTTTCGTGCTAACAGCCACATGCGCAAGGCGTGCAAAAATTTTGTCCGGCTCTGAGTTTGTCTTACTGCACATACGTGGTAATCACTAAAAAGGTCCCTGGCTCTCGTGGAACTTGTGAACAGAAACACTCGGGCACAGAACTCCTGTATGTTACTTGAAGAGCCTTGCACTACTCTGTTTTTATTCAAACAACTTGTTGGGCTTTCCTTCCGTGTACTGACTAAATAAAGGAAGGAAGACAGATTAACGAAAGCATTTATTACAATTATTGATTTTGTTTTCCTTCTCTCCTCCGTTTTTTAATTTCTATTGTAAAACTAGGGACGGAATAATGAAAGAACCGTGGGGCCTGTTCGGGAGTCGAATCTGGGACCTCTCCCACCCAAAGCGAGAATCATGCCACTAGACCAACAGGCCTTGTGGTTGTTGGGGGGGGGCGTTGGATATGAGATGGTAAATAGTAGATACGCCTAAAATTCCAGTCTATCTGCGCCAACAGAAAAACAAGATGCAAGTCTGTGTCCAATGATTCCGAAGTGCTTATTCAGCGTATTGCTAATTTCCTAAGCCGGGATCATTTATCTTTTCCGCATTAGAACCAACTAGGTGACATAATTACTTTGCTTACCCTGAATCTTGAGCTCAGCCGAAATAATTTGATTTATCCCATTCCATTTTTCTTTACAAGTGTTCATATTTTAAAAAAAAAGTAATTCTTTTTACTTAATCGTGTGAGACAAGCTATCTTGTTTCCATCATAGTTTATAGTTCTCCTAGTCTGCAAAAATGCCGTGAATTCTTGTAAGAAGGACCATTTACTTTCCTTTCTTGAAAAGTAAAGTGCTGAAAACTAACATGCACACAAGAAAAAATAAGTACATTTATCATTGGTCACCACTAGCGAGCTTTATTAAAGCATTCCCAGCTTACAGCTTCTGTGAAACTAAGCAAGTACTTATATATCTAAATCTACCGGTTAGCATGCGTGTGCAACAAATATGTAATCTCAAGAAATCTCTTGATGTGAAGCCTAATGAGTGTTTTACACGATTGTGCGAGTTAAGCAGTTCGATTCATTGATGACCAATAAGATTCATCCCTTGATAGTAACAGTGGTCTCAAAAGTTCTGGGTACGTATCTTCATCTCGGACTATTTTTCCAGGTATACCAGCTCATTCCTTTTGGATCGGTCTTGCCATTAAGATACAGACCTTTCTGGTTGGATCTGTGACAACTGTGGTACCACCAGCCACCTTTATAGCTTGACGCACAGTTGCTGCCTGAAGTGTTATCATTATCGCGATCCTTGGTGGTAAACACTTAGCCGCGGTGACTGCCAAGGGAATCACCTGCAGTGCCTAATTGAAAAGAAAACGAATAAGTAATCAAAATAAGAATCAATTTTTTAACTTTTTTTAAAATTCTAAAAATCTTAAAACGCATTTGAGATTGTTTGTTAACCCTAACCGCTAAGCTGAGTCTGCAGTCTACAGTCGGTAGGTGTCAACCACCGCAATCCAGGTAAGGGGTTTCCACGCATTGTAGTGATTGGAGTAATCACTTATTTGCAGAGTTTAGTCTTAAACAACCGTTGTCTTAGTTATTGGGTTTGGTTCGTAAAGAAGCTGTCACTATACGTAATCACAAGAGTTTGCAAACCTGAATATTTCCCCAAACTCAGCTGGTATTTTGCTCGCTCGCTTGCCATAGTAATTGAGCTGTACTCGGTAAATGCTGTATTTCCATGAATGTCTTCCAAGTCCAAGTGCAGCTTGTTGTTGCTGCTTACAGTCAGGCGGTGAATCTTGTCCAGTCCAAGCCAAAACTCGCCATTCAGATTACCAAAGCCTCGTTTGTAGGCGTCCCAAGCGCGGAAGAAATCCACGGA
>OX421455.1:14142756-14175256 GCA_949126865.1 Montipora capitata | reverse complement strand
ATTAAACAATGTAAAATTTATGAAATCAAGCCGTTTTTGTTTTTAGCAGGCATCTGGAAATAAAGATCTTTAAGGAGCGAATTAAATATGAACGACGCATGCACAGGGATAAAGTAACCTAGGTAACATCTGAAATGGAAGATAGTGTAAAGTGAGCTGTCATGTCATTTCATTATGGTAACTCGTATTAGTTATCTAACTTGCTGTTATAAACGTTGTTGGTTAATCGAATTGAATATGAACGACTCATACACAGGGATAATGTAACCTATTAGTAACATCTTAAATGGAAGGTAGTTTAAAGTGAACGACGCATAAACAGGGATAATGTAACCTAAGTAACATCTCAAATGGAAGAGATTGTAAAGTGAACTGTCATCATTTCATTTTGGCAACTCTTATTAGTTATCTAAGTTGCTTTCACTATCGTTGTTGTTCAATCCAATTAAGTATGAACAGGGATAATGTAATCTCGGTAACATTTGAAATGGAAGATAGTGTAAAGTGAGCTGTCATATCATTTCAGTTTGGCAACTCTTATTAGTTATTCAACTTGCTTTCACTATCGTTTTTGCTCAATCGAATTAAATATGAACGACGCATACACAGGGATAATGTAACCTAGGTAACATCTCGAATAGAAGATAGTTTAAAGTGAGCTGTCATATCGTTGCATTGTGGTAACTCGTATTAGTTATCTAACTTGCTGTTATTATCGTTGTTGGTTAATCGAATTAAATCTGAACAACGCATACACAGGGATAATGTAACCTAAGTAACATCTTAAATGGAAGGTAGTTTAAAGTGAACGACGCATGCACAGGGATAATGCAACCTAAGTAACATCTTAAATGGAAGGTAGTTTAAAGTGAACGACGCATGCACAGGGATAATGTAACCTAAGTAACATCTTAAATGGAAGGGAGTATAAAGTGAGCTGTCATAAGTTTATTTTGGCAACTCTTATTAGTTATCTAAGTTGCTTTCACTATCGTTGTTGGTCAATCGAATTACGTATAGACAGGGATAATGTAACCTCGGTAACAATTGAAATGGAAGATAGTGTAAAGTGAGCTTTCATATCATTTTATTTTGGCAACTCTTATTAGTTATCTAACTTGCTGTTATTATTGTTGTTGGTCAGTCGAATTAAATATGAACGACGCATGCACAGGGATAATGTAACCTCGGTAACAATTGAAATGGAAGATAATGTACAGTGAGCTGTCATCATTTCATTTTGGCAACTCTTATTAGTTATCTAACTTGCTGTTATTATTGTTGTTGGTCAATCGGATTTAATATGAACGACGCATGCACAGGAAAAAATTAACCTACATTGTGAGTAACGTTTTAAATGGCGGAAGATAGTGAAAAGTGAGTTGTCACATCATTTCATTTTGGCAACTGTTATTGACTTTTCCGACTTGTTCTTACAAGCGTTAAGTTATTTTTCAGGTGCATGTAGCCTAAAGCGATCATGTTGTTAGTAAGTCGCATCCTCGGGGGTAAATTACAGGCGCGTAGCGTGGTCATATTTTTCGAATACGCACAAGTACATAAGATCTGGAAACAAGTAAACTGAGCGAAAAATACTGCGTTCATTATTTCTTTTTCGAAAAAGTTTTGTGAATACAAACAAAGAACAAAGCGTCTTGCCCTTATTTTGACTAAACCAGCCGCAAACACGTTGTTTTGGTTCTGGATCCTCGAGCATGCTCTCAGCAGCGTTTTTCGACGAAAAACGCTGCTAAAAAGCGCATGCTAAATACGCACGTGCGTATATGCGTATGGGACGCTACTCGTCTGAATTAACTTAAGTAACAAAGTAAGCTGTCATATTTCATTTTGGCAACTGTTATTGACTTTTTTCAACTTGTTCTTATGAGCGTGAAGTCATTTTTCAAGTGCATGTAGCCTAAAGCGATCTTGTTGTTAGTAAGTCGCATTCTCTGGGGTGAATTAACCTAAAACCCCGGCCAAACGATCGCAACATGTCAACGCAACATATCGCAACATTGTTGGGCACAACATATTGCGTGCGTTTGGCCACCGTGTTGCGATGTGTTGCAACATGTTGGGTGTTGTTGGCTCAAGTTTGAAACTGGTCAAATTTGAGCCAACAACGCCCAACATGTCGCAACAAGATGGCCAAACGCACGCAACATGTTGCGCCCAACAATGTTGCGATATGTTGTGTTGGCATGTTGCGATCGTTTGGCCGGGGCTTAAGTAACATTTTGATTGGAAGGAAAGTGAGCTGTCATATTTCATTTTGACAACTGTTATTGAGTTTTCTAACCTATTGTTATTAGCGTTATTATGTTGTTCGGGTGCTCAGTCTTAAGAGATCATATTAAAAGTTGCATTGAAATAAAGTTATCCTTTTTTATTTCCATTGTGTTAAACGAGTAAATGGAAATTGCATCTTATTTCTTGAAAGGAATGGTTATTTCGTCGCCATAGACCACTTTCTGTTACGTCACGTGCTCGAAAAAATTACAACGACTTCTGATAATTAACTTGTGGCAGTTGCTCCCCGATCACAAATCAATGGAAGGAATTTAAAATTTAAAACTAGATTTATTGCAAATATTTGCCTGTATTCATCTCAATGAACAGCACATAGTAACCTGGGTGGAAAAAAGAGAAGAGCTGAAAACCCTTTACAAAACAAATGCGATAAGACGAAGGCAGGAAAACTTTCCAGGAAGTCTGAAAATGAGACTAAGGTCTAATTGGAACACATTGTAGAAGGAAAGTACAACTGATGCCACGATACTTTGTCATCTGAAAAGAAAAAGAATAGAAACGGTTGAGCATGAATTAAAAGGCAAAAAAAGGAACCAAAGCGCTCAACAAAGCAACAACAACGCAACCAAAGAGCGAAAACAGCGCGACGACAGAGCAACAGCGCAACAACAACGTAACAACAGCGCAACAACAATGCAACAACAACGCCACAACAGCGCAACAACAGCGACAAAAACGCAACAACGCAACCACAGCGTTACAAAAGCGCAACAACAGAGCAAAAACAGCGCGACAACAGAACAACAACAGCGCGACAACAGAGCAAAAACGCAACAACAGTGCAACAACAGCGCAACAACAGCGACAAAAGCGCAACTACGCAACCACAGCCCAACAAAAGCGCAACAACTGAGCAAAAACACTGCGACAACAGAGCGACAACAGCGCAACGACAACGCATTCACAGCGCATCAGCGCAACAACAACGTAACCACAGCGCAATAAAAGAGCAAAAAACAGAGGGACACAAGCGCAATAACAGCGTAGCAACAGCGCGAAAACGTAACAAAAGCGCAACACTAGCGCGACAACAGCGCAATAAAAGTGCAGCAACAGTACAGCAAGGACGCAATAACAGCATGACGACAGCACAACAACAACGCAACAAGAACGCAACAGCAATGCGACAACAGTGCGATAAAAGCGCCTTGAAAGCACGAGAACGACGCGACAACAGTGCCACAACATTGCGACAATAGCGCGACAACAGCGCAAAAAAAAAAAACAGTCCGCCAACAATGAAACCGCGCAACAAAAGCTCGAGAACACGACAAAAACGCGATGTAAACAGCGCAATCTATTGATTATTCTTTAATTTACTAGCAGATTAGTTAAAAATCTGTAAGTCGCATTCTTTCGCAGAATTAACTGTAAGTTTTTAGCCAATAAGGAGGCAGATGGTGACTACAATGTATAATAATAGAAGCCTCTTTAGCGCGCTCTTTTGTCAGAAATCACGTTTATACGATGGTTACAAAAGTGCCCTACTTTTAGTTACAAAAGTTCCCTACCGTTACAAAAGTTCCCTGTTTTAGTTACAAAAGTGCCCTATTCTTCTGGCTCTCTCTCTCTCTCTCTCTCTCTCTCTCTCTCTCTCTCTCTCTCTCTCTCTCTCTCTAAGATTTTTCTCACAAAATGATCGAGGGGTGGTCCATAGGGGTCCATGGACCAGGACCACAAGGGTGGTCCATGGACCTAGGGTCCATGTTTTGTATACGTCCCCTTTACTATGAGTTTACTGATAAATCCATAAGAAAGCAAAAGACAAAAAACAGTAACGAACAATCTTTAATTCATTTTTCTTCACTTTTGAGGGATTGAGCAGTGAGATGCTCTCGACAAAATAAAACCTAAATAACAGAGCTCGAGTCTAAGACCATTTTCGGTTGTGCAGACAAATTTCTATAAACTTAAGCCTAAAAAAATATGAAAACAGAAACGTGGAACCCCTTCTTTTATCCAATAAAATATATTACAACGTCTATTTTAAGGAAATGACCTTAAAAGAAATGAACTCGAGGTTCGAATTGGATTCTGACCAACGGCCAAACCTAAACTCGTGCTAAGATTACACTCACTCGAAATGGTCTAATGGTTTAATCCCGAAAGGATCAAAGACCTCCTTTTTTTCCGTACCATACAGAAAGAAAACCTCACTCACATTTTCATTTTCACAGGTTATATAAATGACCATAAACAAAAACTTAATAATGAGGAGCTCTGCTTTTAGCCTTGGCTAAATCAATATATTAAATAACGTTTTGGTATCGTCAAAATTGACCAAATTTGTTTTCGTTTTTAGCTTATTGAACGGACAGCAATTGATCATCCCCTCCACACCTTATTCATCTCATTTGTGCTCGCAAACGTCGAGAAAGACACCAAATATTTGACAGCCCGAAAGAAAAATAGCGTCACTTCAAGGTTGACGAGAAATAACTCAAAAGAGGCTAACAGTGGATTTACAGAGGTTAGTCGTGCATTTAGAGGGGCAATGTTTACTGTATAAATAGATTTGTAGTTGAAGATGGCATCTCGGTTGTACTCGTAAAATCCTCGATTCGTTCTGGTGGAAACCGAACCAAGAACCTTCCAATAATTATTTCAGATGCTCTACCAGGTCCAGGTGACATATTTGTTATTTACCAGCTGGGAGGTCCGTATTAGGGAAAACTGTGCCCAAGATCTTATGGCTTTCGAGTAGTATCTAACACAGATTAAAGTTTTTCTCAGTATGAACCGACCTAGTTTGGTGTTTTACCTTATTGTTTCTTCTTCTAACACCTAACGAAATGCATGCACAATCGACCCAAGCAGTCAGTTACGGCTGCAATTATGACAACATTCGCCATAAACTGAACAATTTCTAGCGACAAGATAATATATCGTTTGAGTCCATATCGAAATTACGACTTATTAGGTTTGTTGCAACGGAGCGAGTGTACGTAATCGGCTACTCATCACACAAAGGATACCGCCCGCTCGCGGAACCTTTCAGATTGCACGATTTTGGTATTCCCGCACGCTCGCGCTCTGGGACAAAAATGCTTACTGCTAGCACTGAAATGTCAAATATTAGTTTTCCCCGGAATAGGCCATTTCCGAGTTATCATCAGCCACCTTTTCAAAGCAAGTTCAAGTACAAAGTCTTTGTTATGAAAATTAGTTTTTATTCATAACCTAATTAAAACTAATTACCATTACAAAAACTTATGAATCAGTGGTTTGATTGGACTCGGAAATTGCCTTTTGTTGTAAAGGAGATAGTTAGGATATTGGTCTAAGAGACAACTGAGGCAGGATTACAACCTGCAACTTCCGCGGTAACACCGCTGGAATTCACTGCCAATGATCTGCAGGAACTCCTGGGGAACCAAGGTCGCTTCTCCACATCGTCGATACCGCAGAACGGTGGGTCATTTCGTCTGAATAAGAACCTCCCGCAGTGATTACCGCCCCCATCTTCCCTCCCTGGAGTTCTTGTAGCGCAATGTGCAGCTTCGAAACCTGCCCAGGACTCTGATTGGTCAGTTCTCCTTTCGTCCGTTACTAAGTTATCATCTCTTTCCTCGTGAGTAGTGCCACTAATGTGTTTGAAGACAGTGTTGATTGTCCTTTTTTTTTTCACGGGGAATCATTAATTGTATCTCGTCAATTGAGTCAAACTCTGTGGTGTTGTCACAAAGCGGATCCATGCGAGGAAAGCCACTATTTGTTTCGATTTCACCTCCATTTCGTTGAGAAGGTGATGTAAAGCAATCGGAAATAAATTGTCGCCATTTTATGTTTTAGGCTCGAATCCAGACTGCTTGTGAACTGATTGAAAGAATTGGAAATCAGAGAGGAGAGCTTGTACAGAATATAAGACGCCTGTGTGAAGCTTATATCGAGTTGGCTTATATTAACGTGGCACATCTTAAAAACGAAAGAGGTACGATGATTTTACATCCTTTGAAGTGAAAAATGTTATTTGTTATAAGTTTGTTGAGATGGCCCGCAGAATGTACATCTGCCCCCTGCTGTTTAAACGCTGGATATTAACTTTATCCGGTGGATAAGTCACTATCCGACAGTTTCAATCTGTGAAAATTCTAGACCCTCCGCGAGGGTGAACTGGGTTGCCTGTTTGTACTTGTTACACAAAAAGCGAAGTTCCATATCACCCAACTTACTCTTGTGACGGATTGCTTTGAAATGTGTACTACGTTACGTTGTGGGTTTAATGCTAAAAAAACAAATAAATTTTCAGAGCACAGTGAAGTTAGATGTTCTGGTGTTAATTTCAGAAACACTTGTGGGAAGAGAATTTGACAAATGCTAGATATGATCAAAATACCGCGTATAAAACGATTTTTGAGTTGTCGAATACTTTTCGTCGTTAATTTTGATTGATGGCAAGATAATACAGAAAAAGCCATTACGTCAATCATAGAATGTTGTTGGGAAACATACAGAGTCACGTAACGCAACACAACGTGCCATACTCTAAACTTCTATTAAAAAACGACAGATACTTTGATCGCGTGTATTTCAATTTTTAAAAGCGATAAGGATGTATTTAGATTTGACAAGTTAATTGCTTTCAGTTAATTGCTTTTGAATGTAACGTTTTTTTTTTTTTTCCCGCGAAATTTGTTTTTCCACTATTCCGACTCAAAATATTATTTCTCGCTTCGTATTGCATCGTTTTAGTCGAAAGGTCATTTAACGATCTATCGGCAAATATATTTTTTGCAATTTAATACCTTCTGTCAAAATTTGCACATTAGCGCTTGTCAAAGTTAACATTCCAGAGCACATGAAAAACACCCGAAAATTTTTCACTTTCCCTTCGTCGAATTCTTGTGAAAAACACAGGAATTTTTCGTCTGAAGGAAAGCTTTTCCTAAATTCCTTAGCAATCACCATTTCAAGTTTCAGAGAAATCGATCCATCCGCAAATATTTTACGATTTTTTATAGCGAAGGTGATGAAAGCGTAATCTAATTACAGGCAGATTTGGGCCACGCAATACACGTATCCAGTCAAGTCATAAATATTTTTTCACCGAATAGAAACTTATTCCATCATAAGACAAGAACATCATTATAAAAGCTTATTCTACGCAAAAATAAAATATTAGAACTACAGCTCACTTTGATTTCGGCTCGACGGGCGATAGATTGTTGTCGAAATCCATTACTCGTCGCTTTAAGATTCCAGGTATTTGTATTTTCACCGCCTGCCTAGTTTATCCAAATGACTTTCCATTATTGAGCTCCATAAGGGTATATTTTGTTTAAAGATCCACTAAAACGCCATTCGCGTTACATGACTTTCGACGCCATTGCAGGCTAAGTTAATGATTCTCCTGTGTCCACCAGAGAAATCTACGCATTTCCACTACCCTCTCTATCCTAAGAAAATACGCGCAGAAGGCTCTATGCACAAAGCCACCACTTAGCAGGGGAGTGACAGGCAAGACTTTTACCGACACGAAAAAAAAAAAAAGAAAAAACGGAGAAAATTCTACTCATTCCTAGACTGGGTCGCCATATATGGCAACCTAGTAAAAAGTAAGTATTTTTCACATGTAACCGTGAGTGTACACTCTAAGCAACTGAATGGAGGAAATACACGGAGATTTGGTTTTATCAGATCAGATGGTTGATGGTTGAGTCTGAAGCAGTCCACTTGCCTGTCGCCGTCAAAAAGTTGGAAATTGTTAGTAAAGTAATAGCTTGGTTTGTAGTGCTATTTGGCATTAATATTACTCGTGATATTTCAAAATAATTGTTAAGTAAAATTTAACGAACCATTGGGCGAATAAACGCTGTTATTTGTTTGTATTAAAAACCTGAGAAATTTATGCAAAATGTTTGTTTTCGTTTATAGGCGTGCAAACTTGTCGTAAAATCTTGCTTTCTACCTAGCTTATCCAAACATTTAGCCAGTTCGATGTACTTTTTTTTGTTATTTTTGTTTTCTGAATTTTCTTTCAGCTCCTGAATCTCCTGAATTTGAAAATTTAGAAATCGTTCTGTAATTTTTTTTTAAAATAGCACTACGACGTCTCTCGGGTTGCCATGGAAACTGTGATTGTCACATGTAGGGATTTCGAAATTAAGCAGAAATATCACTGGTCTCGGGCAATCAAATTGCAGGCATTTCTCAGGTAAAAATATAACTGCTAGAATTACCAGTTGTCACGATGCTTTCACTGTTCACGTTGTCTCGTTGTGACATAAACGTTGCCCATGTGCTTGTAATTCTTTTAATGCGTCCAAGGTCCTTTCAACCTGCCTGATGTCACAATCAAAAGAATTTCAAATCTTAGGGAAGTACCTGTCCCTACTATGAATGTCAAGGTAAATAACTAATTTACCAACCTCGAATGTACAAGGTTTTCTTACGTCGAAATCTATAAAAATAAGATTTGTTTTAATCTATGAGACATGCTTCGATGTCGGTTTCAGAGATCATGTTCAGGTTACATAGCGTTCAACAAATTGTTAGAATTATAATAACTAAACGGAACAAAGAAAGAAATTGACTAAAAAGGAGTGAAGAAATACAAAGCTTAGACCAAAGGCATAAATGGTGGCCAAAAAATGTTCTTCTGTCTTTGTACTAATTAGACCCACTAGCCTCGTTAGCACGGACAAAAGAAATGTCACTTTAGAACGAGGCTAGTTGGTCTGATTTTCACATAAACAAAGGAATAATTTATTGACCACCATATATGAAAGTGGTCTATACAGCTTTACGAAACGCCAGTCCATTTTCTCTCCCTCACTTTGCCGTGCGTGGCTTAATGAACGCCTGCTTTGCAGACTGCAAAGCCTCACCGCAAGCTGTTGATTCAAATTGGGCTTTTCCTTATGCATAGCATCCTTGAGTTTGAGGTGAAATGTAATGGATTTTAAAGCAATCTGTATGCAAGATTTAGGACAAGATTCCGCCAAAACTTTCTAAATATTTAAAGATTTGACTCAGAAGGCCTGTCAAAGGAGAGATGTTTTCCTTTTGTCCTTTATCGGGGCGGGCAAGTCGAAACAAATGTTGACTGAATCAATTTGTTCTCTTTTTCTTTCCAGGTTGATCCATTATGTCGTTATGATGACCTGGTACATGTGGTAGCGTCCGATTCAAAGTTCTGCCTTGCCGGGGGTGTGAACCTACCCAAGATCATCTTCTATGTTGGATCTGATGGCGTCAAACGACGGCAGCTGGTAAAGGTAAATGAGCCATTGCCACAGTCATTACATATAAAATAGCATTAAGGGCATGACTCGAAGCAAAATGTTAAAAATGTTCCTATATTGACTGTTATGTGGCGTTGTCCAGTCGTAAAGCTCGGTAAAGGATATTTTCTACTCTCCTTTAATGATCCTATCACAAGGCTCGAAATGATTTCTCTGCTGACGCCGGTCAGGTGTCCGCTCAAACCTATTGTTGGTCGGACACAGCTCATTTTTGGCCGGACAAAATATCCATTACGCCATCTTTTTATTTCTCCCTTTTCCCCGCATAATGTTAACCTATCGAACAAGTGCATTTTCTGTGCCTTAATATTCCGGACATCAAAGATTTGACCGGACAGAACCTATTTTTTACCGGACTGACATTGCCGTTGACCGGCTGTTATTTCGACCCCAGCATGCAGCGTTGCTTGCGGGTGGATTTGTGATAGATTGAGTGGTATGCAACACCGCTCCTCTCATCAGAGTTCTGTTATACAGCGAGAACTTTACCCCAAGTGACATAAAACGCAACCTCAATGGCATGACAAGACGTAACCACTTCATATGAATTGGTATGACATAATATTGGTGGTTCTAACTTTGAATCGAAGTGACATTCAAAAATTTGTCATGTAGTCTTACTTGAAGTGGCATAAAATGCAGTGTTAGTGACCTGGTGACCTGGTGTTAGTGACCTGGTGCATGACTTGACCAATTGACTTGAAGTGGCATGACGCGACAAAGCATAATTGCATGACTCGAAAAGACAAGTGACATTAAATACAGGAGACTTGAAGCGGCATGACGTGACAAAGCATAATTGCATGACTCGAAAAGACAAGTGACGTTTCATACAGTTGGCTGATTCAGCAACCGAATGGGAACGTCATTTCGGTCAACACTTATGGCCATCCTTCAAAATGATTTGATTTGTGTTGATTTGATTTGATTTCCTGTCTCCCCAATTAGTAGAGCCTCTTTGCTCGGCTAAATACACTTGAGACATAAATAAAGTGATTGTTAATATCATTATTATTATTATAATAATTATTATTATTATAATTATTATTATTCCGTATATATACGTAACAATTACACCACGCGGTATCCCATCTTACCGTTGTAAAAATCAATGAAAAACAGGCAGAATTAGAGCTTAAGTTCAACAAGAAGTAGCGTTTCTGAGCAAGCCGCGCTGATCTACAGTAGTTAGGTCTACAAACCACTTTCAAAACGGTTAGCTTTCACTTGTTTTGCTGGGTACCACTATGCCAATAGTCTAAAAAATCCGATTTTGGGAGAGCTTGGTTCGTTAGACGAGTTAATATCGGAGGCTGTAATGAAAAACCATCGGTCTCGGTTCGACTCTCTGCTTCACCGATTCTGAATCTTTTCTGCATGTTTAAAATGTTTGTTTCTTTGAAGTAAATTGAAGTTGTACTTCTTGTAAGCTGAATAAAAAGGGAAATGTTAGTTCGAGGGATGGACATGAGTGTTGACCCAGAAAAGAGTTATAAAACCTTTCAGGAACCGGCCCCTGAAACACAAAGCCAACATTGTTGTTCTCAACCCAGTTTCTCATCTGGATTCTTAATGCGCGTGCGCCGTCTTCATCTGATGATCTGACATTCCCATTCTCTCGCTAAACCAGCCTCGTGTCTAAGAGATGACATGACTACAACAAGTTGTTGTGATTGTCAATTGCGCAGGGTAGAGACGACTTGCGCCAGGATGCAGTCATGGAACAGGTGTTTGGTATGGTAAATCAGTTGTTGATGAAGAACTCGGAGACTAGGAAAAGAAAGTTAAAGATGCGAACTTATAAGGTACGTGTTTGGAGGAGCGGTTCAGAGATTCATGAGTGGAAGAAGTTAGCCTGGCATGTCATTGTATTTTTTATTCATAATGCGCAAATTGACTGGTTATTGCATTACGTTCTGGAGGCGACTGAAGGATTCTTCAGTATTCAAATAACCGTTTCATTGACGGAGATTTTGCACTGACAAATAACCTCAGAAAACGTCAAGCAGACACATGTCAATCTTGCTGAACGGCCAGCATGCATTTTAGTATAGATTAATAATATATAAATAAATTGTAAAACTCATAACAGTTGGATAAAACCGACAGCTAATAGGAAGGCATGATTTAGTTTTCGGGTAGATTCCTTTAATTTTTAATATACTCGGCAAAATATCACGTTTCTATTATCATTGGCGCATAATTCATAAATTTGCTTAAGAGTCTTATACGGAGGTTGCTATGGAAATAAAAGGGAAGTTCCAAATTTCATGAGTATATATGCATTTCATGATTTATACATAGATAATCACTCGCGATGTTTTGAAAGATCTCAAATTGAATACGCAACTCGCCTACGGCTTGTACAATTTTGAAAACTTTCAACCATTTCCTACATTGAAACTGTAATTCGGTACAAAGGAGAAATAAGCCTCCTATATTACACATTCGTACATCATTGTAACAGATCTTTCGCTCAAAATTAGATTTTTTGCCTGAACTTACGATTTTTTCCGACTAAGTAGCCTTTGATTTGCAATTTAGTAACTACAGGTAAACAAGATTTGCATAAGAATTTGAGAATGTGGACGCCATCGAAAAATTCCAAATTTTATCTTTCATTCTTGCGAAAGCCTAAGGATGGCAAAGAAAAGCATAAGTTTAAGCCTTTGGTTTATTCATTCCTTCTCATTTCTTTGCATTCCAAGGTTATTCCTTTATCCCAGCGCAGTGGAATAGTTGAATGGTGTGAAAACACTGTTCCGTTGGGTGAATATCTGATTGGTCGGCCAGGAACCAAGACTGGTGCGCACTCGCGCTACTATCCTGAGGACTGGACATCACTTGACTGCAGGAATGGGGTTAAGGTACCGCTACATGTTACTTTATTCTGACCGCATGAGCCACGATCGCATCCTTCGTAACAGTCCATCCCTGAGAGACCAGAAAAATAAGGTCTAGTCAAGTGTTTTCTTTTGTTAGCTTACATCTCGGCTTTTTTCGTTGTTTTTTTACAAGCAATAGTGGCCTCGTGCCCTCCTTTTAAGTGCTACTGTGATTAAAAAACAAATTTCGAAAGCATATTTGCTTAAAAACCTTTTGACGAAATTTTAAACTTTTATTTCCAGCAGAAGGCTGTTTACTTTCGTTAGAGGTTACCTTTTACTAACTTAAATATCTTTAGAGATCTGGATCGAAAAAAAAAGGTGGCGTAAAAGACACAACTGATTAAGAATGCTATGCGTGTTTACACGATTGATCTATAGAGTGCAAAACGAAAGTTTCGGGCTTTTAGACTCCTAAGATCGTGCTTAGCATAGTTTATACGTAAGTTGCATTCACACTTACTGCACTCTTAGCCGCGTGGGTCTTTGACGTTATTTCTTCTCGATCGATCGTAAGCCAGACAACAAGGAAACAGCTTATTTTATATTCGTTTTAGCTGGGTGATCAAGCTAGAGGACCACGATACGAAGTTTATCAGGCAAGTGTGCTTTAAGAGGCGAAATGACAATTTAAATTTGTCATTGAGTTATGAATGATGAAAAAGTTAAATCATAAAAAAAGGTTCCCAAAAGTGATCTTTGATACCTAAGGGTACATTTCCGGGAAAAATAAAAAAAATCTCATTTTTTCACGAAAACTGAGGTGTACCCCCGACTTAAAGTGGTACTATGATCAAAAAATCATTCCTTTTTTCCTTCAGACTTTGAAAGCGTGTTCGCTTAACACCTAACTGACAAAATTTTGCGCTTTGAGTTTTATCCAAAGGCTGTTTGTTTTGAGTGTAAGTTTTGGATTTCACGGTCCGCCATTACTCACGTTCAAAACTGGCCGATTGGACCTCAGAGGGTTGGATCTAGAGAAAATGACGTCATTTACTCACTAGCTTAAAATTTCAGCGTGTAAACGCAATTTATTATATATGCAAAACACGTGTTTAAAAGTCTGAAAGCCTGAAACTGCCGTGCTGCATATTAATTTGGCCGCGTACACACGCATTGCATTCTTAAACCAGTGAGTCTTTGATGTCATTTTCTCCTCGACCCAGCTCTCTCAAGATTTTAAAGTTAGTAATGGCGGACCAACAAATAAGAAAATTCCAGTTAAAATAAACAGGCTTCTTTTTAAAATCAGAACTTAAAACTTGGGTCAGTTAGTGTTTAGTTAACATAGTTTTGAAATCCAAAGGAAAACAGGATTTTTTTTTTTTTTATCATAGTACCACTTTAAGGTCATCCAACATTAAAAATCCTTAGGACTCCACCATGTCCACACATCGTCTACTGCCAATGCATAAAACACCTGTTTTCAGATCGTTTTGTTCGTTATGCGTCAGTCAGTCGATTTCGCGGGCTTGGCATCTGTTTCAACCTCTTGTTCTCTAGGCTTTTCTCCGGTGAGAGTAGGACGAAGAAGGTTCTGGGAACGAGGTTGCCTCTATTTCATTCCGGTGCATGTTTATCCGTTCCAAGCGTTATTTTCCTGCGCTTCGCGCAGGTGTCATTTTTACACACACGTAGCATCAACTCAAATGTTTATGCTTCTTCACTGATAAATAAAGTAAAGTCTTTAGGTTAATGGTTCTCGCAAAGTTCATATGAAAACACATGAAAGGCGCCGCTGGCAGTTTGATCCTGAAGCACGGCCCCGAATCACATGTAATCAGCTGCGAGTCGATTTCCGCTTTCTTCTGGCTGGAGGCTGTGCCAGATGATGCAAATTCTTCGGCTTTAGTTAGGCGTTTCGTATTTCTTGAACTGAATTGAATGTTTTCGTTTGTTTTTAGGAGATAATGGAGCATTTCAAACCAGTGTTCCGACACTTCTTTCTTGAGAAGTTCCCAGATCCTGAAGTGTGGTTCGAGAGAAAACTAACCTACACAAGAGGAGTCGCCACTTCGTCCATAGGTGACAATGCATTTTTGAAAATGGTTTCGGTTTCAGTTTCACCAAATCATTGGTGAAAAACTGAATACACGCACAATTTTCTCAACCAACGAGGGTAAATCATTGTGGCCAAGAAAATTATAACGTTTTTGAAAATGGCTATGTTGCTTTAATGAAGTTCTAGTCGCTTCCGAACGCGAATGATTACAATTATTATATAACTTGACGCGAGATATGAGGTGAGGAGAAAGGAGGAGACTGGATGAATGAATTCCTGTTTCCTCGTTGAATGACACAGATGAATGGACGCAATTGCCAGGTCATGTGATCATGGCAGCACATGTAGGGGGTTGCCGCCATTGGTTAATTGCCCAACCCTTGAAAATTGTGCTCAATTTTTTGTGATGGTTATTAGTTCTACTTAGCTTCTACTTAGCATAAGAATAAAAACTAATTTTCAGAAGAAAGACTTAGCACTTGAACTCGCTTTGAAACGGAGGCTGATATAAACTCGGATATGGTTCCCTATTATAATAGAAGAATAATGATAATAGAACTTTATTTTCACGCGATAATATTAATTTTTAAAGCTAAATAGCTTGTGGGGTCGTGCACATATGAAATCAAATCACATTACTACATATCAAATCATATTGGTTTTTGAGGAAAGGGGAAAACCGGAGTACCCGGAGAAAAACCTCTCGGAGCAGAGTAGAGAACCAACAATTTCAACTTAGTACATAAAACGCCGGATCTGGGAATCGAACTCGGGCCACATTGGTGGGAGGCGAGTGCTCTCACCACTGCGCCATCCTTCCTCCCCAGATGACTGGTTAAATAATATGCTAACAGCAAATTCCTCAGAGATTAGACAAGTGATATAATGCTCTATGTGAAACATAAAAACCCTATTTGTCAGCAAATATTTTTTCTAACAAGTTGTCTACAAGCTTATGACATTATTTATCCTTCGCTGGGGTCATTTATCTTGTCACAAGGTTGCCATCGTTGATTTTGTTTGGCAAATTATTCCTTTGTTTTCACCGTTTTCAGCAGCTTTCTTATGGTTGTTACCATATCGCACATCATAATTTGGAGAAGCGGTCTTCGCACTTGTTTAGTCACTTTTCTAGTACAGAACCTGCAAAAATTCAGGTGACCTCAACGAAATTCGAACCCTTGGCCCCTGCAGCACACCTGCAATGCTCTACTCAGCAGTGAAGCCACTCTGTTGGGGGCAGGTCAATTGGCTGGGCCAAGAGAAAAGAGGGAATTTAAGAAAGGACTACGGCAACGACAGCGGCAGACAGCAATAATAGCGAGCTTAAAGCAATGGCGTTTTTGAGCGATGGGCGGCAACCGGGAGTGGAAGATTTTCCCTCTTAATCTTCTTTGACACAGCCACATTAGTATTGCTGAAGGCATTAACTGTAATTGAAACGATTTGCTCGAACATTTGAACGAAACCACCACCCAAGAATGCAAAAAGTCCACATCCGCTTGTCGTCCGTCGCTCAAAAACGCTATGGCTTAAGCTCGCTAATATTGTTGGAGTAGTATAGGAGTTGGGGGTACGAGCACATTTTTTGCAAAAATGTTCTCTTACCAACCCAACTCTATACTACTTTCCATATAATGGCTTCGTATTTTTGGTCTCGTATTTTTGATCTCGTATTTTTGATCTCATATTCTTGGAAATCTATATGTTTTATATTTCTGCGAATCTATGCCGTGGCGAGGTAGAATGGATCCAACGCCAAATTTATTTTGGAACTATATGTTTTTAAAAATAATATCTCATATAATAGTATAATGAGTTGTAAAGAAATACATGAAGAACTTGTCAATATGGAAGAAGTGGTCTGTCCATTTTGTGATAAACAAATAAGCAAGCAATCAAAAAAAACAGATCAATGTTGTGATCAGCCAGAGATAGTGAAAGATAACACTATAGTTTGCAAAAAATGCGGAACAGTTCAAGGTTATACACCTTTAATAGAATATGTTGATTTTTATCAGAATAAACACAGATTCCATCGTAAAAGTGTTTACCAAAGGAAATATCATATTGAAAACATAATGAATAATATAGCTGTAAAAAATGGTTTTCAGATAACCATGAAAAATAGAGATAAGATATTGAGAATTTTTAATGAAATTGGTAAGGTCGTAAAATCTGTGAATATAGACAGAAAGCGTATGATTAACATAAATTTCATTTTGAAACAAATATTTAAAATGCTTGATCTTCCTTTTGAAAAGGTTAAGACGAGTAAATCCAGAAAGACACTTCAATCATATGAACTATTTTGGAAAGACATCCTGTCATTGACATTTAATAAAATTGATGAAATAGTTAAGGAATGAATTTGTCGTTGTATTTAGCGTAGAACTTATCAACACTAGGACAAACATCAGTCACAAAATCATCTACATTTTTTAATTCTGTGTGAAACGATGGTTGAAAATCACCGCTTCTCAACATGTCTTTTATTGAATTCAATAGATGTTGATAACTTTGGTATGCGTATGTGCAATTTTGTATTTTAAGATCCAGTGATTGGAAATCCATGTAAGACTTGATTAAAAAAGCACAAGTGCTTATTGCTACTAAGGCTATACCGCCAGTTACAACAGCACTAATAATTCCACCAGTACCAGTTAGGACAGAAATAGTATTACCAATAAGTTTGAATTTTTTGTAGCGTTTAACAGCCTGTTTGTAAGCCCAACACTTTCTATGGTATGCCTTATAATAGCTCTTTAGTTCATCAACTTGATCTTCTGTCAATCTGTCTGAAATATGGTTCCAGCTGAATATTCTCTTTTTTCGATCTGCCATATATATAGTTTAGATTGTCAATCGTTTGAATGCACAATAAATGAGTCCCGTCAAATGACCAAATAACGGACTTTTTTTGATGAAATCAGGCACATACCTATTAATGCAATATGTGTAACCATTGCCGTCATGGAATCTAGTGTAAAACCTACCAAATGCATCATGAAGTATAGCGTGATTGGAAAATACATTAGACCAGCCGAACATGAATTCCAATAAACGAGTTAGTCTGCCGCTTCCTGGTCCGATAAAACCCAAAGAATCAGAACCCTCGATTTCAAGAATTTCATATATGGATATGTCTCTCTCAAGATAATAAAAATGCACATATCGGTAAACAAGCGCTGATTTTAATGTTTTGTCATTTATATCTGGAAATTGTTCTTTTGTACTTTTGAAATTGTATCTCACATATTCAAGCAATAATTTGATAAACATATGTACTTACGTTATATTATATCTTTGCATCAATACAGCATGATGGTCTAATATCGTTTTTTTGTCAAGAATGAAATCTAAATAGACACAGAAAAAAGCTATATTGCCATTCAAAGGAGCTACGTCGGTTGTAGGATCTAATCCACCAAAAACTGTTGTGTTATTTCCTGTTCTATTGTCAGCGGTAAAATCACCCATATGCTTTCTGTTCCAATATATCTTGCTTTTTTCTGTCTTGGGAGACGATTTATTGTCCCAGTGAACTGACAAGCAATGCCATTTATTCAATTCACCAAGATCATTCTCACTGTAATCTCCAAGACTCAAAAAATCATTCAAACTTGATGCAGGTCCTAAATAAACACAATTATGTGCCGAATCAGCCCCAGAAATCACGATGTTACTGCCTGAATGAGCCACAAATTTATCATAACCCAAATTATCATGGCCGAATAGTCCATTTACCCAAAAATTTGGAGAATTGCTTGAAGTCATCCTGTAAACAATAAACACATTAACCGCATCATTATTCAAATCAACCTGCGATATCATTTTTTGTGCACCACTGAATTTGAGAAAATATCGACCATTGTGTTTTTCAGCTTTTGTGCATAGCAAAGGTCTCTTTGGTGCATCAGTTTGTGTAGCATCACTTTCTTCATTACTCTTGTCATATATTGTTTCTACTTTTCTTGTGGAACTCATTTTCACAGTAGATCCATCTGCTCTGTCCATTTGATAAGTGCAACTAGAATACATTCTGAGATATTCACTAACCCAGAGATCCAGAAATGAATCACGTACGATGTCACTGACCTGTGATTTAACTACAGCGTGATTGTCATCTTCTGCCTGCTTTATCACAATGTTTTTGCTACTTTCAATGTGTCCTTTGTCATTAACAAAAAAATCAGGTTGATCGATGAAAACAACGTCAGAAGGATATTCAATTGTGTATTCTATTTTGTTACCGTCCTCATCGAGAAAATGAGTTCCATCTTCATTTTCAACGTATAATGCCATATATTAATGCATCACATTATTTTAATATTCATAAGGCTTATAATAGATCACGAATTGATATACTCTGTTGTCTCCAGCACCATTGTGCGTCACATAGTAGTTTTGGTGATCTTCATATCTGTGCACACCTATATCAATTGTTCTTCTTGTTGAAAGATCGATGTTGTAATGGAGAGTTAGGCCATGATTATTAACAATGTTCAACTTATGATTAGTCGACGTGGGGTATGTTTTTTCAGCATGTAATAAAATGTTCACGACGTACATTTTAGGCGTGTTGAGAATAAATCCGGATGTTAAGTAAAAAGAGTATTTTGATTGCCCAGGAGTTCTAACCGTTTTACCCCAATAAAAATGTCCCGAATTTGCAAGAAACAGGTACCTTTTATTGACAGCATCTGCTGGTGTTACGGGTGGCTTGAGATTCGTTATTTTGTTATTGTTCATATCAATCGGAACATGCATTTGAAATTGATTGTTTGCAACCTCATACACTTTTTCGTAATCATATATTGTCATGTCAAGATCCGATTTGGCTTCACCTTTGATGCCATATATCAAAACAAAAACTGGCAATAGATGTGGGCTATTATTGTCAAAATTGCTTTTGAAATTCACATACAATCGTCTTTGAATTGATGGAGAAGTACCGTCAGGACTGAGATTCAGGATCGTTCTGAGATATTTGTATTCTGAATTCACTTTTATGGTTGTTCCTGAATCAATGTTCATGTTTAGTTTTTCGAATCCAAGTAATGTACTTTCGAATTCGTAACTGTAAAAAGGAGATTTTTGAAAATATGTTTCAACGCAAACTGTGTATTTGTCAGATTTGTTATCTCTGTACATTTTGAAAAGGTTGAAATCGAAACGACCTTTATATTCATCGGAACCATCGGTAGTTCTCCAAACCTTCATTGAAAACGCTTTTTTGTTTATTTTATGAGGCATGTCATCAAAATCGATCAATTTCGTGTCTTGAATGCCAACACCTTCAGTGAATTCTCCTTCATCCATTGCATAGCTTAACACATTTTTTCGGTTTGTATGTGTGCTTATATGACTTTTCGCTATTTGTTGGTCTGTATATTTATTATTTTCGGTAGAAACAGTTGCAATACCGTCATTCACTTGCTTCAAAGTTATGGCATCTTGATTATGTGTGGCGTTTCCGAGATTTATTATTCGTTGATTGTTCATGTCTAGAACAGAAGTCATTACACCGCTTCCATCCAATTTCAATGTTTTTCCAACCTCGGAATCGACATAAGCTTTGTTAGTCACATCTCTGGCACCGGTTGGTTGTCCACAATTTATTATTTTATTCAAAGACATATCCAAATTTCCAGTCATAGACACTGTACCATCTCTTTTCAAATAATCAGACAAATCTATGTTGTTAACATGTGTTACGAAATATCGTTTATTTACAACATCAGTTTCACTGATGGGATTTGCGACATTGATTATTCGTTTATTGTTCATATCCAAATTTCCTGTCATGGTTTGGCTGCCATCTCTCAAAACGACAGTATCAGTATTTGGTTTTTTGTCAAGTTCATCATTGACATATTTACGGTTTACAGCAGATGTATCATTTTCTACGTTTCCAATACCGTAAATTCTATTGTTATTCATCCTGATATCACCAGTCATATCGCCACCACTTTCGTGGAGATATTTGTATAATTCATTGTTTAATTGAGTAAAATTGACAGCATCTGTTCCACTTGTAGCCTCTTTGACATTGACTATTTTATTATCACCAAGATCAAGATTGTTTGTAAGAGCAATTGATCCGTCTTTTTTTAAATAATTAGAAAGTTCTGTTTTATTGGCTTTTGGTGCTAAACCAGTTTCTAATTGATGTTTTGTTATAGCATCACTATTGTCAGTTCCTTCTGCAAGATTGCTAATTTTTTGATCTTTCATGTCAATCGGATTTTGGGCTTCTATTTTACCGTCATTAGTATTTAAATCAAAATAAAAGTTATGCAGATGCAAACTACTGACGGCATCGCTAAACCCATGCCTCGCAGGAGCAATATTTTCAACACGTCTGTTGTCCATATTAATAGCTCCTAACATCTTATTACTACCGTCGACTAGTAATGCCTTATTATCGACATAACTCTTAGTGGTTACATCGTTATTTGTTTCTGGTGAAGCAACATTCCTTAGTTTTTTATTTTGAATATCATAATCACCGGCATCAGTGAGTTTAAAACCAACACCAGGTAATCCTTTTACTATTTCAATAATTTTTTCATGTGAAAATGTGTCTTCAGGTAATTTACCATTTGAGTAACTCATATGTAATTTAGTTATACAATTCATTTATATTTTTTCATCAAAATTCTTCTTTACTTGTTTCTTAGGTTTGTCAATGTATATAAAACTGAAAGGGTCTCTAGTTGCTTTCTCGTATAATTGTTTGGACACATTGTTTTCACGACATATGAGACTTTTTTCATTGGTGCTCGGAAAATCATAAATGACAAAATGTGAGCAGTTAAGTCTAATGTCTTTTGGTGTCTTATAGTAGCTTTGACTCAAATATATAACAGAGCAGTTTTTATGTCTCCCCTGTAAAAAATAGTCAACTAATGGTTTTTGGTTTTTATCACATACGAAATCGTCGAATATCACAATTTTTTGATTGTCACCATTGAGATTTTTTACAGGAATTATTTTATCATTGCTTGTTTCAATAATATTATAACCAACTTCTTTACTCCATGGTTCGAACTCTTTCACGAGATTCTGGTACTTTGACTGCTCTAAGTTTTTAGCATAAAGGTGTATTTTGTCGAAATACAACAGATTGTGAATCATATGCATAAGTGTGTTTGTTTTTCCCGAACCAGAAGGTCCACAAATGAGCATGCGGAAGCATCGATCAGGCATAAAATCATGTAGTTGTGTGAAGTTTGTGACAACATCGTCGCCAGTATCATAATTAGGTATTTTCATTTATATCAAATCGTTACATTGTTTTGATAAAATGATGTAGTTAAACATGGTGTTTAACACGGTGTAAAACGTTATTTTTTATATATAATTTCCATTTTTATGTAACGTAACAATATAACAATAAATGAGTTTACTCAAGTGGAAAGAACTCGCAAAGAGTAAATCTGAATTAGGGGACAAGATCAATTATGTCCATAATGCAATCACAAAACATGATATCGATCAGAAGACCAGTCAACAGGGATTTTCAAAAGTATTTAAACCAATTACAAGCAAATTAGATGATGTTATTGATAGTAATCAGGTTTTAAGGTTGCCAAGGAAAAAACGACCACTGAAGAAAGGAGAAGTTCCTGATTACGGCATTGATATAGAGGATGAAGTTCCAGATATGAATCTTGGTGATCTATTTGAACAACCTGTTTTACCACAGCAAGAAAAACAACTAGTGCCAAAACCGCCAACATATGAAGAATCTTTACAAGATATTCTGGAAGGAAAAAAGGAGATGTATGTTGATCCTAAGTACTTTCCTGAAAAACCGGAATTGCCGCCAGAATATGATGATGATGAGGAGTTAGATTATGGAATAGCTGATGAAGATATGGAAGATGAGATATTGAATGAGTGGGATGTACCAAATTATGACACAGTTGAAAAGACACTCAATCAACAAGGAATGAATGACAAAAAATCCCAAGCATATCTTCGTAAAATTTTAACACAAACTAGAATGAAAAGAAACAGTTTGAGAGGTTATAAAGCACAGGTGACAAAACAATATAACAAGGGAATGATCGGGGAAGCACAAAGACAAGAGATGAACGAAAGAATAGACAGAGCTAAAAATGTGTTGAATGCATATATTGCACATTATGACACTAAATTGGAAACAATAAAAGGTTCTGGAATCAGAAGAAAAAGAAAAGGTGGTAATGTGATATTTTTCAACAAACCGAAAGAACTCATAAAAAAATTGGATTTGATCATTGGTGAGATATTGGCTGGTAATACAAGCATTGACATGCGAAATATGGGTGTTTCTATATTGGACACATTATTAAAAATGACAACAATTAACAAATCACAATATGGTAAATTATACAAACAATATTTCAAAATTTAATGTAACTTCATTATATAATGGAACGAGAGATAGTTTTATCATCTTACAGTGTAAAAAATCAAGGGGATAACAAACCAGAAGATTTCACAACAAATTTCACCAGACCTATAATTCTAGACAATAACAAGCAATATGTTATTGGTCTTAACAGAGTCATTAACATGTCATTCACTTGGTTCAATGTCAATGCTGGATACAAAAATCAATTAATCAAATACAGCTCAGATAATGGTTCAACTTTTCAGGACATCACCTTTCCAGCTGGGGTATGGAATTATACGGACTTTAATACATACATAAAAAGGCTGACAGAGAAAAAAACTGGTGAAGAGTATGAGTATCCGATAACTCTTGCATTCAATGATACAACATTTAGAGTCACGGTTACATTAGCTGATAATTACCAACTCAATTTAAGAGCAAGTGATTTCAATGACCTGATAGGTTTTGACAAAAAGATATTGACAAGTGGAACGCATATTGGATCCAGAGTGCCAAATCTCAGTCAAGACACAGACATACTCAATGTTCATTGCGATTTGGTAAACGAAAGTTTAGTTGACGGCGAAGAAACAGACATCATTTATTCATTCTCAACCAGTGTACTAAAACCAAGTTACTCCTTCACCCTCGAACCACAACGAGTTACATTCAATCCTGTGAACAAAACTACAATTTCATCAATCAGAATCGTGATAACAGATGGAAAAAGAAGATTAGTGGATCTAAATGGAGCGGATACGTCTTTTTCGCTGATTTTAAAAAGTATCTAATGTAACAGTATAATGAAACCGTATGAATTTAAGAGGTTTTACCATCCAAAACTTGGTAAATTTGTATTTCAACACAAAGGGTCTGGGCTTATCTTAGACAACATTTTCAAACCATTAAAGAGTGTGGCATCATCTGTTTTCAAGAAATTCGCAAAGCCATTAGCAAAGAAGGCATTAGAATCAGGGGTTTCCCATGCAGGTGATAAAATTGGTAAAAAAGTTGCTGAAAAGTCAGGAGACCTAATAATGAAAAAATTGGCAAATTTGAGAAAAGGAGCTACAACACAAAAAGCAATTGTTCCATCCTTGCCCATTGAACAGCAAGAAGAAAGCGCTGACATGATCCTCAATAGATTGATATCAGGATCAGGTATGAAAAGAAGGCGTAGATTTTACAAATAAATAACATGACAGCAAAATTATATAATACAATAGTATAAATGGCTTTTAGAACAAGTGAATTATTGCAAAGAAATGAGTTAGTGCGATTTCAACTCGACGATGTAATCCGAGCCCCAGGTAACGGTCAACATCAAGAAAAGAATGGTTATAGATTCACCATCAACGACCGAAGTTCTTTCTATGATTGGTACAATGCTTATTTCGAGGTTCAATTCCAGTTACAAAAAACAGCAGATGGATCCGGTTACGCAGCAGCTGATAGAATAACGGTGATAAACGGATCTCATTCATTGATTGCTCATATGATGATAAAAAGCGCTGGGAAAATTGTTTATGATACTGACAATCTACATAAGGTCACTTTTGTGAAGAATCTGTTGGAATATTCTGATGATTACAGCCGATCAGTCGGTAAAAACAGTTTTTGGTATTTAGACACAAATGCTACGACAGCCGCTAATAATTTAGGATTTGAGGCCAGAAGAGTGCTTACACAAGATGTCAACGATGCTGGAGATGGAGGAGCAAAAAATGTGAATTTGATCATACCTCTCAATCGTTACAGTTTTTTCGAAGAGTTGCAGGATAAAATGTTGGTTCCTATGCAGTTACAATTCAATTTGAATCTCCAGAACGACAATGAACTCATCAATATGGCAGCAGGAGTAGATGCCGGCAGAGTAGTGATTAACAGATTTCTACTATGGGTTCCAAAATTAACACCAAAAGACAGTATGTACGACAAATTTGTAAGCTCTTTCATGAAAGAACGCAAATGGACATATCAGCGTGAACTATATGCAGTGTCAGCACCTGCTAGAGTCAGTGGTTTTTTTCAGATTTCTTCCAGTATTGACAATGTCAAAGCAATTTTTGTTTATCTACAACGGGCTAAAACCAGAGTTGCAACTGAAAATCCATATCTACTTGATACCTTCAAACTAAATGCAGCAGACGCAAACAGTTATTTAACAACATGCAGACTCGAATATGGCAATGGTGTTTTCTATCCAGAAACAGAATATGACAGTGAAAGCAAAGTGAGAATATTCAATGATCTGATGTCTTATGCAATGCGAAAAAATGATTACAACACCGGGACCCAGTTGAATCTTGCCAATTATAACAGCCTGTATCCACTAATCTTTTTCGATCTGTCATATCAAACAGAAAAAGTAACAAGAGACCCTAAACAGTTGATTTTCAGGTATAAAATAAGTGTCAATAGTGCAGCAGATTTCAATGTCCATGCAGTTGTATTGTACGAAGAGTCGGTTGTTATTGACAAGGTGGGTAATGAACTGGTTATAGTATAAGCTCACAAATGAAATGATTCCTATTTACTTGTATATGTTTTGCAACTGGAATTATATAACATATATTATATGACTGAACTTTACGAAATCAACGTGAGACTTTCAGATAATCAGAAAAAGAATCTGAGTAATGCTTACCATAAAAGGGAAACAATTGTTCTGAGACTGACAAATGATTCTCTTAATGGAAACGACACTCTTTATGTTCCAGCAACAGTGAAAAAAAGATTGCAAAAAAATCGTGCATCACACAAAGGAATGGACATCAAATTAGCAAAAACGAATATCAGGAAACAAGTTGGCGGAAGTCTTTTGAGTACCGTATTGTCACTTGGTATGAGGGCTCTTCCAGCTATTGGTAAAACCCTTGGGTTGAGTGCTCTTGGCGGTTTAGCAGAAGCTGGAGCTAAAAAATTGATTGGATCCGGTCAAAAAGGCGGTGCTTTACCATTACCCATGATGATACCTTTCAATGCAATCAATAAACTAATGCCATATCTGAACATGTTCACTACAAAACAGCAAAGAGACATCATCAATGCAGCTCAAACAGGTTCTGGTGTGCATATAACACCTACTAAAACACAATCAGGTGGATTTCTCGGAACTCTGTTGGCTAGCATTGGAATACCTTTGGCTTTGAATCTTGTCAAAAAGCTAACGGGAAGAGGAGCACCTAGGGTAGGTAGACCACCTTGGACGAAGAAGGATGGTGGTGCAGGAGCACCTAGAATGGGAATGCCCCCTCCATTTTTTAGTTATCCGCCATATGTGACGGCTGGTTATGGTAAAAAAAAAAAAAGATCTTCAAAGAAAAAGGGAACAGGGTTACTGTTAGGGAAAAACAGTCCATTCAACAACATCCCAATCCTAGGAGCATTGCTGTAAAACCAAAATTTTACAAAAACACCCCTTTGAGTAACCATGATCTAATGAAATGGTGTAAATATTTGAATATACCAATCAATGATGTACTGTCAAGGAATGAAAATGTTCCACATAACCATAAACAGGCGTTATTCATCTACAATCTTGAACCAGCTTATATGTCAGGATCTCACTGGGTAGCCACTTATGTTAAGGACAATGTAATAAATTATTTTGATAGTTTTGGTATGCCCCCATTTCAAGAAATGGTCAATCATGCCAAAAAGAAAAATCTGACTTTGTTACATCAAAACAATCAGATACAAAACATACAAACAACAACTTGTGGGTATTTCTGTTTATACTTTCTAAATGAAATGAATAAGGGTAATTCGTATTATGATTTATTACAAGTGTTCAACATAAATGATACAATAAAAAATGAGATATTCATCGAACATTATTTCAGAAATATCTAACTTATATATATTATGAAATCATATTGTGTTAAACAAAAGAAAGTGACTGAATGTGTTGAACCTTCAGGTTACAAAACAACTAAAAATGGCAGACTAATGTTCTTTTGCACTTGTGCTGAATGCGGCATCACTAAAACTCGATTCGTTAAAAAACAGGGAAACTAAACAGCCCGTTGGGAGCGGGCTTACTCAGTGATATTGCTAATACAGGAACTGAATTATTTTTAACCAAAGGAGTACCTTATCTTGGTAAAAAAGCAGTTGAAATGGGTAGATATTATGGTTCCGAATTAATGAGAGATCCAAAGTTGCAGAAAAAAGCAATCGATTATGCTCTGAATAAAGCAAATCCTCTACTTCATAAAGTCGGATCAGAAGCTCTCGATCAATTGTCAACGAAAATAAGACCCAAGAAAAAATACACAACAAATAGAAAAGATCTTGATGGTGGTGCTCTTGATATTCACAAAGCTATTGGTAAACTGCCAAAACCAAAAGGCGGATGGACACTACCTGGGCATCATTACACCGGACCATATAATGATTTGGAAAATCAACTGAAGTATGACCCAAAAACTGGTCAAATATTGGAAATATATGATATGCCCACTGGAAAAACTGATGCGATCGCAATGCAGCATGATGTCGATTATTCCGTCTGTAAGGATGATAGAAAATGTAAAAACAAAGCAGATAGGAAAATGGTTCAAGCTTTAGACAACGTACCGTATAATGAAAGACAATGGGGGCATTGGTTGGCAAGAAATGTTATCAATACAAAGCAGAAACTAGGTCTCGGAGTTCCAAAAAACGGAAAAAGCCGTCGGGTAAAGAAAACTGGCAAGAAAAATTAGCAGATGAATTACATGCATCCATAAGACGCAACTTTACTCGGCGGCGTGTGATTACAAATCATATTGATGAAATATGGGCAAGTGATCTAGTCGAAATGCAACAGTTTAGCAAATGGAATAAAGGTTATCGGTATCTTCTTATGGTTATTGATGTTTTCAGCAAATACGGTTGGATTGTCCCATTGAAGGATAAAAAAGGTGAATCTGTCACTGAAGCATTTAAAACAATATTCAAGGAAGGTAGAAGACCGCAGTATCTATGGGTTGATAAGGGAAAGGAGTTCTATAACAAAAACTTGAAAGACTTGCTAGAGAAAAATGGGATACATATGTACTCCACTGAAAATGAGGAGAAATCCTCGGTGGTTGAAAGGTGGAATAGAACAATTAAATCCAAAATGTGGAAACAGTTCACTGTTCAAGGTAATACAATGTATCTCGATATGCTACCCAAACTAGTGAAACAGTACAACAACACAAAACATTCAAGCATAAAAATGACACCTGTAGAAGCATCTAACAAGAGGAATGAAGGAACCGTTTACTTCAATCTATATGGTGATGCAGAAACATTGAAACAGAAACCTAAATTCAAAACAGGTGATAAGGTTCGAATATCCAAGTATAAACGGAATGTGTTTGACAAGGGTTACACACCAAATTGGACAGAAGAAGTATTTACAGTTGATAAAATCCAATACACTAATCCAATAACATACAAACTAAAAGATCTAAGAGGTGAAGAAATACAAGGCAGTTTTTATGAACCTGAATTATTAAAAGCAAAGCAGGACATTTACCGTATTGATAAAGTGATTAGAAGAGACTATAAAAAGAAACAAGCTTTGGTAAAATGGAAGGGATACAGTGATGAATTCAACAGTTGGGTACCGTTGAAAGACATTGAAAACATATGAATTGTGGTGAAACAAACGCGCATAAATACTTATAAAAAAATAAAAATATATACTTATATTATATGGACAAGTTTGAAAATGAAGAAAAGTTTGGTTTCTATTATGAGAGCGATCAGGATTCCCATCTGTCGGATTCTGACTGGGTACCATCGCAAGAAAGTGTATCTGAAGAAAGTTGCTCAAGTTCGCAAGAATTTGAGTCGTCACAAGACAGTGAAGAATCTGTATAAGTCTTCATCTTCCTTTTAAAGATTTATGTGACCCATAAGTATATGTTCCAAGGAGCAGAAATAGTAAAAGCATTATGCTTGAGAAAGTTAATCGAAGAATCAATTTGTGATATAATAGCTAAAAACGCAAATTACATGCATTTTGTAAGAGCCAAAGAGTTTCCCTGTTTGATATTTGCATTGGAACAAGGAGCACCAAAAGAAGAAGTCCAAAAAGTGTTTGACAAGGCAGATGCAAAAATGTCTTTTTTATTCAGAGAATTTGAAAGATATCGTAATTTTTTGAGCCCATATAAAATGGCGCAAGAAAATATATAAAAATAAAACTTCTCTTATTATATTATGGAGTCTTCAAAGAAACGAGGTCCCAAAAAAAGATTCACTAACAGAGAAATTCAAGAGAAAAAAAACAAATATGGTCGCGAAACAGAATGGTATTGTGTTATATGCAACAATGGCAAAAATTATGCTATGCGGGGAAAACATCTACATCTCAAAACCGAAAAGCATAAACTACATATGAAAATTCATGAATTGGAAAATAAATAAATATATAGTTTATGAATTTTTTACAGTTGAAATCAATCAGCCATGGTTGGTTTCAACTAAAAATCCAAAAGACATTTAAAAGAATGTCGATTGTTATATAATATAGAGATGAAAAATAATATCTCGCCTTATTGTATGAACGAGAGTGATCTTGAGAAACTAAGTAAATCAGAATTAATAAAATTGATTATGAAACAAAATACAAAACCAGTGCCCGCACCAAGGACTAAAACAAGACCGATCTTAAAACCAAGAAAGAGTGTAAAAGAACTTGTTGACTATTTTGAGAGGCAGAGACTACCAGCTCCTCCGTCTGAATGGTTACAAGAAATAGAACAATTAAACAGACCAGTGCCCGCTCCCCGAACCAAAAAACGACCAGTTCCATTACCAAGGACTATAATACAAGAAACGAACAAAGCTTTAAAAGGGTTCACAAAGTCTTATGAAATCAACATAAAAAACAGCAAAGACCCACTCATGCAACTGCAAAACACAAGAAAGGCTGTTGCCATCCATATCGAAAAAATATTAAAATCAATGAAAGGTCTAAAGTTTGTTGAAACACTGAGGGTCACATTTGAAAAACAAATAGGGCGCGAAGAAAGAATTATGAAAACAGCGTATTTCAACAGTCAACCCCAAACAATAACAAATGACACACAAATTGAACTGGCTTTATCTTTGTCAAAACAAGTCATACTAAACAAGATTGCAGTTTGGATTTCAGAGGGATCTGGTTGGACTGTTGAATCAGTTGAAAACCATTATCTTAATATGGTAAAATATGAACCGATGAAAGGATCATCATACATTAAACTACCACATGAACTCAGAAACAGTTCTCAAAGTTTAATAAACATAAAAAACAGTGACAATGAATGTTTTAGATGGTGTCATATTCGACATCTTAATCCTCAAGACAGAAATCCCCAAAGAATAAAAAAATCAGATAAAGCGTTCATTCAAAACTTAAATTATTCAGGAATTGAATTCCCAGTAACCACAAAGCAGTACAACAAAATAGAAAAGCAGAATGAAATTAACATCAATGTATTTGGTTATGAAGAAAAACAAAAATATCCCATTTATGTATCAAAAGAAAAGTATGAAGATTGTATGAATCTGCTTCTTATAACAGAAAATGAAAACAAGCACTATGTATTAATCAAAGATTTCAACAAGTTTATGTACAATCAAACAAAGCATAAAGAGAGGAAACATTTTTGCATGCATTGCCTTCAGTGTTTCAGTTCTGAAAGAGTATTAACTGATCATAAAGAAAACTGTATCCAATTAAATGGAGCACAAGCAATTAAAATGCCGACAAAAGATGACAACATACTAAAATTCAATAATACCCACAAACAAATACCAGTTCCATTTGTAATATATGCAGATTTTGAAGCCATAACTGAAAAAATTCATGGATGTCAACCCAATGATGACAAATCATACACAGAGGCTTATCAGAGACACACAGACTGTGGTTATGGATATAAGGTTGTTTGTTGTTATGATGATAAATACACAAAACCAGTACAAATTTACAGAGGTGAAAAAGCTGTTTACAAATTCATGGAAGCTATGCTGGATGAAGTCAAATATTGCAAGAAGGTTATGAAAAAATGTTTCAATAAACCATTGAGAATGACAAAAGACAATGAAAAAGAATTCCAAAAAGCTGATAAATGCCACATATGTGAGAAAAAATACAATGAAACTGATGTAAGAGTAAGAGATCACTGCCATGTGACCGGTCAGTACAGAGGATCCGCACATCAAGATTGTAATCTTAACTTTCAAATAACTGATAAAATTCCAGTAATATTTCATAATCTCCGTGGGTACGACAGCCATTTTATAATGCAAGAGATCGGAGCTATTGTTAAAGAGCATAAATATACAAATAAGAAAGGTGAAAAGTGTCAAATGAATATCAATGCCATACCAAACAACATGGAAAAGTATATGGCTTTCATGCTTGGTAATCATCTTACCTTCATTGATAGTTTCCAATTCATGAGCTCTAGTTTGGAAAAACTAGTTAGTAATCTACCAAGAGAATCATTGAAATATACTTCTCGAATATTCAAAAACGAAAAGCTTGATTTGATGAGCAAGAAGGGAGTCTACCCATATGACTTCATGGACAGTTTTGAAAAATTCAATGAAAAGCTGCCATCAAAAGAAGAATTTCATAGTATCTTGAATGATGAGCATATAACAGATGATCAATACAAACATGCTCAAAATGTATGGAACACTTTTAATCTGAAAAATATGGGTGAGTACCATGACTTATATCTTAAATCTGACATCCTTCTGTTAGCTGATGTATTCGAAAACTTTCGAAAGACCTGTCTGCAATACTATAAACTGGACCCATGTCATTATTTTACCAGTCCTGGGCTTTCCTGGGATGCTATGCTAAAAATGACTTATATCAAATTAGAGCTTATGACTGATATTGATATGTTTCAATTCATTGAAAAAGGCATGCGTGGAGGTATCAGTTACATAGCCAACCGATACGGAAAGTCGAATAATAAATACATGAAAACATATGATGAAAAGGCGCCCTCAAAATATATCATGTATCTAGATGCTAACAATCTGTATGGTTGGGCAATGAGTCAATATTTACCAACTGGCGGTTTCAAATGGATGACTAAAAACCATATTGATAAGATAGACTTAGCCAAGTACACAGAAGACAGCAAGAAAGGTTTAATACTAGAAGTAGACCTAGCATATCCAGAAGAACTACATGATTTGCATAATGACTACCCACTAGCACCTGAAAAGGTGAAAGTAACAAAAAACATGCTATCAGATTATTGTCAAAAAATAGCATCCAAATATAATATATCAACAGGTTTAGTTCATAAATTAATACCCACATTAAGCAATAAAGAAAAGTATGTCCTTCATTACAGAAACCTACAATTGTACACTGATCTTGGATTAAAATTAACCAAAGTCCATCGAGTATTAGAATTCAATCAGTCACCATGGTTGAAAGAATATATTGACTTTAATACTGAGAAAAGAACCAATGCTAAAAACGCTTTTGAAAAAGACTTCTTCAAGCTTATGAACAACAGTGTATTTGGTAAAACGATGGAAAATATCAGAAAGCGAGTGGATGTCAGATTAGTAACCGATGAAAACAAACTATTAAAAATGGCTGCTAAACCAACATATGTTAGCAGCAAGATCTTTAATGAAAATTTAGTAGCAGTGCATAAGATTAAAGAAACAC
>OX421455.1:14125256-14130256 GCA_949126865.1 Montipora capitata | reverse complement strand
GTCAGTACTAAAATTTGGAATACAACTTAATTATCGAAGCAACGACGGACTGAGATTGTTCATGTTTAACTGACGGCTGGAGGAAAGCGTATACCCCCTAGCCATACAAATGTCCATACATTTTCCCACCTGAAAAAGAAAAAGCGGCGAAATGAAGCTTACTAAGATCACTGAATAAAGGTTGCTTACTTTGTAGCTTGCACAAATCTCCTGTGTAGTTTATCAATTCGTGATTTTACTTTTAGTCGCTATTTTGGAAGAAGGGCCTATGATTATTAAACCCCCGCCTTAAAACTGAAACTAAACTGAAACTAATTGAGCGTGAGTGGATCATTCTCCAACTCAATATCCATCCTCTTACTTGATTGTCCACATGAACAGGTCGTCGAATTTTGATTTAGAAGTATTAAACTTGGAAATCAGAAAAAGTAGAAAAATACTTACATGAACACGTACTACAGGAAATATTTTATTTAAATCCTTTTTTTAAAAATAGGTTATAAAACAACCGTATTGATATTCTATAAAACCTGCCGTTTTTTTTATTTTGATCAACTTGAAGCGCTCAAAGCAAACCTATCTGAAAAATTGTAACCAAGAAGAACCTTACATTGGGATGCTACATTATAAAGCAAGTGGACCGAAAAATTCAGTGCTAGAATCAGAACTGAGGCTAAAAAGGAGTTTGCATGCATCTTCTACGGTGGTTTTGTAAACCACCACTCGAGCAACGGTGATATTTCTGCAAAAACATTTAGAATACAAAAACCTAAGAAAAACAGGCAGAAACTTTCACCCAATCAATTCTTCTTTGAAATTATCACGAATTAAAGGTTAAGGCCCGGGTCAAACGCCCCGCCTCAGATGAACCAAACGCAATTCACTCAGTTCGGCCCTTTTTGTTTGTTTGTTATTTGTTTCAGCAGGTTGAAGTTTGGCAGCTTTTAACTGATGTGAACCTGCTATACCCACCCACCAGTGCACTTACAAAGGACAGCCACAACACCCGGGAACACGCCCTACTCTTTTCGAATAGTACGTGGGTTCTTTAATGTCCCACAAGCAACTTGAGAACAGTGAAGATTTTTTGTGAGACGGGGCCTACGGTTTATTGTCTTTATCCGAGAAGACTTGAAAGTCTAACCATTTGCGGGTGTAATTACAAAGGCAGCACTTTCTCCTCAGTAATTTAAAGACCGCAAGTGTTGGTCCGACCTGGGGTTTGAACCTGCGATCTCTCGCATGAAAGTCCGATTCGTAACCAATTGAGCCAACGGTCGTCGGTGAAGTAGGGTGTTTGGCCCAGTTAAGTTCAACCGATTGTATTAACGTCGGCTAAGGCGTTCTTGACGCCTGGTGTGGGCTTGAAGAACGGCTGATGCACGCTTTTGGGTCAGACGCCGATCCTTCCAAGAGCAGAGCTTAATTTGGTACACATATGAAGGAATTTGTCTAATTCGGAAGTCACTGTCCAAAAGACAACAATTGTATTCATTTATAAACTTCACTGAACAGATCAGGCCATCTGACAGGTTAATTTATAGTAATTTACTTCCCGATGAGTTTAAACGCCATTGCAATCAGCTTCTGGAATTTTAAAAGAAAATGTGTTCATTAATTAACGGCACGACAGCTGGACTATACTCGCATTTCTTTTCCAGCCCCTTTTCTTAAGTCAGCTCCGGGAGATGACAAAAATGAACTTTATTCTCTTTTTCTGCGAAAGCTGTAACTGTCATATTTTCATGCATTTCAGCATTTTCTTTTTACTTTGCCTACGAAATATATCTGTTGAGAACCCAACGAGAAGAGACGATTCTCTCCATGTGTGATTTTGATCCAACAGACAGCAAATGTTCAAAAAACCGAAAGTTCAGTTCTTAACACTTCACGGGTTAATATTTCCAGCAATCCGTGAGATAGGGAGCAAGAACTGCCGTTACGCGAATTGAGTTTCCATTTTCGCGTGAGTACCCCTCACCGCTTTAAGACTTGAGTTGTGCACACTCGTGGACACTTAGCCCTGATAGACGTAAAGCCCTACAAAAAGCGGAGGAGGACCTTTACGATGTCACTCCCTCGAACACCACCAGCGACTGCCTTGATGGTTCAGTCATGGGGACCGAAAATACGGCTCTTGAGGACAATGTAAACAAGATGGCCAAACGGATGCTGCTACGACTAAAACAAAAGTTAGATGGGGTTGAAGATGGCGTGCATTTAAGTGTGCCAGGACAAGTCAATCACCTCATAAGAGAGGCAATGGACTCCAAGAATTTGTGTCGATTATTTTCTGGTTGGCAGCCGTGGGTTTGAGTTGTCGAGATTACCCGGTTTGCACAACTCAAGTCTTGAAGCGGTGAGGGCTACTCACGCGAAAATGGAAACTCAATTCGCGTAAAGGCAGTTCCTGCTCCCTATCTCACGGATTGCTGGAGATATTAACCCGTGAAGTGTTAAGAACTGAACTTTCGTTTTTTGAACATTTGCTGTCTGTTGGATCAAAATCGCAAATGGAGAGAATCGTCTCTTCTCGTTGGGTTCTCAACAGATATATTTCGTAGGCAAAGTAAAAAGAAAATGCTGAAATGCATGAAAATATGACAGTTACAGCTTTCGCAGAAAAAGAGAAAAAAGTTCATTTTTGTCATCTCCCGGCGCTGGCTTAAGAAACGCAATGCGAGTATAGTCCAGCTGTCGTGCCGTTAATTAATGAACACATTTTCTTTTAAAATTCCAGAAGCTGATTGCAATGGCGTTTAAACTCATCGGGAAGTAAATTATTATAAATTAACCTGTCAGATGGCCTGATCTGTTCAGTGAAGTTTATAAATGAATACAATTGTTGTCTTTTGGACAGTGACTTCCGAATTAGACAAATTCCTTCATATGTGCACCAAATTAAGCTCTGCTCTTGGAAGGATCGGCGTCTGACCCAAAAGCGTGCATCAGCCGTTCTTCAAGCCCACACCAGGCGTCAAGAACGCCTTAGCCGACGTTAATACAATCGGCCGAACTTAACTGGGCCAAACACCCTACTTCACCGACGACCGTTGGCTCAATTGGTTAAGCATCGGACTTTCATGCGAGAAATCGCAGGTTCAAACCCCAGGTCGGACCAACACTTGCGGTCTTTAAATTACTGAGGAGAAAGTGCTGCCTTTGTAATTACACCCGCAAATGGTTAGACTTTCAAGTCTTCTCGGATAAAGACAATAAACCGTAGGCCCCGTCTCACAAAAAATCTTCACTGTTCTCAAGTTGCTTGTGGGACATTAAAGAACCCACGTACTATTCGAAAAGAGTAGGGCGTGTTCCCGGGTGTTGTGGCTGTCCTTTGTAAGTGCACTGGTGGGTGGGTATAGCAGGTTCACATCAGTTAAAAGCTGCCAAACTTCAACCTGCTGAAACAAATAACAAACAAACAAAAAGGGCCGAACTGAGTGAATTGCGTTTGGTTCATCTGAGGCGGGGCGTTTGACCCGGGCCTTAACCTTTAATTCGTGATAATTTCAAAGAAGAATTGATTGGGTGAAAGTTTCTGCCTGTTTTTCTTAGGTTTTTGTATTCTAAATGTTTTTGCAGAAATATCACCGTTGCTCGAGTGGTGGTTTACAAAACCACCGTAGAAGATGCATGCAAACTCCTTTTTAGCCTCAGTTCTGATTCTAGCACTGAATTTTTCGGTCCACTTGCTTTATAATGTAGCATCCCAATGTAAGGTTCTTCTTGGTTACAATTTTTCAGATAGGTTTGCTTTGAGCGCTTCAAGTTGATCAAAATAAAAAAAACGGCAGGTTTTATAGAATATCAATACGGTTGTTTTATAACCTATTTTTAAAAAAAGGATTTAAATAAAATATTTCCTGTAGTACGTGTTCATGTAAGTATTTTTCTACTTTTTCTGATTTCCAAGTTTAATACTTCTAAATCAAAATTCGACGACCTGTTCATGTGGACAATCAAGTAAGAGGATGGATATTGAGTTGGAGAATGATCCACTCACGCTCAATTAGTTTCAGTTTAGTTTCAGTTTTAAGGCGGGGGTTTAATAATCATAGGCCCTTCTTCCAAAATAGCGACTAAAAGTAAAATCACGAATTGATAAACTACACAGGAGATTTGTGCAAGCTACAAAGTAAGCAACCTTTATTCAGTGATCTTAGTAAGCTTCATTTCGCCGCTTTTTCTTTTTCAGGTGGGAAAATGTATGGACATTTGTATGGCTAGGGGGTATACGCTTTCCTCCAGCCGTCAGTTAAACATGAACAATCTCAGTCCGTCGTTGCTTCGATAATTAAGTTGTATTCCAAATTTTAGTACTGACTACCTGAACTATTCTCGCTTTTTTGCAACGAGGACTATTTTTCGAATTATTTAAGTAGCCTGCAGAACAGGCGTAATTTTTTGCGTTTTTCATGTGAACGGAGGCGAGCGCTAGGCGGGCGCGAAGTACCAATCGGCAAGCTCCAGAGGAGGAGAGCAAAAAAAATATTTTTATTACTAGTTTTTTCTCCGTAAAGGTCAACGCATCAAAATCCACTCGAGAGACGCTATTTTAATTCCAAAACAAGTTAAAATCTAAAAGAAAGGGGGGTGCAGCCACTTTGCCAGCCCTTCCCCCCTCTGTATCCACCCACGTCATTGCATAAAACAATATAAAGTACAGCAGAGTCCTTTGGCTAGGAAGAATACACAATACACAGTTTTGTTATTGCACTACGACAAAACGGTTATTACACCACCACGGGACGTCTCTCGTTGTTCGGCTCCAGATTATAGCCAATAACTTCCTGGTAAGACGGTGGAGGCATATTTGGCTCTGTGACGGCACTTAAATAAGGAGAGGGAATGCTTTGGGCTGCGGGATCACAGTTTTTAAATTCAGCAGGGTTGCCTGGTACCGTTGTCATTTCCGACATTGGGTAGCATGTGCTAGCATTGTCAGGAACACTAGAGCTCGCGGCAAACGATCTGCTATTGATAAGGTCTTCAATCGG
>OX421455.1:14114410-14125056 GCA_949126865.1 Montipora capitata | reverse complement strand
CGGGTTAATATTTCCAGCAATCCGTGAGATAGGGAGCAAGAACTGCCGTTACGCGAATTGAGTTTCCATTTTCGCGTGAGTACCCCTCACCGCTTTAAGACTTGAGTTGTGCACACTCGTGGACACTTAGCCCTGATAGACGTAAAGCCCTACAAAAAGCGGAGGAGGACCTTTACGATGTCACTCCCTCGAACACCACCAGCGACTGCCTTGATGGTTCAGTCATGGGGACCGAAAATACGGCTCTTGAGGACAATGTAAACAAGATGGCCAAACGGATGCTGCTACGACTAAAACAAAAGTTAGATGGGGTTGAAGATGGCGTGCATTTAAGTGTGCCAGGACAAGTCAATCACCTCATAAGAGAGGCAATGGACTCCAAGAATTTGTGTCGATTATTTTCTGGTTGGCAGCCGTGGGTTTGAGTTGTCGAGATTACCCGGTTTGCACAACTCAAGTCTTGAAGCGGTGAGGGCTACTCACGCGAAAATGGAAACTCAATTCGCGTAAAGGCAGTTCCTGCTCCCTATCTCACGGATTGCTGGAGATATTAACCCGTGAAGTGTTAAGAACTGAACTTTCGTTTTTTGAACATTTGCTGTCTGTTGGATCAAAATCGCAAATGGAGAGAATCGTCTCTTCTCGTTGGGTTCTCAACAGATATATTTCGTAGGCAAAGTAAAAAGAAAATGCTGAAATGCATGAAAATATGACAGTTACAGCTTTCGCAGAAAAAGAGAAAAAAGTTCATTTTTGTCATCTCCCGGCGCTGGCTTAAGAAACGCAATGCGAGTATAGTCCAGCTGTCGTGCCGTTAATTAATGAACACATTTTCTTTTAAAATTCCAGAAGCTGATTGCAATGGCGTTTAAACTCATCGGGAAGTAAATTATTATAAATTAACCTGTCAGATGGCCTGATCTGTTCAGTGAAGTTTATAAATGAATACAATTGTTGTCTTTTGGACAGTGACTTCCGAATTAGACAAATTCCTTCATATGTGCACCAAATTAAGCTCTGCTCTTGGAAGGATCGGCGTCTGACCCAAAAGCGTGCATCAGCCGTTCTTCAAGCCCACACCAGGCGTCAAGAACGCCTTAGCCGACGTTAATACAATCGGCCGAACTTAACTGGGCCAAACACCCTACTTCACCGACGACCGTTGGCTCAATTGGTTAAGCATCGGACTTTCATGCGAGAAATCGCAGGTTCAAACCCCAGGTCGGACCAACACTTGCGGTCTTTAAATTACTGAGGAGAAAGTGCTGCCTTTGTAATTACACCCGCAAATGGTTAGACTTTCAAGTCTTCTCGGATAAAGACAATAAACCGTAGGCCCCGTCTCACAAAAAATCTTCACTGTTCTCAAGTTGCTTGTGGGACATTAAAGAACCCACGTACTATTCGAAAAGAGTAGGGCGTGTTCCCGGGTGTTGTGGCTGTCCTTTGTAAGTGCACTGGTGGGTGGGTATAGCAGGTTCACATCAGTTAAAAGCTGCCAAACTTCAACCTGCTGAAACAAATAACAAACAAACAAAAAGGGCCGAACTGAGTGAATTGCGTTTGGTTCATCTGAGGCGGGGCGTTTGACCCGGGCCTTAACCTTTAATTCGTGATAATTTCAAAGAAGAATTGATTGGGTGAAAGTTTCTGCCTGTTTTTCTTAGGTTTTTGTATTCTAAATGTTTTTGCAGAAATATCACCGTTGCTCGAGTGGTGGTTTACAAAACCACCGTAGAAGATGCATGCAAACTCCTTTTTAGCCTCAGTTCTGATTCTAGCACTGAATTTTTCGGTCCACTTGCTTTATAATGTAGCATCCCAATGTAAGGTTCTTCTTGGTTACAATTTTTCAGATAGGTTTGCTTTGAGCGCTTCAAGTTGATCAAAATAAAAAAAACGGCAGGTTTTATAGAATATCAATACGGTTGTTTTATAACCTATTTTTAAAAAAAGGATTTAAATAAAATATTTCCTGTAGTACGTGTTCATGTAAGTATTTTTCTACTTTTTCTGATTTCCAAGTTTAATACTTCTAAATCAAAATTCGACGACCTGTTCATGTGGACAATCAAGTAAGAGGATGGATATTGAGTTGGAGAATGATCCACTCACGCTCAATTAGTTTCAGTTTAGTTTCAGTTTTAAGGCGGGGGTTTAATAATCATAGGCCCTTCTTCCAAAATAGCGACTAAAAGTAAAATCACGAATTGATAAACTACACAGGAGATTTGTGCAAGCTACAAAGTAAGCAACCTTTATTCAGTGATCTTAGTAAGCTTCATTTCGCCGCTTTTTCTTTTTCAGGTGGGAAAATGTATGGACATTTGTATGGCTAGGGGGTATACGCTTTCCTCCAGCCGTCAGTTAAACATGAACAATCTCAGTCCGTCGTTGCTTCGATAATTAAGTTGTATTCCAAATTTTAGTACTGACTACCTGAACTATTCTCGCTTTTTTGCAACGAGGACTATTTTTCGAATTATTTAAGTAGCCTGCAGAACAGGCGTAATTTTTTGCGTTTTTCATGTGAACGGAGGCGAGCGCTAGGCGGGCGCGAAGTACCAATCGGCAAGCTCCAGAGGAGGAGAGCAAAAAAAATATTTTTATTACTAGTTTTTTCTCCGTAAAGGTCAACGCATCAAAATCCACTCGAGAGACGCTATTTTAATTCCAAAACAAGTTAAAATCTAAAAGAAAGGGGGGTGCAGCCACTTTGCCAGCCCTTCCCCCCTCTGTATCCACCCACGTCATTGCATAAAACAATATAAAGTACAGCAGAGTCCTTTGGCTAGGAAGAATACACAATACACAGTTTTGTTATTGCACTACGACAAAACGGTTATTACACCACCACGGGACGTCTCTCGTTGTTCGGCTCCAGATTATAGCCAATAACTTCCTGGTAAGACGGTGGAGGCATATTTGGCTCTGTGACGGCACTTAAATAAGGAGAGGGAATGCTTTGGGCTGCGGGATCACAGTTTTTAAATTCAGCAGGGTTGCCTGGTACCGTTGTCATTTCCGACATTGGGTAGCATGTGCTAGCATTGTCAGGAACACTAGAGCTCGCGGCAAACGATCTGCTATTGATAAGGTCTTCAATCGGATCCATCAAAGTTAATTCCACCTGTCTTGGTGCTGTTTCACTAATGTACATCTTCTTCTTCAAGACGTACTGTTTCTTAGCTGTTCTGGCTCTAAACAGCCAGCGGTAAGGCCAAGACAACAGAAGAAAGGTGGCGATCCAGTAGAACCGACGCCGCATCCAAAATGGCTTAACCTCCGTGGATACGTACGCAGTTATGCGCTTCTTCAGACCAGGAATTTCTTTACTCGCCTTGTGAGAGGTGAACTGATCGAAAATTTTATAAGCTTGTAAGTGATGCTCCACTTGTCTTTTATAGTCGTCTTCAGTTTCTTGGTCACCGAAGAGGATCCTGGGATAGAACTTGACACGTGTCAGGGCAACACAGCTCATGGAGGGAGTGTCAGTCTTAGAAACGTCCACCCATGAGTTAAATCGGAACTCTTCGTGCCCGACGAATGACACGACTTTCACTACGTAAGTCTCCGTACGCGTTTGTGAATGTCCATTCGAGTCAGTATAACGAACAGTCCTCTGCCGCTGTTCGTAGTGGTAACATGTTATAGTTATGTTAATTTTCGGGGGAACTTCCTGCATGCGTTTAATGTACGTCTCTTCGTTCTCATCCATGACGTTTTTAAGGTATTTTAGCTCGCGGGAGAAGAAGCTTTCTACCACAACGATCACAAAAGAGACACCAAGCATCACCAAGCCAAAGATTTTCAAAATGTAAAAGACATAGCCGTACGTGGTGCAATGAGTTGTTTCGCAACCAACCAAGTAAATCAGAGTAAATAAGCCAAAAGTTAAATGAGAAATACATGTGAAGAGAAATAAGTCTCCTCACACTTTTAGCATTGCTGCGAAAACCTTGTTCACGTTTGAGGTCTTTCATTGCGGTTCTCCCTTGATATTCTTCCACGGCTTGCCGGTATTCTTGGACGGCTTGATCAAATTCCTCTTGATTTCTGGCAGAGGCCTCTTTCTGTAGTCGCTCTTCGCATTCTTCCTCGATGTTTTGCGTTTCTGTCCGGTACTTTGGTCTGTCTTTGCATTCTTTGTATAATCTGGTACAAAAGGAACAGCTCCAAAATACAAACGTCAGCAGGAATTGCACAAAGACAGTTAGACTAATCACCACTGGAATTACAACAGGGTTTTCATCCAAGGGTGGAGAAGTAGTTCCAGAAGCGTGATCCATAGTCGCTGCCGGATATTCTCTTATACAAGTAAATCCAAGTTTAACTGAGATTATTTTGTAGTGACTGTGTATAATATGTTTGACTGCACCCTACGTGATGACAGCCACAGTGACTTCCGGACTGAGTATAGAAAAATGTAAGAGGAAAAATACAGAATTTAACGCATGTCCGGTCAATTGGTTGCCTTGGTTCCTAGTTACGAAAGAAAAGTTACGCGAGAGATGATTTAGTCCGGATTTCCGCGAGAAATTTACATTTTAACATATTTACACATTTGTATCGTAGTGAAGAAAATTCTGAGAAAAAAAATTAGCTTCGTACGGTTAGGTAAATTATATTGCCCATAGATTTGGGTATTAAATTATTAAATTATTGTCTCGTGTGATGCATTTATCGCCGTCATGAATGAAAGTGCACGTGTGTCCCGCATCGTACGTGATGTCTTGCAATTGTAACGCGTCACATTTTGGGTCGACAATCCCTGTCACTGTAGCTGTCAGATACAAACGTGAAACCTGTATTAAACGGACACCCTCGGGGAATGCTCTAGTGTCCGCTTAATACAGGGTGTCCGCCTAATACAGGTTTCGATAAATAACGTCTTATGAGGTGTCAAATACCATTAAAAGTGAACGGTGGAAATGTTTAGAATACTCCCAGCGACTGCGACAAAATATGTTTGCATTACAGTATTTAATTTTTAAGTGGAACAACTGATCCGATTACTACAAACATAGATTACACCTCAAATTTGAATAAATCAGACGAGTGAAACAAGCTCTATACAAACATAACGAATCAATACTGTACTCTGAAACTGATCAAATGAGCGAAACAAGCTGTATATTGTACATAAAAACCATAAAAACTTTGTCCTTTTCTAAGCTGTTGAATGTACTAATCCTTAACAATAATAGTCATGAATTCTTGATTGTTTGAGCCTTTTAAATTTCATTTTCTGAAGCAAGTCGGTTGCCTTGCTAATGGCCAGCGTTAGATCTTCTTGTCCATGATATCTGGAATATTCCAGCAGCATTTCAGATAATCTTGTAACTGGTTAAAAGATAAACTGATCAACGAAGGATTTGTTGTATACTAGCTGTACAGGCTTCGTGGACGTGTATGCATTTACGGTTTCTTTTGTCCTTGTGTATTCAACAAACACCGTTTGCCAAGTCACGTTTTTAATTTTAAAAATAGAAAAATTGGTGGTTGGCGCCTTCCTCGTTTCCGGTGTCTGGCACGTTGTGTGGTGGAGTTTAATTACGAGTGTCCGTTTAATACAGGTTGGCAACAATAGAAATGACCATTTCAAGTACTTTTTAGGTGTCCGCGTCCGCTTAATAGAGGTGTCCGCTTAATAAAGGTTTGATTTACAGTAAATAAGGGATATAAATTTAGGGTATTCGGCCACTGTCCGCTTAATAGAGGGTGTCCGCTTAACGGTGTCCGCTTAATACAGGTTTTATTTATTATTTTGTTTTATTATTTTGTTTATTTTTCACTTAAAAAAAAAACAGTGCACACGTAGACGAGATATCGGACTGGACATACGACTTGTGGAGTGAACCACACTAATTCCGTTGTATATGTTGGGGTTAAATATTTTTCTCGGTTTAAAATTTTTCAAACCAGTTTGATTTTTACTTTCCTTTGTTTCAGATTATGATAATGAGTACAAGAAAAGGAAAATAAAAATCAAACTGGTTTGAAAAATGTCAGTAAACCAAGAAAAAATTTGAACCACAACATATACGTCTGTGGTTGGGATTTAAATCTTTAGATTTACGTGTAATGTATCGTCGTCATTTTGTCTCAGAAGTGAAATTTTGGGCGATTTAGATGGGGTTTTGAGCCGTTGACAGTGTCTCAAATGAAAACAGAACTGCATGCGATAAAATTTGGAAAATGAGCCGGTGAGTATAAAACAGGGACTACGGACTGCGGACTGGGTGTAAAACGAGGACTGAACTTAAAATTTCTTAATTTTCCCGGTTGCTCCGATTGGGACATACATTGTAAAAAGTGAACGTACCTGTTTCATATTTGAAGTCGAACTGAATTTTCTAAAATTTTACCTGAATGGCTTGAACGGACCCTAGTACAAGTCAACTATTATAAACACTGTTAACCTGCGATTAGGCGTACTTTTCTCCAGACAGAGTGAGAAAAAGTACGCCGTAACGAGATTTTTTTTCTGTTTGTTTCTTTTTTTTTTTTTCAAAAACAAGAAGTTAAACTAAATATCCGTTTTACACCGCGAAATTTGTAGGCTTTAGATACCGTAAAAACTGTTTTAGAATGTTAAAAAGAAAGCGTTTATTTTGTTTAAACTAGTTCAATAAAGGTTTACTTGTCTTTGTTTTGTCAAACTTTTTTAATGGTGTGCAAAGCTCTGCTTAGTTTTTTAAAAGATATTAAATGCCCATCAAGATTCAATTTGGAGGTAAGTTTTGCTGCATGTTACAGTAGCCAACTCAATTTAGCCTAAAACAAGAGAAAACCCAGCCTGAGGCTCCGGCGAATACGCTTATGTTAATTCCCCTTACTCTAAAAAAAAAAGCTGCAGACAATCTTATTTGTTTCTTCACGCAATCGCTGCGCGTGACCAGCCTATGGGAGGTTGCGGTTATGTTTTATTGAGTGAACAGTTCAGAACTTCTGTTACTGTAACGGATCAGACTTCTATCCACTGGTCTCTTGGCATCCTACGCGGCTCCTACACAGACATTCTTACGCCCGTCCTACAATCGTTCCTCTGCTTTACGAGAGCCTAAGAATAGGCTAAGAATGTCTGCGTAGGAGCTACTGGTCTGCGTGACAATTTTGACTTGGAACTCGGCTCCAAGAGCTCTTTCGTTTTTCGGCCAATCAGAGTAAAGTCCAGATTCTGGTCTACGGGCAGACGACTCGTCAAGGAATTGTATCAGGTGTATTTCCGCCCTCTCTAAAGAAAAGTACGCCTGATCGTAGGTTAAAACACTGTAGAAATTACGAAGTCTTCACTATTCAATATCATCAGTTCTTTCTTAATAATGCACAAATATGCTCACCTAAGCTATTTCACAGTGAAGGCTTCTGTCAGAAGCACTCAGGAACCTGCAAGCGATAAACATGGCGGTTTTTTCACATCTGACATGACATTTGCGCCTGCCATAGCACCTTTGTGTATGCCTCATAGGTTGTAGGCAATAAAAATTTGTGCACGACAGGCAATAGTCGTTGGTGATAGTTTCTTTTGCTTATTTTTGTTTCTCAAAATTGACTTCTTCTAATATAAGGTTTTGCCAAATATCAGCGTTGAACAACATTTGGGAGTAGAGAAATAAACTCATTGGTTAACTGTTAATCTGGGATTAGCGTTAATCGGCTTTTGAACAACCGGGCCCTGAAGTGTTGGAGGTAAGCTGACCTCGATATTGCATGTTTTTATCCTTTCTCTTATCGTTTTTACAACATTTTATCCAGTCCTTAGGCGGCTCAAGTTTGTGCTGAGTCGGTGTTTAATATCGAGTCAGCAGCCAGTTGTCTTTGTTTGGTACTTAGTCCGCGTTTTATACCTAGTCCGCAGTCCGTATTTTATACCCATTCCATGTTTTATACCCAGTCCGCAGTCTGCAGTCCGTGTTTTATACCCAGTCCGCAGTCCGTAGTCCATCTTTTATACTGACCGGAAAACGAATCGCTACACATAGCAGTACAGGATTGATAGTATCATGTTTTCCATACTTCATGATGTCGTGGATCGGCGGAAGCTCGGCAGATTGACTTAAGACAGCAGCTTAACGCCTCATTTGAAATTATATGCGTATGGAACCCTCACACGCAGTGTAACATCGATAAGATAGAGATGGTCCAACTTCGCGCAGTCAGATTTGTTTACAACGATTACTCGCGTTTCAGCCATGTCTCTTCATAATCAAAGCCATGTGAAGCCATGTAGATTACTTTATTTTTATTTTATTATTTTAATTGCTTAATTCCAATAGGCTAGTTTTATTGCCTGTTTATATGTACATATATCTTATAACTATTTATATATTCAGCTTTTGTTTTAAAACTCCTAGTATAGTTATTCTGTTTTAGGAGTATACTTATTAAAGATTGAAGATTAAAGATAATAAACTAGACGCATTGCTGCGTGTACCCAGGCAGTCATTATACCAAAACGTGCTATATTGTAATCAAGGTAAGTCTTAGTCTTACGAAATTCAATTGAATAGATGTGCTTGCGTAGGGGTATTACAGGTAAGCTATTCTAGTTTCTACCTTTGATTCCTTTTATTGAAATTGCTCATTACTCGTTTGCCTTTAGGGCGTGAAATGAGGCAATGTCTTTTTATCAACCTATAAACGTTTCAGTCTATCTTCATTAGCCTGCAGAACAGGCCATTTTGCCGCTTTCTTTTTTGCGTTTCTGAAGTGACCGAGACGGGCGCGAGGGATTCGCGCGAGGGGAGGAGCTTGGCTCGGCCTGCGAGCATTCTTGCACCAGAATAATGGTGCCTACTTCTTTTAATATACTGTTGAAGCGAAGAATTCTTGAATTGCAATATTGCTACTGCCTCCATCTTACTATACAAAACATAATCCTCACAATAAATCATTTTCCCAACAAAGAACCTTTAATCTTTAGATGGATATAATTTGTATTATGTTTTATTTTTGCAAGAAACTTTTCAAATATTTTTTCGTGAGCATTGACTCCCTCCTGATGAAAACACCATAGACAGCCCACCAGATTGTTATATCTGCAATAGCCTGTAATTATATTTTATTGCGAGTATTTCCAAACCGAATTTTACTAAAACGATCGAGAGCTCCGCATGGTGGCGCACTGGTTTGCTGAAGAGATGACCCGAGCAAGAATCTCAACTGTTTGGGATAAATGGCCACAAGCGTGACGTTTTTAATTGAAACCTATGATAAAAACTAACTAATTAACATCTCTTCAGGAAAGGTGGGGACAAAAATCCGCCACAAATTAGCAAATACTTACGACAAACTAAAGACCATAAAACTGTATGAAGAGGTAGACGGTGGCAGGTCGGAGACTGGGGAGGTGGTGGGAAAAACTTTCAACTAAGCGTCAAAGGGATGTCACTAGTACCGGCTGATGGTAATAGTTGGAAGCGCCGCGCGAAACACGAAACAACTCTTTTATACAGCACTAAACACGTTCGATCTCCTGATTGGCCAGGGAACCACCGCCTGCACACTGCTGATAAGAAACGGGAAATGCCTCGAAATAAAATGACATTATGATTCCATCTTCTCATCACAATGTTTGTTTTCTTATGGTTATGGATCTTGCTAATGAAAAGCATGGAATGTGAGCAGATTGTAGTTTTAAAAACAAATTATAATTTTGCACTTCATAATTTGAAACTATTTTATTTCAACTTTTGTTTATTGCTACATCTTGATCGGCTAATTGACTCAGCAAGTGAAACTGTACCATTTAAGTTTTTAGTATACTGAATTGTTTGTCTGTGATTTTCATTATAAACGAGGAGGGAGTACATATATTTTGACTTTGTGGGTTTATACATGTACAACTGATACAACTGATACAATAACAGGAAAGTCACAACGAAAACCCTATGCATTCAATTTTATTTATCATAGCATTTGATTTGAATTGATTTACTTTGAAGTAAATCAAACAATAACCCTTCCTTCTTGTTACTGAAAACATAAAAAAGAAAATTACTTCAGCTCCACAAACTTCAAGAGCTTTTGGTAAATCAGATGATGATATACACCCACGTAAACATATAGATTGTCACACAGTCTGTTGCCATTGTCTACAATAGTAGCTATAGTGTTCGAATTCCAGTGACTACATGAGTTCATTAAAGAGTAACAGAAGGAGTAGATCTAGATGGCTAGAACACAACTTAGATTGAAATTTATTGGACACAACTTAGATTGAAATTTATTGGACACAACTTAGATTGAAATTTACCCGGCGCCATGTGTGGGTTGAGTTTATTGTTGGTTCTCTTCTGTGCTCCCAGAGGTTTTTCTTCGGGTACTCCGGTTTTCCCCTCTCCTCAAAAACCAACACTTCTCAATTCCAATTCGATCCGGAATGCTCGAACGTTTAATACATGAGCCTCTGGCTCGGGAGACTGAGCAACCGCTCCTCGCGTTATCGAGCTTTAATAAAACTGATTTGATTTGATTTGATTTGATTTATGGTCTCGTGTGCATAGTTCTGAGAAAGTGCAGTGGTATTTTGAACTTTATTAATGTGTACTCCCTTCACCTCAAATATATCATCGTTATGATGCAGACTCTGAAAATAACATACTAAGCTATTAAGCGATAATGCTTCAAGAAGCACACATGTA
>OX421455.1:14079410-14109410 GCA_949126865.1 Montipora capitata | reverse complement strand
TTTACTATTGCTCTGTAAGCAGGAAGGGTTCACAGGCCTGTTGAAAGCGTGCTTGAGTTTCAACAAAATGAGCCCCAAAATCAGTAAAAATTGTGACGCCGATGAATAATAAAGTAGCTGCTATTTCCAAAATGATGGAATTACCTGGTGATAAATAACGTCGTACGCGTCTTGGAGAGTAAATTTTGACTTTGCATAAACAAGAGTTGGACGATTGTGATCTTAGTTTTGACTTCGCTCATTTCATTGTCAAACTTTATAACACTTGACAGAAAAACCCGGTATCTTGCCATCATTTGACACAGATACTTCACTGTTTGGCGAGTAAACATGCCGCGGTAACTTAATCACGACGCCCGCTGAATTCCGGCATGTCACTTTCGATTTTGCGATTTATTTGAACGTAGCAAAAATCTCCAAAAATGTTTGTCGCTGATCGTAACTTTTTATATTATATATTCACGGTTCAAAATTAATGTTGTTTTCATGTCGTAAATATTTTATTCTCGATCGATCGTCCCGGAAACTTCCTTCTGCTCTTTCTAAAAACTGTGTATCAATAGTTATTTGCTTTTGCATCAATATTTGTTTTGCATAAAGCAAGCTAACAAAATCTGTACCTTGCTGAGTTCGCATTTGTTAGCGTTAATAGTATTTTCGGTCAGATGCTTCTGTTTTATGAAGGGTTTATTGTTTTGGTCTCCCATCCTGACACTAACCCCACCCGACAGGGATTAACTTCAGTGAAATTTAGCTTTAAAAAGCTGTCAGATGCTCAGAGGGCACACTTGTGGTGAAAAGAAGTTGTGAGGGAACTTGAAAATTATCAACACGTCGGCCCAGAAGCCAATGTTTCTCGCTTCTCTTTTACTTGTTATTCTTCAGAGACTGGAATGCTGTATTACAATACCACACAATTCAGTGCCTTCTGATTTTCTGTAACACGTACCACAGGCAACCCAGTGTATGCATCAGGGAAGCATCTCGTTTTGGCATGTTTATGGTACGCCAAACGTGACAAAAGCGTTGAAAAACAAAAGATAAGTTGTATCATTGAGTAGAGAGGTTTATTGAACGCCAAACGTGAAAAAAAGTAAAGATAAGTTGTATCATTGAATATATAGGTTTTACCATTAAATATGTGCTGTACTGTGTTATTACTGGGTTGCCGTATGGCAATCCCAGTCGGAAAGTGGGTAGCATTTGTTGGGTGTTTTTTTTTCCGTGTCGGTAAAAGTCTTGCCTGTCACTCCCCTGCTAAGTGGTGTCTTTGTGCATAGAGCCTTCTGTTCGTATTTCCTTAGGATAGAGAGGGTAGTGGAAATGCGTAGATTTCTCTGGTGGACATAGTGGAATGATAAACGTAACCTGCAATGGCGTCCAAAGTCATGTAACGCGAATGGCGTTTTAGTGGATCTTTAAACAAAATATACCCTTATGAAGCTCAATAATGGCAAGTCAATTGGATATTGAACAAGAGAGGCGGTGGAATCTTAAAAGCGACGAGTAATGGACTTCGACAACATCCGAGACAAAGATCTGTCCCCCGTCGAGCCGAAATCAAAGTGAGATGTATTTCTAATATAGTTTACCAATTGCTGTTATGTAGAACACTGAAACCAAATGGAAAATTCTCTGGTAACTTATGGGTTCAACAAAGACAGAGAACGAATCGAACACCTTAAGTGGATCTGTGATCAACTCTGCACAGTCTACAGGTAAAAAAATATAATTGGAAATGTGACAGCCAAGAATTATTTGAAAGAAAGCTTGTCGTCTATTTTGTGCTTCATTATTCAAGGAAAAGGTACTTCATGAAAACGGTTTGATCCTGAAAGTTTAGTTTCTTGTAATATTGCGCATATTTGACACGATTGAGTTTTTTCTCTTTACGCACGTAATGAAATAGGAAGGGGTTTTTGCGTCTAGCAAATATGTTGTTTGTTTCAAAAAATTGTTCGCTGGAAAAGGTGGCCTTTATGAATTCATCATGTTTTATAATATGCGAGCTTAACTGGATAGTTTTTATGGCAATAGTAAAGCATTTTCGTGTCGAAATGAGGTTGGCGTTTTTCTGTTATGCTAACTTAATTAAATATAAATATACATTCTGCCTTGTGAGTTTGTTATTCTCGTTAACCAGCAATGGCGTCGAAAGTCATTGCAACGCGGATGGCGTTGTAGTGCATCTTATGTTGTTTGTTTCAATAAAATGTTTTGCTCGAAAAGGATTCCGTGATATTTTCTGCCTTTGTGAATTATCATATCATCTTGTGTATTGAATTTTCGAGCTTAAGGTTGAAATGTGATACGGGAGTATATTTTTAGTATTGCTCACGAAAATAAACAGGTCTGTTGGAAGCGTGCGTGAGTTTCAACAAAATGAGCCCCAAAATCAGCAAAAAATTGTGACGCCGATGAATAATAAGATAGCTGCTATTTCCAAAATGATGGAATTACCTGGTGATAAATAACCTTGTGTTGGAGAGTAAATTTTTGACTTAGCAGAAACAATGGTCAAACCTCAAGTGTTTGGACGATTGTGATCTTTGTTTTGACGTCGCTCATTTATTGTCAAACTTTATAACACTTGACAGAAAAAGAAACTTACGAAAACCCGGTATCTTGCCATCATTTGACACAGATGCTTCACTGTTTGGCGAGTATACAGCCGCGGTAACTTAATCACGGCGCCCGCTGAATTCCAGCGATGTCACTTTCGATTTTGCGATTTATTTGTGCAACCAAAAGTACAATAACACAATTGAACGTAGCAAAACTCTCCCAAAATGTTTGTCGCTGATCGTAACTTTTTATATTCTATATTCATGGTTCAAAATTAATGTTGTTTTCATGTCGTAAATATGTTATTCTCGAGCGACCGTCCTGGAAACTTCCTTCTGCTCACTAACGAATTCTTAGTTAAAATCGGCCTACAAGACGACCCAAACTGCTCCTTTTGCAAAGATGAACCAGAAAAACTTAGTCACCTCTTTTGGTCCTGTCCCAGAGTGACCGCTTTTTGGACCTTCTTAATATAACGCTTTATTTCGTCTCAGATTATTCCAGAAAACTACCAATTCAATCTTCTTATAGCATTAGGTTTGATGCCAGACTCCTCCAAGTATCATTGTCAAATGAATTTTTGCCTCCTGTTAGCAAGACATTATATCTGGATTTGTAAAAACAATAAAACGCTACCAAAGGTAGAAGGCTTTTTCAGATGTCTTAAGTCGACCTATCTATTTGAACAAAAGGGTGTTGAACAAAAGGGTGCGGGCACCTTACAAACGAAGTGGGAACTACTGAAAACTTTAATTTAGAGAACCGTTCTTTTTTCTTGCTTCTTTTACTTTGATAAGTCCCTAAACCAACAAATCCTTCATCGCCTTTTCACAAAAGCCTTGCAACCGACAGCCCGTAAACTTTAATGCTTTGATTTCCTTTTCAGTATGGGAAGCAATGTATACTGTTTTACTGTAAATATGTAAATATATCTATCCTGTTAGTAAGTTGTTTGCTTTGTGTGTGTGTGTGTGTGTGTGTGTGTGTGTGTGTGTGTGTGTGGAATAAATAAATAAATTAATTTTTAAAAAAAAACAAAAACAAAAACAAAAACAAAACTTCCTTCTGCTCTTTCTAAAAACTTTGTGTCAATTTACTTTTGCATCAATATTTGTTTTAGCATAAAGAAAGCTAACAAAATCTGTACCTTGCTGAGTTCGCATTTGTTAGCGTTAATAGTATTTTCGGTCCAATGCTTCTGTTTTACGAAGGGGTATATGTTTGAGGTCACCCATCCAGATACTAAACAGGGCTTAACTTTAGTAAACTTTAGTATTACAAAGCTGTCAGATGCTCAGAGGGCACGCTTAAACTTGTGGTGAAAGAAGTTGTGAGAGAGCTTGAAAATTATCAACATGTCAGCTCAGAAGCCAATGTTTCTCACTTCCCATTTATTTTCTTCAATTTTTCGATTCTGGGTTCAGTTCTTTGCTAGTAACCACATGTCTTCTCAGGCTATTTACCCATGGTCAAGACTTCTACCATGGCTCTACAATGATAGATAATACCAAAACAATATCGTGCACTGTTAGAGCTACATACTACGCAAGGACAACTTGACTGGAAGTCAACACACAGCTCAGTTGACATTTCATATGGAGTAAATCGCTGTGTTACTTCACTACCACACATAAGCACTACGTGTCTATTTTTTCTAAAGAGGACAGGAATTTCTTCTTTCTGACAAATGATTAATTAATAGGCCGGTAGCCAGGTTTTTAACCTCAGAAAAGGATCTGTTTCGTCTTACGCACGTGCGAGGACCTGTAAGCCAAAGGGCCTCTGCTGGTATGACTTCTGGGTGACCCCTTAAATGGTCTTAATGACCCCCCAACTTGAAAAAAAATTTCTGGAACGGTGCACGTACCACAGGCAACCCAGTGTACCCTCACGGAGGGTCTAGTTTATGGCTAAAAATTTGCGTATATGTAACTTATGGTGGGGTAAATATATTGGTTGAAAATTGACCATAAATTTTATATCGCTTGAATATATAGGTTGTCAGTATCGATTTGTTGGCTTTTTCGGAAATCTTCGGAACGAGGCCGCACAAGGCCGACGCGCGCCTTGCGAACTTGCTCCGCGTGGAAAACAACGCCATGTTGAAATATTCATAGTTTTAGTTTTTCGATATGGATGCGGCCTATATTAACGATTTCTTCGATATCATCCCCAGTATTATCTCATCACAGGCCCGTCGACATTTACACGATACTAACTTCGAAGTAATACAACGTATTCACAGAAGACTTGGCGATAGTCTTTATTTACCCGACCTATCCAATCGAACAGTTCGGCAATCGAACCCAATCGAACACCAACCGTTCGATTGCCGAACTCAGTCGAACATAATCGAACTCACAATAAAATTTTGCCAATCGAACACAACCGAACGTTCAATTACCGAACGATTGGTAATCGAACCCAATCGAACGTTCGATTACCGAACGATTGGTATAATCGAACGTTCGATTAACGAACGCCGCATCGCATGATAGGCACGTGGTATTGGAAAATTCCGAAGGTGAACATTGACATTCTTGCAGTATGATGTTCAATTCCTGGTTATTCAATAAAAGGTGACAATGATTATATTCCACGTGTTTTACTCAGTTTAAGGCGTCAAGAGACAATTGCATTGCATTAGTTCAATTTTGTTCGATTATATTGGTTCGATTGGTTCGAAAATCGAACTCACAGCAAAATAGGTGTTCGATTTTGTTCGATTGCCGAACCCAATCGAACGATTGGAGTTCGATTGGGTTCGATTGGTTTTTTGTTCGGTTTTGTTCGATTGGATAGGTCGGGTATTTATAAATGGGCAAACTTGTTAGTCGGGCGTGTGGTACATTGAGTGTGATCGATGCGACTAGACAAGATGATTTCTATTCTCTTATGATAGCGATCATTCTACGAAGCATACTCAAGGGAAATTCCCGTGATTGAGTCATGGGCCGATTGTCAAGCTCCATTGGGTTATCAGCTGGAAACACTGCGCAGTCATGGAAGACCGAGGTTTGTCCTCGCTGGTCGCCAAATGGAAGTACTCCAACAGAGGCACATTAAGGGAGGGGGAGAAAGAGGTCAACTTTTGTCGTCCATCCCACAGAGAGGATAAAGAAATAAAATCCATTAAAGGAAAAATCGAGAGCTCGGCGGAAGCGTTAAAGAAATTACAAGTCCACGTAGACGATGGAACTTGCCCGAGGACCCTGAGATACAATGCACGGGCCAATATTGCAGTAGACAGAGTTCTAGAGGGAGGTCAGCTTCAATACGGAAGAAAGGGGAGAGTCAGATAGTTATCTCACTGGTGAAATTACCCCAAAGAGCTACAGAGAGACTCTCTATTAAACTTAGAAAGTTACAACGAACTAAGTCTAGCACTGCCCGTAGTGTAAACGTATCACAGTCTTCCACTAGCGCGCACTCGGCGCCAAGAATTAACAATGTACAACACAGTGATGTACATAGGCTAGCAGAAGCTCTAAGAGCCAAGGTTAACGAACTGGACAAAATTGAATGTAATCAAAACCGCTCCTGAGAATAAACAACGTGAATCTTATCCTCGTTTATTATCTGAGTCTTTAGAAATAAGGGGAAAAGCAAAACATAAATCCAGAAAGCAAAAACCGGTTTACAACCGAAAGAGAAAAGAACGCAATAGAAACAAAGGGAAATGCGTTACAATAACACAATTGAGCACACTGAAAACACATCAGAAACTTTTCAAGAAACAACTGAAAGATGAGCAAATCACTCCTAATCAGCCGCAACAACAGAAAACAAAATCAGGCGCGAACTACTAAAAGACTTTGATTTTTTTGATGCTAATTACTTTAAAACAATACCAAAAAAAAAAATAATTTATATTCGGCGTTATGTTCCCAAATCAGTGAGACATTTTTTCATTGTTCCTGGTTCATGATGCATGTTTGAGAAGCGATTTCAAAAACGAGTGCGAGTGTTTCATCGGGGTTTCCAAACACGAGAAAACTGATGAAAGCACGAGGCCGTAAATGTTACCGACGAAAGCCCAACGTACCCTCGAATAAAGATAGATCTGCGTAGCTGGCTACACGGTACGCAGAAACTAAATTCAAGTTGAAGTATGTAATTTATTCAAAACAGTATTTCTCGTTCTTAAGGCGTGACTCGCGAATGAAGTAGCGATCAATAGACCTCTTTAGGACAGAGCGCAAAAACCGCTGATTGGCTAGAGAATAATGACGTAAAATGGCTTTTTTCGCGTAACTGCGCCTGCGCAAACTCTAAAGATTCGAAGGTGATCGAGACAGTGATCGATCGAAGTGGAGAAGAACACTCTAGCATTTGTCAAATTTTGTGGAAAGTTAGACGACTCATACCCTGGGTGCCAGAGGAATTTTTTTCAAGGTCGGAGAGAACACTCAGCGATTCCAAATCAACGGTCGAGGACACTCGATTGATTACTTCGCAAGTCTGCATGTCAAGTTGCAATGCGTCCTCTTGTATCATTTTGTTGGTTTTGGCTACTGTGAATTTTCTTGACATGGGGTGTTGGTCTGCCCCCAGATTATTTAAAAATCTTACAGAAACCAGCGAACTGGCAACGAAATTCTTCTTTGTTCTCGGGAACTACAGGAGCAACTCGGTCTTGATGGACGAAAGGTTTTTGCTTTTGAAAATAAGTTTGGCTGGCCGTTGTACGTTATTGAGGACTGTACCGCGGTCATACAACTTTGATCGTATAAAATCGTCCACTGGGTTTCTTGCTGCAGATGAACTGTGAGTGAACTTCAGCCACAAAGTTGAATTTTCTTAACACCTGGGATTTACAATTTCCACGTCTCGTAACCTTGACTGTTAAATGCCATCGATCTGTGCGAGGTTTTTGTTGCTGTTCCTCGCAAATATTTTTGCAGAAACCATTCCAGGAAATCTGCATCAAAGCGTCTTCCACTCAGTGTTTGGCAATATTGTTCTGATCAGTTGTGGAACAGCCCAGATAAGTACATTACTGTAACAGAGTAACCATATTGGTCAACTTTTTCACATTTATAAATGTAAGTTTGCAAAACGGCTACAAAAACACATGTGCAGTAAAGCTTTGGAAGCATGCAAACACTTCAGGTACATTATATAATAATAATAATAATAATAATAATAATAATAATAATAATAATAATAATTTTGTCCTTGAATCAACTGAAGCAGTGAAAACTATCATGAAGGAAAGAAATTGGAGCGCTCCTGGGCCAGATGGAATCGCCAACTATTGGTGGAAGAAAGCACATGCGCTGCATGAGGGTGTGACCAAATCGTTCCAATCCATCGGCCAGACTCCTTCTGAATACCCCATGTGGTTTGCCGAGGGAAAAACGACGTTGATCCCCAAGCCAGGAGAATTTTCAAGTAGCAACCAAAGACCAATTACCTGCTTGAACACTATGTACAAGTGGTTTACATCATGCTTATTAGGACCAATGGATTGTCACCTAAATGAATATGGCCTAATGGAGGGAGAACAGAGAGGCGCCAAATCAGGATGCAGTGGCACTGTTGATAACCTGCTCATTGATAGAATGGTCACACAAGACTGTCACAGAGGGAAACGCAACTTGAGCATGGCCTGGATTGATGTCAAGAAAGCTTTTGACTCAGTTGACCATGAATGGCTTGCTGAGATGATGATTCTACACAGATTTCCAACCTGGCTGTGCCGCACTATTGAGAGCCTGTGCAACAGCTGGAACACGAAAGTCGTCGGAAAGACGAAGCAGGGGATAGAGAAGTCTGAAGTGATACAATTCAGACGCGGCCTCCCTCAGGGAGATGAATTGTGCCCCAGGTTGTTCACCCTGTGTATGAATCCCGTGGCTTGGAAACTACGAGCTTCGGAGGGGTACAAGTTGTCCAAACCCTTAAGCACAAAGATCACGGATTTGCTGTATATGGACGACCTTAAGGCGTTTGCAGTGTCAGAGATCAAACTCAACAAGGTGCTGAAGTCAACCCAGAGTGCGATGCAAGATATAGGCTTAGAATGGAACCCAAAGAAATACGCGACCGTCCATGTAAGGAGAGGCGTACAGGTGAAGGATGAAACCGGAGTGCAGTTGGATGACGGAGCAGTACTGACAAATCTAAAGGAAGGAACTTATTACAAGTTCCTGGGAACATTAGAGAACCTAAAACAAGATGACAAGTTAGCTCTGAATGTTGCAGCCAAAGAATACCTACAACGCATGTCAGTCATCTGGTCAAGTCCATTGTCAGATCACAACCGCGTAGCTGCATCGAACCAATTTGCCCTTCCCATACTGGGGTATCTAATGTGGACCCAGAACTGGCCAATAGCAGAGCTTAGGCAAATCGACAGAGAAGTTCGAAAAATCCTCGTTGAGAGCGGCGGCAAACACCCACTAGGCTCGACAGCATTACTGTACCTCCCGAGGGAAAAAGGGGGACGCGGGCTGAAATCAGTCGAGCAAGAATACAAACTCGTCAAGATAAAGGCTGCTCTGAAAGTCTACAAGAATCTGGACCCGACCATTGCAGTTGTGAGAAAGTTTGAAGAAAGAGCAGGTGAGGTGGGATTCCATTCATTTTTAAAGGATAGCATGAAGTATGCAGCAGAGCTCGGTCATGGCCTGTACCTTGAGCACCCGTCACCCTGCATCACCCTGGGGGGAGTAAGAATCACAGACAAGAAGACCAAAGTTGCTTTGAAGGACACTGTAGAAAAGCAGAATACGCAGGCTGTGAGGGAAGAGAGGTGGCAAGGAAAGCTACACACAAGTAGGTGGGAGGATGAAAGTCTGAGTAAAGCAGGCTGCTTTGCTTGGCTTAAGGACTGGACGTTGTGTCCATCTAACACCGTTGCAGGAGTGATCGAGCTCTACGAGCAACTATTGCCAACACGAATATATTACAGTCACAAGGTGCGAGCCCGACCAGCTACTGAAGTGGCATGTAGGCTATGCAGTAGATCAGCAGAAACAGTTCAGCATATTCTAGCTGGATGTCCCACCTTGGCCCAGAACAAGTACTTGGAAAGGCACAATAACGCCTTGAAGATCCTGTTCTTCGAGATCCTGAACGACGCAAACCTTATTGACAAAGTCCCACCATGGTTCTCCCAAGTAAAACCCAAACCGGTATATGAAAACGACCAGTTTCAAGCCTACTGGGATGTCCCGCTCTATGCTGAGCACACCGAGGTGAGAGCAAACAGAATCGATGCCCGTTTTATCGACCACCAACAGGAGAAGGTGATAGCACTAGAGATGAGCTGTCCATGGATTGATAACCGAACAAGTATGGAAGAGGAGAAGACAGCCAAGTATGCCCCCTAAGATGGGAGATAAAGCGACAGTACCCTGGGTACGATGTGCAACAATACAACATCATTATTGACGTGCTAGGTGGATGGTCCACAGACATGGAGGAGGGAATGAGGAATTTACTCGGGTCAAGAGTGAGAACTAAAGGAGTCCTGCTAAAGATGCAGAAATCGGTCTTATCAAGCTCTCTTAATATTGCCCGCACTTTTAAAGTAATCACATAAACTTTACGAGCAATATAACACGAATTTTATTTCAGCAAAGGATATTATTGTCAAAAGAAAAAAAAAAAAGTATTATTATTATTATATTTTTTAATTATCATTCTTTCTTTTTTTTTTTTTTTCTAAAATTTAGCAGTCACTTATTTTATATTTTTACATAGTTTAATAGATTTAAGTGGACAATACTTTTAGAAAGATATTTGTAAATAGGACTTGAACATGGTGTTTTTAAGGAGCTCCTGGGTTACGATTAACGCCCCAGGTAGCTTTTAGGTATTGACATTCAAAAGTTTCAAACTGTCATAATAATAATAATAATAATAATAATAATAATAATAATAATAATAATAATAGTAATAAGCCTTACAGCTTTAGTTAGATGTGTACCCCTGACTGAAAATTCTTTAACACTAAAAATTAGTATGAACACCAAATAATAATTATTAACAATTATTATTCGCCGAAGGCAAGGTGAATATCGGTTAATAAAAACCGAGATGAAGTTGAGGTTTTTATTCACCAACATTCATAGAGTCTAAGGGAACATCAGAAACAATAATTTAAATTTGCCTGACAATAGAAGCAACTCAATTTCTTAGTAAATGGTGCCATCATGCAAATCGCCTATTACATAGTTGATTATTTGAATAATACACATTTTCTTTAAAACAATTAATTTATTCGTCTGTCACCTCAACAAAACAGCTTGTGGCTATTTTGAAAAACCGCTTAGGTGATTATCACGTAATAATAATCATCTCAATGACAACCAATCAGCGCAGAGAACTTTCAGTAATTATACTAATAAGCATATAATTCTTATAGCACAAGACAATAATGAACAATAATATTGTTATAATTCCATGAGTGCATGTTGATATGAGATCAACCACTCAATTATATCCATTAATTATTGTTTTATTAAATTTTCATTTGATTCTTAACACTTGGACAAATTTAAAGCCAATCAGTTTCCAGCGTGGTAACACTTGACGCAATCAGTTTCCATATTATGTCATACTGTATAAGAGCTGTTAACTGAGAGTGAGTGAACCAATCAGAAAGCTAAAAACACAGTATCCGTGGTTCAAAATTTCATAATGTAAGGTATTATCTTTCGCCTTGTGCTTACACTGTCATTATTCACTTTCTGTGTAATGGTTTTATCATTGTTTTTGTTTGTAGGAAATGGTAGCCATACCTGATTTATGAAGAAAATGAAGTTGTGCAGTAGTACAGCAACCTACTTTTACTCTCTGCAGATTAGCTTTCTTGGTTCACGGAAAACCCTTTTTTTTCATTATTGTAAATACATTGTGGCATGGAAGATATTTTCAAACAGGTCTGGAGAATGTTCACCACCAAAATTTCCCATTTTGTCTGGATCATATAAGTTCTTTCCTCCTTTTGTTTAGTGGTTGACTAGTGACTTGTGAAATTGTATGGTGCACAAGAGAGCTAAATGCAGTGTCTCCTTTAGTTGTAAAACATATTAAAGGAACACAAATAATATTGTCATTGTTGTTGAGTAATGTTAGGATTTAGTACTGCCAGTGGTATTACAAGTGTCTCTTTTGAGTGGATTCCCTAATTTTCTGCTAACTTGACCCAAACAGATATATATAGGTGGAGAACAAATTCGGGAAAATGAAAGGAAAAAATACTAAACATACATCAGTTGATTATTACAATACACTATTTGTTTTGTTCAATATTATTTGCACTAGAAAGAAAATTAACGACCATAAGAATTTAGTCTGTGATAAGGAAAAGTTTGTTCTGACTAAAACCTATATTGGAAATTTAGGCATTTGGGGTGCTTTTTCACAGGGTTACATGTGCATGGTAGTAAATCTTTATGTCAGTCCAATATTTTTCTTGAAAACTGAGTTGTCTCTATAACTTTGTCCTTTTTTGTGAAGCATGACATTTTCTTCTCTCAATTCAACATTTGATTTGTGTTGCTGATCTTGTTTTTCCTGCAAAAGTGTGTTATGTTGAATAAAAATTATTTTTGTTATATAACTGTTTTTGCCCCCAGCAGCGCATGCTCTCATTGGTTACTTTAAGGTCACATGACATCTAACAATAACACTTTTGCCGTTCAAAAGTCTCTGAGCGGGCAACAGTGCAAAATCTATGACGTCAGAGGGTAACAGTGCACTGTTGCCCGCAAATGTTGACCGACGACCACCGTTGCTGTTCCCATTGCACGTTTTCCTATTTGTGCTATATAACAAATCACTTAATGACTGGTCTCTCAGGAAACAGTTCATTTTGTTTCCCTCGTCTGCACCTCAGGGGAACATTGGAAATTTTTAGGGAAACAAAATGAACTGTTTCCCTCGGGACCAGTCATTAAGTGTTTACTGTTGGAATAATAGGAAAATTATTGACCTTGGGTGTTCGGTGACACAGCTAACCCAAATACTTACCTTCATGTTTTTTTGTGAAAGTTTTTGTTTTCGTTCTCGATTTTTCTCTGCTTAATATCCAGCTCCTGCCTTTGATCCTTGAGGGTTTTCTACCTGTCTGACTTATTCTGTGTAACTTAGTGCTTCAGTTCTCTTGGCAGATTTTTGGCACTGACAAAGAAGGGGGCGTAGAATCTATATTGAGGGGTAGGGGAAATTCAATTCAGGGCAGATTATTATGGCAACTATTGTAATGTTATTCCATCACTCACCTTCATTGGTGAAATGTATTCATCCATGTGGCAAATTCTGTAGTCTTTGTGAGCCAGTAGCAAGTGGCCCTCGAATAAACATTTTCTAGTGTGGTGAAGTGCTGGCATCAAAAGCCAAAAAAAGCGCTTTGCACATTGAACTAGAGCACCTTTGCTGACATTTTCAGTCTCTAAATGGAAAAAGCAGCTTACTTTGTTGAATTAACTTAACTCGCCCTTTGCAAAGAGTCCCATAAACTTGAAAAAGCACACAATCCCCCAGCAGTCAGATGTGACAGTTGACATATTTTATTTTTAGTTACACAAAACATAGCAATGAACGTTGTTAAAGGGAAAAAAAGAACAGGGTTTGTTGTCAATATTTGCCGCTGTTTTAAATATAACAGGCAGCCGCTCTGTCGCCTTGGCTTATAAAGCGAGAAAACTTACATTGTATTACATGAACAATGTCGACAAGATATTAACTCGAAGTTAAAAACATACATGTACGTTATATGCATTTCAGGACAACTTACGACCCCAAAACCTCACAAACTATATCGAGTGGCGTGAAAGTATAAGGTAATGGACTTCGCTTTTCTGTGTAAAACCAGTTACAACTGTGAAGACGAACACCAGCGGTAAAAAAAACCTGCTTCTCTTCAAACTTCGATTTGAAAAAGTCTCTCTTGGTGTATGAAATCGGAATTCCACCTTTAAACACCTCTCAAAAATTTTCATATCAACAAAAAAAAAGTCATATTTGATATGTTTCGCGAAAACAATTTACCTCCAACATATCTCTGTTCTGAGCTTAAAGAGTAACCGACCACCTTAAGAAACGCAAAACTCTAAAAAACGAACGTCAAATGAAGCTTCGAAGCTCGTCAAAAACTCTATTGCTTTAGGCGAACTGGTTTTGGTCGGATCTCTTCCCTGACGGCTCTGAAGCATCGTTGAATGATGGCAGATTCAAATAATCTTTTTGCAAATTTTCTCAGAGAAACGCCAGCGGCGTGACAACCTCCACAATGACGTGGTGGATTTTGATTTGTCGTCCGCCATTTTGAAAATGGAATGGCGGCAACACAAGTGTGATTCTAGTGCGCATGTCTAGCGGTTTTTGCGCTCTGTCCCTCTTTAGCTTGTACGTTTTGCTTTCCATTTCAGACCACGTGATGTTACTCTAGGGAAAAGTTTCTTTCAAATGTCGTCTTATGCACGTGCATATGTATGCATAAATAATAAAAAAAACAAAAGGAAAATTCCCTTGCGAACATCACGTGGACGGAAATGGGAAAACAAAACGTACAAGCTAAAGAGGTCTTTTGTGAATTTTACTGTTAGATTAATCACATTTTTCACGAGATCGTGTCACGAAAATAGCGCTCGTTGCAGTGATTAGGTCTAAGCACTCTTTAACATTTTCGCTTTCAATTTACGGTTTGGTTAACTACACTTTTCACGAGATTGTGTGAAGAAAATAGCACTCGTTTACTGATTAAGCCTAAGCGTTCGTTTCAGTGATTAGGCCTAAATCCTCTTTAACATTTTAGCTTTCAATTTACGGTTTGGCTAACTACACTTTGCAGGAGATCGTGTGAAGAAAATAGCACTCGTTTACTACTTAAGCCTAAGCGCTCGTTTCAGTGATAGAAAAGCCCGTATTTCGGGCCTCGCTGGCACTGAGCATGCTCGAAATCGAAGTTTACCAGATCTCCCTTCCGTATGACCGCGGGAGATCTGGGTACGAGATTAACAGAGTACAACAAAGTACTGCAGCATGGCCAGATATGAACCGGTCAATGACTGGCGCACTCTTGATGACATCATCATGTTCCCTGGTGATGACCAAACCCAGGGTATGGCCGTCGTCATTTGTCGAACCCTTCACATGCTGATTTGAACCCGTAGATACAAGCAAATCCAGAAACTCACAAGCGTTGGGATCATTTGTATCATTTACATGGATGTTCAAGTAGTCCCCAGTCACAATTAACGGCTCAGGAACTAATATGATGGATTCCAGATAAGTAGCAAACTCGTCCATAAACGTATTCAGAGTCATTGGATGCTGAGCAGAATACGGTGGGTGATAAATAATAGACATCCTAGCCCGGAAAGAATTCATATTTAGGCCCTTTTCCGAGAACTCAAACGAGGTTTTCTCTCCGGCATCAATTTTCTTAACTCCAATGTTCACTCTGAAGAGCAGTCCCTTTCCGCCTCCGTTGCGTCCTGATCGATTATGGTGCACAAACTTATGCGTGCCAGGCGTGATAAATTCGAGTTTTGCCGCAGTGACATTAGCACTGAGTCAAGTCTCAGTAAGAGCAAACTTTTGGAGATATCAATCAGACTGAATTGTTTATGATCTTGTGTTTATTCCATTCAGTGAAGGCTTTTTGTATCTGATTAGTGACGTACATAATGTGACTAATTATACGTCGTCTTGTTAAATCTTTGGCCGAATCTTGAGGGATGTAGTTGGAGTCTTCTTCTGTATCCGGTAGTGTTAGAAGTCTGTGTCCGCAGAGGAAATGGGATGGGGTAAGAGGTGGACCGTCATTGATGTCTGTATATGGATAAGTAAGTGGGCGACTATTGAGTGTAGCTTCGATTTCTGCAAGTATGGTTTGTAATTCTATAGCGTTCAGAGACGTGTTTCTAATCATTTTTTTCAGCCTTCTTTTGACTAGTCCTATTAGTCGCTCATAGAAGCCTCCCCACCAGGGCGCTCTTTCTGTTATAAATTTCCATTTGATGCCATGGTTAGCGAGGAACCTTTGAGACTCGGCTGCTTCTATCACTTGTGTTTTGAGGGCCTGTAGATCTTGTGAACCTGCTTTAAATGCTTTCGCGTTACCTGAAATTATTCATTCTGGAATCCCTCTTCTACTTGCTAATCTTTTGAAGGCTCTCAAAAATGCACTGGCTGTTTGATTCTCCACTTACTCAAGATGTACTGCTCGTATTGCTGTGCAGGTGAATAGGCAGATGTAGACTTTTGCAACTTCTTTGTTAACGTTACGTACGTATAATGGTCCGGCATAGTCAATTCCCGTTACTTGAAAGGGTTGGGACCCTGTGACCCTTATATCTGGTAATGGAGGAGAGTGAACTCAGCGAAATGGTGGTCCTTTTACTTTTCTACAGGTCACACACTTTCTTATTTCCGTTGTTACCAGCTGTCTGCCTTTCGGTATCCAATACGACTGTCTGAGTTCCGTTAAGGTTTCACGTACGCCGCCGTGCAAAACTACGCAGTGAGTTGCTCTAACAATAAGAGTTGACAAGTAACTCTCCTTTGGTATCAATATGGGAAACTTGGTGTTGTGTGGTAGTTGTGCGTATTGCAGTCGTCCGTGACATCGTATCAAGCCATGTACATCTAAATAGAGGCCAAGCTGGTGTATTATTGCTGGCCGTTTGCCTTTAGCTTTGTCTTTGATTTGCGATAGGATGTCTCCATAGTAGAATTGTTGTACAGATTGGAGTAGAACAATGCGAGCGTGTGTCATGTCTATGGCAGTAACTGTATTAGACTTCGTTTTTTTTCTCAATTTTGCGGTGAAATGGATGACGAGCGCGGTAACCCGTAGTGTCTTGTTTAAGGTACTGTATTTGTTAATATCGGTGACGTTCAATAAATTTGTGCTCGTAAGTGGGCTTGCGAGATTAACGCTTATTGATTGGCTCTCTGTGTAATTTTCTGTGCTGTCTGGTAACTGGTTTTCAGTGATTGATGGCCATTCCTGTGTTGGCTTCATAAGCCATGGAGGCCCTTGGTTCCAATACTGCTGTTTAGACATAAAAGCTCTAGCGTTCATTCCCCTGGTAATGAGGTATGCAGGATTGGATGTGGTCGGGCAGTACTTCCACGTATTCTGCGAGGTGATGTCTCTAATCAGTTGTACTCGATGTTGGATAAACTGTTGTCGTAGAGGCTTTGATGAAGATATCCATTATAACACAACTTGTGAGTCACTCCACAATATAATTTGACATGAGAAGAACTTTGGAAGTATGGTATTTGACACGTATTTAGATAATTCTGCTCCGAGCACTGCTGCAAGTAGTTCCAATCGTGGCATTGTTTGTGGTTTTATGGGTGCTACTTTGCTTTTGGACATTACGAATGTGCATTTTGTCCCACCTTTGGGGGTGGTTCCTCTCAAATAGGCCACCGCTCCGTATGCTAGTTGGCTACTGTCACAGAACACATGTAGTTGAACTTCACTGCCAACATTATTGAAGTATTGTCTGGGTATTTCTAGTGGGGTCAGAGTTTGGAGTTCATCCAGCCATCTGACCCAGTTCTCCTTAAAGCTATCAGGAAGTTCTTTGTCCCATGGTAGGTTGTGTTTTCATAGTTCCTGCATCATTATTTTCGCTTTTACTGTCACTGGTTCCATAAATCCCAATGGGTCGTATAGTTTTGAAGATAAGCTTAATACTGATCTTTTGGAGATTTTGTCTATGCTGTTAATTTCCTTGATAAGTTTTGTTAATGATAGTGACAGAGTATCTGTCTTTGTGTTCCAATTGAGTCCTAGTACTTTGACCATTGGTTCTGCGTGTACGCCGTCATCATGAGCTTGGCGGTTTAAAGTAGGAGAGTTGCTGGTCCATTGTCGTAAATTCATACCCGCCTTTTGGAAGCAGTTTCTTGATGATGTGTGATACTCTAAGGCTTCAGCTATAGTGTTCGTTCCCGTAAGGACGTTGTCCATGTAAATCGAACGTTGTAAGTCTACTGATATCCAGTCGTTTTGCTTGATGAGGTGATGCTGTATTGTGGCATTCAGTAACTATGGGGACGGCGCGGCTCCGAAAAGTACTCGACAGAATCTGTAGACGACCAAATTGTCTGGATTATTCGCAGATTTGGCCACATCTTTGAGCCAAAGGAATCTCGTAGCATCCCTGTCTTGAGTGTTGAGTTCTATTTGTAGGAACGCCTTTTCGATATCTGCCGTGAAGGCTATTTTGTGTGATCTGAAGGTGAGTAGCATATTTTGCAGTCTTTGTATGAGGTTAGGCCCTGTATGAAGGCAATCGTTGAGGCTTAATGCCTTCGATGATATTTTTGCTGAAGCGTCGTATACGATTCTCATAGCGGTTGTGCTGCTTTCCTTGAAGACTGGAAAATGGGGTATGTAGTGTATGACTCCTTCATGTATGTTCGGGTCGAAGACTTGTTCTATGAATCCCTTCTTGAGTTGATCGATCAGTTGTTCGTTGTATTTATAAATAAGCTCTGGATGTTTTCCTTTTAGGGTTTGCTGCAGGTTGATCAGACTTTTTCTCGTCAATGTGAAGTTTGTTGGTAGGTTTTGCTTGTTGTCCTTCCATGGGAGTCCTACAGTATATCTGCCGGTAACGTTGTTGAATTCAATGGTGTCTTGAAAATGTTTCTGGACGTCTGTTACCTCAGGGGCGTTGCATTCATCTGGGAGTTTATTTATTTCCCAGAACTTAGTGAGAGTTTCGTTGAGGTGTTCGTTTCTTGTGGGCTGTGCACCAACCATTTGACATAATGTGCTGAGTGTAGTTTCCGTACTGGATTCGTTGTTGGGTACCGGTCCTGAGAGAAGCCATCCAAACGTGCTTTGTGTGGCCATCCATCTCTCATCTTGTGATTTCTTTGTGTTTCCCACAATGATCTGGGCGTAGTGGTCGTTTCCTATGAGTATATCTATTGTGCGATCACCTTCCGCGGTTAGTGGATCGGCGAAAGCGAGAGCTTTGAATTCAACAGGAATTTCCGTATGTTGGGTGCTTGAGAGTGGTGGGCAGATGATGGGCGTGACCAAGGCTGTTATCTTGACATCTTTATTTACTGCGTTTAAGGTAAGTGTTACGACTTCGTAGGATTTCGGAGTACCTCTAGTTGAACCAAATGTGGTTACGTCTAGTGTGTCGTTCTGAACTGCTTTCAACTGCAGCTTATTCTTCAGGCATTGCGTAATGAATGTCTTCTGTGATCCGGTATCGATAAGGATGCGCGCTTGGCATCTCGTAGCTGGTCCGCTTGCTGTGACCAGTGCAGTTTGCATTAGTGTATTTGTATGTGACGTTGTACTTGTCAAGGTTGGCATTGTGGAGGTGACAATTTTGTTCCTTTGTGGCTCTTCTCGTTTTTCATGTTTTTTGCTTGAATCTCGATTAGGCTCACGTGGTTCACAGATCGACGTATGGTGTTTTAGTCCGCAATTTAGACATCGTCCTTTTGAGCGACAGTGATATCTTGTGTGGCCTGATCGGAGGCAGTTAAGGCATTTATTTTTCTGCATCAATATGGTTCGTCTCTCTTTTGTTGTTTTTACTTTCGAGCCTTTGTCGTGACGATGTTTACCGTCACAATATATGCATGGCTTTGGCTCAAATGTTCCATTCGTATTCAAGCTTTTTGGTGGTGGGTGTATTACGCGCGGTTGAGTGTTTGTGAGTAAGGCGCCAACTGGGGGTACGAGAACGTCGTCAACGTTTGAGCTTGCGTCATTTTCTTGCGCAAGTTGACTTTTTTCCCTTGTGTCTATTTCATGGCAAAGTGCTGTTCATAAATCATTTAGAGAACAATCTGCCAGAGGATTTGTTCTGAATATTGTACAACGTAATTGTTCCGGTAATTTCTTTAGTAGTATTGGGATTAATAGACTTCCATATGAATCTGTCTGGACTCCCAGTGTTTCTAAGGCACGAATGTTGCTCTCGCAGCTATCGTGAAATTTTCGTAATTGCTGCACATCAGCTGAAGGCGCGCTGATTTTTGAAAGCGATTCCATATGTGCGTTGATTAGAACTTGTTTCCTTCCGAAGCGTCCTTGCAGTATTTCAATGGCTTTTTCATAGTTTTGTGACGTCATTGGCAGCCCTGAAATCGCGCGCGCTGCGTTGCAGGTTATCAATCCCTTCAAATAGTTCATTTTGTCAATATTGTTCAGTTCAGGATTGTTGTGTACTGCGTTACTGTAACTATCCCAAAACGTAAGCCATCCGTCAAATGGTTGGATATGTAGTTTTGGAAGGTTGATGTGGACTCTAGGTGTGGGTTTGACTTGGAACGTACTCACCGGATGATGCTCGTTTGTGACGAATTCTTTGATTTTCAGAATCCAATAATAGATATCGTCTTGGAACGTCAATGCTTGATCTGTCTCTTCGCTTATTTCTTCATCTGTTCCTAGTGCGTTCAAGATCCTGGAATCCATAGCCTTTATTTCGTCCAATCGTCTTGAGAGGCGCTCTGCAATTGCTTTCAGTTCCGTGTTGTTGAAAACCTTAAGTCTTTCCGCGCGTTTGATGTCTTGGTTACAGTGTCCTCTGTATGCACCAGTTTCGGAGATATCAATCAGACTGAAGTGTTTATGATCTTGTGTTTATTCCATTCAGTGAAGGCTTTTTGTATCTGATTAGTGACGTACATAATGTGACTAATTATACGTACATAATTTACCTTTAATGTACTGATTTCATTACACAAACAGATCAGCACCAGATGAATAAATATAGTCCAGTAAATCAGCAGACTTGGATTTTGCGGACCGAACATTCACCGAGCAGAGTGTTAGTGGTTCAAATGTACAATCATTAACCGTGGCGGACGACGAAGGCTGGTCAGTAACATTGGGATTGTTATGATTGCTATCACACGCAGACAACCCTAAGGATGCGAGAGCGCGTGACGTCACGTTCTTTTGAGACAGCTGTAACAGCCGATTCAACTAATCGAGGAAAATGTTCCATAAAAACTTCAAATCACGATGTTTCTTTTAGAAAACTCATTTTATGGACAGCCAGATAAATAAAGTTCACTCACCTACTATTTTCTGCGTTGTCCTGAGTGATTTGATGAATTTTTGGGACGCTTCGATTTAATCTTCAGATCACACGCGTCGTCACATACAATATTGGTTGTCTGCCTGTGATCTCAGTCAGTGTACGTCACAGAGTCGAGTTTATTAGTAGTTTGGATACTGAAACCGACCACAAAACACTACACTGTCCATCCACTGAACTATCAATCTTCGTTTCATTGATAGCCAGTACATCAATTTCGGAGTTGAGTACAAAAAATTGAGATCATCGAAGTGAGCGAGTAGACTATTGATAGTTTAATGCCGCCATGACAAAACCACGGGCAAATGGATTGATAGTGGATGGGTTGCCCTTATTGTTAGTGTAGTTACGATTTATTCGCGGAGGCAAAGACTCATCCGTTTCCCAGTCGGCAATACCCTAATCACCTCTCCAATCATTAATAAAATTTGTTGCAAGTCGCGCAGTTCCTTTAGTGTTGAGGTGAAGACCACTCCTGTTTTAGGTCATGTTCAGGAGAGATATTTGAATGGTCGACACACCCCCATCCATTTTGGTTGCAAAATGTCTTAAGTAACATGTTGACACCCGACACTTTAACAGCGAGGGATTCATAATCAGACCTTGCCGGATATCGCAAGGCCAGCCGAGGGTTCATTACTAATCATGGTGGCTAGGTTGACGATCTCCTCGGCACAATCACGCACCGATGCACTTGATCGAAGGTTTTTAGTTCCAACATGAATCACAATCGCATCAGGGTTTTTTCGTAAAATTGGTTTGATATGATCTCTCATGTCCATCGTTTTCTTTATCGCCTAAAGACGACAACAAATGATCATATCTCGTGTTATAATCAATGTCCTCAGCGGCTACCATATGTTCTTCTTGCTTTCAAATATTTTCTGTAGGATGATTAGATCAAGTTTAAGACGCTCTATGTCAGCATTCATCATAGAATATGGTCGCTCTTGAATTAAACTTTCCTGTCCTTCTCTGTCGGGCAATGTTTGTCGAATACCACTTGTGTAAGAGCCTTCAGACAACGTGGAAGGCAACATTGTTTGGCTCTCAGTTTTCACGGCAATTGTAGATGTATTCCAGTCCAGCATGTTAGTTGTCATTCCGGGCAGGTTCTGAACTAATTGAACAAGCCTATCCCTTTAAGTGGGACCATATCGTCCCTGGAAACATAGAGTTTGCTGCTTCTTACTGTACCAGATGATGATAAGACATTAGTCGTTGCTTGTAAACTGCTTCATGCTCCCGCCAGGCGACGACCACTTTCCCTGTCGCTGCAAGTCGCACTTCACGAAACTCTTCAACGAATCCAAACTACTTACTCTTCCAGGCCAGTCAACCGATATCCTCTTAATTAAAGATGTTGTAAAAATCAGAACTCTCAAGATTAGGTAAAAGCGATTCTATATTTCAGCGTCCAAAACTGATTATCATCGGAGCTTGAAAGTGTGCAATTGTCTGTCATGATCACTTCACTAGGAGCTCAGTGACAGGTACACCATAGGCAGCCCAAGCCCGCGTCACTACAGACAGCCGTTGAGAATTTAAACGCGTTGTAAGACTTTGTATGGGAAATAAAATGCAGTCGATTATGAAGCCTAAAAATTGCTCAATTTAACGTTCATTCAATAAAATGAATCAAAATGACTCACCTCTGGTGTATTCCTGTGCCTTTTGGAGTTTATTTCACAGTTTCGGGAAGTCCGTGTTTCTGATCGCCGCACGAGATACGGAGCTTGGGTCCGAGGTCAAATTAACTCCACCCGATGAGGTACAGTCATCACAACACTTACCCCATCCCCACAGCGGCTTCTCGTAACAGCTCCATGGTTACGAGAAGCCGCTGTGGGGATGGGGTAAGTGTTGTAATGACTGTACCTCATCGGGTGGAGTTAATTTGACCTCGGACACAAGCTCCGTGTCTCGTGCGGCGATCAGTAGCAGTTAAATTATCAGCTATCGTGGAAATCGAAGCAGAAAACGCTCATTTCCAGCCAAGTGCGTGGGGATTTTTGACTACGAAACATTCATGGAGGTTCGCAAATGATGTGGCTTTAGCTTTGCGTGATGGATTTTCGAGTTGCAAACCGCCTCTGATCTGACAACAGTCGAAATCTTAGTGTGCAGCCTTGACTTCGTCTTAGAACATTGAAAACACGGACTTCCCGAAACTGTGAAATAAACTCCAAAAGGCACAGGAATACACCAGAGGTGAGTCATTTTGATTCATTTTATTGAATGAGCGTTAAATTGAGCAATTTTTAGGCTTCATAATCGACTGTATTTTATTTCCCATACAAAGTCTTACAACGCGTTTAAATTCTCAACGGCTGTCTGTTGTGACGAGAGCTTGGGCTGCCTATGGGTACTCCTGGGTACACCATACGAAAACGCATTAGTGTGTTCACAGGCCAACATCAGTGGCGATTTAGGTTACTGAGAGATGTAGCGTCCCTTTATGTTTCAATGGATTCGTTTCAGTCGGCCTTCGCGAACTGACAGATCAGCCTTGCAAATTAGGAATTTATATTTTTTTGCAATGAACACCGCTCCACTTTTTGCTGTGTTAAACTAGTCGATTTTTACACCTACGATCCGCGGGTCTCTTATGAGGTAGGGCAACAATTGATTTAATTGGCTGTCTGCGAATAGAAATTGTGGGAAAACGTGATGGTATTTACTTTCCTCAGATGCCATGCAGGCAAAAAATTCCATCGTGACAATTGAGCCTGATTCATGCAACAGTGTTCAATTAATTTCATGATCATTAGTCATGAGAATACGTAGAATCCGAAGAAGCCTCGTGTTATATAGTTAGCTTATCGAGTCATTTCCTTAGTTAATACCTTTAATTTTGTGGTACTCACTTTGATGGATACCTCACCGTTCACTGGCACACAAACAGGGAAATCTGAGCAGAAGAAAGGGGAAATCTGAGCAATGGATAACAAAAATCATCAAAAACCAGCCAAAGAAGTGCTAAATTCTCCCAAAGATGCTCGAGATGTCGGGATAACCATGCAAAATATATTTTCGCGACAATGTTTTGTTTTTTTTCTCAGCCGAGTTGATGTTAAGTCAACATGTCTGAATTTAAGTTTCCCTTGTCTTTCATCTTGTATTCTCAATATTTCCGATTTATAAAAGCTGGCGAGAATACGCAGGACATTTTGTTTTGTTTGGATTAAGCATTATTCACTCCGTAGGGAGTGAATAATTGTTTTCGTATAAATACACAGGTGATTATTTCAAAAAAAGAGAAAAAAAAAACATTTCAATGCGAAATCATCTTCACTTACAGTGGCAAAACCACTACTGGCAGCCATTTTATCCGTCGAGGTGATTATCGGCTGATAATCCGAGATAGCGAGCCAATGAGAGCGCGCGATTTTTCATAATCACCTGTGTATTTATACTAATGCTCAATTACTCCGGATAGCGAACCAATCAGATTGCTTGAAACACCAATATCACTGAGTGAGTATATACTAATTCGAGATATTTACCCAGGAAGCTGCACTCACCCGGAAGTGGATTTTAGGGAGGTCCTGCACCCGGATCCAATTGCGGTTAATTTAGAGATATTGGGGAAGTGAAGTGAGGCAGTTGCAAACTTAAGCCGCAGGTGTTATAGTCACCCAGTTACCAATGGCGAACAAATATCAGGGGTACAAGTTCCTTTTAACTAGACAATTGAAAATTTTAGTGCCATCTGAAGTAAAGGGGTAGCTTAATATCTTTCAGTATTCTCTTTTTGGAAATTGTTGCTGCTTTGGGTTTTTCTGTGGAAAGGGCTTAAGCTTGTGAGAGCCAAAAGGCAGTGAATTGTTGAGAGAAGGACAATTTACTTTCCTTTCTTGAAAAATGAATGGGTGAAAACTATCATGCAGATAAGGAAAAAAAAAGGAGAACATTTACCATTGGTCACCACTAGGAAACTTTATTAAAGCATTCCCAGCTGCTTACAGCTTCTGTGAAACTAAGCAAGTACTGATATATCTAAATCTACCGGGTGATAACATGTGTGGTACGCTACTAATATGTAATCACAAGAAATCCCTTGTTGTGAAACTCATAGCTAGTTAGTGTTTAACACGGTTGTTTAAGCAGTTCGATTCATTGATGACCAATAAGACCCATCACCATGTTACTAAGTAAGTTACTGGTATGTGATACACTGACACGGAGTCTTAAAAGTTCTGTGGACGTATCTTCATCTCAGACCGCTTGACAGAGTAGTGACTATTTTTCCAATGATACCAGCTCATTCCACTTGAATCGGTCTTGCCATTAAGATACAGACCATTCAGGTTGGATTGGTGACAACTGTTGTACCACCAGCCACCTTTGTAGTGTGACGCACAGTTGTCTGAATTGTTATCATTATCGCGATCCTTGGTGGTAAACGCTTGGCCGCGGTGATAGCCAAGGGAATCACCTGCAATGCCTAAATAAACAGAAAAGGAATTAAGAGCCGTTCTCTGAGAAACGCACTTGAGATTGTTCTTGTCTCTACTTGCCAACGACATGAAATCGATGTAATGTGTTTATAACCACACGAGTGAAATGATTACCAGGTTTTTCAGTTGGCTGTGTTCTTGTTTTTTTAGCTAACTCACTGGCTTACATATACAACTTAGTCTGTCAGTTAAAGCGAGATAAAATTCTCTGACATCACAGTAGAATTTCTATCAGTTAGAGATAGACTGCACCTTGTAGTTGAAATGAGAAGGTGTGTCTTTCTTTATTATCACAGGGTTGTTTATCAATCACCAAAGTTTGCAAACCTGAATATTTCCCCAAACTCAGCTGGTATTTTGCTCGCTCGCTTGCCACAGCAACTGAACTGTACTCAGCAAATGCTGTATTTCCATGAATGTCTTCCACATCCACGTGAAGCTTGTTGATGCTGCTTACAGTCAGACGGTGAATCTTGTCCAATCCAAGCCAAAACTCTCCATTCAGATTACCAAAGCCTCGTTTGTAGGCGTCCCACGCGCGGAAGAAATCTACGGAGCCGTCTTGTCTTTTTTGAAAGACCGTCCACCCTCCGCCAGCCGTTTTGTGATCACAGTACACTTCAAATTCTCCCAAACCATCGGGATCGATTTTGTACACACCACTAATTTTTTCACCAGAATTGTAAACATCGGCGCAGTTCTTGTAGACTGAAAATTATAGAAGAAGAATGAATTTCTGTCTTATTTCTAGCCTCTAAAAAGTAAGAATGGGCGTCATAGAGGAAAACATTATACAGAGCTGGCATGCAAATGCTTTAGAAGAAAGTGATTGACATCAATTTGAGTGTTTTTTATTTTTTATTTTTTTTGCGAGGGAACACATGCTAAACCTTCAACCACTGATGTCTGAAAAGTAAACCGCAAAGCATTTAAAATGTATAACTGCAAACCTTTGTCATAAGAGCCTCCAGTTTGGTTTGTTTTCAGGGCAGCAATTGCTTCTTTGATCTCAGTGAGTTGCTGCTCGATCTTTTGACAGCAGTGTGGTCCGGCGTAGAAGTTATTATTCACGGTGCACTGGGATTTAGTAATCCCAGGGTCTTTTGCTGGTTGCACAGAAGTATTGGCAAATGTAACACAAATCCCGGTAAAAAGGAGAGCTAGCTGGAATGCCATTATGCACTGATGCTTTCAGGAACGCTTTCTCTGGAATGGAAGCAAAAACTGCGAATATAAATTAATTTCGAAGACTTGTGCTTTAGTAAATCTAATCATTCCAAACTTGATTTTCGTTGTCTTCTGGGCTCTATTTTGGGAATGCTGTATCATCGATTCCTACCAATCAAATAACAATACATTATAGTGACTCGAGGCGCAGAAAAGTTTTATTTGACAAGCAAAAGACAATATCACGAGGCATTAGACAACTTTCTTTTGAATAGTTTTGCAATATTTTATGAGAAGGTCTATCCAGTAAAAGAACAGGGGCACGAGTGACGCCCAATTCTCCATAATTTTAGACATCGGCTCTTAAGAAGGAGAAAAATACGGGGAGCCTTAACAAGGGCGTGGCAAAGGATTTTTGCGTGATGCGTGACGGCCCCAAAAGTAGCTGTGAGTCACATGATACGGGACTAGGCACCACATTTTTTGATGCCTGATTTGGTATTTTTCAAGCGCGACGCGTGATTTACCAATTAGATTTCCGATTAAAGTGAACCCTCTGATCTAGAAGGATATTATGATTCAAAGATATTCATGCATTCAGATTCCCAGCCTAACAGTTGTCACGTGCAGGTATGTTTGTAACAAAATAAGATTTACTTTATAGAAAAGGAAATGGAACAAACAAGAGTAAAGGAAGGCCACATTGAACTGGTGCAGGGTTCAAAATATACAAAGAATGTGAAACTGGTGCTCTGGATATGTGCAAGAGACAAAAGACGATCAAATATATCGAAGAGCATTTTTTTTCCTCGGGGTAATTCATGTTTTTGCAGATTTCTATCAGGTAAAAGATCATGACAGACCTGCCCTGACTTCCTTACGTGTCTTTGCGGTTGCGACGCTGTAATATATGCCTTCAAAGTTTTGCTCTAACGAGCATGTCTTTTAGTGATTTCCCTCTTCTGTATGATATGATAGGAGGAACTCCATTCTTGTATCAAGAGTTGTTTAAGTTTTGTTAACTGCTGGATATGTTGTGACAATGGTATTATTCTCTCGTGAGTCTTTTTTTGATTGTTTTCTTAATGCCGATCGCCTACCAGAAAAGTTTACTGCAGACAGTGTGCCATCTATTAGGTTTTAAGGATAGCCTCGAGCTTCAAGTCCCGTTTTAAAATTCGAGATGGCCTCCTGGAATTTTGTTTCCGAGGAGTTTGTACGTAAGAGTCTTATAGTTTCACCCTTTATGAAACCTCGTTTTACACCTGGAGAGAGACAAGAGGTATAGTGTGTCTTGGAAGGTCTCGGTCTGTTTTTAATGGGTTTTGATGTCAAGGATCTGTTCTGTTTCAAATCTAACACCTTTGTAAACCACTATGTCAAGAAAAGCGATTTCGGTGTCTGAGATCTCAGCTGTGAATTTTATCGTTGGATGATATCTGTTTTGCTTGTGTTATAAATATATCTAGATCCTCTCTTTTTGTGTCCCAAAGCGAGAAAACGTCATCGATATAACGTTTCCATGCTATAGGCTTTATACTACTTTGGTTTGTTGGGTGCAAACTCAACATGTAAATTTCCTTGTAACCGGAAGTAAATGTAACGATATCTTGTAACACCAAGTTGAGGCAGATTGCATCAGCCCCCATGGTGAATGTTGTGGAAGAAATCTATGTTGGAATAAAACTGAGTTGTGTTTTTACGTGAAGTTTGTCTTATCCACCAAGAAGTATGGCCACACTCGCAACAGGTTATGGGCCCAGTCGACGACTAATGTTTGATGGTGACGAAACGAAATACGAGCTTTGGGAAATTAAGTTCCTTGGACTTATGCGACTACACAAGTTACACGATGTTATCCTAGCAGAAGGCGAGCTAGATGAGGAAAATAGGGTCAAGAACATTGATGCTTTCGCCCAACTAATCCAGTGTTTAGATGACCGTAGCCTATCCTTGGTCATGAGAGATGCGAAGGACGATGGCAAGAAAGCTCTGCAAATACTGAGGAATCATTACATAGGCAAAAGCAAAGCACGTGTTCTTGCGCTCCACACCGAACTTACTTCACTGCAAAAAGGCCATGCTGAGAGTATTACGGATTATGTATTACGGGCCGAAACTGCAGCTGCATCACTGAAATCGGCCGACGAGATAGTCAGTGACAGCCTTTTGATTGCTATGGTGTTAAAAGGCTTACCTGAGGAATATAAAACGTTTTCAGCCATTGTTTGTTAGCGCGATGAAAAGGAAGACAAGATGAAGTTCCAAGAGTTCAAGATCGCACTGAGGAGCTACGAAGAGACGGAGAAATCACGTACCCCATCACAAACTGGCGAAGACAGCGTCATGAACTGTAAAAAGAAGAACTCACCACCAAAAGCCACTGTGACATGCTATTCATGTGGCCAGCTTGGACATAAATCGCCATAGTGCCGGTCTAAGAACAAGAAGAATCCTAAGAAAGAAAACAACCGATGGTGCAGCCACTGGAGATGGAAGACTCACAATACGGAAGTATGTCGCAAGAAAGACACTGCAAAAACCGTGAGTGATGATAACAAGGACGCTTCGTTTGCATTCAAAGTGACTGTGGACAATTTTAATACCATTAGAGATAACTCTTTGTTAGTTGACACTGGAGCTACTGCTCACATTCTTAATGACAAAGCTAAGTTTTTGAATTTTGATGACAAGTTTAACCCCGTGAACCATTACATAGAATTAGCGGATGGTAGTAGAGCATGCGGTATTGTATCTGTCAAGGGCAGAGCAAAAGTTTTTCTACGTGATTTAGAGGGGGTCCCTCATGAAGTTTTTCTTGAAGATGCTTTGTACATACCTAGCTATAAGCATAACATATTTTCTGTCCAAGCAGCAGTCAGTAAGGGAGGTGCCGTAAATTTGACACCAAACTCCTCTGAGTTGAGTGCCCCAGATGGTACGAAATTTTCCATACAGAAATATGGTAAGTTGTATTATCTCAACTATACAAATCCCAGTGGTGGAGCTTACAGTGCTGAAGTATGGCACAAAATACTGGGGCACTGCAAAAATGAATGATGTGTTCAAATTAGAGAATGTAGTGGACGGGATGAAAATTACCACAAAGGGTAAGCTTGAATGTGACACTTCTGTGGAAGGGAAAATGTCCCAGTATCGAAATAGGGAGCCAGACTGTCGTGCATCTTCACCCCTACAGCTAGTCCACAGTGACCTAGCGGGTCCTATCACTCCAGAATCAAAAGATGGTCACAAGTATGCAATGGTATTTGTAGATGACTATTCAGGTGCTCTCGGAGTATATTTTCTCGAAAATAAGAGTGATGCTGTTAGGGCAACTGAGCAATTCTTGGCTGATACTGCACCGTATGGTACAGTGAAACGATTGCGATCCGACAATGGGGGTGAATACATTAGTGAAGAATTCAAATCCCTTCTGTTGAAAAACCACATTAAGTATGAACTTTCAGCTCCCTACTCACCCCATCAAAATGGGACAGCTGAAAGAGCCTGGAGATCACTTTTTGATATGGCTAGATGCCTGCTAATTGATGCAGAATTACCCAAACAGTTGTGGACATATGCTGTCATGACATCAGCTTATATACGGAACAGATGTTACAACCCCAGAACAGGTAAAACCCCCCCATGAGTACTTGACAGGTATCAAACCCAATTTGTCTAACATGCATGCATTTGGTACTATGTGCTATGCTTATGTTCAAAACAAAACCAAATTAGACCCTAGGGCT
>OX421455.1:14071910-14074410 GCA_949126865.1 Montipora capitata | reverse complement strand
ATATGAGCATATTGGTTCGGTTATTCGAACGCAAATTACTTCTTTTCATTTAAGAAATTTCTTTTCACTTCAGGTATAGAGCTGGAAAGTGATAATACGACAATTACGGCGACAAATATAACAATCAAGCCAAGCGAGGATTTTCTAGAGACCGTTATATACTAAGAGATATTATTTAAAAATAAGTTATAGAAGAAAACAGAACTAAGTAAAGATTAGGTACCTTCTGTTTTCGAAAGTTCATTGCCGATATCATAGAATTTTCATCCCGGTAACCTGGCTGAAGTGTTCATGTGTATAAGATATTCCGTCTCGGCAACAAAGAGCGAAGTAGGCAATGAAAGAGGTTTTATTAGTAAGAAAACATCTCGGAAACAGATCCATTCCGTTAGTTGTGAAGGAAGCCCTCAGTAAAAAGCTTAAAGGGGCTAGGTCACGCAATTTTAGGCAATTTCAGCACTGATCAAATGGTCATAAAATTAACTAAAATATCAAAATAACTGTTCAAAACTATAGAAGAACTCTAACAAAACACAGGGAAGCCAAGAAGGGACATGGATGGACAAAACTGGAGAGGATTGAAACGGATTGAATTTGGGTAAATTTGAAAAACGTCGGCCCACCTTTTTTCAAATTTATATCAGTCTATATCAAAATGTCATTTACAAAGCTGGAAAATCATTCTCAGTTGTTATGTGGCCGTGATTTTGCAAATGAAAGACTCTTGCTCTGCCAATTTAATTTTTAGAGCTCATAATTAACAAAATTAAACAAAATTACCTAAAATAGCGTGACCTAGCCCCTTTAAAGGACTGTTTGGTTCTGGTTGTTTAACTTGAAAATTTGCGTTGAAAAACAAACAAATAACCAAGGTAAAGCATCATATTGAAAATGTCAAAAACTGCATTCTTTGCTCTAAGAAAGACTCTTAAAGTTACAAGCTTTCTATTGACAGTACGTCTGCAGTCTTGGAGCATACAATTCAAATTTATACGGCAAAAAGTGTGAAAAAAAGGAAATTACAGGGAAAAACCAGCAGTACAAAATAAATTTGAGGGTGTCGAGTGCTACCGAATAGTAATTTATATAGGACCTAATAAAAACCAACAAATGATGCACCATTTATGTCTGTGATAGCGTGATCTGGGACTAATAGGACCGAAGTTTCCAGGATACGAGCGTGTAGTCTTGAGATGGTTTCAATTAGCGAATAGAATTGAGTTCGAGAATTTGAATTTTTTGAACATTTGTATTTCAAAATTGAGAAATACGAGAGATATATCCGTGCAGTAATTTTTAGAAAGAGAAACAACACAGGTGTGAATTAAAAGCAGTTAAGCCTTAAATCAAATAAGAAACAGGAAATTTGATTCTAAGATTTAACAATTACAAGTTGCTAAAAAAAAAAAACATGCTGTATTTTTTTTTGTTCGAAATTGACATGACGTTGAGTCAGGAGGTAGGGGAACGCCGTTGGGTCAGTCCTCATGCCTGTGTGAAATCACGTCCTGCTTCGGTGCCTTTCAAAATGGTGGCCAAATAATCGCAGAGGCGGTAAAAAAAATCAAGAGTTTTTCAGGGATAACGTTATCAATTGCATTGCATTTAGCGATGATAGGATTCCTATCTTGATTTAAAAAAAACAAACAAACAAACAGTAAATCTCACCTACTTGGATTAAACGGCCAGAGGTGTGATGATTTAAAACGAAAACTTTCGGCCTTCGGGCAACCGGTCGGAATTTCGAGGGGCTGTGTTTATCATAAGTTTTCGTCTTACTTGACTCTTCTTGACCTCTTGTAGTGTTGATTCGATGGCGTTCAACTCAAGCGACCCGAACCTCTCGCCCGATGCTACGTGACGTCACACTGGCATGAGGAACGGGTCAAGAAACGTCATTAGACAACAATTAAGTTACCCCTTCCTCCTGCGTTGAGTTATTTTATAAGCAGACGATTTCAGCCTTTGGTGAACTGATCGCAGTTTTGCTGAGGCTATTAAAAGTAAAATGAATCAAATTATCGAAATTTCATCGCTATCCTTTACATTAACATGAGATACCTAATTAAAGAGGAATTTCGAACAATTCCAGCGGCATGTGCTTTTTGAGTTAAGAATACGTTTTATTGTCATAGGATAAACAGAAATTCGAATTCGTGATGGTGCTTTGTAAAGAATTTCTTCCGAGTTTACCAAATTACTCCTTTGAGTATGTAACGCCTTTTTCAGCGGGCGGTGTGGGATTGTTTATAAACAGTAACTTTCTTTATTATATTATCGTGACTAGCTCCGTGAGCGGGAGAGATGAACCAAATCCCGTGCTGTGATTGGCTACCCGAGCGGGTAAGATGGAGCTATACTACCCACTCTGGTCCCTAACCCTGATTGTTGCTTTTAAACAAGTGATGCATATAGATATTTACAAATAACTCACATAAATTACACTTTAACAACTAATTCTTGACAGTCACTGCAATAAAATAATTATAAAGCACTGTCT
>OX421455.1:14064410-14066910 GCA_949126865.1 Montipora capitata | reverse complement strand
AATTTTGATCTGCAAATTGACAATTATTGATTTGAAGACAAATCTCAACGGCTTCGACTATACAATCCGTAGATGGAAATTTATCTTTCCTAGAATCAAGCGCCTTTCTAACAGCTGAGATTCCTAGGTTATTATCAATGTTGGGAAACATAGCCACAACATCCCAAGATACAAGCAAACTACCAGGGGGTAGGGGACCTTTCTCAGCATTTAAAGCCTGAATTTTGTTAATTAGATCACTTGTGTCTTTAACGAATGATGGAAGGTTCTGTGCTAAAGGCTTGAGATAAAACTCGGTGAAGGCAGAAAGTCTTTCGATTGACGTTCCACAGCAGGATGTAATTAATCGGAGTGGATTGCCCTCTTTATGTGTTTTCACATTACCAAAAGCTACCCCCGGTTTAGGTTCCAAATTGGTAACCCATGTGGCAATCTCTTGACTTATCTGACCTTCACCGAGCCATTTGCGTCCCCAATTTTTGACCTTTTCAAAATGCTCCGGTGTTGGATCGCTATTCACCTTATTATAATGCAAGTTGTTGTTAAGTTGCCCTAACATTTTATCTTGATATTCTTCTTGATTAAGGATTACAAATCTAGAGCCCTTGTCTTGAATTCTGATAACTTTATCACTAGACTTAAGATTACGTAGTGCTAACCTTTCGTCTTTAGTTAAGTTGTCCTTGACAGTTCTCAGATTTTGGGGTTCCAGGATATCCTTTCTCACATTATTGATGAAGACTTCGACTTCTGGAGAACTACACTTAGGAGGCATCCAATTGGTAGCTGAAGGAATAGCTGGCAAACGATCATCAACTTTCCTTGGGTTTTCATCCGGATTTCTGCCATGATGGAAGAAGGCGAGGCGGATTCTCCTTTCAAATTTATCCAAATCATCGATTACCTTCTGCCAGTTGACATCCTTTGGCGTAGGACAGAACGCTGGTCCTTTAGTCAAAGGAGAGCGCTCTGCATCGGTGAGTTCAGAAGATGTTAGATTAATGGGATTTAAATCCGGCAAGTTGATATCCGGTCTTGCCACCACATCGTTCTCATCACGAGTAGGGGCTCTGTTACTGGTCTGGGAAGTTCTTCGGAACCTCCTCAACCTGGTTCTTGAATTCTCCGGTGGTGTGAATTGATCTGATGGCGCTGGGTTGTAGGGAGTGGCCTGCCGAAACTTCTGTCGCGCTCTCCTCTTCAAATCAATCTCTACCTTTTCCATTTGTCTTTTAATTTTTCTCCAAATAGTCTTGGCGGCAGTTTCCTCGTTGTTGTTGAAAAGAAGTTCACGTTCAAAATATAATTGCCTCTGTAGAATTTCTCGCCATTAGAGCAACATATTTTATATATATATATATATATATATATATATATATATATATATATATATATATATATATATATATATATATATATATATATATATTACAGTTTTATTTAGTCTGGGCTATCCCAAGTCTTATCTATCCCAAGTCTTATTTCTACGACAGAATATAAAATATGTTGCTCTAATGGCGAGACTTATCATTTTTTTGATTATATAGTGTTGTTGCGTTTTGTCAATGCCAATGTCATTCATCATTTCTAAGAACGTAGAGCATTCGTTGGAGAGAACACCAAGGGAGCTCATGGAAAGGCTTACAAATTTGACACATCTGTAGTTACTTCTCATGTCTTTGACCACGTTCATGTATTTTTCTTTTTTGCGTACTGCATTGTTTTTAAGGTTAGATTCAAAACCAACCGTTAGTTCTAGAATATATAGGCACTTGGACTGTATTAGGAAAAGAAGATCTGGACGATAATTTTCACCAGTTATAATTGAAGGACTCGGAAAGCCATTGACATCAGCATAGAGTGAAGAGCGATCATTAATTACAGGTTGAAGTGAGTTGACAATGAAGTTGAGAATTGAGTCGTGTCTCCAGGTGAAGCGATCAAGGTAATGTTGACAACCAGCGACAATATGGAGGAGTGACTTAGGGTTAAGGCAAAAGGAGCAATCAGGACTTTGTGATAATCCCCATCTTGTCATATTCGTACGTGTAGGAAGGGATATGTTGATGTAGCGAATGGTAAAATTGTAGATGTTCTTGGGTAGATGAGACTGGGCAGACGACCAAATAGAGTTAACAGATGACAATGAGTGCTTGATATCATTTGTAAAAAAGAAACCTTGAGATGTTAACTGGTGTTGCAGTTTGTCTTCTTGATTCGAACGGAAGTCTTTAAACACGAAGCCGCGCTATATAAGGAAGCTTCCCTGGGAAGCCCGTGGTTCATTTGCCAATCAACTTTGACGAGTGCGGATCAAATCCAATATGGCGGATGAGTCCACCACTAGAAGGCTAAGTGGAGTGCAGAGATGAGTGTTTTTTTGGTTCATTTGTCCTGGCCAATTATGTACAACAACCGAATGTATTCGAAAACCGTTTTATTCAAGGTGACTATTCTTCTCGATGAATCCCTAATTGAAGAATTGAGAGGTTGGCTGACG
>OX421455.1:14051910-14056910 GCA_949126865.1 Montipora capitata | reverse complement strand
CATTTCCAATAAGCAACAAAAGGGAAAACAAAAGAAAAAGGATGAGGAGCCGATCTTGTGGAGTTCAAAATGGTGGACTGAAAATGCACTCGGACTTCACGATGAAACGCCTCTAAGCCAAGAGGAGTGAGCTGGTTTAATGAGAAGAAGTGTAAGTTCCACAAGCAAGAGGTCACATATGTGGGACATGTATTTGGGAATGATGGCTTGAGGCCTAGTCCAGACAAAGTTCAAACCATTTTAAATATGCCAGTACCTCATGATAAACCATCTCTGCAGAGATTTATGGGAATGGTGAACTACGTGCAAATTTATTCCTCACTTAGCCGACATCAAGAAGCCTCTAAGAGAGCTGCTAGAGAAATCAGTTGCGTGGCACTGGATGGAAAGGCAACAGAAAGCATATGAAGAGTTGATTAACAGCATCACACAAGCACCAGTTCTGAAGTATTTCGATGTCAGTGCAGATGTCACAGTCTCGGTGGATGCGTCCTCGGAGGGTCTTTGTGCCTGTTTACTATAAGGAATGCAGCCAGTGGCTTATGCTTCAAGAGTATTGAACAGTGCATAGCGTAATTACGCTCAAGTCGAAAAGGAAATGTTTGCTATTGTATTTGGAACCAACAAGTTTCACCAGTACATTTATGGGAAACAAGTGTCTGTAGAAACCGACGACAAACCTCTGGAGAGTTTGTTTAAGAAGCCATTGTCTAAAGCACCTCATGCAGTGCATTCAAAGGATGATGCTTCGAGTTCAACATTATGACCTCAAAGTCAATTTTGTACCTGGCAATCAATTGCTCATTGCAGATACCCTAAGCCGAGCCAATCAGAGTGAGTCGACATTAAGCACTGAAGAGTTTGAAGTACATTTACTAATCCAGATCTCTAAGGAGAAAGCAGACGAATGGAAGAGAGAGACTGATAGTGACCCAGTCTTGTCCCGATTGAGAGAAGTAGTTTTAAGTGGCTGGCCAGAGAACTGGGCAGCATTGGCTCCAGAGTTAAGAGAGTACTGGAACTTTAGGGATGAGCTGTGTATTTGTGATGGCTTACTCATGAAAGGGGATCGTCTTATCACCCCCTCTAGTTTGCGCACTGAGATGCTTGACAAGATCCATAGCAGCCATTTGGGAGTCGAGAAATATCTCAACAGAGCCAGAGAAAGTGGCTATTGGCCTGGAGTATGCGAACAGATCAAAGAGAAAGTAGCCAAGTGTGAAATTTGCAACAAGTACCGAAATTGCCAAATCAAAGAGCCTTTGTCACCCCATTCGGTACCTGATAGACCGTGGCAAGTTTTAGCAGCAGACCTGTTACCTCAAGGAAAATTTGTGGTGCTCAGCCTGGTGGATTATTACTCCAAGTATTTTGAACTAACACAGTTGAAAGACAGTACGAGTGCCACACTCATCAATTGTCTACAACTGCACATGTCAAGGCATGAAATACCAGAAATTCTTCATTCAGATAATGACCCAGAGTTTAGCAGCTTGGAATTCAGACAGTTTGCGAAAGCTTGTCAATTCCAGCATGTCACATCGTCACCCCGGTTTCCCCAAAGCAATGATCTTGCGGAGAGCACAGTGCAAACAGCCAAGAAACTGCTCAAGAAAGCTTATGAGGATAAGAAAGATCCCTATTTGGCAATTCTGGAGCTGCGAAATACCCAATTCCTGGAGTGTGTCTTTCACCAACACAGTTACTGATGGGGCGTCGCACCAGAAGTATCATTCCTATTAAAAGCATGTTGCTTACACCAATGACATACAACACAAAGGAAGTTCAAAATGCATTGGAAGCAAGACAGCAAATCCAGAAAGAGTATTTTTACAGACGCAGCAAGGCTCTTAAGCCTTTAGCGCCTGGAGATACGATCAGAATGCGACAAGGGAACACCTGGAAACTAGCTGTACTTGTAGGAGAATCCAAAGCGGGAGAACCAAGTTAAGGTCATATATTGTGAGAGCCAACAATCATGAATACAGGCGAAACCGGAAAGATATTCTCAAGACACAAGAAAACCCACACTCAGAGCTAGCAGACTCAGCCGACAGTGACCGCCCAGCAGAGTTAGTGGTCAGGTCATTCGAGTTCCGACAAGATATCGAGAGTGACATACAGGGAGTTGTGAGGTCACTGGGCTGCTGATTGTTGAACTTGAAACTTGTCCGGTTAAGGACGCATTTTAGAAACAGACACATTTATGTGGTTAACTTGATTTAGCACTATACTTTTAAGGTTTAAGGGCAAGCTGTAATAATAGATTAATGTTGGTAACCTGTGGTTACATCCGGGACCCTTTGGGCATGGAAACCAGCGGGAAAACGCCATCTTGAAATTCAGTCTTGTTGATAGTATGCCGAATTTTTCTTCCTCTATATTTGATACTGATTCGCCTGTAGAACACTCAAATCTATTCTCAAGTCTGAGTCAAGCTGAAAATTGCTCTTCGAGGCACCAGTTTTCATCTTGTTCCACGCAGATATCAGACGGTCCTCGTCAGTCCACCCCGATAAAACCTCGAAACTCTAGACAAAGGATTGGTCACAAGCGCCGATTGCTAAATATAAACTGTCTGTCTGTTGTAAGCAAGAAAGAGCACTTACATGCATTAATAGATAGAGTTAATCCTGACATTGTTGTAGGAACAGAATCTTGCCTCAAACCCGATGTGCTGGACAGCGAAATCTTTCCGCCTAATTTCAACGTGTTTCGCAAATATAGAATATCGTCTACGCGAGGGGGAGTTTTTACTGCCGTTTCTGATGAATTGTTGTTACAACGCCTGGAGGATATGGAATCAGAACTGGCTGAAATGCTTTGGATCCAGATCAGGGTTGTTGGCTCTAAAGATCTTTATGTGTGTTCATTATACAGACGAAGTGTGTGTGAGGTTGTGAGTATGGAAACCCTGCAAACCTCTCTAAATAAGCTCTGCAACAAGAAATGTCATATTTGTTTTTTTGGCTAGATAACAATATCAAACCCAACAACCGGTGCGCGGTCCACTCTTAGCGAGCCACTCTTAGCCTTTCGAGCCTTCTTAAAATGACGTCAAAACCTACGAGTGGAGCTCGGGGAATGTTGAGAAGCTTTTTTTGATTATTCAGACGCACGACCAAATTCGTCTAAACAACCATGTTATTGTGTCGAGGATGCTTCCTAGTAAGGTCTCAATGTGCCTTCCCTCTGAAGGTAATAGAGAGATTTTTATTACCATCATTATTAAAGCTGTCTAGTTCTGATGCTTGCTCTTGCCATGAACACTCTTGCTAGCCAGGGCGCGACAATAAGGCTGTCCGATAGTCCGATAGTGGTATCATATTTCGGGCTGGCGCTTTCTTGTCGGGTTGTCCAAAGGGCAAGCATCAATTGTACACGAGTGTGGCATTGTCGGCTGCTTTTTGTGTGATGCAAACTTCCGAAATAAGTGTTTAGCAGACAATTCGAGAGGGAAAGTGAAACAATACAAATCTTTTCTTATTAAGGGCCGTATTAAATTGCCTCAAAATGTCAGTTTTCGCTCGGTCTAAACCTAAACCAGCTACCGATTTCTTGTCAATTGTCGGTAGCAGTTAAACAAATTTGAATCTCTTCCTTCTGCAAGTCGAGCACTACTTTTATTCCTACAAAATCCAGGAAAGATGTGTAAACAGTAATGTGTTATTTCATAAGCTAAATTTCAGCTGCACTACACAAGAGACAGCTCAAATAGGAACCATTTGGTTTATTTTGTAAGGTTCGGCCGAGTACCAGCTAACATGCAGTATTACAGCTATAAGAGTAGTGGCATCCCTCGTCTCGAAGAGGTGATGGTTAGCGCTAGGGATTTGGGCAGGATCTTGTATCACTGTGTAGCCCGATCCTGGAATGGCAGTCTCTGTTGCAGGTGGCACAGACGTGCCTTGTGGAAACACGCGCAGAAGCTGCGCGTTCTTTCCTGGCCGCTCCCTTGCATGTAGCCTGGACTCTAGCGTTCGCTTCCGCCTTTGAAACCCCCACTTTGACACATTGCTGCCATTTATCTCGGTGATTGGCGCTGTCCTCCCATGCACTGGTGTCGATTAGTGCAGATCGCAAGTCTCGCTTGATGACGTCCTTGTAGAGCAGAAGCAGCGGTCGACCCACACGACGGACGCCCTCCCGCAGTTCTCCATAAAGGATTTCTCTTGGCAGGCGGTCAGGCTCCATGCGATGTGCATTGCTGAGCCATCGAAGGCGTCGCTGAATGAGCAGTGATGGCATGCTCAGTGAGACAGCGCGCTCCAGGACCTCGAACACATATACAATCCACGTATAGCAGAGAACCATCATATTGACATTTCCCGCTACCACAGCACATGCAATTCAAACAAATCTAGAGCCGTGCAACCACTAACAATTGCAAACTTTGTGGTCAGAACGGCGGCCAGAAAAACCTGCCGAAAAAAAACCCCGTAGGGAAAAACAGACAGGAAATCTGGATAGGATTCAGGCCCTAGCTTGAAGGGCCATACTACTTGGTTATATACATAAATAAACTTAGAAATGCGACTAAATGGTGTCGGCCTAAAATGATCACTCACCTGCAAACAGAGGCTTAAATACTGACATGTGTATGCCTATAATGCACCTTCACAAAAGGCCCCAGACCCAGGACATGCTGTTCTCGTGCCGCCGAAATATTTCATTTCCGGCTAATTCGTTGACACTCAAAAACCGGAAATGCCATATTTTAGCTTCACTACACAACAGACAGCTCAAATTAATAGGAACCATTAGGTTTATTTTGGATGGTCAGGCAGAAAGAACACAAAGGAGAAAAGGAAAGTGCTTAAAAAAGTAGATATTTGAAGCGAAAAGCCTCGTAACGATTTCTTAACTGAAAATCCTAAAAAAATGTCGTTTTTAACGTAGGCATCCTTGGCTGAAAGACTCTGAAAAAGTAGACCGTTGAAGCTAAAAGCCTAACGATTTGGTAACCGAAATCCTAGAAAGAATGTTTTCTTTAAAGGGGC
>OX421455.1:14034410-14046910 GCA_949126865.1 Montipora capitata | reverse complement strand
AATTTTAATATAATAGGAGTTACAGAAACAAAAAGTACCAATTCTAATGAGTCTGCAGACTTACCAAGCATTCCTGGATACGTCTTTGAACATGCTCTAACACCCCTAGCTTGTGGAGGTGCTGGCCTGTTTATTGACGGAACCCTTGATTACATAATTCTAGAAACAACTTCGAATGAATCTTTCCAAGCATTATGGATTGAAATTCGCTTTCCTAAAAAGAAAAATGTGATTTGTGGTATCGTATATCGACAACACATTTCACCAGATAATTTTCTTAAATATATTGAGGAGGCAGTAGAGAAATATTCTGCTTCAGGTAAGAATTTATGCCTACTGTCTGCAAAGAATATAAACTTGTCATTACAGTCATGAATTCCTATTGGCCTTACAAAGTTGTTATCTCACTCTGACGATTGATAAACCAACGCGTGTTCACATAACTTCAGCCAGCTTTATTGACAATATTTTTTGTCAATAATCCGGATCAGGTTGTTGTAAGTGGCAACCTTATTACTGATGTTAGCGACCATTTTTCGCAGTTTTGTATCCTGTCATAGACAATAGATAGAATCAAACAAAGGCAAATCAAGAGGAGTGATTTCTCGCATTTTTCTTCTGATGCCTTTAATGATGAACTTGCCACAATTGATTGGAATTTAATCATAGAAAGACCAGGTACAAACATAGATGAGATCTTCACATCGTTCTGTAAAACAATTGATAAAATTGTAAATAGACATGCTCCAATTATAACTTTCTCTAAGCGCAAGATCAAACAATTTTCAAAGCCATGGTTAACCAAGCGATAACGAATTTCAATCCAAACAAAAAATAGAGTGTATCAATCCGGTGACTTTGAGAAATATGAATATTACAGAAACAAAATTCATACTCTGATTCGCTTAAGTAAGAAAAGTTATTATCATAAACTTTTCAAGAACAACTTGAATGATTTGCGGAAAACGTGGCAAGCTATAAATTCGCTACTAAATCGTCGGAAGAGAAGTCTTAAACTAATCAATAAACTTAAGGATCCACAAATTAATAACAGCATTGTCGATGACCCATCTCGTATACCCAACATTATAAATAAGTATTTTTCATCTGTTGGTAATAATTTAGCCACTAAAATGTCTCAAGCTGGACACTCATATGGATTGTCAAGGTAATTCCAAATCACCAGATACTTCATTCTTCTTTAAGCCCGTTACTTCGCATGAAGTGAAACTTGAAATTTTGTCCATTCCGAATAATAAATCACATGGCCTCTTGTGATATAATATCTCCTGTCCTTGCAAATTTTCTCAACAAGTCTGTTAGTCTCGGTGAATACCATTCTAAATTGAAAATGTCCAAAATTATACCAAGCTACAAAGAAGATGAAACTATTGCCTGCAGACGGAAAACTGACGAAACTGTTGCCTGCAATTGTAGACCAATTTCATTATTTTCAAACTTCAATAGAATTTTCGAGAAAATTATGTACAACAGAATGAAGGTTTTCATAGAAAAACATCAGCTATTATCTTCATCCCAATACAGTTTTCGTCAAGCACACTCATGAAACTGCCGCGAGTGAGCATGCTATACTCGACATGGTAGAAACCATCCGCACCAATATGGACAGAAGACTTTTTTCTGTGGGGTGTTCATCGACCTTAAGAAAGCTTTTGATACTGTCGACCAAAAAATTTTACTTGATAAACTTAATTAATCATTGGTTTTCCTCTTATTTAACAAGTCGTACTCAAACAACCGAGTTAACTCTTACATTTCGGATAAAGAAGTGGTTAATTGTGGTGTACCCCAAGGGTCCGTTTTAGGCCGCTCCTTTTTTTGTTATACGTTAACGACATTCAGCATATTGCTCCAGAAAACTTAAATTTTTCCTTTTTGCGGATGATACTAATGTCCTTTATTCTCACGAAAATCTCAAGACATTGGAAATAATTGTAAATGCTGAATTGAACAACTTATTTAATTGGTTAACCTCAAATAAACTTACACTTAACATAAAGAAAACAAGCTTTGTTATTTTTCGCCCACACCAAAAAAAGTTTAATTACCTGCCCCAAATTAATATTTTTGATAATGAACAAAATAAGAATGTTATTCTTGAACATAAGAACTGCATTAAATTTCTTGGGTTATTGATTGATGAAAATATAAGTTGGAAAGACCATATTCATACCCTTACAACAATAATAAGCAAAACTGTCGGTTTAATTGCGAAGTTAAGACATATTGTTCCTAATCAAACTCTTCTTAATATTTACAAGTCCCTCATTGCACCTTATATGACTTATGGATTAACTTCTTAGGGAAATGCATCTGAAACCTTGCTAAACAAAGTTCTTGTCCTACAAGAACGTGCACTCCATCTTATTCATTTTTCTCAAGCAAGGGAGCATGCAATTCCTCTTTTCTTGAAAGGAAAATTTCTACCCCTCAAATCCCTATATTATGAGAAAATTTTAAATTTGATGTATGACATCAACACTTTTTTGCACCGATTAAAATTTCTAATTTGCTTTCTAAAATTTCTTTACGTTGCGTTTTTGATATTTACCTGGTTTACTGGGACTACCGTCTTCTGCGAGTATTTTTAAGGTCTCAAGGGGTAGTACAGATGCGTAGATTTCTCTGGTGGACAAGGAAGACTATTTAATTAAACTGCAATGGCCTCAAAGTCATTGAAACGCAAATGGCGTTTGAGTGGATCCGTAAACAAATATACCCTTATGGAGCTCAAGAATGGAACGTCAACTGGATAAACAAGGCGGGAAAAATAAATATCTGGAATCTTAAAAGGGACGGGCAATGGACTTCGAAAACAATCTTTGGCCCGTCGAGCCGTAAATAAAGTGAGCTGTATTTGTATCATTTTACGAAGTGTAGTGTTATGTACAACACTGAAACCAAATGGAAAATTCTCTGGTAACTTATGGATTTAACAAAGACAGGAAAGGAATCGAACACCTTAGGTGAATCTGTGATCTCTGTTGTCTCGCTATTGGCATTTATTTGATCTCAACTGTGCAGAGTCTTCCAACTGGAAAAACATAAAACAAATATTCACGTGCACATTAACAGTGTCAATAAACGGCAATCATGAAACACCTCTGGATATTAATAATCGTCAAGAATCGGAATTTAGACGGAAATCGGTGGGAGTTTAATCTAGTATAGGGTAGCAAAATTCAGCCGAACTAGCTCTGGTATAGGCTAAGGATTCCAGAGTCCCAGCGGCACATATTTCTACCCAGAAATTCCTAAAGTACCCACCCCCCCCCCCCCCCCCCCCCGGAAACTCAAGTCTATAGAAAGTCAACCAATACTAGCTTGCTCTTATATTTTCATAGTCACACTGATAAACGCTATAAAGATTCTTTATTAAAGACAATGCTATATCGCGCTTATGGGTATGGCAGAGGCCAGTTTCAGAGGTATTTTACTTTATTTAGCTTTGGTAATAAATTCAGTTCAAAGATAACAAAACACGCTCTTGAGTGAAATTCACTCGTTTCTTCTTTAAAGGGGCTATGTCACTCAAAATAATATAATTCCATGATTTGGGGTGCAGGGATGGCGCAGGGATGAGAGCACTCGCTTCCCACGAATGTGGCTCAGGGATCGATTCTCAGACTCGGCGTCATATGTGGGTTGAGTTTCCTGGTTCTCTACTCTGCACCTGAGGTTTTTCTCCGGGCAGGTACTCTGGTTTTCCCCTCTCCTGATCATTTGACTTGATTTGCGTTAATTGTTAATTTCTGTTTACAGTGACCTTAAAACTGTTGGACAACATGAAAGAAATACTGCAAAAGGAAAGAGCAGCATGGATGGACATTGAATTGAGACGGATTACATTTGGGTAATCTTGAAAAGAGTCGACCCGACGTTTTTCAAAATTATGACAAATCGCCTCGATAAAGGTCGTCTTTCTCTCAGAATCATTTCGTTTCTGATGTAGTGATAGTTTTTTTAAGTGGAATTGTCTGCAAAAAAACAAACTGCAAATTACTCTGACGGACGTTTTCCTGTATGTCATGCATGTCTAGAGTTGTACTAAGCAAACGTTTATGCCACACACTAAGGAAGGACTGAACATGTCGTTTCCGATTTATAATTTCTCTTCTTTTCAGTCTAATCTAATGACAGGTCAAATTTTTGGGGGAGTTTTACGTTTGCAACAAATAGTCTTTTTTGGTTTTCGTTCGCACCAAATGGTATCGCAAAAGCCGGCAGTTACGGCTTAGCACTTTTATTTCGAGGGGCTTAATTTTGCGGATTTCGCGGATGGACTTGATCCGCAAAAAATATTTCCAGCAGAAAAAAACACCAGCAAAAGTAAAAACCGTAGAAATTTACTCCCCTTAATATAACTAAAAATGGCTTTTAATAAAAAAAAATCGTTTATTTTGATATTTGCATTGAGAAAAAGCAATTGGAGCTTGCTACAAACAAAATGAAACGATGAAAGGCATAACAAATGAACTCAAAGCAGTCAATCAAAAGGTCACGTTAACCATTTCCTAAGTCCCCCAGGATCCCACATTTTTTCCACGTTCTCGATAATTCAAGGGTTTTTACTAAAAAGTAATAGAAGTTGAAAATAGTCTTGCTGCTTGAAAAGAAAACTGCAAAAATTTGTTCCCAGCGGAAATTTCAGTCCGAATTCACGCCGCAAAAATTTGTTCCCGCAAACCTCAAAAAAATCGCCAATCTGCAAAATAAAAGTCCCGCAAAATTTTCATGCTGCACGGTAACAGTAAAAAGCAAGCCGAAAGCCAGAAAAAGAAAAAAATTACATAGTTTTTATATAAACCTCTGAATTTCGAATTGTCAGCGAAAGATTAATGACAATCGATCGTAAAATCACTAAAATTCCTGGGGAAGGACACGATGTTCTGTCAGAAAGAGGACATCAATCACGTGCTAGGCAGCCATACAGGTGCACGTGATCACCTTGTGTCAAAGTTCTTGTTTATAATGAATGAGGACTGTTACATCGTTCGTCGCTTTCAGAGTTAAACAACGTACTTTTCAGACAAGAAACTTACGTCTTTTGTTTTTTAATTTTGTTGTAATATTTAACTGAATATATGATTTATATTTCATCTGTCGGGGCGCGAATCCTTTTTTATCGGGTTATTGACGCGAGACCGGACACTTCTCTGGAACACTGTTGATCAAACCCTTCACTGAAGAACCATTTCTTTCAATAATAAAGCAAAAATGGAAAACAACCTTTCTTTCAAATAATTCTTGACTAACAATAATTGGTCAAATTTCAATTTGTTTTTTTTTACCTTAAGACTGTGCAGGGTTGAGTACAAATAAATAGAATTATAAATCGCCAGAAAATATTAAGCACACATCCACTCAAGGTGTTCGATTCCTTTTGTGATATCCAACCCGAAAACGTTACCAGAGAATTTGCCGTTTGGTTTCATTGTTGTATATAGCATCACAGTTAACAAAATATTAATGAGAATTCGACGAAGAGGTAATATGCGACTAAATTTGTTGTGTGCGTTGCGATGTACTATTTCAAAACGAGTGCGAGGGTTTCATCAGGTTTCCTAACAGCGAGAAACATTTGAACGACGAGACCGAATGGTTTATTGTTTTCGAGCGTTTGGAAAGCTGATGAAACCCGGAGCACAAGTTTTTGAAATTGCTTCTCCAACAAAGAAAATTACTTTAAATTATCATTTGAATACGTTTTCTGAATTCAAATATTTTATTTGAAACGTGAAATGTGATCCTATCACCTAATTGTCAGTTCTGAGCGAACACGTTGCTTCCCTTACCAAACCAACCTTATTTTTAACCTGGTTTGAATGTGTTTGAATGCTATTTTAACTATTTGCACACTAGTTTAAGGTCATCATACTCTATTTTAATCCTATTTTGTGAAAATTGAAAAATAGTGCCATGTATTTAAAATGTAGTTAAATAGAAGTTAAACACTAGTTAATGACCACTGATAGAATGAGTTCAGCTATTTGAAATCTATTTCTCAGAATAATAGGTTCCAAATAGGTATTTGCAATCTATTTATACACCACACGTTTCAAACTAGTTTAAAATATGCTATTTAAATACTAATTACAAGGCAACTACGAAAAAGTTGATGATTTAAAAAGTGGTTGTGAAATATTCTTTACAAAAATAGTAATTAAATAGTCTAGTTGAAATCTATTTCAAATGTATGGCATTCATAAATCTCCTAAATAGGAATAAAATAGTCTATTTAAAACTAGTTTGAACTTGAAAGGAGTATTTGAAAGGTATTTTCAAAATGCTGAGTATACTCGAATCATTAAAATTTTTCACACAAATTTTTAATAACCTATTTAATACCTATTTAAAATGGACAGCCATCATAAAGCTTCAAAATAGGGATAAAATAGTCTATTTATAACTATTTCAAATTGGAAAGAATAATTTAAAGGTATTTTCGAATTGCTGAGTATACACTCGAATCATGATAATGAGCTTGATGCTGGAATAATTTTCATGTGAGGGAATACAGTCTGTATTTGAATGCAAGAAATCTGAAGGTCAAAAAAGTCCGACCTTGCAGGCCTTAAGATTCAAGCCAGGCTTGACCAGGCTTTTTTGAATTTCCAGGCCAAAAATGTTTAAGTCTTCAAGATTACGGACATTGACTGCAATTTAGTGTAACAGTGTCTGAATAGTGACCAGTGACCTTAACCAAACTCTGTGGGCTCAATTGAACTGTCTTTCAAGTAACAATCTTGATGGTTTCTTGCAAAATACGATGATGTTATGGTTTAACGGCCAATTATCTTTAATGTAGCAACGTAAACATTATATTATATCTCACACTTGAACATGAATATTATATTGACTGTTCCTAAATTTGACACCTGAGACTAAACCTTTGCATGATTATTCTTAGATGTACAGAGTCTCTGATAAAAGAGCTATGTAAATGATTTCAGCTAGTCCATCTCATTCTATGATGCTAAAGTACAGCTGGGATTTTATGGGAATCCTTACGAATTCCACTCAATGATTCAACTTGAGGGTCACTTGAGTGAGTTGAAATTCTTGAGAATTTTGTGCAATAGTACTGAATGTGCCAGTGAGACAATAATCAAAGTTTAAGTGCCCTTTTAGGATTTGATTTCATCTGGTGCCTTGAAAAAATGAGCTTTAACTTCAACCTTCAATACAAGTATAACAAGGTTTGGTCTTATTCAAAGCATGCCATTGTGAATGCGATATTCTTTGAGTTAATTCACTACTCGTAATATATGTACTTTGCTTAAACAATGTCCTTTATCTGTACACGGAGAAATGAAAAAGAATTTAAAGCTTTTATTCTGATGTATTCTATAGATTGTGACATTAATATCATCAACGGATTACCTTGTTTGATGCTCTCATAATCGGCCTTATTACAAAAGGAACATGATGCATTACTCTTGAAAATTAAACACTCCAATTCAGTACTTAAGCCTTTCAATGAACTCCGGTATATTTCAAATCTTGCCCATATCATTTATTGAATCCGTGGAAAGATTGTCATCCTCCGCCATCTTGAATAACAGAGAGACCGGACTGGAAACTAGTGAGCCCTTTTCGTTTTGGTCAGCAGTCAGTGGTAACCAGTCCAGCTCTTACAGATTTTGGGCGGTTTTATTCAAAGGATCTACGATCACACTTTCGTGCATGGTGACGATATTTTGGTTAGTTTTACTCTTTCAATCCTGATCCAGGCAAGGAAATGCTTACAACAACTCAAGTAAAACGGTAAGCGTTAACTTTAAGCGAATAACATTTGATTTGATGCCTTATTGTCTTTAAAATGAGGAACGGTTTACCTGTATGTATTTTCACACCTTCGAGTCAATTTGTGAAGCAAGGATACTCAATTTGGCCTATTGCTATAATCCTGTGAAAACATTGGTAAACCTTTAATGAAGAATAATAAAGTTTTAGAGCAAATGGTGAAGCAAATGATTTGGAAAACAAGTGCTCTCGCCTCATACCGCAAGTTGTATGTATACGATTGACAAATGATTTGATTCCTCGTAAAAATGCTAAATGCTGTTACTTTAACTATTGTATAATCAATGCAGAAAATGCCTGAGAAAGCTATTATTAACGTTTGTAAGTAAAGAGATCCAAATTTATGAGTTTACTCTTCACACACTTTAGTTGTAATAGAAATGATCAGTGATTTAGAGGAATCACTACATGCATCATTGAAGTATAATAATACTGTATTTTTTTAAAGTTGCCATGAAAGAGTATATTAAGAGACACTTCCTGAAAAAAATCTTTGATGGGACAGCAGGGAAATTAAGGTCCTTTACAGCAGACAAAAATGCTTAGCAGCCAATTCTGTCTCCTCAACCAGTTATGGTTTGATGTATTTAAGGATCTCTCTTTGCTGACTTGTTTTAGTTCTGTGTTTTATCTGAAACGTTTAAAAGCTTTTTTCGTATTTAAATTTAAAACAAGAATCAAGATTTGGGTTGGCGACAAAAGCTGTGAAATCTATAACTGGCAAAGCAAATGCCAGAGTGCACATTTAGACCTCCTAAAAGTAGCGAAGAAGTGGAAAAGTGTGTGGCCAGCGCTATTCAGAGGTAACGTGTGCGTCTAGTCTGTTAAATGCAGGGGTAGATAGTAAATTAGTGCGCCTTAGAACTGGGAATTTCTAACGATAGCGCCATTTTAGGTCGCAAAGTGTACAGCAAAAGTGAACCAAAAGACGAGGTCGCCACCATTGAGAGAGCATTTAAATTTGGAAAAATTATGGCCCTTTTTGTTTTGGGGAGTTAAATAACTGTACCATCACATTTAACGTAAATAATTTAGCTTTAAAGATTGTTTTGTAAAATGTGTGATTAAATAAAGTTGTTTATCGTCATGTGTTTTTCTTGCTTTATCAATATGCAGATTAAGAAAATTTGCATCCGTGTTTGAAATTATGTAAAGGATAATGCCCGAGCCCCGAGCGAGGCCTTCTTAAAAATAATGACCGAGCGCGAAGCGCGAGGTCATTCTTTTTAAGAAGGCCGAGTCCGAGTGCTCAAAACAATAAATGGCACGAAGCACGAGTTTTCGGTATAGCTTCTTAAACAAGTGGCCGACTATTGTTATTTATCATTGTTGTGTCGTTCCTTTAATTAAACAATAGTCATTAGGGACTTTAGTGTCTACCATAATCAGTTGTTTGTGCGACATGGATTAGTCAAATTCAAGGTCTCAGAAAAGCTTTCGACGAGGAAAAGGAGTGTGTTGTCATTTCTGTTCCGAATATTATGGTTAACAAGAACAAATGGGTACCGGAAAGCATTGTATTTTTGGTCACTTGGGATTAGTCTTTATTTGCGTTGTTTTGTTTTCCGTCTTTTGTTTCTTTTGTTTTACGTAATCTTTGCTCCGGTACCTGCAGAAGCAACCAATATTGCACTGAAAGATCGTTGAAAAAATCTTTATTTTTGGGCGTTCATTTGGACGAACATATCTCACAAAAACCTTCCACAGCGTAAAATTTATTGAAACAAACAAAATATTTTCTATTAGAGGCAAAAAAGCCTTTCCTATTTCAATTGCATGTGTGCGAACAAGAAACACAATCCTTGTCACTGGAACCATATGATATTAAATAAATTTCAGTCTTACAGTTCAGGAGCAAACCTCTTTCTGAAGAATCTTTTCCGTGAATAATGAAACACAAAATAGACAGCAAGCTTTCTTTCAAATATTTCTTAACTGTCACATTACCACTTATTATTACAATTTTTTTTTTTTTTACCTGATGACTGTGCAGAGTTGAGTTCAAAATAAATGTCAACAGTCGGACAACTGAAATGCGACTTCAGTAAACACAGATGCATCCAAGGCGTCAGATTCCTTCAGCTTCTGTTAAACTCATACAGAATTTGCCATTTGGTTTCAGTGTTGTAAATAACACGACAGTTAGTAAAATTTTAGAAACAAATGTTACTTTGATATCCAACGGCGAAAGATGCAATTGTTGTCGAAGACCATTACTCGTCGCTTTTCAGGTGGTGAAAAATATACATCTGGGATGTATATCTTTCACTGCACAAAGACAATACTTAGCAGGGGAGTGACAGGGAAGACCCTATTGCACAAATTTTCCGATTTCCGACACAGGAAACAAATAAGAAAAAGGAAAATCGACTGGATTGCCATATGACAACCCAGTAATTACTTCAAAAACGGATGCCCCCCAGTTGACAGCACTTGCATCCTCAAATATCGCTAGCACGTCTTTTAAGCCAGTTGTGGTCTCATTTCTCGATCGATTCAGACTGATGACTATGATATGAGCTCATGCTCATCAAGAAAAGCTGTTTCAGAAAGTGTTGAAAGCCAAGAAAATGGATACCGTTGGCTTCAAAATATTTCCGAAAGCCGTTTGCCTATCTCTGCCAATTCTCCTTTCATATGCACTTGTTAAAGGTGCTACTAAAGGTATTATGATAATTTTCCTCTTCTCTTTCTCTCTCAGCCGTTCGTGACTAATTCTGTTCAATTTTCATGAATTGAAATTGCTATTTTTGCTCTCTTTCTGATAGTTTACATCTGTTTTTCAGATACTTTGGCGCTCAAGGAAGTCAGTGGCGGAGAACCGACTCCAAGTGTCCGTTATGCAAACTTCATTCGGGACAAATTCGCTTACCTAAATATCGGAGCTCTTCGTAAAATTCCCGTTGAAGAAAGTATTGAGTGCGCGCTGTCGTGTTTGGATACACTTCCATGCTTTTCGTTTAACCTGGCAGCCTTTCAGGACAACAACGATAAACTGTTGTGTGAACACCTTTCTTCTGACAAGTACAACAACTCCGATCAATTTGTTGCCAGCAAGGTTTTCCACCATTTCAGCATCTTGGTGAGTTCAGAAAATTCTTACAAATACCATACGAATTTTTTTTTTTACCATTTGAAATGACCAAGTTTTCAAAAAGCAGATTTTTGTCTCGAAATATGACAGCAGTTTATTTGAAAGGTTTGCGTCGGCGGGTTTTAAACGCGGTGCAGTGCTCTGTGCAACTTGTTTTCTCCGTTTTCTGTACCTCTGGTTTGCTGTCTCTTTTTACGAGAGACAAGTTGCACGTATACTTTCTAGTTTCCGCACATGCCTAACGACGGAAGTCTAACAAGTAAACGCACGACTAGGCCTTAAAGTATATCTTTTTAACAGGAACATTCTTGATGGGCAGTTGCAAAGGGCTGGTTTTGTAAGATAGGCGAGCCCATGTTGTTACTGGGAGGTAAACATACTTTCTAACGAAAAGTCGTTGTAACACCTGGCAGACTTAGGAGCTGGAAGATGAAATTGTGTGTGCAAGTAACTCAGTTTTAAGTAAGTAGCACAACAAATCGCAAATTTGTTGCTCGGAAAGTTTTTTTTTTTTTACCCACTCCAACATCTGATGAGTTGAGAAAGACACCTCTATAAATAAAATAAGGTAATGAAAGTATTAGTTGGAATGACCATGAGAGAGTGAGTGAAAAAAAGAAACACCAAAAGAAGGTTAAAGATAAAATTAGCTTTCGCTACGATTAATCGTGAAATTTGGGTACAGTTAGCAAAGTTTCCACCACTTCAGCCTCTCTTACAAAGACGATAAGAAAATTTGTTATATTCAGTTGAAATGACCAAGTTTTCACAAAGCAGATTCTTGTCCCGAAATGCGGCAACAGTTTGTTTGCTTGAAAGGTGAGCGTCGGCGCCTTTTACACGAGGTGCAGTCCTTTGTTGAACTTATCTCACTCAGTTTTCTGTATTGCTTTTGCAGCATACTGTCTCTTTATCAGAGAAAAAACAATTGTGCTTTTGGTGCACACGCCTTGTGACACAAATCTCCGAGATAGCAGCGCTTTAGATCTTGAGAGCGAATTCACAGAAAAAATCGAGCAAAATCAACAAACCGTGGCCACAGCTCAAAACCTAACCTACCCTCATTTTCAGTTTATAATAAGGTTTTAATGAATTTCAAAATGCGACCGAGTTTGGGAATTATGGGCCCGTAAGCACTGGGCAAAGTTTTGTTTCTTTCGCGAAAACAATTGTCCTCATTTGCCAATATCGCCCCCAGAGGTCTTCTCTTGACTGAGTGAGAGTCTGAGAGCTCTGGGGAACCCTGAAATAAAGTGACTTCTCATTGTTTGTCGTGAAAAACAATGAAAAGCGTCTCTGATTGGTGCATTCATGTTAGCACGAGAAATGAGCAGGAACCCTAAAGTTTAAATAGCCAATTTATGGCTAACAGGGAAAATTACTAAAATAGGGAATCTCTCAAAGGGGCAATTACAATATAGGGAATCTCTAAAAGGGGGAATTGCTAACATGGGGAATCTTTAAAGGGGAATCTCTTAAGTGGGAAAAAACGGGGAATCTGTAAAAGGGGCAATCTCCGAGACGGGGAAAATTAAGAGAGATTTGATCTGTTGAATGTAATGACAAGCATCGTTTCCGT
>OX421455.1:14016910-14024410 GCA_949126865.1 Montipora capitata | reverse complement strand
ACATACTTGATATATATGGACTGAGTCAATTGATCTCCGAACCGACTAGAATTACACCCACCTCAATATCTAACTCTGGTGTAGATCATCTCGCTATCAGCGATCACTCTTTGGTCTTCATGACCCTTAAAATCTGCTATGAGCAAACTGGTATTCATCGCACCATTGAGACTCGCGTTTTATAAAAATTTCAACCACCACCACTTCCAAAACGATATTGCACTGAATTTATGGTGGTTAGTTCTCGTCAGAAGTTCCTTGCAGAGAATTGTAGTGCACTTAATATCCAATTAGACAACCAACCAATTAGTATGGTTGAGCATGCCAAATCATTAGGTTTGATTATTGATGACCGAATTTCATGATCCAATCACATCCGAGAACTATGCAGAAAGATATCCTCGGAAAGCGGTGCTCTGAAGCCCACTAGGTCACTCATTTCTCAATCCAACCTCATTTCGATTACTGTGCCACCGTTTGGGATGGGTTGAGTTCTTATGCATGTGAGAAACTACAAATATTGCAGAAGCGAGTAACAAGGGTTATTCTGCAAGCCAACTGCGAGGTAACTTCAAGCCTGCTTCTTGAAACATTGAAGTGGGACCAAATATCATTAAGACGAAGAAAGCATAAAGCTATAATGATGTTTAAGTCCTTCAACGGGTTAGCCCCAGTGTACTTGGCAGGAATTATTCAGTGAGCGACACACAGCCTATGACTTGCGGGATTCTTTCCGTAAGTTAAACTTACCCAAGCCGCGTACTAACTATTTGAAACGTAGTTTTGGCTATAGCGGTGCCTTACTATGGAATTCTCTTCCTGAAAGTATTAGGACGATTAGATCAATTGAGCAGTTTAAGAAGGAAATCAACCACGCACTTGAAACATTCGATTCCCACTCGGCGATCTTGTAAATCAGTTTGTTATAGTTATTTTAATTTTTAAATACGATTGTAATTAAAATACTATTATCATTATATTACTGAAGATTTTTAACCGAGTTTAAATAAAGTACTACTACTACTACTACTACTACTACTACTACTACTACTACTACTACTACTACTACTACTACTACTACTACTACTACTACTACTACTACTACTACACTTTCATTATACGCGTAGCGGTAAAGAAAAAACGCCAAGCGAGCCGATCGCTAAAGCCTAATAAGGCTTGTTCACAACCTCCACCGCTGCGTCGTTTTATAGATACATCAATATTAAATAAATATCCAGTATGTAAGGCTCGCGATCGTAGTAAGAAGTTGCCAGCTGCTAATAGATTTCCTAGTGTTTTAAAGCAGCGCTACCTGAAAGCCATTTATTTCCTGCCCGGTGATTGATGACTGTCACACTTTCTTCGGAGTTGAAAAGATGTTAGAGATTCCCCCTTTTTCCCCATTTTAGAGATTCGCTATTTTAGAGATTCCCCCTTTTAGTGATTCCCTATTTTATAGATTTCCCCTTTTAGAAATACCCTATTTTAGAGATTCCTTATTTTAGAGATTGCCCCTTTTAGAGATTCTCCATTTTAGAGATTCCCTATTTTAGAGATTCCCCGTTCCCCGTTCCATATCTCCCGTTCTTCCCTTTAGAGATAGACCAAAGTCGCCGTCGTCCGGCTTCGGAGCAGGACAAATTCTTGTCAAGCGTGATCGTGAAAATTGTACATATTTTACAATTTACACGGCATGATCTATAGAAAATGTTTTTAAGTGCGGCCACGATTACTAAATTGAAAATTTGGCGGGTACAATGTTTGTTGAGATTTTTGGTTGAGGTCCGCGCGCAAATTGAAGCCCGCCATTTTTTCATCATCGAAATTGTGGGGAGGTGTGGTCTTCATTTTCCATTTGAAAGATTGTAAGTTTGTTTTCCCGTGACTGTGAAATCAGAATGACGTCAAGAAATAATTCTCGCTCGAGTCCTCGTAAATAAATCAGCTTTACAGAGATAAAGTAGGTCAAGTAGGACGTTTGTCCTACGTCTTGGGAACGCACCATTAGAAAAGTTATGGGGGGACATTATCGAGCCCCATGAATTTTTTTTAGGGTTACTTAGTGTGCGTGAATTTTTTCCATTTAATTTTCCCTTCCAAATTTTTTTTTTGTTCTGCGTCTCTCCTTCAGGAGAGACAACCATTACCTCATCAACTCTTTCAGAGACAAGGCAGAGAACAAAGTCAACAAACGAAGCTCTAATCGATAGGCAAAGCAACTTAGGCAAATGACCAAATGTAGCCTCCAGTCTCTCTCGGAAATGTGTGCAACGCCTTAAAAAAGTATTCGAACCTACGTAATCTGAAATGCTTATAATTTGGCGCGCTCATTGCAGGCTAGTAAGCACACATACTGTTTAAAATTTATTTTTATTGTTGCCTGCTGCTTTGGAAGTACTTATATATGAGTCATCTTGATTTTTGGTTTTTGTTGGTTTTTCTTTGTTTGTTTGTTTCTTTGTTTGTTTGTTTTTTTGCTTCAGTATGGCTCCACGATCATTTCATTGTGTGTCAGAATAGAATATTCCGCGTGCATGACGCAAAAACGCAGCCTAGATTGAACACTGTGTCACTCAAATCATTTGAACAGTAAGAAAACACGCCTTCGCCCTAAGTTGTTGATTAACGGAACCAACAAAAGAGCAAAACGATAGCTCTCGAATCTCTTGTTTGGCTGTACCTCGTGGACGCACATGCATCTCATCGAGCACGCCCATTTACGAGAATTCTGCTTCCTCCCTCTTCCCCACGCGTTCATACAGTTTATATTTGGTAGCAAAAACACTGCTCTAGGAAGTTCTCAAGTCTTCATATATACGTCGCTTTCCTCTTAGTGATGATATCCTCTGTGTCGATGACGAAGTGCTCGCAGATATTCTTCAGCATGGTAATAGCAAATAATAAGAGCTTGGACTTGGACATCAGGGGACAAAGATTGTAGCTCTCGTAGCAGATCGGGTGGTTATTTTGTACACTAACCATCACGTGATCCCTTAACTCACCGAACGCCGTATCGATAATAAACTCCTCGCCATCCTCCTCCTTCTCGTCCTCATCAGAAATTACCGGCGCATGCGAGTGGAAGCTCAGGCTCCGTTTGGCGGCTAAACGCGAAAAGATGATCATTATTTGTTTAGCTGTGAGGAATTCCGTAATAGAGAATCTACGCTTGCTGGTCTTATCTATAGCTGTAATCATTGAACTCATGGCTGCGCTGGATTCGCCTTCTGGCCTGTCGTTTCTCTGATCAGGAATTTGTTTGTCAAGTACAGTTTTTTGCTTGTCCGAGATTCTTGTTCTGCTTGTCTGAGCGAATTGGAGAGCCCAGCCCATCTGCAATTGCGACTGTCGAGCTGGAGTATCCGTACTTGTGGTGTCCTCTTCAAACTCTCGCACACTTGTGAAATGGCCTTCAAGTCTTGCTGCATATACACGGACATCTTTGTCGGGCATGGTTGCACTTTCTAGCGCACGGACGTGCCTGCCGCAATCCAAGTGCCTCTGCAATGCCAAAAACCTCTGACACAGTACGATTTTGTGAAGCCTTCCTCGGGGCATGGGCAAAGCTCACTACTTTCAGAAACTAGACTAGTAGATGGGAGGTCCGTCCTCCCTAGCGCGTTGGGAAGCAATTGAAGTGGTTGCTGTTCTGGACTTTGACAGTAGAGAACTGGTCACACACCTCCTTGCCTGCAGAACCAGTGGATAACCTTGGTATCTGAAAATTGGCGGAAATGTTTATCTTTGATAGCGGAATCTTCTTTCCGACTAACCCTCTTTTGTGTGGCTTTCGTAGGCTGATGTATGTGCTGCCATATTCTACGTTTGCCACACTGTTAACTCCATCGAGGTTTACTTGAGCTGCAGATGTTGGCGAGACTACGCTGTCGCAGATGGAGACATTAAGACCAGGTACACCCCCCGAGGATTACATAGTATCCACCATTTGACTTGCTGTTTCCACATTATGACCTCTATGCATATGAACTCTAACGTGGGCCTTGATTGTTAACAGAACGGCTGGTCATACAAGAAAATGAATTTACTACACCTTGAATCTTTTGGTTTCCCATGCACTTATTCCAGAGAAAATCGTTAATAAGAGGTAGCGTAGTTTAGTTTGTTTACTCACCGTCACCATTCAGCAAAACACTGCTTGCTACAGAAGATCCAAGTAGCGCTAGAAGGATTTCCTATTTTCTATTTTCTCATAACCAGAAATCCTAGACAGTAAGCGGCTTTCCTCGCGGGCGCGGATTCAAAATGGCGGCCAGATCGAGTAAAGAGTAAGTAAGGGATTTACAAGGATTTAAATGCATACTGCAACGCATACTGCAACGATGACTCCACGACATAAATTTTCCAAGGTTGAAATGATTTATTTGGTGTTATATCGGACATGGCTTAAATTTTTTCCTGCAACCTTCCCGCTTCTTAGAGGGCTTCTTCGATCCCGCATTTTATTTTAAATTTGGTCAGTACATCATAATTTCCCATACATAACGTACCTACCGTTCTAACAGGGAATACAACTGACCAAAAAAACGAGCTAAAAACAAAATGGTTTCCAAAGCTGAACGAAAACAAACCGGTTTTCGGAGCATTTTTGCTTCACTAATGGCTCCAACCTGGCGTATGCCTCATTCAAAAAAATCCTGCTTTTTGGTCAAAAAAGGTACTGCCTTAGTGGACGTTTTTTCGGGAGAAAAATACTCCTTTTGGTAGTTTAACATCACATCTTTTGAATGGGAAGCTGGGGAAACGTATCGGAGAAACTATTTTCTCTCTGCAGACGAAGGGAGGCATGAAGGTCAACACTACTTTAAGAGGTTAGTAAGAGGATATTGTGTTCATTTATGACTCTACTTCGATCAAAAAAGGCACTGCCTAGAATAATTTTATCCTGACGTTTCCTTCGATTGAAGTGCTGTTCGATCGTTGCTTTATCGATTTTTGAGCTGGGGAAAGTTGCATTCTCGGCGACAAGGACAAAAAATGCAATAGTTTATAATTTCCCCCTCATTCTCTTTATGATCTGCCGCCATATTTAATCCGTGTATGTGTCCTTTGCGCATGCTTACAGCTTAGGAGGCAGCCATGTTGTATAGAATTTCTGGCTATGCACAAATTCTGTAAGAGTCCAGTCACTTTAATGTAGTACGATGATTCTCCTCAAGCAAACCATTTCAATCAGCTTCTGCCTCGAGGTAGATGTTTTAATGCTCGTCTTTTATAGAATACAGCAGTCTCTGTTTCGATAGATTTAGATAACACTGGGAACTCATATCTGATATGCAACAGCTGTTACATGTAAACAAATCTTTTCTTCTGTCAAAATGCCATCTACGAGTATTAAATTCACTGGATATAAGCAAACTTGTCAAGCTCCATTATGACTTCGACCAATACAAAAGCGTCATCTTCATGTACTGGTTCTCTGTAGATCTGATCTTTGGAGCAGGTCTTTGAGGTTTTAGTTCTCGCATAATCACACTTTCTTATGTAGTTTTTGTAGGATATTCAGAGGTTCTGTAATGTCATACAAAATTATTTGAAAAGACCCTTGTACTCATGGAAACCTTAAATTGGTCACAACAAAACATCATTGTTTTTCTGGGCGAGGAAAATCTTAATATTCCAACATGAGGAATAATCTTTTGCTTCTCTGGGTACCTTCGATCGTTGTTACAACCCCACACAGCACAATGATCGCCACTAGGCATATTTCCAATATTATTTAAAAATCTTAGTTTAGAAATAGGCCAAAAGTCAGCCTATACACACGTAAATACGACTGAAAAGGCTTCATTGAGATATTTTGAGACCATTTCATAATAAACCTTAGGCAAGCAAGGAAGGTAATCAGCAGATTTTATCTCATGATTCACTGTTATTCAAACAAAAACTTACACTTGCCATATATCTCCATTGCCCAAATCGATTTCTGATAAAACTGACTCGAAAAAAGCGTTTTAACGCTTTTTTCGACTCTTAAAATGTCTCTCCAAAATCGTTTTTCTGGACGTCGAATAAGTTTCCACTATACATTTTCTCACAGCCACTTGCAATACTTGCCCCCTGGCGATTCCAGAGCCCTTTGCGTTTATGCGTTTATAACGCAAAGGGTTCTGGAATCGCCAGGGGTTAAGTATTGCAAGTGGCTGTGAGAAAATGTATGGTGGAAACTTATTCGACGTCCGGAAAAACGATTTTGGATCGGATCCCATTACTGATAACTCATTCAATGACCCGAGAGTCAATTAGTAGTTGGCGGGGGCACCTGCTAATTGGGAAGTAACCGGGATTTGGGGCGATTTGGAGAATTCTCCCTTAAAGAAAATTCGATTTGGATTTTAGCGGTAAGTATTATGCAAATTATGTGTCAGAATTTTGGTCGTTCGCTGATAACTTCCCCTAAAAAATTTGAAAATGTGCCGTTTTTAAACTCAAAGATATCTGTTTTGTGAATTTTAAGTGGAAAATTGCCAGCATATTGGCTCGTTTATGAAAGTCGTCTCAATTATGTTACTAGACTGTTTTCCTGTGTTCGAAGGCTACTTTTAGGGACGCAGAATGTTGAAATCGAAAATCTGAAATAATTCCCAAACTCGGTCGCACTTTAAAGTTTTTAACACCAGAAGTGTTATAAACTCATTAAAACCTTGTTACAAACTGAAAATGAGGGTAGGTTAGGTTTTGAGCTGTGGCCACTATTGGCTCGATTTTCTATGCATTCGCTCTTAAAGTGCATTAAGTTTACTGCGCCTTTCAATAACATGCGGACTCTTAAATTCAACAGTCAACCGACAAATGCGTTTTTTGCTACCGTCAATCAAATGTTCGGCGGCTCCTCCGGGCTTCCGACTACTGTCGAGCGCGCAGTAATCAAATCACATCGTTGAGCCCAGTTCGGTCAACATAGTCGGAAGCTGGGAGGAGCCGTCGAACATTTGATTGACGGTAGCGAAAAACACATTTGTCAGTTTGTCGGTCCGCATGTTATTGAAAGGCGCAGTAAACAAATTATTGCGACGGGCTGTTGTGAAGTAGATAGATGAGGCTATGATATACTGAAAAATAAAATAAAGCCTCTAAACTGACAGGAAGTCATTGCGACATCTGGTAGACTTGGAAGGGGAAGGTTTGTATGCTTGTGACAGTAAACTTTACATCGTTAATGTTTGCGATTTTGAATATATTTTCTGTTTAGTCACCGTGTAGCAGTAGGCCTTGCAAAGGCGATGGAAAGTGTGTGCCTCGTTATGCAAAAAACAGTTACGTGTGCGTCTGTAAAACTGGATTCACCGGTGAAAACTGCGAAAACGGTAAGAAAAGCGCCTTATTGATAGGTCTTGTATGAGTCGAGGTTTTGAGGGTACTGCTTGAAACTTTACCAACCTGTTACTCTTTTTTTTTTACTGCACGTTTCCTTATAATATATATTTTGGTTGATATTGTAAGAGTGCGAATAACGAATAATCGATTTCTACAACCCAAGTA
>OX421455.1:14009410-14011910 GCA_949126865.1 Montipora capitata | reverse complement strand
ATTTAAATGTTGTATTCCCAGTGGGGTAAAAATAACAATGGCTCTAATTAACATGAGAAAAGCGAAACCTGAAGGATTCTGGTACTTGTAGTCAAATGGCGTCATCATGCAAATGTCCTATTCTAATGTCGATTCTATGGAATACCTCTAGTAATGAGCACATATCTGAGCACTTCAAAGGCTGCAGGACGAAAGATGACGTGATCTGGCACATGAACAAGACAGCAACTCCGTTACAGCAGTAGGCGGAGGTTCACTGCCCATACAATCAACAGTGAGCCTATTGTTTTCCTGAAACTACAGTAAATCGATGGGTGAAGTGAATTTTGAAGGGTGCAATGCCACAATGCTGCAGTGTAGTTCGCAGGGAAAGTACTCTTGAACAAGCACTCAGTACATGGTGTACCCTACGACCAGAGTCTCCGAACGAACGACAGAACGAGGAAAGGAGACTGCAGAAATCGTGTTTTTTTTTCAAATGCCGCTATCCGTTAATCTGGATGAGACGCAGAAATTCAGGTTTCAAACCTGTTTTGATGCGTGATTACCAAACTCGAGCCCGCGGTCTACTTCAAAACAAACGTGGAGGAAAATCTTTAAAGTGACTGCGTTTTTGACTGAAAGGAGCCAGATCCATCCAACAGCTGAGCAAAGACAAGCCCTTAAAAGTTTTGTGAAAGATCAAGACACGTTTGACGGGATCCGGACACTGAAAATCCCTCATATTTCATTTAGCAATCCCAATACTGAAACATCTGAGCCGGCACCCTCGGAATCCTCTTTTGATTGTGATAGCTCCACTTCAAACATTGATAAGCGACCAAATTTCTTTCTGTGTGAAGCTTGGAGTTAAGACTGCGAAGCTTGAGGAAGTCGATGGGGTAAACGAGGATTTACTAACACGGAAACTCTTTCTAAACATTTCAAGACCATCAAGGACCTACAAGATCGCATCATCTGAATTGTAGCCGATGAGTCTCATTGTGTAATTAAGTGGTGAGTGTTATTTGCTCGAAAATACCTTGTTGATTGATTGCCAATCAGTTTTGCCTGAATTTGTGATTTAGTCGCCAGTAATACGGTTAATTTAGTTAATCTGGCCGGAAACAAGAGTGTTTCTTGGCAACCGCCACGCATCCTCAAATGGGAAAGAACACGATTTCTGCCGAGTCTCCTTTTCTCGCCCTGTTGTTCGCTTCGAGACTGTGCTCGCAGGATATACATAGCGGTGACTGCTCGAGCAGATGCTACCTTTCTTGCCTCAGAACAAGCTGTGTGGGAGGTCATTAATATAACTTGTTTCAGCCCAGCAGCTGTACTTCTGGCAAGTGAACTTCATGGGTTGCATGAAAAAGCCTTGAATCAGCTTCTTTTCATGAGTGGAACTGAGCTCAATGATCTTGGCTTCTTCTCCTTTTTATTGAGTGACAGACTTGCGAACGGTTGACCTGTCGGTAGCATGTTTTTTGTCAACCATACTAATCTCAAAAGCAAAAGTCGCTTATTCACCAAGAGGTTTCCCTTCAAAACGGCCAGAATTTATCTTTTTATTGTGTTGTCTCGGATTTATTTTTTTTCGGAAGAGGTCTTCTAAGTGCAGGTGGTGTTGGTTCAAAAAAAAAAACAAACAAACGTGGCTCTACCTTGTAGCTCACGTTCAGGAAGTTTAAAACATCAACTCTTTGTTGGACAGTACTACATGAGCAATTGCATGTACAAAATTTGACCTTAATTATATTACAGCCGCCCATTGCTTGGGGAGTTCAATTGATGAGCAGAGTTTTGGGCCAAAAAGAACATTTTACAGACGGGAAATTAGGTATGTTTCACGGACCCCCTGCCGATTGCCTAACTACAATGGGCTACCTAAATAAATCGCGTACAAACGGTTTTGCTTTTAATTTGTGAATCATAGGTTTAGTTTAAACCAATACATAACCCCTACCCATTTCGTACATATTTGGTAAAGTGTGTTGCATGACACTCAGGGCGGTAGCAGGCCCGAAAAAACTGAGGGGGTCACAAACATTTTAAGCAACTTGTATTTATTTCTTTCGGATACAAGCGCTTTCTTTGAAAATATTTTAGATTGACTTGACTGTAAGTTATTTCCTGTGATTTAGAGTTATAATTGTTTTGTTGAAGTGGAGTTTCCCTTTATGAGTTTTCGTCTATAAAAAACTTGAAATTTAAAAGGCCCAAAATGATGGGAAATGAACTTTCTGGTGTTTCTTTTTAAAATATTTTCACTGGGGAGGGGGTAGGGGACATCACACACATGCCCCCGGAGCCCCCTACAAAGAACGGGCTGACACCCGTCCAATGCGTCTTCCCAGCCCAAAACCTCCAAATTTCAAAGTTTTAGAGTCGCTTATTTTTGTTTCCATATTTTGCGGGCGCCGCCATCTTGAATAATTTTAACTTGTTACGGTTGCCCTATTGTTGTTAGGCAAAAGCTCTTTGTGTCAGAACAATAGGCAACCGTAACAAGTCACAATTA
>OX421455.1:13999410-14006910 GCA_949126865.1 Montipora capitata | reverse complement strand
GTCCAACTCGAAATCCAACTCGAAATCCAACTCGAAATCCTAACTCGGTAATTAGTCTGTCTCGCTCAGACTAAGTAAAGTATATGTAATTATACGTGATCACCAAACATGAATATTTGTTTTCATGGATTCCTTATTGGAAGTACTCTATCCCTGGTCTTCCCAATAAAAATCTAACGGGAGTTACAAAAAACCATCGACTGCTTTGCTCAATGGAAGCGAAACAATGGTACAGAGTTCATTCATTAGTACTTCCAACACTGCTTCAGCAAACAAATGGATCTTTAAAAATATATATAAAACAAAACAAGGGCTGTGTCTGAAACCTAAAACCACGTCATCTGTAGTCACTATACCAGGAACCCATTACTTGCACTAGACTGTCTGAGTTGCCTTAGAGGCTTACGTAGACTTAATCGGCAAAACACAGCATCCATCCTTTCACTTTAGTGGAGCAACGGGTTGTGATCAAACCACCACGACTGAAAGGACCTATTCCTATTGCCGTATCGGCTGATTTCTTCTTTCTCCAAGTAGAGGTAACATGGAACCAACTGCTTCAATAGACTCAACAACAGCATAATTCTGACCACTCTCAGGTCTCGTCTCTGGCATTTCTGCAGCGCAACACTTTTCTACTTTCTCATTTTTGACCTTCGCCTTATTATCCTGGGGCTTAACCCAGGACAAGAGGGACTTCTGCTTCGATATTCGGGGTTTTTGAGAGGACATTGCTTAGGTTAGATGAATCCAGTAAGGAAGAGAGTGAGTCGCCTGGATGTCAAGATGATTTGACACATTTAATTTTTTTATCTCATTTCTCTTTTGCTGTAATCTTTAGCTGTTTTTTTTTTTTTTTTTGTAGTTCTGTATCACCGAATAAAAGAAGTGAAAATATGAACTTCGGAAATGGTACTTTAATTAAAGTTTATCAGTAATAATTCTATCCGGAACTATTGACACCTTGTTGTTTCAAACTTCTATTTTCAAATTCTATTTTCAACATTTTTGTTACGAAAAATAGCATTGCGTGACAAGCGTTACTTTCTAGAGGCTTCGCGAGTTCGTAGTTCGTTTATTTTTAGGTTCGTGCGTAAGCGTTTCTAAATCGGTGTGTTTTGTAATCTTTCTATAATTAGATTGCTTACTATTTTAGAAACTTCTTGAAGCTTATTGTGAAAGTATATAAGTAGACAAGTTCAAGCGGAGTTTTTTTTTCACAAGCGAAGGGAGTTGGCGTTAGCCGTGTTTAGTCAAGTTCGACAGAAGCAGCGTTTATTCAAGTTGGCGGAGGCCGTGTAAGTTTGTCGAGTACGTGTTTTTTAGAGTTTACTTCGTGGAAACTAGGTTCCTTTTGGAATAAATCTTGTTGTTGTTCCGACAACCCTGCGTTCAGTTTAGTTTGCAAGCTACCTGTCCTCAAAGCGTGCGAACTCGTAACATTGGGAGCCTGTCCGGGAGAGGAATTCATTTGTTTGCCGACTACAGAAACCAGGAAAGGACACTTCAAGAAGAAGGAGTTACAGAAAAAGTAAGAAGAACTGTACAAGAGAGTATATTGTGTTTTTGCTGTGAAATACTGCTATGGAAATGGAAAAGAATTTGGATTGGAAGGAGCAGAGCTGCTCGAGTTTGTTGAAGAACAGTGTATTGTCTCTTGTCCAAAAGAGTCAGCTATTCACCTTCGTGAAAGAGCCCCGGAAACGCTTGACCAGATAGCGAAAATCGCCGATCAATACTTGAAAGCTCATGGAAAGCACTTGTTTAGCTCTGCGACCAAGAAGACGTTAGTGCAGTCCAAGGCGGAAGAACCAGCTCTCCAGTGTTACAAGTGTAATGCCCGCGGACACAAAGCAATTAACTGCCCAGCTCTAGCAAGAAAGTGTTTCCTATGTCGCAAGCAAGGTCATGAAGCGGGGAACTGTCGATCAGGTGGACGGAAGTCAGGAGGCCAAGGTAAAGATGGTAACCCTGAGCAACGTGGCCAAGTTAGTGCTGGCTGCTTGGTTAAGTCACCAGATCTTAACGCTACCCCCGAGGAAGTTAAGTCGTGTATTCAAAATGATCAGCTTCTGTTAGCCTGTGGCAAGAAAGTTCCGTTGCTAAGTAATGCCTGTGTTGAACCCTTAACTGGAGTAAGAAGTAAGATGCCAGTTGTAAAAGGCAGAGTTGGAGAGAAGACTGTCGACGTTTTAAGGCAATACCGGTTGCAGTGGAGTTGTAGTCAAGAAGGACCTTGTCGGCGAGGATCAGTTCACTGGAGATTTTAACGACATGTTGCTTGTTGACAACACAGCGAGGAAGGTGCCTATAGCAAGAATTTATGTTGATACGCCTTATCTTAAGGGTCATGTAGAAGCGCAGTGCCTTTCGGATCCTATCTACGACCTAATTATTAGTAACGTAGGTGATGCAAGGGGCACACAAAATCCAGATCCCAGTTGGCAAGAGGCTTGTGCAGTAACTACCCGAAGTCAAGCTAAGAAAAAGGATGAACGCACTACTTTGAAGGTGCCTAGTACCCGTGAAAACCCTATTGTGGATAGAGAGAAGCTCAAGCAGATGCAGCGAGAAGATGAGAGTCTGCGTAAGTACTGGGATCGAGACGGTGCGCTAGTGAAGGGTCAGGCGGAGATTTCCTTTGAAGAAAAAGCTGGAGTACTGTACCTCTTATACAAGCATTCTTACGTGAACGGTGGTAAACCGCTTAAACAAGTTATGGTACCTGAAAAGTTGAGACACCCCAAAATGCAAGTAGCTCACGGATCGATCATGCCGGGCGGTCACATGGGCGTCAAGAAAACAACAGACAAGATCCAGAGTGCATTTTATTGGCCTGGGATTCAAGGTGACGTAACTCGATTTTGCAAGTCCTGTGACGTGTGTCAGAAGACCGTAAGTAAAGGATCAGTGCCAAAGGTACCGTTAGAGAAGATGCCGCTGATAGACAAGCCTTTTAAGAGAGTAGCAATAGATCTTGTTGGTCCTATTAGTCCACCGAGTGAAGAAGGACACAGATATATATTGACACTGGTAGATTTTTCGACTTGCTACCCTGAGGCTGTGCCACTAAAGAACATTTACACAGAGACTGTGGCAGAGGCATTGGTAGATATCTTCAGCCGTCTAGCAGTACCAGAAGAAATCTTGAGTGACCTGGGTACGCAGTTTGTTTCTGACTGTATGAGAGAAGTCACCCGACTTACTAAGCATTAAACAGCTTACAACAACACCCTATCACCCGATGTGTAATGGTTTGACGGAGAAGTTTAACGGAACGATGAAGTCTATGCTGAAGAGACTGTGTAGTGAGCAGCCAAAACAGTGGCATCGCTACATAAACCCGCTGTTGTTTGCTTATCGTGAAGTTCCCCAAGAGTCCACGGTTTCTTCACCGTTTGAGCTGTTATATGGAAGAGCTGTTAGAGGACCAATGGCTATACTCAAACAGCTGTGGACGAAAGAAGTTGACGAGCCTGAGGTAAAGAACAGTTACCAGTACGTTTTTGAATTACGAGAGAAGTTAGACGATACCCTTAAACTCGCCCATAGTGAACTGGAGAAAGCCCAGCAGAAAGGAAAGCACTATTACGACCGCAAGTCTAAAGTTAGGAAGTTCCAGTCAGATGAGAAAGTGCTTGTACTGCTACCTACCGACCATAACAAGCTACTTATGCAGTGGAAGGGCCCCTTTGAAGTTAGTTCTGTGGTAGGTCTCAATGACTACAAAGTAAAGGTAAAAGGCAAGGAGAAAGTTTACCACGCTAACCTTCTTAAAAAGTACTTTGAGCGAGAGGAGACTACAGCCGAAGGAGCAGTAGCAGGTGGAGTAGGCGCTTCGTGTGTAGACGATGTTGTCGACTGTGCAGCTAAAGCTGATGAAGCAGAGGGTGAAAACGTTGATTTTTTAGAGCTTGGTGGATATGTAGCCAAGGAATCGATCGAGGATGTTGAAACCGGACCAAATCTGACGGATGAGCAACGGAATGAATTTATGGATCTGGCTAAACAGTTCACGAATTTGTTTACTGAAGCTCCAGGTGCCACAGATCTCGTTCAGCATCATATTAAACTCATTTCAGACGAGCTGGTTAGATCAAGACCTTACCCAGTACCTTACAGCATCAGAGAATCACTGAGAAGAGATATTGCCGACATGATCAAAATGGGACTTATTAGAGAGTCCAGTTCTCCGTATGCGTCACCTGTGGTAGTAGTGAAGAAAAAAGACAACACAAACCGCGTGTACGTTGATGATCGGAAATTAAATAAACTAACTGTATTTGATCCCGAGCCTATTCCAACTGCTGAACATTTGTTTCAGAAGCTTAGCGGCGAAAAGTTCTACTCAAAAATTGACCTTAGCAAGGGATATTGGCAGATAACAATACCAGAGGAGGACATACAGAAAACGGCGTTCGTAACACCTGACGGGTCGTGCGAGTTCTTGAAGATGCCGTTTGGAATGATCAACTCGGCAGCAACACTGAAGCGTGCAATGAAGAAGTTGCTAGAAGATCTAGCCAATGTTGATTTCTACTGGGATGATATATTGGTTCACACCCGCACGTGGGAAGAACATATTAGAGCCCTAAGACAGCTATTTTCGCGCCTTGTACAAGCGAGGTTCACCATAAGACCTACCTATTCGCAGTAAACAGTGTGGGTTTCCTAGGTCATCGACTGGAGCAAGGAATGATTGTTCTAGTACATCAGGATAACGTGGAGAAAATTGAGATGCCCCAAGGCCAAGCACAAAGAAACAGGTGCGATCATTTATGGGTCTAGCAGGATACTATAGAGATTTCATCCCCAACTTTGCAGCGATCGTAGTGCCCTTATCTGATCTCACACGGAAAGGCCAACCTAATAAAGATGAGTGGGGTGAGGCGCATAAGAGAAAGCCTACCGAACAATCAAGTCTTACCTAACAAGTGAGCCTATTCTACGACTCCCCGATCCAGCTCAAACTTATTTCTTAAGGACGGACGCCTCCAACAGTGGAATCGGTGCAGTATTAATGCAGAAACATGATGAGAAGTTGTTTCCCGTTTGCTACGTAAGGATGAAAATTAACAGGTGCAGAAAGGAACTACTCTACAAATGAGAAAGAATGTCTAGCGATTGTATCAAGAGATTTCATCTTTATTTGTACGGAGTTTCTTTTGTTCTTCAGACGGACCATGAACAGTACTAAGTTTGCCAACGGACGTCTTATGCGTTGGGCCATGTTTTTGCAGAGTTATTCGTTCACATTAATCTCGTACCCAGATCTCACTCTGTCATTGGAAATGCAAGATCTGGTTAAGTTCGACAGTACACCATTTTTCATTGGCTACTAAAAAAAGGTTGCGGCAATGCAATCAACGCTCCGATTGGCTTATTTCGCGGCGCACTTAATGAAGGTTTGGTTTTCGCAAGCTCATGTGCTGTTTTGAATAAATGCCAGTTGTGCAGAGGAAAGTCTTGTTTTTTCCGACGCCGGAAAAGCTTTACAGTTGAGGAAAATCATTTAAAAAGTTTGCGACGTTTCTGTAAATGATACCGACGAAAGCCCCACGTACCCTGCCACTCGAATAAAGTTCTGCGTAGCTTGCTACGAGGTACGCAGAAAACAATAAATTCAAGTTGAAGTATGTAATTTATTCAAAACAGTATTTCTCGTTCTTAAAGCGTGACTCGCGAATTAAGTAGTGATCAATTGTATTTAGATTAAATACACTTTTCACGAGATCGTGTCAAGAAGACAGCGCTCGTTGCAGTGATTAGGTCTAAGCACTCTAACATTTCGCTTTCAATTTACGGTTTGGTTAACTACACTTTTCACGAGATTGTGTGAAGAAAATAGCACTCGTTTACTGATTAAAAGCCTCAGCGTCCGTTTCAGTGATTAGGCCTAAACCCTCTTTAACATTTTTACCTTTCAATTTACGGTTTCGCTAACTACACTTTGCACGAGATCGTGTAAAGAAATTAAAGTAGCACTCGTTTATTGATTAAGCCTAAGCGCTCTGCAGTTGCTCCGACAATTAAACAATCTCGACAGTTCAAAAACAATCGCCTGTAGCCCTTCTTTCTGTTTCGGCTTTAACTTTAAGGTTTCCGTGTCCTCTACCCAAAAGTATCTCTTCAAGAATACTCTCGAAATCCATGTTTATTCGGCAAAATGACCCAAAATCACAACAGAGAGTATGAACATGCGCAGTGATAAAAAAGCCCGTATTTCGGGCCTCGCTGGCACTGAGCATGCTCGAAATCGAACTTTATCAGATCTCCCTTCCGTATGACCGTGGGAGATCTGGGTACGAGATTACGTTCACAATTGAAGGCATTAAGGACTCAGAGAACGTTGGAGCAGATTACTTGAGTGGTGCTGAGGAATAAGTTTATTGACATTGAACTGCCCCTTATTTAGCAATTTTTCTCGTTTAGGATAAATTTAGGAAATTTCTTCTAGAAGGGGGTTATATTACGAAAAATAGCATTGCGTGACTAGCGTTACTTTCTAGAGGCTTCGCGAGAGTTCGTAGTTTGTTTATTTTTAGGTTCGCGCGTAAGCGTTTCTAAATCGGTGTGTTTTGTAATCTTTCTATAATTAGATTGCTTACTATTTTAGAAACTTCTAGAAGCTTATTGTGAGAGTATATAAGTAAACGAGTCCAAGCGGAGTTTTTTTAAACTAGTTTTTCGCAAGCGAAGAGAGTTGGCGTTAGCCGTGTTTCGTCAAGTGTGACAGAAGCAGCGTTTATTCAAGTTGGCGGAGGCCGTGTAAGTTTGTCGAGTACGTGTTGTTTAGAGTTTACTTCGTGGAAACTACGTTCATTTTGGAATAAATCTTGTTGTTGTTGTTCCGACAACCCTGCGTTCAGTTTAGTTTGCAAGCTACCTGTCCTCAAAACAATCGAACTCGTAACAATTTTATACTTGTGTATTTTTACTTTTGAAGGGGAAAAGTTGAGGGGCACCAAACCCCCTCGCCCCCTTCCCTTGCTACGGCCATTTGACACCAAAGGTCAAATGCGTTGTGTCAAGCGTTGTGTTGGTTTGTAAAAACAGAGCAATTACGAGAACAAAGACACAATTCACATGTTTCCACTAAAGGCTCGTTTCCCGAAATACTGACTTTTCTTTCGTATATTGTTTACTTTCAATAGCTCGTACCCGTACTTATTACAAACAGAAATCCTACGTGTACTGTACAGGCTTAAAATCATAAAATCCTATATATGATTTTAAGTAGTATTATTCCCCCATTTTGCTTTGCTTCGTTTCGAGTCGCAAAATACAGCGATTTTTTTTCTTTTTTCTTTTCAAAATAATCTAAAATGCAACGGGCGGAGTAGAATCGAGGCGATAATTACATTTCAGGTTACCCTCGTAAGGTTTGCACTTATCCATTTTAAATACTTTTACTTCTCAGAAATCAGTGGTTGAAGTTTTTTGCATGGATTGGTTTCTTTGCAGAAAGCACTTGAATTGCGGTTGAAAATTGCATTATTA
>OX421455.1:13989410-13994410 GCA_949126865.1 Montipora capitata | reverse complement strand
TTTACCAGAACTATCCAATGAAGGTATGAATTCATCCTTAACAAGTTCATTCTTCACAAGCTGGAAACCATGATTGACGGTCCCAACAAGCCCTTGTGATGATAGGCCACGCACAACTTACTGTTTCTCTCCTTCATTTCCTAAGTGACCTGTACGGGCAGATATTAGCCTCAAAGTTTATAATAGGAAATTGAAGAACACTTATGCCCGTAACATGGAATGAGCCCTGGGATGTAGTGTAGGACGGATTTTGGTCGATGTTATCGAGCGATTCCATAGTGAATAGACGGGGCTTTAAATTAAGAGGACAAACAACCCCTTCATTTTTAAATAAGGAATAGAGAGATGTAGCGATAGCGCTTTTCAGGCTTTCAACTCTGTTTTAAGAAACACTGAGACCAAGACAGTCTATTGATAATCTTCTTGCTTCTACTTTGAGCGTGTATACTCAGTCCAACATACAGTGGTAGAGTAGGTATATTTGGGCTATTTTAGACACGCTTGCGAAACCTCTCCATTTTCTTGGTTTTCGATGTATTTGTGCCGTTTAACAACATTCAAACTAAACACATTACACTAGAAGGAACAGACATTTGTTTGCATCTCGAAGGAAAATTGCAAGAGAACTGGAAACCTTTAAAATCAAAGATATCTTTTCTTAAAGTCTTAACTATTCTTGCCATATCGAATATCTCTTCTTTGGTGTCTCTCGATGCCATAGAATGTTTAAGGGGAGACTTGAGACTTTCATTTAATACCAACAACGCATTTTTGCCATCAGTTTGTTCTGTAAATTTTCAAAGCAACAGGAGAGCATACGTTCCTTTAAAAGAGTTTTATTGACAGATTTATCGATACCAACATCTTGAAGTCATGACACCAACGAAGAATGTAATTCCGACAACTTTGTTTTTTTTTTCTTCATCACGAGCCGTCTCTATATATGAAATAAGTTTAGCAAATGCACGTGCTTCTGAAATCTCTTCTATTTCAAATCAAGATTGCTTCCTTCGCTCTTTCCTAGATGGGATCTCTATTTGTTCCTCAAAGAGACCATACACTTAGGGTGGTACTTGGCTTCTATAGCTATCATATCTCCTTTTGTAAGCTCTGCAAGTAATTTTAAATCTTGGGGCTCAGTAGCCATAATTCTTTCGTTCCTATCCACTTCCAAAGTAGCAATGATGCTTGTGTGCTAAATGTTTCTATTTTCAACCTTGTTAAAATCCCAAAACAAACAATTTGAATGAAATACTGACTGATCATACAAGGAAGCCATTCAGTACTTTCCTATCGAAAACCGCTGAACTGACCATTACATGCACAGCATCTGCAATTTTACACGTCCTTTAATAAAAGTCTACCAGATTTATTTAAAATTAGAGTGAACTGTAATTGAAAATTTATTTATTTGTTTATTTATTTATTCAATATTCAAGATTCAGTATGCAATACTAGGTGGACAGAAGAATAAGACACGAAGTCTGCTACAAGGTTAAGCCACCCAACCAACCCCCGGTGATAATATGTACCTAACCGTCCTCATAAGCCATTCATAAAAATAAGAATAAAAAATAAAAAATGAATAAAAAAATACAGCAGTACTTGTTACAATTAGAGTAGAGGGAAAACATCAATAAACACGAGCACAAACTTAGGGGTCTTATACTACGACATTTTGGGCATGCAATCTTATATGATCTTATGCTGTCCTGATCAAAGACTGACCTGTAACCTCTCTAAAAAAAAGCCTTTAGCTTACTTTTAAAAGTACTAAGAATGGTAATGCCCTTGATGTTATTGGATAAAGCATTCCAGGTATTGACTATACGTATGAAATAAGTATCTCAAAAACTAGACGTTCTTGGAATGCAGTTAAATTTAAACCAAAGGAGCCACGCCTTGTAGAACCAGTAGCAAATGTAACGTACTTGGATAAATCAATAGCTTACAAGCCAGTTTTACACTTAAAGAAAAATACTAAGCCTAAGTATTCCAACCATTAAGAGATTCAAAAGCACAAGTCTTTCCTTATACCTAGCGTTCGAGTATTTGCATAGAAATTTAGTGGCCCTACGTTGAATGGATTCAATAAGTAATATATTTCTAATAACAGACTGAGGAGCCCACAATTGACAACAATACCCCAAGTGAGATCTGACTAGAGATAAATAAAGAGCCTTAAGGGCGTTCCTAGGTAAGTCTCTGGAACAGTTTATCTTTATGAAGCCAAGCATTTTGTTAGCCTTTGCTGATATCTGTTCAATATGGTCGTTCCACGATAAGCTTTTTGTAACTACCACTGCAAGATCTCTTTGGGATGACACGCACTTGAGATCATACTGTGACATCTACACTTAAACAAAACCAATATATTAGAAGAGCCAATAAATATTAAGATTTTAGACCAATTTTATAACTATTGATGTCTTCAATATCATGTTTTGCCGGGTACCCCCAGCCCCCGACTTTCAATAACGTAGTTCCCCCTCAAAGGTGATTCAGTATAGCATTTGGCATCCCGATTAAAAAATTTAATTAAGTTTTTTATCTACCCTCATACTTTCCTGCTAACAGAGGTCTCTTTTTTTTGCGTTGTACGGGAAAAGAGAGCTCTGCCATGTGTCAAAACTCACTTTGATCCAACCGTCGTCCAGAAACTTGGACGGCACTCTTTAACATCCCAAAAATGGTCGCCGTTGGTCTTTTGTAGTGACAATTCGAATGGAACGGGATCACATGGTGGTCGCAAAAAGAGCCGTTAATCATTGATCTCTCAGGTCGACAAGTGGGTGTCGCAATTATCCACACGTTTAAAAAAAAATCCTTCGTGGTTAGGGTTGGGCAGTCAAGGTAAGAAAGTACAAAGTAGACAAAGAGCAGTAGTCACATTGATTTGGTAGAAACCTACAGCATACTACCTACCAATAATTTAAATACCGACTTTTTGCTTAACGAGTACGATTCGTGGTAGTATGGTAATGGTAATGGGTAAGAATTTTTAGCATTTTAAAAAAGTTTTAAAACCGCTTCTTATTTTGATTATTTAATTCGTTCTATTTTCATTCAGGCACTGCAGGTGATTCCCTTGGCTATCACCGCGGCCAAGCGTTTAGCAGCAAGGATCGCGATAATGATAACAATTCACCCAACTGTGCGTCAAGCTATAAAGGTGCCTGGTGGTACACGCATTGTCACCTCTCCAACCTAAATGGTCTGTATCTTAATGGCAAGACCGATACAAGTGGAATGACCTTGTATCATTGGAAAAATAGTTACTACTCCGTCAAGCGGTCTGAGATGAAAATACGACCACATAACTTTTAAGCCTCTGTGTCATTTGTATCCGTGACATGCCCGTTACTATCAATTGCTAACCAGGGCATGGATCTTATTGGTCATCAATGAATCGAACTGCTTAACTCGCACAACTGTGTAAAACACTCAATAGGTTTCACAACAAGAAATTTCTTGCGATTACATATTAGTAGCATACCGCGCATGTTATCATCCGGTAGATTTAGATATATCAGTACGTACTTGCTTAGTTTCACAGAAGCAGTAAGCTGGGAATGCTTTAATAAAGTTCGCTCATGATGACCAATGGTAAATGTTCTTCTCTTTTCCTTTTCTGCATGATACTGTTCACCCTTTTATTTTTCAAGAAAGAAAAGTAAAAATTGCCTTCTCTCAACAATTCACTGCCTCTTTGCTCTCACGAGCCCTTTCCACAGAAAAAACCCAAAGCAGCAACAATTTCGAAAAAGAGAATATTGAAAGATATTAAGCTACTTCTTTACTTTAGATGACACTAAAATTTGCAATTGTCTAGTTAAAAGGAACTTGTACCCCTGATGCAGCACCTCCCTGAAATCCACTTCCGGGTGAGTGGAGCTTCCTGGGTAAATATCTCGAATTATTAATTATTATTCACTTACACGAAAAAAGCACTATGTTTAATTTCTTTCAAATTAAAAGGCATTTACAGAAACTGATAAAACAACTATTGATGGTAATTATGTATTCTGACTGTGACAAAGAGATATGATGGTTTGTGGGCCGGACTCAAGAGTCAGATTAGACTGCGAGCAATCCCTTTAAATCAGTCGAGTAGCCCGCTTTTCTGAGGCGGACTTGTTTTGTCAAACAAACACAAAATGATCGAGGGAGGCTTGGAAAGAGGAGTCTTCTTCCCACCGACTGATTTGAAGGGACTCCTTGCAGTCTACCGTCAGAAGTTGCTGCACCACATTTATCACATGACTTTGAATGGGGAGCTGAGATCCATTTTTTGTAGCTTCATGGGTAGAGTATTACAAAAGAGTTTCGGTTCAAATTCTGCCTGACGCTCCAATTTTACCTTTGAATTTGCCTGTTGGCAGGCAACCATCATATGAACTTGTTAAGCGTACATCACTATGAAAGAAAGTACATTAGTTGAATTGCGGCTTATAGACAAAAGATAGAGGTGATCTCCGCACTGATCCGGAAAATTTGAGCAACTGTCCAAATAAGTGCGAAGGTCACTTCTATCATTCGTCTATAACCTGCAATTTAACTTTAAAATTTATCATTTATTAGTCCTTTCGCGAGAACAAATGCGCCTAACAAAGTGCGAGGATCACTTCTATCTTACTTCATCACTATCTTTGGATCCTTTTGATGATCCAGGGATAAACGGAAAAAAAATCCGAGTCATTAAGATACTGTTTGACTCAAAGACAACAAGAGCAGTAGTCCAATTCATTTGCTAGAAGCCTTTAGCATACTACCTTCCATACCACACCAAAAATTTTCAATTTGTGTTTCAAGAATTTAAATACCGACTTTTTCCTTAACGAGTACGATTCGTGGTAGTATGGTAATGGTTTCTAGCAACCCAGCAAATCACATACATCTAAGGCTACTAAATTAACGAGTAGTTACACTGACTTTCTAAAAATTGAAATATAGAAATAATAGTTTTGTTAAGTTCGTCATGATTTATCAGCGATAAAAGC
>OX421455.1:13974410-13979410 GCA_949126865.1 Montipora capitata | reverse complement strand
GCTCTGCGTTCTACCATGGATTATATTTATAAAATCGAGCTAAATTTGTCACTTTCTCTCTCTGTCAGTTGAACTCACTCGTATCGTTTCAGAAAGCAATACATGACGGCGAACAACTTTGAGGTGGTTATTCACTATAAAAAGACCGGTTTCTTAGGGCCGATTTACACGGTACGATTTTTGTCGCATGCGACAACGGCTTACGACAGGCCCTCGACATGATTGACTATTGTTGTGTATGTCAGAAAAAATGTCGTAGCATTTTAAAACATGTTTTAAAATGCTGTGACAATCGTAAGTCATGTCGTGGGCCTGTCGTGAGCTTGTCGCATGCGACAAAAATCATACCGTGTAAATCGGCCCTTAAGAAGCCACCAAATGGAAAAAGCCTATGCCAACAATTTAGTTGTGTTTAATACTAGCTCACATGATATTCAGATATAACAGTTTTACCCCAATCTTGCAATCCTTTCCCGGGATACTTTTACACCATGAGCAGTCTCTCCGGCGAATTTCTATAAAATCAGTACAACGGACGTGATTCCTTGCGGCGCATATCTTCACGGACCTCGACGGATTCGCAGTCTGGGGCAAGTTAAATGAGCCACGTAACGCGCTAGCCGTACTTTTATCTTTCCCTAAGGAAATCATGAAGAATACTCACAACTAAACTATAGTTCGGGTAACTTAAAACAGTTTATTTCATATTTAAAGCATGTCTGGTGTATTCGTCAAAACATCTGGTGTACTCAAAGAAAGACAATTACTTTTGCTAATACATTTGCTGTTCCTTTAAGTCATACATTGACATCTCTTTACGCTTTTGGAAAATGTTTGAACCACGCGCTCGCGTCCAGATTTGGCCAATCGGTCTCCAAGAGGGAAGATACTCGAAAGATACTTGCTACCAAATAACACTGTCTCCTGCTCGTGGCAAATATCCCTGATTTCCATTAGCTTCTCCATTTTATTTGCGGGGGAAATCGGGCGTTCAACGAGCTCTGAAAAGAGCTCCAGGTCTCTGAAGGTTGATTTATACGGACAGGCCTACAACTCGTTTACGATTGTCGCATACGCTGTCGTAAGCTTCATGTCGCGGGCGCCAAAAATCGACCGCAACAGGTTTATTTGGAATGCAAAAATTTGGTTTTATCAACGGAGTTGATAATGTAAGTTGGCCACCGTACAGAGATTCTAAAAGCTGACGTTTCGAGCGTTAGCCCTTTGTCAGAGCGAATCGAGGAATTGTGGGTTACGTGTAGTTTTTATAGTAGAGAAAGAGCTACGCTATTGGTGGTAACATGGCAACGTGAAAAATAGGAATACATTAGTTAAATGAAAAGCGTTCTTTAATACCGTGAGGATTAAGGGTGCCGATTTGGAAGATGAATTTTTGTTCCAGATTCTTGCGGCTTCCCGTCGTACCTAGATGTAAGGAAAGGCCGCAGATAGCCATGTGTTTTTTGGAGTGGTTACGGAGATTAAAATGACGAGCGACTGGCTTAGATGTGCAAAAAATTATACCCTTCATTCAGGTTTATTTGATAACCACGGCCTGAGGTCGGCAAGTTGGTCTGAGAACTGATACTCACTGCAACATTAAAATTCGCGGTAGTTATGAATGTTTCGAATGAGTGATTTTTCATAATGGCTTTTGTTTCGTATGTCAGGTCTATTGTTATTCAGTGCTGGGCTGAAAACAATGGCTCACCAAAGGAGAACGCGCAATTCTCAAACGAAACCACAACTACCAATTTTCAAACTTAAAGGAATAAAGGTTCCTGTTGACCAAATTTTGATCCATGTTCAGCCCATCTCCCATTTGCCGTGCGTGTAAATTGAGAAGGCAGTCACACTAAAAATGACCGAATTTAGTCCATTTTCTAGAGGAAACGGATAGTCCTCATACTTGCCATATATTTCGGTCAGCGGAAATGTCAAATGTACACTCACGTTGTGCTCGCGGGAAAATCGCAGCAAACAACATGGCCGACATCGAGGAGGAAATTTTGCTGCAAGCAAATTTATTTCTTCTTTTCGTCCTGAAGTGACGACATTGTCAGCTTCAAAACCGAAGGAAACATCGGTTTTGGGTTCAAAAAATATTCATGAAGATCTAGAAGGTATCGTCTTCAACCTCTTCAGATAACGACCATACGCAGTTCTTATGTTGCGAAATTTGACCTCTGCCTCCGCCGCCGATGAATTAAATTTCTCGCCGATTTCCTTGTCCTCATCACTTTCGTTAGAAGTCCATAGGCCACACGTGTCAATCTTGGCCAACCAGTTTGCACAACGCCTCTGATTGGTCCGCAACCAACTAACTCCAGTGGGATTATCATTATATATGACTAGCTCCATGAGCGGGCAAGATGAACCAAATCGCGCGCTGTGATTGGCTACCCGAGCGGGCAAGATGGAGCTATCTTGCCCGTTCGGGATTTCTCACTTGGTCCCGCAACTTCGTCTCGGTTTTTCTAGGCCGAACTTTCCCTTTAATACAACACAGTGACAAGCAGTTTCTTTCTGTGTTTTTAATCCGCCATCAACACTAACTTTGCGCGGGACTGGTGCACAAGCTTTCCTAAGAGGGGTACAGTCGCTACAATATGGTCTCGGGTACCCGAGACAACCCTCCCCCCGAGTTACCCACACATTAGTATAAAAAATTCTATCAACCGTTTACATGAGGTGGGCGAGACAACTCGACCACCCGAGACGAGACACCAAAATCTTAAATGCGCACGCATAAAATAAAAATCAAAGAAGCAACAATTTGGGAGCTTATACATGTTTTTAGAGTTTACTTTCGAAAGAAAAGTTCTTTCCCGCCAAAATTCTCAACGCTGTCAACGGAAATTCTCGATTCATAAACAGCCTTTACTTAAACTACATATTAATGCTGGGTTAAGATTTGTCAGTCCATTTGCTGAATGTGAAAACGCAACTATACTTAACAAAAACGAACTAGAAAGAAAGAAAGGCAAATGATGATACGCATTTTTTGAATATGCGTCTTAAAATATATAAATAATTAAGTAAGGTCAACTTTGTCTCGGTCACGCAATTCTCATATAGACGCTCGGTAAAGTTGTCTCGAGAAGGAGGGATGTCTCGGGTAAGCGAGACCATATAAACAAGCCCTAAATGTCCGATTTTCCCAACAGTGTAGCGACGCCTATATCAACGAAACAAGTTCTACAAATTGATGGCTTGTCACATATTGTCTCTTGCGAACGTACCGGTAGGTTGGAAATGGTTGAGAAATCTTTTCAATGTGTTTTCGATTCATTGTCTTTTGATAATTCCGCCTTTGGTCTGTATTTGTTTTTGGCGTGTTTGTTGTCCGGAGTCAACAGAGAAACTCTAGTATTGTGTTTCAATGAAATTGCTGCTGGTCACAAAAGCTCGAGAATTATCTTGTTCCAACGCCTCTCTCTCTCGTCCCTCTCTTATAAGAAGTTGCTTGGTATCTACAGAAAACAGGCAAAATCAAACATGTTTCTTTCATCTTTGGCGTAATGCAAATTTGTGCTTGACGTAAGCCGTTTGCTGTTTGTGTTTAGCATCGTTTGATTGATCTTGGTTCTCGACCACTTAGACAGTCAATTACAAGTCCAACTTATCAACCCATGCACCTTGGTCTATGGACTAGGGCTCGGTGCAATACAAACAGTACCACTTCCAAGCTTACTTTACACACATGCCTCACAAAAAGAGGATCGACAACGAATATAAATATCTAACCTGAACATTTCTTCACACTTCACTCTGGCTAAAAATGTTAATTATTTTGTCAAGTGTTCGACTATTTCCCGAGGCCAGCAAAGCTCTCCAGAAAAAGCAAATGAAGGCAAGCTTCAATGGCAAACTTGTAAGGCTCCTCCTTGTCAACGAAAAATCATTTAATTGCGCCGCGGCCTCGTTTCCCTGTTTTATAAATGATCTATAGCTCTAACTATGGCTGTATAAAAGAGCCTGATATCAATATGTTTTTTTAACTTTGCTCAACAGCAAATTTGAGCTCGAGGTTTTCCATGAGCGAGAGGCTTTTTCTAATGATCTCTGATAAACTAGTTTATACCGAAGCACAAAACCAATCAAAAGATCAATCAAAAACAATCAAAGATGAGAATAACGCAAAGACAAATTGACTATTCCATCATCCCGTACGTTAACCCACCATCCTTCCAAAAAGACAATTACCGAAATAATAATTACTCGTTGGGTGTCCATGTTCTTTTTCTAGATAGATCTCATAAAATTTTGATGAACTGACTTATTGTCAACAGAAAGTTGTCAACTGCCTCGTCCGTGAGTCACTACAATGTGTTGTTATTTGATTGGTAGGAATCGATGATTCAGCATTCCCAAAATAGAGATCAGGAGACAAGAAAAATCTAGTTTGGAAAGACTAAATGAACTGAAGCTCAAGTCTTGCAAATCATTTTATGCCCGCAGTTTTTGATTCCACTTCACAGGAGAGTTTCCTGAAAGAACCAGTACACAATGGCATTCCAGCTAGCTCTGCTTTTTACTGGGATTTTCGTTGGGACATTTGCCAAAACTTCTGTGCAAACAGCAAAAAGCCCTAGTATTAGTAAACCCCAGTGCAACGTGAATAACAACTTTTACGCCGGACCACACTGCTGTAAGAAGATCGAGCAGCAGCTCACTGAGATCAAAGAAGCAATCGCTGCGCTGAAGAAGAACGGAACTGGCGGTTCTAACGACAAAGGTTCGCAGTTACATGTATACATTTTAGATACTGTTACTTCTAAGACATCAGTGCCGGTTTAATTTTTCGCATCTGTTCCGTCGCAAAAATCAATCAAATTACGATCAATTGCTTTAAAAACATTCGCTAGCGCTGTATAGTAGTTTCCTCTATGCCGTCCATTCAACGTTTTAGATGGAAAGAGATAATACCAAAACATACTGACAGAAATTCATCCCGATTATGTAATTTTTAGGCTACGAGAATTGCGCCCATGTTTACA
>OX421455.1:13961910-13964410 GCA_949126865.1 Montipora capitata | reverse complement strand
GCGTCCCGTAATTTATATTAGTATTAGTATTGTAAACAGCATTGTAAACAGTGTTAATACCATGTTTTAAGTAGTGGTTAGATTGCGATAAGGTCAGTATTCTGTTGTAAGTAATGTTAAAATTGTCGAGTCGTAGGTAGTATTAGTATTGCTAATAGAGTAAGTAGTATGTAGTCTTAGTAATGTAAGCAGTAAATTTAAAAAAATAAATAAATAAATAAAAACATTTTAGCAATGGCCAAAGACGAGGTTGCCCCGGAAGAAGGAGCATTTCTGACATGCAGCACTCGACCTCCGATATCCCCTGCAAGGTCCATGGCCTGAGCACAAAAACTTGCAGGGACCCTCATTAGTTGATAAAAACATGAGAAATCGTAAGTAAATGGAGCCAAAGAATGCCTGAGTGGGTGACCCGAAAACACCAATCTCGTACCCAGAGTCCTCGAGCTTTTTGGCCAGCGGGTGAGCGCCCGGATAGACTCTGGGAAAATTGACTCCATTTTCCTAGAAAACGTGGGTTCCGGTCTTATTACGTATGCTTGAGTTTAAACGGAAGCAGAAAAGAGAAAACCGTAAACAGTGGAAATGGCGGGTTTCAAAGTGTTAGCCTTACACACAAAGAAACTGGAGAAATGATCATTGGCTTGCTGTAAGAGCAAGTGAAGATGAAACCTCTGACGCTTTCGGTGAGTGTATTTTTAGCGTTTCAGCGTACATTCCATCGTTCAGAATGCAATGAGAATGCCATCGTGCAACCAGCACGATCGACAATTTTTTTGTGGAAACGACACAAATGTCCTCTTCGTCTACAATTTGATGTTTCCGTAATTCTGAATGGCTTCGACAAGACCTTATTCCACGGATTTCTCCTCAAAGAGACTGATGTAATGTTTTCCCACAGTACTTTTGCAACAGCAACACTATTCACTTTTTAGCAGCGTGGGAAAATTCCCGTGCGGTATAAGACATGATTCAAACCTCGTCGTTCTATTATTTTTGTGATTTATATATTTCTGAGGTAGAAAAAATCAAACAGCACTGAAACTAGTTTTAGATTTTGAATTTCCCTCCAAATTCTGGGGCTTCCGAATTACTTACCGACTTCCTGTCGGACTGCCATTGTTACGCAAGCGGCCAATCAAAAGTATAGTTCAAGTCGATTATTCCAGAGTCTCTCCGGGCGCTCACCCGCTGGCCAAGAAGCCCGAGGACTCTGAGTACGAGATTGCGAAAACACTGACACCCAGTCATGATGGGCAACCCCGACGGACTACGCAAACGGACTACCCCAAAAATACTATTTCAAGTGAGTGCTATTCGTCGTAAGCAGCGTCACAATTAGTGCTAAGACGAAACATCCATTTTAAACAGCGTTGGTCAACAGCAGTCTAAGCAGCCATTCTAAAAAGGTTAGCTTTCAATAATTGTTGTGATGGCCGATTACTTCATGTAAGTGAAGCGAAACTGGTGCAGCAATTATTGAAAGCTAATCTTTTTAAAATGGCTGCTTAGACTTAAATACTGTCAACAGTAGTATTTTTGGAGTAGTCCGTTTGGGTAGTCCATGGACCGAGGGTCAAGTGATTTCGGGTCACCCATGTCTGAGTAGGACACTCAATTTTGCCCACAAATTGTTCCGTTTATAGGCGTTTATTGCTTTTATTAGTCCACTAATATGCCATTTCACCGTATTTGGTGAAGGGAACGCGCAAAATATGAGACGGTAATACACGTTAGTGTCCCTGCTTGACCGGTTTAAAACAGAGCAAATACGGACGGAAAGGGAGTCATTGTTTTCAACATGATGCAAAGCCCAAGAATTTAGCTTTTCATCGCCTGTCACTCGTCATTTCGTTTTTCAAGACATTTGAATGGTTTCGTTTGTGTTGTTTCCCGTCATTCGCACCCGCCTTATTATGCAATCGATACGATTCTCATTCGATGCAGGAAGAAGCCAAAATACTAGAAAATAATAACTAGGAATAATGAATCCCTTATTGAAAGGTTTAACATTTAATACCTGGGCACATTTTGACCGTCGCTCGTAATATGCAACTCGAAGAATATCCACGCGTATTATATGTTAAACCATTCAATAAGGTGTGTGAATTTCTAGGCAAGTAAGTGATGCTTATATTGTGGAGCATTTCTGAACATCAACGGAAACACAGGAAAACCAGCTCCGGATGTGCGCCTCAAGACTCGTTTTTCACTGGCAAAGCTTACACTTATGTGCAGGATTGCACCCAATTAGACGCACGCAGATTTTGATAAGCGTCTGTAAGTGTCCCGTTAAGTCTAAGTGTCCACAAATTACTATGTATTTTCAACAATCCAAAACAACACTTTACCGGACAAAAAGGTATGATATATTGACTGTGCACAAATCAACCTTATCTCCGTTTTAAAGATAAGATAAAGGACATTCTTAAGCGTGGTCCTTGAATCATAGAAGGACAACGTTAATGATCGTAGTGCCTGGCGGAAACTGGGAGCGGCC
>OX421455.1:13946910-13954410 GCA_949126865.1 Montipora capitata | reverse complement strand
TCTATGGTCCCAGTTTCAGTAGGCAGAAATCACAGTCATGACTCAGCTACAACAAGAAACCTTAACTGAATATAAAGATGTGTGAGAAAATGTTATGTCATTGAAAGAATGACTTTAAATTTTCCTTTGAGTGTAAGTGTTAAAGCTTAAAATGAAGTCACTTTTCTTTGAAATACAGCAAATCACACACAGCCTGTGTTTGCTCTTGGTAGCATGAGCCCTTGATTGGTTAGTGAACATTTTAGGATAAATTACCCTAAATAAACCACGGATATTGTCGTTAGGTGCTGTTTTTGGTGTAAGATAAATGAATTGCACCTAACAAAAGTTTGGTATAGATCACTTTTTACTGTAAAAGCCAAAAGAATAATTTTAGTGACAGGAATATTTTTTACCCCAATGCATGTAAAGTAAAGGCAAAAAGAGTTATTTATTTCAAGTGACATTAACCAAAAAAATGGACACAGCTTTCAACTACCCAGGGTTTAATTATGAAGTTGATGTCAGTTGTAAATCTTAGTAGGTACCAAAACCCGTGAACAATATTTTATTTTATTAAGGTGCAGGATGGTAGATTTATTATCTGTTAATGGATCAGATCCATTTTATTCCTGTATAATTTGACTGTCCTAAAAAAAGACAGTAATAATATTGTGTTTAAAAATACACAATATAAGTTAGGTGAGACGAACGAGGTTTCAGACATGCCCTTGCTGATTGAACTGACATTCCAAAAAAAATTCAAACAAATAAAGATAGAGAAATTACATTGCCTTAACCTTTTCATTCTTTGAGTTTAATTGTCTAAGAGCGTGACAATAGCAGTAGTGATATACCCTGACAAGCTATGAAGAGCAGGTTCCCATTAGTAGTTGATGAATCGAAATTGCCACATTGTTTTGCCAAAGTACAAAATGTAGCTAATTAAGTGAGCGATTTGGTGCATAAAACTACTAAATTCTGTGTACTGTGTGCTCAAGGTTCACTGGTTTCCGATTTTCACTGTGTTTACCCTTACAACATTTTTATAAGTTAAGTGTTTAGTATTTTGTATTGTATTATTAGTGTTATGTATGTCGTCAAGGGTTGAAAATTAGAAAAACTCATTGCGTACCTTGCCTGCAATCTTCTGTTGCCTTCCCTCAATTCGATGGAACAGCTCTCCAGCACGAGACCATTCTTGACAACTCAGTTTGGCTACCTCGAGCGCGCGTGAAGAAAAATGAAATAACTTCACAGGAACACAACGCAGAACTCCTAATGTTGACCCATTGACAAACTGAATGACTGGTCTTAAACATCACCGTCGCGAAATTTTCTTCAAGCAGCAACGCACCGAACAGTGCCCATTCAAGTAAATAAGATAGGTACAGTATAAACTTAGGGGAAAGAATCGAAATTGAAAACGGTAGATATTTCGATCATGTACCATTCTTTAACCTTGCCTTTAACGGTGGCTGAAATTTCGCGTTTTAATTATAGTAATTAATTATAGTAATTTGCATAATGGCGGCTAGACGCATCTTTGGTTGGTCCGCGCTTACTACTCTTTCTTTGCTTCTCCGAGTGGTTTATTTCGGACAAAATATCACAAAACTGTCAGATAATAATTTAAGTTCGCCGACGAAGGTGTTTTACTACGCATATGATGACAACCCAGACGGGTTCTCGCTTCAGAAATTCGACCACGCGGCCTGTGATGTCCGCCATCTTGGATCATGTTTTCATCCACCAAGTTGTAGACGAAGCTATCGAGGGAAATTTGGAAAATCAACTCTAAACTATTACAGTAATAGTGATGCCAGTTTTCATCTCAATTATTTCAAGGTCTGTGGTGATGTACATCCGAACCCTGGACCCACGACTGTTAACAAAAATCCAAAGCTAAATACGGATTCGACCAAATCGAGGAAAGCACCTGTATGGAAGTGTCCTTGTGCTCTCTGTTTAAAACCAGTTCGTGCCAATCAGAAGGGTATCCTTTGTGATATTTGTAATAGATGGCATCATATAAAATGCTTAAATATGGATCCTAAATTGTACATGGCTCTTAGCTCTTCAGATGAGGAATGGTGCTGCAATGATTGTACGAATCCATTTAATTTTACGGATTCTTTCTTCGAAGCCTTGCGTGGCTCTGATGGCTTTGATTTTTCTGCCAACGACGAAAGTCAGACCTCCACAGCGAACAGTCGCGACTCGTTTCCCAAGTGCTTGGTGTTAAATGCAAGAAGTTTGCGCAACAAAGTTCTTGATTTGCAAGCTCTGCTTTTAGTGGACATTTTTGATGTTGTCGCTATCACTGAGACTTGGCTTGATAGTAACTTTGGTGATCATGGCGCTTTTGATGGATGGTTTTAATATCTTCCGCAAAGACAGGCACATTCAACGTGGTGGCGGGGTGTTGTTAGCAGTCAGAAATCACCTACCTTGCTCCCGTCGATTTGACTTGGAAGTTGAAGTTGAAATGCTGGCCCTTGAAATCTGCCTGACTCATAAGATCCGTGTTGTTGTTGCAGCCTTCTATAGATCTCCTAATTCTGACGCAGACACTTTTTTGTTTCAGTTAAGACAATTCCTGGATAAATATTCAAGAACTGGCTTATCAACCTTGTTGTCACAGGTGACTTCAATTTTCCAAATATCGATTGGTATACTGGAAGTCCATTTAGATCGAGGGTTGTCCAATACACACGAACTGAGTCGGGTCGACTTTTTGGTGAAGACGACCCGTCAAGCGGAAGTCGGGTCGTGGTGTTTGCCGAAGTAAAGTAACAGGAAGTTGCTATTTGAAAGAAGGTGCGAGGAACTTTCTGAAAATGCTGACGGTTTGTGACGAGCCGTCATGTGAAAAGTCGACCCGACTTTTGGAAATGTCAGGTGGTGAGAGACTTAGAAAAAAATCGTGTATTTGGGAAGACACTGGAGGCGGTGAGGCCGGCTGAAAATGTTGACGGGTGTGACGACCCGTCTAGTTCGTGACGAGCCGTCATGTGAAAAGTCGACCCGACTTTTGGAAATGTCATGTGGTGAGAGACAGAAAAAAACGTGTATTTGTGGAGACACTGGAGGCGGTGAGGCCGGCTGAAAATGTTGACGGGTGTGACGACCCGTCTAGTTCGTGACGAGCCGTCATGTGAAAAGTCGACCCGACTTTTGGAAATGTCAGGTGGTGAGAGACAGAAAAAAACGTGTATTTGTGGAGACACTGGAGGCTGTGAGGCCGGCTGAAAATGTTGACGGGTCGTGACGACCCGTCCAATTCGTGACGAGCCGTCATGTGAAAAGTCGACCCGACTTTTGGAAATGTCAGGTGGTGAGAGACTTAGAAAGAAACGTGTATTTGTGAAGACACTGGAGGCGGTGAGGCCGGCTGAAAATGTTGACGGGTCGTGACGACCCGTCTAGTTCGTGACGAGCCGTCATGTGAAAAGTCGACCCGACTTTTGGAAATGTCAGGTGGTGAGAGACTTAGAAAAAAACGTGTATTTATGAAGACACTGGAGGCGGTGAGGCCGGCTGAAAATGTTGACGGGTCGTGACGACCCGTCTAGTTCGTGACGAGCCGTCATGTGAAAAGTCGACCCGACTTTTGGAAATGTCAGGTGGTGAGAGACTTAGAAAAAACGTGTATTTGTGAAGACACTGGAGGCGGTGAGGCCGGCTGAAAATGTTGACGGGTCGTGACGACCCGTCTAGTTCGTGACGAGCCGTCATGTGAAAAGTCGACCCGACTTTTGGAAATGTCAGGTGGTGAGAGACTTAGAAAAAAACGTGTATTTATGAAGACACTGGAGGCGGTGAGGCCGGCTGAAAATGTTGACGGGTCGTGACGACCCGTCTAGTTCGTGACGAGCCGTCATGTGAAAAGTCGACCCGACTTTTGGAAATGTCAGGTGGTGAGAGACTTAGAAAAAACGTGTATTTGTGAAGACACTGGAGGCGGTGAGGCCGGCTGAAAATGTTGACTGGTCGTGACGACCCGTCTAGTTCGTGACGAGCCGTCATGTGAAAAGTCGACCCGACTTTAGGAAATGTCAGGTGGTGAGAGACTTGGAAAAAAACGTGTATTTGTGAAGACATTGGAGGCGGTGAGGCCGGCTGAAAATGTTGACGGGTCGTGACGACCCGTCTACTTCGCGACGACTCGTCTACTTCGCGACGAGAAGTCATTTGAGGTGGTGATGTCAATCCACCGGGAGACAGTTGTTTCGTTATTCATATTTGTTACTCGTTTGCGATCGTCGCGTAATATTGAAGCGCTAGCCTCTGAGATGAAACACAAATTAAACATTTTAAAGACACAGGATAGTAAAAAGTACGGCGGCTGTGAGCTTACAATTGTGGCAGGGAAACGAATTTGGCAAAACTGTGTTGTAGGTTTGTTATTGTGTTTGGTCCCGTGAGAGTGATGTTGTAAGGTATCGGTATACCCCAAAATTGATAATTTTGCCATTTTAATTTTTGATATTTCCACGTACACCTCATAGAGTTTTTTAATAACAAAAAGTTTGCGAAAAAAGGTTTCTTCTAGACAAATTTAGGAAGGAAAAACGACTCTATCAATAAATTCTCTAATTAGAAGCTGTCCACAAATGACCATTTCTCAACACTCAAATGCAAATTACATCGAATGAGGCGCACGTTTACAGCGAGTTTTCATCCTTTTTCACTGAAATTTGGCAAGAATGTTGCCCGATAATGTGGCAAAAAACCCGTGTCGGGCAGTTTTTATTCGTTGCCTCCTTCGAAAGTAATGAGTATTTAAGAAAAGCTACTGCGTGTCTTACAAAAACTGAAAGTTTAAAAGCGAAAAAAAAAAAAAAACAAAGCAAAACAAACCAGACAATTAATCAAAATTTTGTTTCTTAGATCAAGGCGTGAAGAAAACGTAGTTTCCGGCTAAATTCTGACCGGAAACGAACTCAACTTGTGAAACTATATACTTTTGAAAAATGAGGGCTATTTTAGGAAATGTTTTTATTTCTTGCCTTAAATCAACTAATAATCGGAATCTACAATTCCTAAGCTTCCAGAAAATATATACTTTATTGGGGGTTTTTATGAAACGTGTGACCGTGAAGCATGCAGCGACAACGCGAGGTTGCCGTTTGGGGTATACTGATTCAAAGGACGTAAAACTCATGAAATGAATTGTTATGCTGCGTTCTTCCAACAGATCAGCATTCCGTTTTTCATGAAGAGATTAAATCTGTTAACGACTTCGACGCGTTTAGGTGATTAATACTGGGCAATAGTTTTGAAGTTCTTTATTTGCTTTTGTCTGTTCAGTCTGTTTTGTAGCAATAGTGCTGGTTTACGGTTTATTTTTGGATTTTCTGCAACGTGAATGCATAATTTCTTGACGCCGGACGTGGGGTGGAAAATGCGGGCCGTTGTTTGTACATTTTTTGGGCGTATGTGTTTTAATGAGTGCTGGTGTGGAAGGGGTTTTTTCAACGTAATTCTTAGAATTCGTACATGATAGAGTAAGGTAGTAGAATCTTAAGTCTGACTTTCCAAATTAAAGATAGAACCGCAAGTCATTAGGATACGGTGTTGGTGCTGGTGACTTTGCTACGCTGAAAGCAACTAAAAATGCTGCTATAATCGTCACTTTGTTCTTAGATAGGAAGTAATGATTTTGCAAATATCATTGCTTCTGTGTGAATTAACGATGGAGTTGTTGGGAAAGAATTTGTCCAGCATTTTTGTTTCCGTGTTAGCAGCCACTTTCTCGTTGCAGTATCATAGGAGTTGCCGTTCTTTAATAAACAGTAACTGTTTTCAAGTTAAGCTATGATCCTCGCATTTATGAACGCAATTTTTGCAATTGCGTAAAGAAGCCTGAATTTTTCAGGACTTCAACGGGGTTTGAACCCGTGACCTCGCGATACCGGTGCGATGCTCTAACCAACTGAGCTATGAAGCCACTGACGTTGGGAGCTGGTCATTTGTGGGTTGCAATGTTCCGGTTAGGAATGAATCAATGATGAAATGATATATGAAATCAGGGGCACCCAACGAGAATATAGCTCAAAACCACTTAAACATAGCATTGTTAAACGTATTTTAGTATATTTAAACGGTAGATATAGGCATATTTTTGCAATTGCGTAAAGAAGCCTGAAAAATTGCGTTCATAACTGCGCCGGAGGATCATAGCTTCACTTGATTTCATATCCGCAGTTCATATATGATCCATTTCATATATCATTTCATCAGTAACTGTTTTGATGGTATCACTTTGCGTTGGAAATTGAAGAATTTGAAACAGTCATGGGGTTTGCGTGTAAATGTGTTTATTTAAAAAGTTATTACACAATGGGAAGAAGAAGCATAAAAATCCTATTTGCCAGCAAATATTTCCTTTATGCCGTCTTTTCCCCTATAATGTCTTAGCACAAAACCCAATAGTGCTGCCTTGCCTGAGCTTAGTACTGCGCAAAAATGGAACCAATCAACAATTGGAGTAAATACGGGAAAACTCCCATAGCCCCATTTATTAAAAAGAATATTGTTCAATAAAATCCTAGATAAAGGCCACTGAAAACGCCAAAGCATGTGACACCATTTTTGGGATGCTTTTAGGAAGCTTGCGGAGATTTTCGCTACACTTGGATGTTTTGAGGAAGCGTACGGCGATTTCGCTACGCTTTAAGAACGGAGCATTCAACATTTCGGAGCGATATTACAGTCAATCATTATCCCTGTTTCTGAACAGCATGTTGTCTGGGTATTAATTTCGCAACGAACGAACCATTCACCATTTTTGATGCTTTTAGGAGGGCAAACCCTAAAACCAGGAATCCGGAATCCGGAATCACAGTACAATACAGAGAGTAAAAACTATCCTAAATACTCATAAAAGTTAACCTTGGGCCTAATTAGGCCTAAAAACGTTTGTTTAGGCCTAATTAGGCCTATGGTTAGCTTTTATGAATGTTTAGGATAGTGTTTACTCTCTGTATTGTACTGTGATTCCGGATTCCGGATTCCGGATTTTAGGGTTGCCCTTTTGAAGCTTGCTGCGATTTTTGCTAGGCTTGGATGTTTGGAGGAACTGTGTACGGCGATTTCGCGACGCTTTAAGAACGAAGCATTCAACATTTCGGAGCGCTATTACAGTCAGTCATTATTGCTGTTTCTGAACAACATGGTATAAGGATATTAAGGACACATTCGCAACATTTGTGGATGCTATTCCGGACGAATTTTATAGTTTTCTATGCCTATACCATATTTTAGTCGCCACTCTTTGAGAACGAAGCATACGACATTTTTGAGCAGCACAGCCTCCTTTGTTTATCGAAGTTTTTCGTTCTCTCACCACCTGACACTTCATGGCTTCGCTTTAAGAACGAGGCATTCAACATTTCGGAGCGCTTATAATTACAGTCAGTCATTATTTTTGTTTCTGAACAGCTTGTCAGGGTATTAAGGACACATTCGCAACATTTGTGATTGCTGTTGTGGTCGATGTTTATGATTTTCTATGCG
>OX421455.1:13929410-13934410 GCA_949126865.1 Montipora capitata | reverse complement strand
GACGTCGTCTTGAATCCGCTTTTCGCCAAATTGATTTTAAACTTTCCGCCATTGTTGTAGTTGTTGGAAAATATTTTGAGAGCAATAACTGTCTCAAAAAATTCTTGGGAGCTTGTAAAACCCACCAAACGATTTAGACCATCATTAGGAGAATATCTGTCAACATCATGTAAGGCAAAGCGACCAACAAGAACTAAAATATTAATAAAAAGTAGAGAGCTAAAACTCACGGTGGCAGCCATGCCGGCGCCTGACAATATTGGAATCCTCCACTAGGGTCGCACTTTGGTCGTGTGTTTGAGTCGCTGGTTAAAGTAGCTAAGAAAACCCTGAAGGCGGTAGTTGGAAATGCAGGGCTGACCAACGACGAGCTGCAGACTGCTATTAAGGAAGTAGAATCATTGATGAACTCGAGACCATTGGCGTATGAAGGAGCTGACCCGCGAGATGAGCCAGCGTTGACGCCTAACCATTTCTTAGTTGGGCAACTTGGAGGACAACTAGCACCTTAAGTTATTGATGATATAGCGTTTAATCCCGGGAATCGTTGGAGACTGATTCAGAACCTGGTGAAGGTGTTCTGGAAGCGGTGGAGAGAAGAGTTTCTGTCAACACTTAACACGCGAAAGAAATGGAGAGAGGCGAAAGACAACCTGAAAGTTGGGGATGTAGTGCTCGTTGTTGATCAGAATGCCCCACGCGGTCAGTGGCGTCTGGGTCGAGTGGAGGAAGTTTTCCCCGGTCAGGATGGACAGGTGCGCGTCGTCCAAGTGAGCACAAAGGGAGAGAAACTTATCCGCCCGATAACGAGACTGTGCCCGTTGAATGTCGCTGGCCAGGCAGAGTACGTGACCTAGAGAGAAGAGCTGAGGATCCGGAGCCGCTCTTCGGGGGGGAGGATGGACACGCGATCAAATTGAACTTGTCTGTTTGTAAGCGCTAGGCGCTATCCCCGTGTGGGGACTGGATCTAGTTGAATCTAGTTAGCACATGGAAGTACTGTAGTTTTGAATTTTGAACCGGGTTTTCGAACAGAATTTCTCGCGCCCTAGAATATCCAGACCATTTGGTACCAAACAGATGAGCAAGTCTTAAATGTCTGTTTCCTCTAGTTTAATATGATTTATAATAACCGTGTTAAATGACAAGCTTAAGGTGACTTTCTGCTTTTCGATTGCGCAACCCTACCATGCAACTCTACTGCGCATATTTTCTGGCGTCAATGGCGCGCACATTAGCTCGCGCACATTGATAAAAGGGCGGATTTTCATTAACGGCAAGCTTATTCCGTCAAGGAATGGCTATTTTCTCCTGGACGAGTACGGTGACCCCCATTTTTTATTTCATATTTTTGCTGAGAACGGTGTCTTCATGGAATAGTAAAACCAAGGATTAAGGTTGACAGGAAGCCGGCCGAGATAAACAAAACTTTACATCAGTATCACTTCGTACGTATCATCGTCCTCATCACGTTCGTTAGAAGTCCATAACTCACAAGTGTCAATCTCTCTTGTTTAGCCTTGGCCAACCAGTTTACGGTATTATCTAAATTTAAAATACTACTCTAGCCAAATACTGAATGGACAATGAGATTGGGTCCGATGACCGCAACGCCCTCCAATTGGTCCGAGACCAACTAACCGCAGTGGGATTCCACGTGCTAAATGCAAAATCATAAATCGGGCACCGAACGGCATCCTGACATGTTTCTAAAATCTAGAAGATAATGTTTTAAAAATAGATAATATCGTAAACTGATGGGACGAATTCCATCGCAGATCGAGAATTCTAAGTTATGAGCCTCTCCGGCTGTTTGATACAACCTATTCGATAGATTTCTGATCAGTGTCGATTCTAACTAATAACTCTAATAATGTGCGCATGTCTGAGCACTTCAAAAGCTGCAGTATGAAAGGTAACATGATCTTGTGCATGAGCAAGACAGCAATTCAGGTACAGCAATAGGCAGAGGTTCACTGCCCATTAAAGTCAACAGTGAGCCTACTGTTTTCCTGACACAACCCCAAGTCGATGGGTGAAGTGCATTTTGAAGGCTGCAGTGCCACAATGCCGAAGTGTATGGAAGCATGCTTGGAGAAGCAGTCAGTACATGTTGGTAAGAATAATCTGTGTAGGAGCTCACTGATAAGACTTGTTTCTGTCTAGAAGCTGCACATATGGCATTGAACTTCATGGAAAAGCCTTGTATCAGCTTCTTAAAGGGTGAAATGAGATCTTCGACTACTTCGGTGCTTCTTCTTCTTCTTCGCCTTTTTCTTAAATGACAGATGCCGACGCGAACGGTTGACATGTCGGCATGCAGCTGGTGCATCTTCCATGGCAAAAGAATACTGTCTCGCTAAATTATAAATTTATCATGAAGTGTTAAAATCAGTTTATCCCCAGACTTTCTGCTTTACGGCTGGATGCAGCCAAGTTTCGATCCACACAGGGGCCGCGGAGTACGTTTGAAAGTGCGGGGAGGGGGTGGGGGCTAGATTTCTGAATGGATCACGGAAGAGTGAGGTGAGGGGGAAAGCTTTAGGAGAACACAACTCTTGCGATTCAAGAAAAATTAATTGCCTAACTGGTGAATTCAACAGTAGATTTCGCTGGAAAAACCGATATCACACTCATCCCTTCGTGATTCATGCGATCAGTCGGTTTTTCAGGTGAAATTAACCGTGGAATTCACTAGTTAGGCAGCGAAGAAAATGACATAATTAAGCAATTTCCGGGAAAACCAAAAGGCGGAGAGTTTCAAAGCCTTTTATTTTCACTAATCCTACAGCCAGTAAGAATAAACAAGCCGGGAGCTCCGCTTTTAGGCTTGGCTAAATCTATATATTATGTTGTGTCGTAGGCGTCGCATGCCACAAAAATCGTACTGTGTAAATTGGCTCTTACAGAGATGACAAAAAGCATGGACTACCTAAATAAATCTTGTGCAAATCGTTTTGCTTATAATTATGAATCACAAATTTAGTTTAAACGCCACCTAACCCCTACACATTTCGTACATGTTTGGTGAAGTGTGTTGCGTGACACCAAAGGTCAAAAGATCAAGCGTTGTGTTGTTTTGTAAAAACAGAACTGTTGCAGCCTCTCCTCTCACTGTTCTTTCTTCCAAATCATCACGGCGAGCAAATACATTTAAGAAGAGCAATTACGAGAACAAACACACAATTTATATGTTTCCAAGGCCCACTATGAGCTCGCTTCGCGAAATGCTGACTTTTCTTCACGTATATTGTTTACTTTAAATAGCCTGTGTGAAATCCTACATGTAATATACCAGTCTTATTTCTTCATTTTGCTTTGCTTCGTTTCATTTCGTAAAACACAGTTAGTCCTTTTCTTTTTTTCAAAATAATTTGGAATGGAACAGGAAGTCGCATACGGGGAGTCCAATTTATGTGTTAACATTACAGGCTCCGCTCGTTGCGTTCTCCATGTATTGTTCTTTGTTTTGTGGACGATAATACACCTTATTCCAAAGTGGCCGCTGATTTATGCGCATTGTTGCCACGTTCAAGATAAAATATTCTTTTGAATTTTAAGCTCAAGAACGAGGCATCAAAGGCTTATTTGAATAAAAACAAACGAATATTTAAATGGCGGCCATTTTGGAATAAGGTGTATGCTTCATGAGATGGAACAACCTAAAGGTCTATTATTTTGTATAGGTTGTTAGACAATGTCTCAACTTACTAAACTTGCGCTTTTATTTCTAGACTTTTTACATAAAAGTACTCGAAGACCGTGATTGAAAAGCGCATTTATTAATTCATTTCTTTTACCCCACCCAACAAACTTATAGCGATGTTGATAACCGAGGCAGGTGTGGTTTGTAGGGTCAGTGTCAGTGGGATAATCCATGGGGTAGTCTACGAAACGGGTGTCCGGCATTATTTTCAACTTCACCAACTAAGACCAACTATGATCCTTCTGGAAAATGCTTAACGTTGAATTTATTCTGTACTCGATCGAAAACGAAAACAAAACTCTATACTGTCGAACGAACGAACGAACTTAAACAATTATTGGCCTGACAATACTAAAAACTTCGTCACATCGTCACAAACGGCGAATTTTACATGTGCCGAATCTAATGCAAATGAACGAAAACAATAGGTTTTTCTCATTTCCATTAGATGCGGCACACGTAAAGTTCCAAATTTGAAACAGGCCTAAATGTCCGATCTTCCCAATCGTGTGGCGACGCCTATATATCAACGAAACAAGTTCACATATTGTCTCTTGCGAACTTAGCCGGAAATGGTTGAGAAATCTTTTCAATTTGTTTTCGATTCTTTTGATATTTGTTTTTGGCGTGTTTGCTGTCCGGAGTCAACACAGAAACTTTAGTATTCAAATTTGGGTTTCAATGAAACTGCTACTTGTCACAAAAGTTTAAAAATTCTGTTCTTCCAACGCCTCTCTCTTGATCAAAGCTTTTGTTAATGATCTCTGATAAACATGCTTATTCCGGAGCACGGACCCATCAAACAAAGATAAGAATAACGCCGCAAGACAAATTGATTATTCCATCATTCCGTACGAGGTTTCTCTTCGTGGCGCCAACGGCCGGTTGTCTTAAATTCTGTCGGAATTACCTAAAATGGTTTCCGCAATGCTTTAAAAGCTCGTTTAGTGACTTTGAAGCTGTCCTTCAAATTTATCTCTTCGGATGTTCTAGGGGAATTTCAGTCAGGTCTGTAGAAATTACTTCTTCCGAAAATTCTAGCAACCGTGACGGGTCTGATTAAAATAATAATAATAACATTACGTTGTCGTCCTTTTTCCCCGAAAATATTAAGGGACGTTTGCTTAAGATACGATTCTCAAACAAACTCTGGCCAAAATGATAGAAGGTATGATAAATCTTCAAATTTTATTCCGATGTCACAGTTGACTCTTCCTCAACTCACCAGCGTTATTCAATGTGGTTTCGAAATTTCTACGCACCCCTCAGATTCTTCACTACTTTTCCAAAATGT
>OX421455.1:13916910-13924410 GCA_949126865.1 Montipora capitata | reverse complement strand
AAAAACAAGAACACAGCAAACTGAAAAACCTGGTAATCATTTCACTCGTGTGGTGACTGAAACACGTTACATCGATTTCATGTCGTTGGCAAGTAGAGACAACAAACAATCTCAAGTGCGTCTTAATAATTTTTTTTAGCATTTTAAAAAAGTTTTAAAACTGCTTCTTATTTTGATTATTTAATTCGTTTTATTTTCATTCAGGCACTGCAGGTGATTCCCTTGGCTATCACCGCGGCCAAGCGTTTAGCAGCAAGGATCGCGATAATGATAACTATTCAGGCAACTGTGCGTTAAGACATAAAGGGGCCTGGTGGTACAATCATTGTCACTACTCCAACCTGAATGGTCTGTATCTTAATGGCAAGACCGATACAAGTGGAATGACCTGGTATCATTGGAAAAATAGTTACTACTCTGTCAACTCGCGGTCTGAGATGAAAATACGACCACAGAACTTTTAAGCCTCTGTGTCATTTGTATCCGTGACATGCCCGTTACTATCAATTGCTAACCAGGGGATGGATCTTATTGGTCATCAATGAATCCAACTACTTAACTCGCACAACTGTGCAAAACACTCAATAGGTTTCACAACAAGAAATTTCTTGCAATTACATATTAGTAGCATACCGCGCATGTTCTCATCCGATAGATTTAGATATATCAGAACGTACTTGCTTACTTTCATAGAAGCAGTAAGCTGGGAATCCTTTAATAAAGTTGGCTAATGATGACCAATGATAAATGTTCTTCTTTTTTTCCTTGTCTGCGTGATAGTGTTCACCCTTTTATTTTTCAAGAAAGAAAAGTAAATTGCCTTCTCTCAACAATTCACTGCCTTTTTGCTCTCACAAGCCCTTTCCACAGAAAAACCCAAAGCAGCAACAATTTCAAAAAAAGAGAGTATTGAAAGATATTAAGCTACCCCTTTACTTTAGATGACACTAAAATTTGCAATTGTCTAATTAAAAGGAACTTGTACCCCTGATATTTGCTCGGCATTGGTAACTGGGTGACTATAACACTTGCAGCTAAATTTTGCAACTGCCTCACTTCACTTCCCTAATATCTTTAAATTAATTCCAATTGGATCCGGATGCAGGACCTCCCTGAAAACCACTACAGCTTGTGCAGCTTCCTGGGTAAATATCTCGAATTATCAATTATTATTCACTTACACAAAACGAGCACTATGTTTAATTTCTTTCAAATTAAAAGGCATTTACAGAAACTGATAAGGCAACTATTGATGGTAATTATGTATTCTGACTGTGACAAAGGGATATGATGGTTTCTGGGCCTGACTCAAGAGTCAGAATAAACTGCGAGCAGTCCCTTTAAATCAGTCGCGCAGCCCGCTTTTCTGAGGCGGACTTGTTTTGTCACACAAACACAAAATGCTCGAGAGAGACTTGGGAAGACGAGTCTTCTTCCCAAGCCTCCCTCGGTAATTTTAATTGTCTGCGTGACAAAACACGACCGCCTCAGAAAACCAGGCCGCCGACTGATTTGAAGGGACTCCTCGCAGTCTACCGTCAGAAGTTGCTGTACCACATTTCTCACATGACTTTGAATGGGGAGCCGAGATCCATTTTTTGTAGCTTCATGGGTAGAGCCTAACAAAAAAGGTTCGTTTCGAATTCTGCCTGACGCTCCAATTTGTACCTTTGAATTTTGCCTGTTGGCAGGCAACCATCATATGATCTTGTTAAGCGTACAATGCGCCATCACTATGAAAGAAAGGTATATTAGTTGAATTGCGGCTAATAGACAATCACTTCTATCATTCGTCTATAACCTGCAATGTAACATAAAAATTTATTATTTATTAGTCCTTTCGCGAGAACAAATGCGCCTAACAAAGTGCGAGGATCACTTCTATTTTCCCCCATCGCGATCTTTGGATCCTTTTGATAACGATCCAGGGATAAACGGAAAAAAAAATCCGAGTCATTAAGATACTGATTGACTCAAAGACAACAAGAGCAGTAGTCCAATTCATTAGCATACTACCTTCCATTCCACACCAAAAATAATGTTCAGGACACTGTCCACCTTTTCACCAAAGTGGGTTTTCTTCTAAATCAAGAAAAATCAATTCTCGTACCCAGCCATGAGTTAACATTTTTGGGCTTTACCTTAAACTCACTCACGATGACAGTGAGACCAACACCAGAGAAAGCTGGAAAACTGAAACAGGAATGTTCAGCTCTATTGACAAAAACTCATGTTTCAGTTCATAATGCCTCAGAGGTGATAGGCTTAATGGTTTCTATGTTCCCTGGTGTTGAATATGCACAGCTTTTCTATAGACGTTTAGAAATAGACAAAATCAAAGCTCTGAAAGAAAGTAGGGGAAACTACAACTCAGTAATGATATTGTCAGATACCTCAGTTATAGACCTCAAATGGTGGATCAAAAATGTTGAGAGCTCATTTAAGTGGATATCCCATGGGGATCCATTACTCTCCCTGTATTCTGATGCCTCAAAAGGAGGGTGGGGGGGCAGTGTGCAAGGGAGATAAAGCAGGAGGTCGCTTGACTGTAACTGAGTCTAACTGTCACATCAATGAGTTAGAAAAACACTTGCTGCTTTTTTTGCTTTGAAATCATTCTGCCACTCAATGTAAAATTGTCATATTAACATCTACATAGATTATACCACTGCCGTCTCTTGCATAAATGCCATGGGTGGCACTCATTCTTTGGAATGTAATAAGATTGCACGTGAAATTTGGACCTGGTGTATCCAGAGAAATATCTGGGTGGCAGCAATCTCATTACCAGGTAAAGAAAATGTTGAGGCTGATAGGGAATCTAGAACATTTAATGAAAACCCCGGATGGTTTCTCAAGTAAAATATTTTTCACAGCATTATTGAGACCTATGGCATCCCATCCATTGTTCTTTTTGCATCTAGAATTAACAGAAAAGTCCCGCGCCCCCGGTACGTGTCATGGAGGCCAGACCTTGAGGCACAATTTGTGGATGCTTTCTCTTGCTCTTGGTCTCAAGAAAAATTTTATGCTTTTCCCCCTTTTAGCCTGATACTTCGTTGTTTAAAGAAAATCGAAATGGAGGAAGGGGAAGGGATCATCATTGTTGCAGTCTGGCCAACCCAGCTCTGGTATCCGACGCTGTTACCAGTGACAAGAGGGACATTGTATCTTCCAAGCAACCCCAGTCAACCACATCCCATGGAGGGCAAACTGAAACTAATTGCATGCAAGTTATCGGAGAATCCCTTACGAAGCATGGTATTTCTGCAGAAGCTACCAAGATTATCCTCAAGTCGTGGAGGAAAGGCACATCTAAACAATACCAATCCTACTACAAAAAATGGCTTGACTTCTGTCAGAGAGAACAGATTAGTACAGTTCGTCCCTCTTTAGCCCAAGTCATAGAATTTCTACTGACTTTATTTAACAATGGTCTTAGTTATAGTAGTCTTAATACTGCTCGCTCAGCACTTTCTTCGATACTCCCTTCAATAGATGGTATCCCAGTTGGGCAACATCCTTTAGTTATTAGGTTTCTAAAGGGAGTATTTGAATCTCGCAAAGCGATGCCTCGTTATACAGCAGTTTGTGATGTAAACCAAGTTCTTGATTACTTAAAGACTTTGTCCCCTGTTAATGAGATTTCTCTCAAGAGTTTGTCGTTGAAGCTCACAATGTTATGAGCTCTAATCACTGCTCAAAGGGGACAATCCCTTCTTTTTTTCAATGTGGCCAGCATGATAGATTCTGGCTCCTCTATAGTAGTCAGACTTCAAGAGCATGTTAAACAGTCCAAACCAGGGTCCAAGGGTATGGTGATTGAACTTAAATCATTCACAGATCCACGACTTTGTGTTGTGACCACTCTTAAGGAGTATTTGACCAGGACAAAGTTTGCAAGGGAGACTCGTTCATGTAGTCAATTGTTGCTAAGTTATGTCAAACTGTATGGTCCAGTGTCTAGAGACACAATCAGTCGTTGGCTTAAGTTTGTATTACAAAGTTCAGGCATTGATGTAAGCATTTTCAAGCCTCATAGCACAAGGTCAGCTTCTACTTCTAAGGCAAAGCTGAGTGATGTTCCATTACCAGATATTCTTGACAAGGCTGATGGAAGTCAGAATCCACCTTTGCTAAATTCTATGACAAAAAAATTGTGGAAGACACGTTTGCCAATAACTTTTAACAGTAATGTGTTCACTTGTGTGAAATTAATTACTACTAGCCTGTGCATCTGTCTTTGAAGTCTCATGTGATCCCCCTGTGGGTGACAAGGTGGAATACAGAAGTTGAACGAGACTTCCCGGAAGTTGAAGTTCGACTGGGATTCCCCCTTTGTCACCATACACAGAGGGATTACATGAACACCCTTGGACCCACCCTGTTACTTACTTCTTACGATGCACATGGCTAGTGCTTTAAAGACTGAGTTCACGGAGGCGCACTGCTATCTCATGTAATCCCTCTGTGTATGGTGACAAAGGTGGAATCCCAGTCGAACTTCAACTTCCGGTAAGTCTGGTTCAACTTCTGTAATAAAAATCTCAATGTCTGGACTCGCAGGACTCGAAACTGGGAACGTGTGATTAATAACCCATTCACTTAACCACTAGACTACCATATCACAAACTGCGAGGTTGTCATTTTTTATTAATGTCAATAATTTTTTCTTCCAAAAGTGCCGCTCTAAACGTGTATTAACACCCGCTAAGAAGCAAGCGTACACAGTGAAAAATGTCGGCTATCAAACTTAAAGAGAAAGCTAACCATTTTAAAATCAAGTTTTAGATTTAACCATATATCAGCAATGATTTTAGATACATACTAATTAGTTTTGATAAATAATCTGCACATATTTCAGTCAGTTGATCTTTAGTGGTTAAGTGGATAAAAAGAATTCCTTCAAAGTGGGTGCTCTGGGTTCAAGTCCGGTCCAGTTGCTTCGTTTACTTTTTTTTTCTTTTTATTTGCTACCAGAAGTCCTGTGACAGAGTAACCTAAATGGAGGATTATGCTTCATTTGGAGCAAACTGACAATGAAGGATAACCCTTAATTTGAAGAAGAAATCGTGTTGATCAATTTACACTTGTAGTTGGGGAAGGGGCCTATCTCCCGCCAATTCCGCTCTGCGTTCAAAATAACGGACTTGCGTTTGAAACATTTAGTCTTTAAACAAGCCATTGCTGTCAAAAAGTGTCGGCTCTGCACGCTCTTCAGCTTATAGAATTAAAATCCCTATCCTTTATTACAACGTCATTAGACATTATTCGTGTTTTTATGGTTGAACTGGATTACTGGAACGAGCATGAAGATAAATCATTCATCCAATATCATTATCCTCAATTTGCTGATCAATGTAGCACAACCGCCAAAATTCGAAGATGCACCAATAAAAATGTGCTATCTTCATTGATGCTAAAGATTAAAGCGCTCCTGGACCTTCTCGGCAACCATTTTAGCAATGGCCAAAGACGAGGTTGCCCCGGGAGATGGAGCATTTCTGACATGCAGCACTCGGCTTCCGATGTCCCCTGCACCTCCATCGAACACAAAGTCTTCCACTAAATTCCCTTCAAAATCCATGGCCTGTGCACGAACACCTGCAGGGCCCCTGGTTGGTTGATAAAAACATGCAGAATCGTAAATAAATGGAGCCAAGACAAAATAAGAGGGGAGAGTGCATCCCCCATACATACCCTTTTCCATAGGTTATGTCTCAAGTTATTTTTAGATCGACTCGCACGCTGTACATATCCCAAGGGGATAAGGCAGCAACCAATCATATGGCAGGATTGTGTTCTCTGAGCGTGAGCTATCCACGATTTATTGTTTTCAACACGACGCAAAGCCCCAGAATTAAGCTTTTCATCGCCTGTCACTCGTCATTTCGTTTTTTAAGTCAAAAAGAGGATATTTCAATGGTCTCGTTTGTGTTGTTTTTGTCATTCACACGCGCCTTATTATGAAATCGATACGATTCTCAGTCAATGCAGGAAGAAGCCAAAATACTAGAAAATGACGTAAATAGTGGAATAATAAACCCCATATTCAAAGGTTTAACATATAATACGAGCGGACATTTTGCTCGTTGCTCGTACTACTTGATGCAACTCGTAGAATATCCACGCGCATTACATGTTAAACCATTCAATAAGGTGTATGTATTTCTGGACAAGTAAGAGATGCTTATATTGTGGAGCATTTCTGAACATCAGCGGACACCTTGGAGAACCAGCTCCAGATGTGTACCTCACCGCTAATTTGACGCACACAGATTTTGATAAGCGTCTCTAAGTGTCCCGTTAAGTCTAAGAGTCAACAAATTACCACGTATTACAACAATCCAAAAAAATGCTTACCGGACAAAAAGGTATGATATATCGATTGTGCGATTCGACAAATCAAGGTCGATTCTCTCTCCGTTTTGAAGATAAGTTTAAGGACATTCTTTTTTTTTTTTTTTTTTTTTTTTAACACAAACTAACGGTACTTACGGAACAATACTGCACTACTTGCATTACACTATTTACAGAATGGTAACAATTATCATTATGACATGTTTTAAAACGTAAATAAAATTAACAGCTACAAACAAGACTACGGCTGGCTTAAAGAAGAGAGTTACAATGAACGAGAGTGGAAAGAAAAGGACGAAGCGAAGTGACATTTATAGTAGTTTATAGTAGTTTTCCCCAGATATTTAAGAATTTATGTGGCTTTCTTTGGGCAATGTAACTTTGCTTTAAGACATCGAGTTTATCTTGGAGGCGGAGAAGAAAGCCTTCAAAACATAAGTTGCCATCACATGAACTTGTCGCGAAGATATGGAATTTTGCAATAAGAAGAGTGACATTAAGTGCCCGTTTATTTTTGATGTTATTATGCCAACCGTATAGGATGTTAGATTCATTCAAATTGACCACTTGTTTGAATTTCTGGTACCACCAGCTGGTGAATCTATCCCAGAAAGCCTTAGATACAGTACAGTGGTACAGTAGGTGGTTTATTGTTTGCTTTTCGGTAGCGCATAGGGAACAAATGTCGCTATCAGTAATGCCAGCTCGAAAAAGGCTGGATTTGGTAGGTAAGATGTGGTGTATTATTTTATACTGGAAAGCAATTAATTTCGAGTCTTTGGTTATTAGGAAAGGCAACGTGTACACCTTGTGGATGCTTTCTCTGGAGAAACCGTAATTTAGAATTCTGTTCTCTGATGTTGGTGGACTTACGTTGTTGGTTAAAAGTGTAGAGTAGGCGACACGGGTCGACGGAAGGTCTTCAAGAGGCAGTTTTAGGTGCGAGTTGTTTTGATTTAATATATTTTTCCATTCTGTAGGAATGGCAGCGACGAGACCATAGTACAGTGTAAAGGGAATACTGATGTTCACTTTGCGAATGAGCTCGTCCAGTGAGAAGAAGGTGTTGTCTTCTTTTAAAAATTGTTTAATACGTATAATCTTAGCCTCAAATAAGGGTTTGAAAAAAACTGGCCGGTC
>OX421455.1:13901910-13906910 GCA_949126865.1 Montipora capitata | reverse complement strand
TACATTTTCCTTTGCCAAAGAAGTAAAACAATATCTACTGTTTAAACAATACTCTTAGGAATTGTGTAAAAACACTTTTAAATTAATATCATCAAGCATATGGATTATTAACTGGTACTGGTCTCTTTCTTCTTTTGTTGCTCCTTTTTTATTTAAAATTAACTGTAAATAGTTACTAGAGGTTAACTCGAAAACCTTACGGTTCCTTTAACCTCTAGGCTCCAATTACCTAAACTACTTTCCTAATTAATTATTTTCTTTAATTAACTTGTAATGTATATAACAATCCTTTGTAATTAGTCTAAGTGTGAGTTAATAAAATATTGTTGTTGTTGTTGTTGTTGTTGGGTATGTAAAAGATGAAGAGAGTGCTGAAGAGCTTATTAAGGGGCATGAAATTGCGACAGCCACGCGTTTTACAGTATTCAAACAGACAGGAGGATTTTGAAGCACCGGTAAGGATTTTCTAGAAATTAACTTATTTCAGTATTTCTCGCGATTGAGAGTCAGTTCAGAGCGAGTGGGAACGAATTTATCATTTTTCAAGACTCCGCTGACATGTCGATGGCTCACCAGGTTTAGGTCGATGTTTTCTAGAGCTTTCCACATATTTCAGCCTTAACAGCAGAATCCTTTGGTGTAAGCCAGTGTTCTGTCAGGGCCATCAAGTCGACATTGTGATCGCATATGTAATCATAGATTACAGTTGTTTTATTCCTGACCAAGCGAGCATTAAGATTACAAAGTACCATTTGTTTTTGCAGGTTGATGGTTCTAGCCACGTGACTTATCTTGATCAGGTTATCGGTTTTACTCCAAGTGCTATGGTGTTTAAAAATGCGCCGTGAAGCAGCCACAGGAGAAATAATCGTGTTTACATTGAAGTAATTGTTCCGGTGCTGCGGTTCCATTGTCTATGGATAGTACAGCGTAAGACATTGTCCGCAAGTCCCATAGGACCCGGGTTAAGCTTATACACAAGATCACCGATAAGATGCGCGTGGAATGAAGCAGTGGTGTTAGGGCAGTATGAACATGGACTTTTGCATCTCTTAATCTGTGGCAATCCAAAGAATAAGTGGAACGGTCTCTTAAATAGATCGGTATAAATGCACTTAATGAACCATGGAATGCTTTGCATACTGTACTTCTCTGTTAATGAGGCTCCTTTGTTCCATGTGCAAATTTCGGTAGTAAAGATTCTAGGGCCAAGCAAAGCTTGAGATTGAAAAGCAGGACTTTCCCACTTACAAAGACATTGTACCTACTCAAAACTCGACAACACACCGCTCCATAAGCTTAGATAACGGTAGTGTCCACTATAATAATAAGTCAAGACACTGTAGGCAAGAAACAGGACTAAACACTCGGAGGTCGACTTTGCGTGGCCACCCTTCATTAGCGTAATTAGCGCTAAGGGAAAAGAAGAAGAAGCCACCGAGGTAGTCGAGAGGCCAGTTCCACTCCTAAAGAAGCTGATACAAGGCTTATTCATGCAACCATTAATTTCACTTTCCAGAAGTACAGCTGCTAGGCTGAAACAAGTTATGTTAATGAGTTCTTACACAGATTGTTCTGTGTCAAGAAGAAAAGTTTCATCTGCTCGAGCAGTCACCACCATGTACTGACTGCTTTTTAAGCATGGTTCCCCTGCGAACTTCACTGCGGCACTACAACCTTCAAAATTCACTTCATTCATCGATTTGGGGTAGTGTCAGGAAAACAATAGGCTCTCTGTTGATTGTAAGGGCAGTGAACCTCCGCCTACTGCTTTTCCCGGAGTTGCTGTCTTGCTCATGCGCAAGATCATCTCACCTTTCATCCTGCAGCTTTTGAAGTGCTCAGACATGCGCACATTATTAGAGGTATTAGATAGAATCGACATCAGAATTCTATCGAAGAGGCTGTATCAAACAACAGGAGAAGTTAATAACCTAGAAGTCACGGTCTGCGAGAGGATTCATCTCATCAGTTTACGATATTATCTATTTATAAGACAGCTTCTTCTAGATTTTAAAAACATTTTGGCATGCGTTCAGTGCCCGATTCATGATTCTGCATTTAGCAGGTGCAATCTGGTTGCAAACCAATCAGAGGCGTTGCGGTCATCAGACCTAATCTCATTGTCCATTGAGCATTTGGTTGGAGCCCTATTTCAAATTTAGATATGACCGTAAACTGGTTGACCAAGGCTGAACAAGAGAGATTGAGACTTGTGGGTCAGTGTGGACTTCTAACGAAAGTGATGAGGACACTGAATTATACGTACGAGGTGACACTGATGTAAAGTTTTGTTCTTTTCGGCCGGCTTCCTGTCAACTTTAATTGTTTGTTTTACCATTCACAAACATTGTATCCTTCCTCAGTGGCATAAAATTTCATAAATCATAATTGAATACTTTTCACTGGTTACTATAGACACCCTTTGAAAGCTATACTTTCTTCAATCGAGACTTGTCGAGATGTAACTCGCAAAGCAGCCTTTACTATATATATGACAGCTGAGATATAAGTAAGTTGTAGTTAATGTGACTATTTGGTTATCACTAGTCTTCTTCGTAAATTGTTCTGCTTTGTCGTGGAAACGAGTGACATCCTTTGACCACGTGGACATTTGCTAATATGTAGATTTAGCCAAGCCTAGTGAGCTCCCTGGTTATTTATTCTTACTGCCTGTAGGGTTAGTGAAAATAAAAGGTTTCGAATTATCCGCGTTTTGATGTTTGAGGATCCTAATGATGTAGTTGACGCCTGGTACATAATATTTAATGTCATTATTGATGAGCATCTCCCTTTGAAATAAAAGAGAGTAAAGCGCAAAATGCAGCCAAAATGGTTCAACGCTGAGATCCTAAACGGGATAAAGGCTAGGGATAAACTTCTCAAGAAAGCCAGAAAGAGCCAGGCAGTAAGAGATTGGAATGCATTTAAACAAGCAAAAAACAGTGAGACTCATCTTATCAAGGTTACAAAACAATCGTTTTTTAAGGATAAATTTAACGAAAATAAGAATAATTCCTGAAAACTCTGGAACCTTATCAAGCGTCTATCAAATGATGACAAAAGCGCTGAATAAACAAAGTATTGCCGAGATCTCAAATTTGTTTTTCGTTGATAAACCAAAGAAACTAGTTGCGGAACTTGGGCCTGATTCTCCAACTGGCCTCTCAACGATAACAACTCATAGACAGGGCATTGGGTCATTTGACCTCCCGACAATAACACAGAGGTGGGTTGTATAATTATTGCTTTCTATCCCAACCCATAAACCCACCGGAGATGATGGCATTAGTGCCAAATAACTCAGGATCGCTGCACCTGCAATATCACCATCGCTGTCAAAGCTACTGAGCCTCTGCCTGTCTACCAAGACCTTCCCAGCTGCATGGAAGGTTGCAAAAGTTACCCCTGTTTTCAAAGGAAATGGTAGTAGGAATGATAAGAACAACTACAGACCGTTTTCTGTGCTTCCTATTCTTTCTAAAATATTAGAGAAACACATATGTGAATGCTTGTGCAATTTCCTTAAGGAGAACAATCTGTTTCATCATCTCCAGTCTGGCTTTAGAAAATCCCATTCAACTGAAACTGCACTTATTCGTTTGGTTGACCAGTTGCTGTTTAACCTTGACAATGGTCTTTCTCAGTATCGACTAGCCGCCTCTGGAATATGTTGCCTGCCCATATTAAAAACCAGTCTACTCTTTCAAGTTTTAAAAAAATAATTTTTAAACATTTTATGGACAGTTATAACGAATTGGACCATTTTATCATCTAATTTTCAATTTAACATGCTGGTCTTGACCCAATGTATCTCATATTTTTGAACCTTCTTATATTTTATCTTTTTTCTGCATATATTTATGAGAGGGCCACTAGTTTTTCAGTGATTATTGCTGTGTGGTACCCTCTATAAATAAAGTTGACTATTATTATTATTATTATTATTATTATTATTATTATTATTATTATTATTATTATTATTATAACAAGCACACCCTTAGCGATCGAATGGAAAAGGAAAAAAGCCATATCAGAGTCAACTGTCATTAGCCAGCGAATAGGAATCACGCAAAAATTAGAAGCCACGAAAAACTTTTTTGTCAGTTCAAGGTCAAAAAGAGTTTTACTGATGTACTATATTCCACGAAATAGCAGCGTTGACACTGATTAAAGAAGTTTTTTAAAAAATTGCGATCACTCCGGTGACCTTCATCAGTTATGTATACAAATATGACTAACGATGCCTATTCAATTGCCTAGAGAAGCCTGAAAAAAATAATTCCAGCTTCCAACGTCAGTGGCTTCATAGCTCAGTTGGTTAGAGTGTCGCACCGGAATCGCGAGGTCACAGGTTCAAACCCCGTTCAAGTCTTGAAATTTTAAGGCTTCTCTGCAACTGCAATAATTGCGTTCATAACTGCGAGGATCATAGCTTCACTTGATTTCATATCGTCAGTTCATGATCCATTTCATATATCATTTCATCATTGATTCATTCTTCACGGGAACATTAGAATCCACAAATGACCAGCTCCCAACGTCAGTGGCTTCATAGCTCAGTTGGTTAGAGCGTTGCACCGGAATCGCGAGGTCACGGGTTCAAACCCCGTTGAAGTCCTGAATTTTTCAGTCTTCTCTACGCTTCTGGAGCGCCAGCAAGCATTTCACTCTGGTGATGCTCAGTTGTGGCGCGTTTATAGACGTAAGGTACAGTCAGAGATGAAAGAAAGGAAGAGGAAATTTTTTTGAGGAAAAAGTACGAAACACACGGAAAGATGATGTTCGCCAGTGGTGGCGAAATGTCAATGTGATGTCGGGAAGAAATTATAGCCAGTCCTGCTTTAACCTCGAGTGCGACGGCGTTGCACTGTTAGAAGGCGAACTTGCTGAGTCTTTAAATCAGTATTTCGCAACCGTAGCTGCTGATATTCCACCACTTGATACGTCATGCGTCCCATCATTTTTACCATCTGTTGAGGAAGTGCCTATTGTACATT
>OX421455.1:13889410-13894410 GCA_949126865.1 Montipora capitata | reverse complement strand
AAGTGTGAATTGATCGAATTGAAATTTGAGCAAACTGTCCTGATAAGTGCGAAGATTTCTTCTATCTTTCTTCTTTAAGCCGCACTTCAACTAATATACCTTTCTGTCATAGTGATGGCGTATTGTACCCTTGACAACTTCATATGATGGTTGCTTGGCAACAGGCAAAGGCAAAGGTACAAATTGGAGCGCCATGCAGAATTCGAACCGAACCTCTTTCGTTATGCTGTACCCATGAAGCTACAAGAACTGGATCTTGGTTCCCCATTCAAAGTCATGTGATAAATGTGGTACAGCAAATTCTGACGCTCAAGTCCGGCCCCGGCAAAAAAACCATCATATCCCTTTGTCACAGGCATGATACAGCATTACCATCAATAGTTGCCTTATCAGTTTCTGTAACTGCCTTTTAATTAGAAAAAAATAAACATAGTGCTTCTTTTGTGTACGTGAATAATAATGAATAATTCGAGATATTTACCCAGGAAGCTCCACTCATCCGGAAGTGGTTTTCGGGGAGGGGCTGCATCCGGATCGAATTGATATTTAGAGATATTGGTGAAGTGAAGTGAGACAGTTGCAAAATTTAGCTGCAAGCTGTTATAGTCAGCCAGTTACCAATGGCGAGCAAATATCAGGGGTACAAGTTCCTTTTAACTAGAAAATTGACAATTTTAGTATCATCTGAAGTGAAGGTGAAGACGCAGCTTAATGATCTCATTTTCGAAATTGTTGCTGCTCTGGGTTATTATGTGGAAAGGGCTTGTGAGAGCAAAAAGGCAGTGAATTGTTGAAAGAAGGACAATTTACTTTCCTTTCTTGAAAAATAAAAGGGTGAAAACTATCCTGCAGGCAAGGAAAAAGAACATTTATCCTTGGTCATCACTATCGAACTTTATTAAAGCATTCCCATTTGTTACAGCTTCTGTGAAACTGAGCAAGTACTGAAATATCTAAGTCTACCCGGGATGATATGCAAGGTATGCTATACTAATATGTAATTGCAAGAAATCTCTTGTTGTGAAACCTAGTGAGTGTTTTGCACGTACAGTTGTGCGAGTTAAGCAGTTCGATTCATTGATGACCAATTAGATCCATTCCGTGGTTACCAATTGATAGTAACGAGTATGTGTTACAACTGACACAGAGTCTCAAAAGATCTGTGGACGAATCTTCATCTCAGACCGCTTGACAGAGTAGTTACTATTTTTCCAGCGAAACAAGTCCATTCCTTTTGGATCGGTCTTGCCATTAAGATACAGACCATTCAAGTTGGAGTTGTGACAATTTTTGTACCACCAGGCACCTTTATAGATTGACACACAGTTGCCTGAAGTGTTATCATTATCGCGATCCTTGGTGCCAAACCACACATGTCCAATATACATGAATTGAGTCGGGTCGTCAATTGCTGTTGACGGCCCGACTCACCGGATGTCGGGTCGTGAAGTTTAAAAAGGAAGTAAGATTTTACTGCCGGAAGTCGAACTGCCTGAGGCAACTTCAAATATCTCGACGGATCGTGACGATCCGATCAGGTCGTGACGACCCGTCATTTGAAAAGTCGACCCGACTTTTGGAAGTGTCCGGTGGTGAGATAAAGAAAAACTTCGATGAACAAAGGAGGCTGTGCTGCTCAAAAATGTTGTATGCTTCGTTCTCAAAGAGTAGCGACTAAAATATCGATATACGCGTAGAAAATTATAAACATCGACCAGAACAGCATTCACAAATGTTGCGAATATGTGTCCTTGATACCCTGACAACATGCTGTTCAGAAACAGCAATAATGTCTGACTGTAATAGCGCTCCGAAATGTTGAATGCTTCGTTCTTAAAGCGTCGAGAAATCGCCGTACACTTCCTCAAAACATATAGTGACTAAAATATCGATATACACATAGAAAATTATAAACATCGACCACAACAGCAATCACAAATGTTGCGAATGTGTCCTTAAATACCCTGACAATATGCTGTTCAGAAACAGAAATAATGACTGACTGTAATAGCGCTCCGAAATGTTGAATGCCTCGTTCTTAAAGCGTAGCTATGGAAGTGTCAGGTGGTGAGACAACGAAAAACTTCGATGAACAAAGGAGGCTGTGCTGCTCAAAAATGTTGTATGCTTCGTTCTCAAAGAGTAGCGACTAAAATATGGATATACGCATAGAAAACTATAAAAATCGACCAGAATAGCATTCACAAATGTTGCGAATGTGTCCTTAATTAATATCCTTATACCATGTTGTTCAGAAACAGCAATAATGATTGACTGTAATAGCGCTCCGAAATGTTGAATGCTTCGTTCTTAAAGCGTCGAGAAATCGCCGGACACTTCCTCAAAACATATGGCTAAAATATCGATGTACCCATATACGCATAGAAAATTATAAACATCGACCACAACAGCAATCACAAATGTTGCGAATGTGTCCTTAATACCCTGACAAGCTGTTCAGAAACAAAAATAATGACTGACTGTAATTATAAGCGCTCCGAAATGTTGAATGCCTCGTTCTTAAAGCGAAGCCATGAAGTGTCAGGTGGTGAGAGAACGAAAAACTTCGATAAACAAAGGAGGCTGTGCTGCTCAAAAATGTCGTATGCTTCGTTCTCAAAGAGTGGCGACTAAAATATGGTATAGGCATAGAAAACTATAAAATTCGTCCGGAATAGCATCCACAAATGTTGCGAATGTGTCCTTAATATCCTTATACCATGTTGTTCAGAAACAGCAATAATGACTGACTGTAATAGCGCTCCGAAATGTTGAATGCTTCGTTCTTAAAGCGTCGCGAAATCGCCGTACACAGTTCCTCCAAACATCCAAGCCTAGCAAAAATCGCAGCAAGCTTCAAAAGGGCAACCCTAAAATCCGGAATCCGGAATCCGGAATCACAGTACAATACAGAGAGTAAACACTATCCTAAACATTCATAAAAGCTAACCATAGGCCTAATTAGGCCTAAACAAACGTTTTTAGGCCTAATTAGGCCCAAGGTTAACTTTTATGAGTATTTAGGATAGTTTTTACTCTCTGTATTGTACTGTGATTCCGGATTCCGGATTCCTGGTTTTAGGGTTTGCCCTCCTAAAAGCATCAAAAATGGTGAATGGTTCGTTCGTTGCGAAATTAATACCCAGACAACATGCTGTTCAGAAACAGGGATAATGATTGACTGTAATATCGCTCCGAAATGTTGAATGCTCCGTTCTTAAAGCGTAGCGAAATCGCCGTACGCTTCCTCAAAACATCCAAGTGTAGCGAAAATCTCCGCAAGCTTCCTAAAAGCATCCCAAAAATGGTGTCACATGCTTTGGCGTTTTCAGTGGCCTTTATCTAGGATTTTATTGAACAATATTCTTTTTAATAAATGGGGCTATGGGAGTTTTCCCGTATTTACTCCAATTGTTGATTGGTTCCATTTTTGCGCAGTACTAAGCTCAGGCAAGGCAGCACTATTGGGTTTTGTGCTAAGACATTATAGGGGAAAAGACGGCATAAAGGAAATATTTGCTGGCAAATAGGATTTTTATGCTTCTTCTTCCCATTGTGTAATAACTTTTTAAATAAACACATTTACACGCAAACCCCATGACTGTTTCAAATTCTTCAATTTCCAACGCAAAGTGATACCATCAAAACAGTTACTGATGAAATGATATATGAAATGGATCATATATGAACTGCGGATATGAAATCAAGTGAAGCTATGATCCTCCGGCGCAGTTATGAACGCAATTTTTCAGGCTTCTTTACGCAATTGCAAAAATATGCCTATATCTACCGTTTAAATATACTAAAATACGTTTAACAATGCTATGTTTAAGTGGTTTTGAGCTATATTCTCGTTGGGTGCCCCTGATTTCATATATCATTTCATCATTGATTCATTCCTAACCGGAACATTGCAACCCACAAATGACCAGCTCCCAACGTCAGTGGCTTCATAGCTCAGTTGGTTAGAGCATCGCACCGGTATCGCGAGGTCACGGGTTCAAACCCCGTTGAAGTCCTGAAAAATTCAGGCTTCTTTACGCAATTGCAAAAATTGCGTTCATAAATGCGAGGATCATAGCTTAACTTGAAAACAGTTACTGTTTATTAAAGAACGGCAACTCCTATGATACTGCAACGAGAAAGTGGCTGCTAACACGGAAACAAAAATGCTGGACAAATTCTTTCCCAACAACTCCATCGTTAATTCACACAGAAGCAATGATATTTGCAAAATCATTACTTCCTATCTAAGAACAAAGTGACGATTATAGCAGCATTTTTAGTTGCTTTCAGCGTAGCAAAGTCACCAGCACCAACACCGTATCCTAATGACTTGCGGTTCTATCTTTAATTTGGAAAGTCAGACTTAAGATTCTACTACCTTACTCTATCATGTACGAATTCTAAGAATTACGTTGAAAAAACCCCTTCCACACCAGCACTCATTAAAACACATACGCCCAAAAAATGTACAAACAACGGCCCGCATTTTCCACCCCACGTCCGGCGTCAAGAAATTATGCATTCACGTTGCAGAAAATCCAAAAATAAACCGTAAACCAGCACTATTGCTACAAAACAGACTGAACAGACAAAAGCAAATAAAGAACTTCAAAACTATTGCCCAGTATTAATCACCTAAACGCGTCGAAGTCGTTAACAGATTTAATCTCTTCATGAAAAACGGAATGCTGATCTGTTGGAAGAACGCAGCATAACAATTCATTTCATGAGTTTTACGTCCTTTGAATCAGTATACCCCAAACGGCAACCTCGCGTTGTCGCTGCATGCTTCACGGTCACACGTTTCATAAAAACCCCCAATAAAGTATATATTTTCTGGAAGCTTAGGAATTGTAGATTCCGATTATTAGTTGATTTAAGGCAAGAAATAAAAACATTTCCTAAAATAGCCCTCATTTTTCAAAAGTATATAGTTTCACAAGTTGAGTTCGTTTCCGGTCAGAATTTAGCCGGAAACTACGTTTTCTTCACGC
>OX421455.1:13874410-13881910 GCA_949126865.1 Montipora capitata | reverse complement strand
TTGGAGTTATAATGGACTGCCTAAGTGGTCGAGAAGAAAGATCGCTCATACGATGCTTCTGTTGACTCCGGACAACAAACACGCCAAAAACAAATACAAACTAAAGCCGGAATTATCAAAAGACAATAAATCGAAAACAAATTGAAAAAATTTCTCAACCATTTCCAACCTACGTTCGCAAGAGACAATATATTTGTAGGACTTGTTTCTTTGATATAGGCGTCGCCACACGGTTGGGAAAATCGGACATTAGTGGTCAAGTTTTTAGTATTGTTAGGCCAATAATAATTATTATTAAAGTTTGATTGTTCGTCAGTGTAGAGTTTTGTTTTCGTTTTCGATCAAGTACAGAATAAGTTCAAGAAACATGTCAGGATGGCGTTCGGTGCCTTATTCAAGATTTTGCATTTAGCACTTGGAATCCCACTGCGGTTAGTTGGTTTCGGACCAATCCGAGGGCGTTGCGGTCATCGGACTCAATCTCATTTTCCATTCAGTATTTGGCTAGAGTAGTATTTTAAATTTAGATAATACCGTAAGCTGGTGGTCCAATGATAAACAAGAGACATTGACATTTGTGAGTTATGGACATTTAACGAAAGTGATGAGGACAATGATACATACGAGGTGATACTAATGTAAAGTTTTTTTTCGTTTCGGCCGGCTTCCTGTAAACCTCAATTCTTGGTTTTACTATCCCATGAAGACACCGTTCTCAGCAAAAATATGAAATAAAAAATGGGGGTCACCGTACTCGTTCAGGAAAGAAATAGCCATTCCTTGACGGGTTAACCTTAGCGTCAATGAAAATCCTCCATTTTATCAATGTGCACGACTTAATCCGCCCGCCAATGACGCCAGAAATTATGCGAAGTAGAGTTGCGAAATCAAAAACCAGGGAATCACCTTAAGCTTTTCAGACACGGCTATTATATATCATATTAAACTACACTGAGGAAACAGACATTTAATACTTGCCTCTCTTTTTGGTAACAGCCGGCCCTAGGACGAAACTTTATATTAACTTCTGTTACCAAGGAATCTCCTGAAGTGTAAATTACTTACGTTGCTTCTCCTCACGCTAGGTTCCACACCTTAAATTTCCTTTTCTTGGGGTCCATTTCACCCCGCGTATCGATGGCAGCGTTTGGCTTTTACCCAATGCAGTATTGGCTATCGCGAGCGAAGGATACAAACTCACAGATGTAAACTTCTCAGACTTGATAGATGCATTGGGATACCGGTATATTGCTTTGCCGAAAGGCCATCTTTGTGTTAAATCATACTCGTACATCATACATGTGGTGTAATGGGAAGTAGCCTACATCCGGGAAACCACAGTGAGACGTTGTTGATTAAAAAGGCTGTTGTGCTGGGATTACTGACTTCGTGTCGTTTTATTTCGATTACAAACACTACAATACATTATTTGAAAGACATAATTTCCGACTCTGTCCCCGATCTTGCACATGAAAGGAAACGTCGTCAAAAATGCGGCTGCCTAACTGTGATGAAAACATTATTTCAGTTTAAGTTAAGATTAATAGTCATAACAGTGGTTACGGGGAGGACTTGAATGTCTTCATACTGATTGTTTCAGCGGGCTAAGAAAGCTGATGTTCCAGTATTTTACGTTTGGAGTTGGGGAATATTACATAGGAATTTTCATATCAGCTCAAGTCAAGCAACTACAAGATACATTCGTAGTCTTAAAGTCCAGTATGTAGAGAGGTAAGAGAAACGTAAAATATGCTGTTCGCGCTGAGTATTGGATGACATTTCCGGTGTGGATGTGCACGCTATCAATTGAAGATCTGCTCTGTGAAAGTGTGAATGCCAACTTGATCTCCGGTCTGACAAAGTGACCGTCTACCCCTACCCCTAAGCTTACACACCAAGACTGCTGCCAGTTTCCGCCAGGCACTACGATCGTTAACGTTGTCCTTCCATGATTCAAGGACCACGCTTAAGAATGTCCTTAAAGGGAAGAGCCTGGGCCGTAATTTATTTATATTTATTTATTTATTTATAAACTTCGCCAAAGACAAATTGGCAGGAGAGATCTCACAGAACTAGCGTTCCAATAACGAGACTCCTAAACATAAAAAAAAAAAAAAAAAATCTAGTAATTATATGATTCAGAACAATTAACAACAGAGTTTGACTAGTAATGCAGTTAGTGGTCTGGTCATATGACATTTTATGCAGACACTTTTGAAAGTTTGCGGAACTGCAGGATCATACACAGTTAAAGTTAAATCTACGTAATGTTTCCTTAACTTAGTTTTAAAAACATTAATAGATTGGGTATTGTCCCTCAAGTACTCTGGAAGCGTATTAAATGTCCTTGAAGCTCTAGAGTAGAAACTATTCTGGAACGTAACAGTCTTAGCTTTAGGTATATCTAACAAAACACTCTTTGATGAAGCAGTACGTCTAGTTACATGGCCGTCCGCTAAAACAACTACATTTCGTACCCTTTCATGGCTGAAACTATACAAAAATTATTAGAAAAGAAAAGATTTCTATCTTCTTCTTCGGAGGAAACTTCGCCTCCCATCCGAACGTCGAAGAACCGCAAGATACCAAGAGGTTCTAATTTTACTTTCGACACGGCTTCAATCCACGAGGAAGATACCAACTCCTTAACCACACCAGAGATGTCTGCAAACCTTGATGCAAAACTGGAAGTGATCTTATTGAAGCTAGAGATTGAATCTGTTAAAGGCCTGCAAGATACACTCGCTCGAATGGACGACCGAATTCGCGCCCTGGAAAGTGTTCAAGCGACGTCAAACCAAGACATAAACGACCTCAAGGACAGTTTAAGTTTCACCGAGGACCAACAAAGGAAAACTACCGAAGGCTTTGACACATATAAGGAGCAGCAGATCAACCTTAAAATGACAGAACTTTCCAACAAAAACGCCGAATTGGATAGCAATATCAAAGAACTGGAAAATAAAAATCTCTACCTAGAAGCATATTCCAGGCGTGAGAACATTAAATTCGAGAACATCCAAGAAGAAACCGGACATGGCGCTCACCAAGAAGACACCGAAGATGTGCTTCGTACCTTCCTCGAAACACACCTCGGTTACGAAAACGCCAGATCGGTCGAGCTGCAGCGTGTACACCGCCTAAAGGTAAAGAAATCCAACGCTAGTAGTAATGATACAAAACCAAAACCCATCATAGCTAGATTTTTACGTTACAAGGATTGTGAACGCATTTTTTCTCTGGGCCACCGACTGAAAGGCACCGAATTCCGAATGTACCAAGACTTGCCATACGGCATTGTAGAGAGAAGAAGAAAACAAATGGAAACTTTCAAACTCGCAAAGAGGAACAAAATCCCAGCCGCATTCAGTAAGTCCCAGCCTGATAAGCTTTATATTAGAAGGAAATTATGGCCCGTTGGTAAACCACTTGATTTAGCCTTGTGTTAATTTAGCTGTTCATACACTAATCCGTTTTAGCGGACGGACAAATGCAATCAACTGACAACCAATCCAACTAAAATTGCTGTTCCCAGACCGAAACGCAACTAGTGCGTTTTCAAGATCATTACAGAGGTCTTGTTTAAATTGTTGTATGTTTTTTAGCATTTCAGTCCTGGTGTATGTGAGTGTTGTAGTGTTTCTAGCTAAATGCAGTGTCTGTTTAGTTCCATTAAATTTCACTATTTTCAATTATGCCATAAACTCCAACAAATGCAAATTTCACCAGTCCCAAAGGAGAAAAGGAAGCCGTCAAAACTGTATCTCACCTCAAGTTGCCTTAATCACGCATATCTTAAGTCAATTTACTCACACCATCAATGGACACTATTGAAAATCTGGACATTAAGTGCCTCTCAATTAACATAAGAGGTCTCAACAAGTCGATTAAGCGCCGTTCAATTTTTCGATGGATCCACAACCAAAACGCTCAATTTACATTTCTTCAGGAAACCCACAGCACTAAACTCACCGTAGACACTTGGTCCGCTGAATGGGGCGGCAAAGCTTTTTTCAGCCACGGTACATCAAACAGCAAGGGAGTAATGATACTTATAAACCCAAAACTTGATTGTAAAATAGAAAAGTGTATTTCTGACAAAAACGGAAGATATATCATTCTGGTCGTATCAGTCGAAGATTCACTTTTAATTTTAGTCAACATCTATGCACCAAATGACCTAAACCAACAATCCAAATTTTTTAGATCCCTACACCATCAGCTGCAAGACTTTTCTCAGGAAAATATCGTTATCGGAGGTGACTTTAATTGCGCTTTGTCGGACAAAGACAAAAAAGGTGGAAACGCGGTCGCCCAGAAAGCGTCTGTAATTAAGGAAATCGAAGAGTTGTGTACATCTTACAACTTAGTCGATATCTGGCTTCACTTAAACCCTCTCCTCGAATCGTACACTTGGAGAAATAAGTCTCACAAGATACAGTGCAGATTAGACTTCTTTCTAATCTCGGAAGAGCTCACAAATGTAGATGCGACGTGCAAAATTTTCCATGCGCCCGAAACGGATCATTCTGCAATTTCGTTACACTTGCAGGCCAGATTTAATAAACAACGCCGAGGCCCAGGGTTTTGGAAATTTAATAGCTCTCTACTTAAAGATGACAATTATGTTAACGCTCTACGCAAAAACATTGATTTGTTCAAGGCCAAATATGAAAACGTTGAAGATAAAGGTTTGAAATGGGATCTTATAAAAATGGAGATTAGGGGTTTCACTGTAAAATATGCCAAAACGAAAGCAAAAAGACGTAAAAACGAAGAACTGACACTCCAAAATAAAATAAATGAACTTCTGCTAAGTCTAGAAAGAAATCCTAACAATAACCATACCCAAAACGAGCTACTCGCAGCAAAATTACGTTTGCAAAAAATCATGCACTTCAAAGTAAAAGGCGCGATCCTCAGGAGCAAGGTAAGATGGTATGAAGAAGGTGAATGTAACACGAGATATTTTTTCGGCCTAGAAAACCGTGCCCAAACCGAAAAAGCCATTAACAAGCTAAAAATAAACGATGACACATACATTTATGATCAACTAGCCATCCTACACAAGCAAAAAAAGTTCTACGAGTCAATCTACCAATCCAAAGAAAGTGATTAAGACATCCCTCAGGGTAGTAACTTCCTGAAAGCCGAATTAGTAACACCTTTATCACCCGAAGATCAAAAACTATACACCGAATACAAATATGGCGGACCACTCGGGCGGCCCGGGCCTAGTTGCGTGAAGGCGAGGCTAGTGAGGCCGGCTTTTCCCTGTGTTTTGATCGTCACGAATGGCTGCTTCACGTGCGCTCACAGAAGACGATATTCCTGGAGCTTCTCTTCAAGGCAGATCGCCTGCCACACTAAAAAATGAAGAACTTCGTTTCTGGCTGAAATGTAGAGGCGATACATTGAAAGGATTGAAAACAAAAGCAAAATTAGTGAAAAGGTAGGATGCTTGTGCTTCGACTGCTAATTCGGGGCGATTTCGCTCCTGGCTTGGACATGATTGCGGTAACCAAAGTTTTAAAACTATGTTATCTTCCCTTCTGTTTAGGGTTGAGGAATACATTAAAGAAGGTCGTGATCAAAATATAGTAGATCCGGATCCTGACTCCGTATATTCAAAGCGCAAGGAACGCTTGGATAAAACCAAAGATGACAACTCCGGCATTTGCGCAACTCAAATTCCTTTGAGTTTTCCCTCAGATGGCTGGTCTGCAGACATATGGCGGATGCCCTTTTTCACCCGTGCCGAAATGAATCTCCATATTTCAAAGTCTGGAAAGAGAATTGATCCGACAAGTAAAGCCCACTCCGTTCCAACGAGTATTCGGAAAGCGACAACTTTTCTGAACGACGAATACTTAAAGAGCATCTCTGCAGCGAGCGACGAGAACTATTTTTATTTCCGGTCACACTACTATCACAGCTTTCGCAAGAATGATGCTCCACACAACTTAAAAGTCGCATTGTGCATTTTTTGTGGGGAAGTGAAACATGCTTCATGCTCCTGCGTTGCTGGGAAGGTTGGTTTTTGTAACCATATATTAGCACTCTTAATGAAGATTTGCAAATTTTCATTATATGAATGTAAAACTGTCCATGAACTTGAAAACCAAGAAGACATGCAGCCAAAGCAGGCATGTACTTCCTCTTTACAGCAGTGGCATACGAAGGGAAGAGGAAACTCTATTAATCCGCAACCAGCAATGGAAGTGCTTGTAGCAAAAACCTACCTGGAGCAGACCAGATCATCAGCTCGAGATCCTGGTGTCAGATGTACAATTTATGAGGCAAGGAATAATATCCGGGGGCAAAAGGCAGATGAAGAGAAACTATTGGCAACCTTGAAAGAATTGAACCCAAATATGGCCTTAGCACAGATTATGACTGCAAGGTCTGATTCTGTTCCCTTAGTGGAAACCAAATTTGGCAAAAGTCCACAAGGTTCGTATGCCAGCTTTCAACTCGCAGTGACCGAAGATAATTTTAAAGTTTTTTGTGACATCACATCTGTCCCTAGAGGAAACCCTGCCAACCACAGTGAGCGCGTTGTGACATATCCAAGATTTCCCCTATCAAGTCAGTCTAATGAACCGTTTGAGATGCCTGCCGATCTTTCAGAAGCAGAAAAATCACTGTTAAATAGTCTGCAAGTTGATGAAGATAAACTGAATGACATTGAAATTAAAACACGCAGCCAATCAGGCTGTCCTGAATGGAAGCTGGAAAGAAAATTCCGATTTACTGCCTCTAATTTTGGTCTTATAAGGGACAGAAAAAGGAACCATGAATCTCTGGTAAAAAATCTTATAAGTCCAAAGCCTTTTTCGTCAAGATATACTAATCATGGACTTAAATATGAGCCAATTGCCTTAGAACAATACCAGAAATATATGTCCTCTATTAACAAGCCAGTGAAGGTTTTTAAGTCAGGACTTGTAATAAGCATGGATGCCCCATACTTGGGTGCTTCACCTGATGGCAAGGTTATTGATCCTGGATGCTCTGATCCATTTGGTCTTTCTGAGGTCAAATGCCCAGAAACCAAGTACTTAGTCACCCCCCTGGATGCATGCTCTGATAGCAGCTTTTTTATGGAAGAAGTCGATGGAAAGCCTAAACTTAAACGCTCCATAAGTACTATGTCCAAGTGCAAAGGCTGATGGGTGTGACCGGGGCAAAATGGTGCGATTTCGTCGTCTACACCAGTAAAGGAATGAGCATCGAGCGAATTCCATTTGACCCTCACTTTTGGAACAGTTTAAAGGTCACATTGAAACTGTATTATTTTAAACACTTCCTAGCTACAGCAGCTAGAGAACCAAGAGCATAAGGCAAAATCACTGTTCTTAACATGTATGTTTACTAAATGGTGAGCCCCAAGGTAGGGTATTTAAACATCAAAGCAATTAACTACTGTTCATATCTAATTTTGGTTTTAAATTTGTCAAACCAGTTTGATTTATGATTTTCTATGTTTCTAAATATCAT
>OX421455.1:13851910-13859410 GCA_949126865.1 Montipora capitata | reverse complement strand
CGAATGCTTTGCTAAAGTCGAATGACAATACCCGTACAAAGTCTGCGTTCCTGTCTAATCATTTCAGCCAATAATACTGGGACTTCACAAGTGCCATTGTGGTGTTAGAATCTTCTTTGCAGGCGAATTGATCAGGTTCTATCAATGACTTGAGGACGTCAAACAGCTCGAACTTGAGTGTTAACTTTTCAGAGTCTAGTTATGATATTTGTCAGAGAAATGGGTCGTAGTTGATTGCAGCTCGTTAAAGGTGATTCCTTAGGGATGTGAGTCACATTGGCAAGTTTCCAATAACGGGGTTGTACGAGAGTATCAAGGAGGCAGTGGGCCCTATTGCAACAAAAACAGCCCCATTGAAAAGCAAGTCTGGCGAGGTCATCACAGACCAGGGGAAACAGCTGGAGCGCTGGGTAACGCACTACCTGGAACTGTACGCGAAAAAGAACGTGGTGACCGACGCCGCCCTGGACGCCATCCCAGACCTGCCTGTAATGGTCGAGCTCTACGAACCGCCAACGCTGGAAGAGCTCAGAAAAGCCATTGACAGACTTGCTTCTGGGAAGTCTCCAGGTGCAGATGGCATCCCAGCCGAGATTCCGAAAACAGGGAAGGCAGTACTACTCGAGCCACTCCATCAACTCCTGTGCCTCTCCTGGGAACTGGGCTATGTACCCCAAGATATGAGAGATGCCAACATCGTCACCATCTACAAGAACAAGGGGGATAGGAGTGATTGCAATAGCTATTGGGGCATCTCCCTACTCAGCATCGTCGGCAAAGCATTCTCCCGAGTGGTCTTGACACGCGTACGGAGCGTACCAGGCGTGTGCCCTCGGCACCCTCCTGTACGGTAGTGAAGCCTAGACCACAGATGCCAGACAGGAAAAGAGACTGAACAGCTTCCACCTCCCCTGCCCCAGGCGCATACTGTACATCAAGTGGTAAGATAGAGTGACAAACACTGAGAGCCTTGATCGTGCAGGCATCCCCAGCATGTTCGGTCTTCTCAGTGAAAGACGTATGCGATGGCTTGGCCGCGTGAAGAGAATGGACCCGGGGCGAATCCCCAAAGACATTCTGTATGGAGAGTTGGCTGAAGGTACACGACGAACAGGACGCCCCATCTGCGCTTCAAAGACTTTTGCAAGCTTGACTTAAAGCTTGCAAGCATTGACCCAAACAGCTTCAAGAACATGGCTGATGACCGAGGGAACTGTAGGGGGGTAGTGCGAAAAGGGGTCAAAGAAGCAGACCGCACCCAAGCTGAAGCGCAGCATGTGAAAAGAAACAGAAGGAAGAACAACAACACCAGCCAAGCGGCATCATCCTTCTCCTGCGCCAACTGCGGCAGGGACTGTCACTCGCGTGTGGGGCTCTACAGCCACTCCCGGAGATGCCAGCGGCCGCCTCGGACCTGATCCAGCCTTGCTGTACCACCGTCAGCCATGACGAATGGATGTCGACGAGGTAGATTTCACTGACCCTTTGCCAATAGCCTACCATGCCATAGGTCCATGGATTACCAAAACGGGCTACTATGGACTACCTAAATAAATCGTGTACAAATGGTTTTGCTTTTAACTTGTGAATCATAGCTTTAATTTAAACACCGCCTAACCGCTACCCATTTCGTACATGTTTAGTGACGTGTGTTGCACGATACCAAAGGTCAAAAGATTATGCGTTTTGCTGTTTTGTAAAAATGGAACTGTTGCAGCCTCTTCTCTAACCGTTCTTGCTTCGAAATCATTACAGCGGCCGGGTGCAGTTAAGAGGAGCAATTACGAGAACAAACACACAATTAACATGCTTCCAAGGCCCACTATGGGCTCGTTTCGTGAAATACTGACTTTTCTACCCGTATATTGTTTACTTTGAATAGCTCGTCCCCGTACTTATTAGGGACTTTAAGATACACCAGCCTAGGACTATCGTCATGTCCGTCGTGAGCTCGCGACAGTGGCTCAGGGGAGAGCCCACTATCTCGTTCCAGTCCCAAACACCTCCGGTCCGTAGTCCGAACTCCGTAGTCGGAGTATCTTTAAGTCCCTGTTACAAACAGAGATCCTACGTGCACTGTAAAGGCTTGAATTCCCTGATTTTAAGTAGTATTATTTCTTCATTTTGCTTTGCTTCGTTTCGTTTCGCAAAATACAGTACGTCCTTTTGCTCTTTTTTTTTTCCAAAATAATTTGAAATGCAACAGGAAATCGCACAGGGGGAGTAGAATCGAGTCGTTAACATTACAGGTTCCGCTCGTTGCGTTCTCCATGTATTGTGTACTTTGCGTTGTGGACGATAATGCACAAATGGAACAATAGACAGGACTATTATTTTCTATAGGTTATTGAGAAGACGTCTTAACTTATTAAAAGCATGCTTTTATTTCTAGACTTAACTTTTTACATGAAATTACTCGAAGACATGAAGAGCGAAACTACTAGTAACAAACGAAACGAAATTATGATCCTTCTGGAAAGTGCTTAACGTTGAACTTATTCTGTACTCGATTGAAAACGAAAACAAAACTCTATACTGACAACCGAACGACCTTGAATAATTATGGGCCGAACAATACTAAAACCTTAATCACTTAATCATGATGTCCAATTTTCCCAACTGGGGCGACGCCTATATCAACGAAAACAAGTCCTACACTCATGGTTTGTCACATACTGTCTCTTGCGAATATAGGTTGCGAATGGTTGAGAAATCTCTTCAATTCAAGTTGTTGTCGATTCATTTTCTTTTAATACTTCCGGCTTAGTCTTTATTTGTTTTTGGCGTGTTTTGTTGTCAGGAGTCAACAGAGAAACATTAGTATTGCGTTTAAATGAAACTGCTACTTGTCACGAAAGCTTGAAAATTCCCTTGTTCCATCGCTTCTCTCTTCTCTCTCTCTCTCTCTCTCTCTCTCTCTCTCTCTCTCTCTCTCTCTCTCTCTCTCTCTCTCCCTCTCTAAATTTGTAGATAACAGGCAAGACCTGAGCAAAGATCAAACACGTTTCTTTCATCTTTGGCATAATAATGTAAATTTGTGCTCTACGTTAGCCGTTTGTTGTTTGTGTTTAGCATCGTTTGACTGATCTTTGTGCTCGACCAGTTACTAGGCAATCCATCACAAGTCCAATTTAGTAATCAATAGACCTGTCCATCGAGGTTGTCCATGGACTAGGGCTCGGTGAAATATACAGACACCACATTCAAGCTTATCTTCTATTCATCCCTCGCAAAAAGAAAATAAAAAGCGGAGATAAATATCTGGCCCGAACATCTCTTCACACTTCACTCTGGTCAAAATGTTAATTATTTCAGTTTGCCAAATGTTCGACTCTTTCGAAAGGCCAACAAAGCTCTCCAAAAACCGAGCAAATGAAGGTAAGCTTCAACTGCAAACATGTCAGGCTCCTATTTGTCATAAAACCATAAAAATCATCTCAATTATGCGCCGCGGCCTCATTTCCCTATTTTAGTCAGTAATTGGTCCATGGCTCTATTTGTCACTATATAAAATAACCTGATATCAATTGCGTTTTTTAATTTTATTTTGGTCAACAGCAAATCTTAGCTCGACGTTTTCTGTGAGCGAGAAGCCTTTTCTAATATCTCTGACAAACAAGTTTGTTGCGAAGAAGGATACTCATCAAAGATAAGAATAACACAAACACAAATTGATTATTCCATCCGTACGAGGGTTTCTTTCAGGGGCACCCAACGGCCGGTTTTCTTAAACTTTGTCAGAATTACCTGTTTAACTGACATAGTTTCCACTATGCTTTAAGAGCTCGTTTAGCGAGTTTGTAGCAGTCCTACAAATTGTTTATCTGTTCGGATGTCTTTAGGGGAGCTTCAGGTCTGTAGTGATTCATCTGTTCGGATGTTTTTAGGGGAGCTTCAGGTCTGTAGTGATTACTTCGCGGCTTTTTTGCCTCCGAAAGTCCGAGCAATCGTAACAGGTCTGATCAACAACGTGTCATCCGTTTTTCCCGAAAATTTAAGGGGACGTTTGCTTAAAGTATGATTCTCTAACAAACTCTGGCCAAATTAAAAGTTATAAATCTTCACTGAGTTTTATTCCAATATCACAGTTGACTCTCAGCTCAGTAAAATTTAAGCGTTCTTCAATGTGGTTTCGAAATTTCTACGCACTCTTCAGACTCTTCACTACAATTATAAAATATCTAGAAAAACTGTTAAGAAAAAATGTCCAAAATCTTAGTGCACCTCGAAAGTCTGAGTTCGAATAGTCGAAAATGCTAACCCACCTTCCTTCCGAACAGACAATTACCGAAATTATTCGTTGGGTGCAAATGATCTTTTACTGGATAAATCGTATCATAAAAGTTTGAGCCGGAAAATATTTTCTCGTCAAAGGAGACTTGTCTACTGCCTCGTGAAATTGTCTTGTGCTTGTCCAAAAAAAACTAGTCTGCTGTCACTACAATGTGTTGTTATTTGATTGAAAGGAGTCGATGATTCAGCACTCCCAAAATAGAGCTCAGAGACAAGAAAAATCTAGTTTGGAAAGAGTAAATGAAATGGAGCAGAACTAAGTCTTAGAAATCATTTTATACTAGCAGTTTTTGCTTCCATTTCATACAAGAGTTTCCTGAAAGCATCAGTGCATAATGACATTCAAGTTAGCTCTGCTTTTTACCGGGATTTTTGTTGGGACATTTGCCAATACTTCCGTGCAACCAACAAAAAACCTAGAGATAAGTAAACCCCAGTACAACATGAATAACAACTTCTACGCCGGACCACACTGCTGTAAAAAAATCGAGCAGCAACTCACTGAGATCAAAGAAGCAATCGCTGCGCTGAAAAGAAACGAAACTGGCGGCTCTTATGACAAAGGTTTGCAATTCTCCATTTTAAATACTCTTACTTCTCAGAAATCAGGGGTTGAAGTTTTCGAAAGCATGGCCGGGTTTCTTCGCAGAAAGCACTTAAATTAAGGTCGATAAATTGCTCTTACTTCTCAGAAATCAGGGGTTGAAGTTTTCGAAAGCATGGCCGGGTTTCTTCGCAGAAAGCACTTAAATTAAGGTCGATAAATTGCTCTTACTTCTCAGAAATCAGGGGTTGAAGTTTTCGAAAGCATGGCCGGGTTTCTTCGCAGAAAGCACTTAAATTAAGGTCGATAAATTGCCTCTGCCAGCTCTGTGACGTCCATCTAACTCATTTATGAAAATGAATAAGGAATATTTAGCGTTCGAACATTCGGAATAAAGAATTTCATGGTTTTTGTTATAATTAAAGACTAACGAATACGGAAAATGAATATGGAAAAAAGAGAGATCCAGTTATTCCGCTTCCATCCCAGAAAACTTTGTAAGGATATCACCAAAGCTTAACTCATTGACAGAAATTAATCCCGCTTGTGTAATCTTCAGTCTACAAGAACTGCGCCAATGTTTACAATTCTGGCGAAAAGATCAATGGTGTGTACAAAATTGATCCCGATGGTTTGGGAGAATTTGAAGTGTACTGTGACCACCAAACGGCTGGCGGAGGATGGACGGTCTTTCAAAAAAGACAAGACGGCTCCGTAGATTTCTTCCTCACTTGGGACGCTTACAAACGAGGCTTTGGTAATCTGAGTGGAGAGTTTTGGCTTGGATTGGACAAGATTCACCGCTTGACTGCAAACAGCAGCAACAAGCTTCCTGTGGACTTGGAAGACAATCATGGAAATACAGCATTTGCTGAGTACAGTTCAGTTACTGTGGCAAGCGAGCGAGCAAAATACCGGCTGAGTTTGGGGAAATATTCAGGTTTGCAAACTCTGGCGATTAACAATCCTGTGTTAATTAAGATAGACACACTTTCTCATTTCAACTTGGTACAGTCTGTCTCTAACTGATAGAAATTCTACTGTGATGTCAAATAATTTTATTTCGCTTTGACTGACAGAATAAGTTGTATATGTAAGACAGTGAGTTAGCTAAAAAAACAAAAACAAGCACACAGCAAACTGAAAAGCCTGGTAATCATTTCACTCGAGTGGTGATAAACACATTACATCGATTTCATGTCGGTGGCAAGTAGAGACAACAAACACTCTCAAGTGCGTTTTAGGAATTTTTAGCATTTTAAAAACAGTTTTAAAACTGCTTCGTATTTTGATTAATTAATTCGGGTTTTTTTTTCACTTAGGCACTGCAGGTGATTCTCTTGCCTATCACCGCGGCCAAGCGTTTAGCACCAAGGATCGCGATAATGATAACAATTCAGCCAACTGTGCGTCAGTCCGTAAAGGTGCCTGGTGGTACAAAAGTTGTCACTACTCCAACCTGAATGGTCTGTATCTTAATGGCAAGACCGATGCAAGCGGAATGGTCTGGTATCATTGGAAAAATAGTAACTACTCTGTCAAGCGGTCTGAGATGAAAATACGACCACAGAACTTTTAAGCCTCTGTGTCATTTGTATCCGTGACATGCCCATTACTATCAATTGCTAACCAGGGAATGGATCTTATTGGTCATCAATGAATCGAACTGCTTAACTCGCACAACCGTGTAAAACACTCACTAGGTTTCACAACAAGAGATTTCTTGCGATTACATATTAGTAGCATACCGCGCATGTTATTATCCGGTAGATTAAGATATATCAGCACTTGCTTAGTTTCACAGAAGCAGTACGCTGGGAATGCTTTAATAAAGTTCGCTAGTAATGACCAATGATAAATGTGTGCATGATAGCTTTCACCCTTTTATTTTTCAAGAAAGAAAAGTAAATTGCCTTCTCTCAACAATGCACTGCCTTTTTGCTCTCACAAGACCTTTCCACAGAAAAACCCAAAGCAGCAACAATTTCAAACAAGAGAATATTGAAAGATATTAAGCTACCCCTTTACTTTAGATGACACTAAAATTTGCAGTTGTCTAGTTAAAAGGAACTTGTACCCCTGATATTTGCTCGCCATTGGTAACTGGCTGACTACAACACTTGCGGCTAAATTTTGCAACTGCCTCACTTCACTTCCCTAATATCTCTAAATTAATTCCAATTCGATCCGGATGCAGGTTTTCCCTGAAAAGCACTTCCGGGTGAGTGGAGCTTCCTGGGTAAATATCTCGAATTATTAATTATTATTCACTTATACGAAACAAGCACTATGTTTAATTTTTGTCAAGATAAAAGGCTTTACAGAAACAGATAAGGCAACTATTGATGGTAATTATGTATTCTGACTGTGACAAAGATATGATGGTTTGTGGGCCGGACTCAAGAGTCAGATTAGACTGCGAGCAGTCCCTTTAAATCAGTCAAGCAGCCCGCTTTTCTGAGGCGGACTTGTTTTGTCAAACAAACACAAAATGATCGAGGGAGGCTTGGGAAGAGGAGTCTTCTTCCCAAGCCTCCCTCGGTAATTTTAAGTGTTTGCGTGACAAACCACGACCGCCTCAGAAAACCGGGCCGCCGACTGATTTGAAGGACTCCTCGCAGTGTACCGTCAAAAGTTGCTGTACCACATTTATCACATGACTT
>OX421455.1:13819410-13844410 GCA_949126865.1 Montipora capitata | reverse complement strand
CACCCTGGAGAACCAGCTCCAGATGTGCGCCTTACCGCTAATTTGACGCACGCAGATTTTTATAAGCGTCTCTAAGTGTCCCGTTAAGTCTAAGAGTCAACAAATTACTATCTATTTAAAACAATCCAAAAAAAATGCTTACCGGACAAAAAGGTATGATATATTGATTGTGCGATTCGACAAATCAAGGTCGATTCTCTCTCCGTTTTAAAGATAAGATAAAGGACATTCTTAAGCGTGGTCCTTGAATCATAGAAGGACAACGTTAACGATCGTAGTGCCTGGCGGAAACTGGCAGCAGTCTAGGTGTGTAAGGTTAGGGTTAGTGGTAGAGGGTCACTTTGTCAGACCGGAGAGCAAGTAGGCATTCACACTTTCACAGAGCATATCTTCAATTGATAGCGTGCACATCCACACCACCGGAAATATCATCCAATACTCATCCCGAACAGCTTATTTTACGTTTCTCTTACCTCTCTACATCCTGGACTTTAAGACTAGGAATGTATCTTTGTAGTTGCTTGACTTGAGCTGATATGAAAATTCCTCTGTAATATTCCCCAACTCCAAACGTAAAATACTGGAACATCAGCTTTCTTAGCCCGCTGAAACAATCAGTAAGAAGACATTCAAGTCCTCCCAGTAACCACTGTTTCGACCATTAATCTTAACTTAAACTGAAATAATGTTTTCATAAGAGTGAGGCAACCGTATTTCCGACGACTTTTCCTTTCATGTACAAGATCGGGAACAGCGTCGGAAATTATGTCTTTCAAATAACGTATGATGTACGAGTATGATTTAACACAAAGATGGCCTTTCGGCAAAGCAACATACCGATATCCCAATGCATCTATCAAGTCTGAGAAGTTTACATCTGTGAGTTTGTATCCTTCCCGTGCGAAAGCCAATACTGCATTGGGGCCAAGCCAAACGCTGCCATCAATACGCGGGGTGAAATGGACCCCAAGAAAAGGAAAGTTAGGATCTGGAACCTAGCGTGAGGAGAAGCAACGTAAGTAATTTACAATTCAGGAGATTCCTTGGTAAGAGAAGCTAATTTAATGTTTCGTCCAAGGGCCGGCTGTTACCAAAAAGAGGGGCAAGTATTAAATGTCTGTTTCCTCAGTGTAGTTTATAAATATGATATATAATAACCGTGTCTGAGAAGCTTAAGGTGATTCCCTGGTTTTTGATTGCGCAACTCTACTGCGCATAATTTCTGGCGTCATGGGCGCGCGCATTAGCTCGCGGACACTGATAAAACGGCGGATTTTCATTGACGCCAAGCTTAGTCCGTCAAGGAATGGCTATTTTCTCCTGAACGAGTACGGTGACCTCCAATTTTTATTTCATATTTTTGCTGAAAACGGTATCATCATGGAGTAGTAAAAAACACGAGTAAAAATCTATGGCCAGTTTTCTGGTAATTTCATAAAAATGTACGGAAGGAGCATTACGAGTGAAAGAGCCCACATTCAAGTTAAATCTACTCTAGAGTGTTAATTACTCACAAAGGCATTCAAATACATTTTTCAGGTTTGTACGCGAATTAACCATAGAATGAGACCAGGCTCTGCGTTCTACCATGGATTACATTTATAAAATCGAGCTAAATTTGTCACTTTCTCTCTCGGCCAGTTGAACGGACTCGTATCGTTTCAGAAAGCAATACACTGCGTCCAACAACTTTGACGTGGTTATTCACTATAAAAAAACCGGTTTCTTAAGAAGCCACCAAATGGAAAAAGCCTATGCCAACAATTTAACTGTGTTTAATACTAGCCTCACATGATATTCAGAAATAACAGTTATGCCCCAATCTCGCAATCCTTTCCCGGGATACTTTTAGACCATGAGCAGTCTCTCTCTAATTTCTAAAAAATCAGTAGAACGGACGTGATTCCTTGCGGCGCATATTTTCACGGACCTCTACGGATTCGCAGTCTGGGGCAAGTTAGATGAGCCACCTAACGCGCTGCCGTACTTTTATCTTTCCCGCATTTCATGATGAATACTCACAACTAAACTATTGTTCGGGTAACTTAAAACAGTTCGTTACATTTTTAAAACATGTCTGGTGTATTCGTCAAAACATCTGGTGTACTCAAAGAAAGACAATTATTTCTTTCTTAAAACCAGACAATTACTTTTGCTAATACATTTGTTGTTCCTTTAAGTCATACATTGACATCTCTTCACGCTTTTGGAAAATGTTTGACCCACGCGCTCGCGTCCAGATTTCGCCAATTGGTATCCAAGAGGGAAGATACTCGAAAGATACTTGCTTCCAAATAATCAAACACTGTCTCCCGCTCGTGGCAAATACCCCTGATTTCCACTAGCTGCTCCATTTAGTTGTATCTTGAACGTCGGATTGTCTACGCTGGCGTATGGCGCCACAATATTTATCAACATGGGATGAGCCGGGGTTTCGTGAAGCTTCGAATCACCCACAATTTGCTGAGGCAATTGGGGTTTCAACGAGCTCTGAAAAGAGCTCCAGGTCTCTGAAGGTTGATTTATACGGTACAATTTTTGTCGCACGCGACAAGCTTACGACAGGCCTACAACTCGTTTACGATTGTCGCATACGCTGCGACAATCGTAAGTCATGTCCTAGGCCTGTTGTAAGTTTCATGTCGCGTGTGCCAAAAATCGACCGCAACAGGTTTATTTGATATACAAAAAAATTGGTTTTATCAACGGAGTTGATAATGTAAATTAGCCACCGTAATGAGATTCTAAAGCCTGACATTTCGAGCGTTAGACCTTTGTCAGAGCGAATCGAGGAATTGTGGGTTACGTGTAGTTTTTATAGTAGAGAAGGAGCTACGCTATTGGTGGTAACATGGCAACGTGAAGAATAGCAAGACATTAAGGGTGCCGATTTGGGAGATGAATTTGGGAGAGGACAAAACGCGGAGTCCTTCTCCATGGAGTACCCTATGGAGTACCACTAAAAATCATTTATTGGTCAAATTGAATACTTTATCAACATGGTTGAGGCATTTAGATGAACATACCTTTATCATTTCGAGCTTTCCAGCTCTCTCCGATTGTTACAGTTCGATGCAGTTCTCGAGTTGGCCGCCATCTTGAAATTTTGTAGGTACTTCATGTTTCCACTATTGTAGTGTATTTACTTTTTTGTATATTGAGACGAGTATTCACTCCTGTATACCAATATAGACCCGTGTATGTATGCCCATAATATACCCATGAATGCCCATCATACTGATGAAATTACCGTGTACAAATAAAGTTTTCCATTCCATTCCATAAGGGTATTTTATATGAGCACATACGGGCCTGAAGTCTAAAAATGCACTTAATAATGGATACACGAAATACCTACGAAACTTCAAGATGGAGACCAATTCGTGAACTGCATCGAACTGTAACAATCGGCGAGCTGGAAAGCTTGAAATAAATGAAGGTATGTACATCTAAATACCTCACCATGTTAATAAAGTATTTAATTTGACCAATAATTGATTTTTAGGGGTACTCCATTTAGATACTCCATAGGGTACTCCATGGAGTAGGGCTCCGAGTTTTGTCCTCTCCCGATGAATTTTTGTTCCAGATTCTTGCGGCTTTCCGTCGTACCTGGATGTAGGGAAAGGCCGCAGATAGCCAAGTGTTTTTTGGAGTGGTTACGGAGATTAAAATGACGAGCGACTGGCTTAGATGTGCAAAAAATTATACCCTTCATTCAGGTTTATTTGATAACCACGGCCTGAGGTCGGCAAGTTGGTCTGACAACTGATACTCACTGCAGCATTAAAATTCGCGGTACTTATGAATGTTTCGAATGAGTGATTTTTCATAATAGCTTTTGTTTCGTATGTCAGGTCTATTGTTATTCAGTGCTGGGCTGAAAACAATGGCTCACTCAAGGAGAACGCGCAATTCTCAAACGAAACCACAACTACCAATTTTAAAACTTAAAGGAATAAAGGTTCCTGTTGACCAAATTTCAAAATTGAAACTGCTTTTGATCCATGTTCAGCCCATCTCCCATTTGCCGTGCGTGCAAATTGAGAAGGCAGTCACACTAAAAATGACTGAATTTAGTCCATTTTCTAGAGGAAACGGATAGTCCTCATACTTGCCATATATTTCGGTCCGCGGAAATGTCAAATGTACACGCGCGTTGTGCTCGCGGGAAAATCGCAGCAAACAATATGGCGGACATCGAGGAGGAAATTTTGCTGCAAGCAAATTTATTTCTTCTTTTAGTCCTGAAGTGACGACATCGTCAGCTTCAAAACCGAAGGAATCATCGGTTTTGGGTTCGAAAAATATTCATGAAGATCCAGAAGGTATCCTCTTCAACCGCTTCAGATAACGACCATATACGCAGTTCTTATGTTGCGGAATTTGACCTCTGCCTCCGCCGCCGATAAATTAAATTTCTCGCCGATTTCATTGTCCTCATCACTTTCGTTAGAGGTCCACAGCCCACAAGTTCCACTCTCTCTTGTTTAGCCTTGGCCAACCAGTTTACGGTATTATCTAAATTTAAAATTACGTTTCCAGTCAAATACTGAATGGACAATGAGATTGGGTCTGATGACCGCAACGCCTCTGATTGGTCCGCAATCAACTAACTGCAGTGGGATTATTATATGACTAGCTCCATGAGCGGGCAAGATGAACCAAATCCCGCACTGTGATTGGCTACCCGAGCGGGCAAGATGGAGCTATCTTGCCCGCTCGGGATTTCTCACTTGGTCCCGCAACTTCGTCTCGGTTTTTCTAGGCCGTACTTTTCCTTTAAGACAACACAGCGACGAGTAGTTTCTTTCTGTGTTTTTAATCCGACATCAACACTAACTTTGCGTGGGACTGGTACACAAGCTTTCCTAAGGGGGGTACAGTCGCTACAACATGGTCTCGGGTACACGAGAGAACCCTCCCCCCGAGTTACCCTATCATTAGTTCAAAAAATTATATCAACCGTTTACATGAGGTGGGCGAGACAACTCGGGTGGGCGAGACAACTCGGGGAGGCGAGTTGTCTCGCCTCGGCAGGTAGGGTAACCCTGGCAGGCGAGACAACTTTGTTCGCATGTAAACCGTTTGGCTCGACCACCCGAGACGAGACAGCAAAATAAAAATCAAAGAAGCAACAATTTGGGAGCTTATACATGTTTTTAGCGTTTACTTTCGAAAGAAAAGTTTTTTCCTGCCATAATTCTCAACGCTGTCAACGGAAAATTCTCGATTCATAAACAGCCTTTATTTAAACTACATATTAATGCTGCGTTAAGATTGTCAGTCCATTTGCTGAATGTGAAAACGCAACTATACGTAACAAAAAAGAAAGGCAAATAATGATACGCATTTTTTGAAGATGCGTCTTAAAATACATGCATAATTAAGTAAGGTCAACTTTGTCTCGCTCACGCAATTCTCATATAGACGCTCAGTAAAGTTGTCTCGGGAAGGAGGGATGTCTCGGGTAAGCGAGACCATATAAACAAGCCCTTAATGTCCGATTTTCCCAACCGTGCTGCGACGCCTATATCAACGAAACAAATCCTACAAATGGATGGCTTGTCACATATTGTCTCTTGCGAACGTAGGTTGGAAATGGTTGAGAAATCTTTTCAATGTGTTTTCGATTCATTGTCTTTTGATAATTCCGGCTTTAGTCTGTATTTGTTTTTGGCGTGTTTGTGGTGCGGAGTCAACAGAGAAACGTTTGTATTGTGTTTCAATGAAACTGCTGCTGGTCACCAAAGCTCGAAAATTATCTTGTTCCAACGCCTCTCTCTCTCGTCCCTCTCTTATAAGAAGTTGCTTGGTATCTACAGAAAACAGGCAAAATCAAACATGTTTCTTCCATCTTTGGCGTAATGCAGATTTGTGCTTGACGTAAGCCGTTTGCTGTTTGTGTTCAGTACCGTTTGACTGATCTTTGTTCTCGACCACTTAGGCAATCCATTACAAGTCCAATTTATCAACCCATGCATCTGGTCTATGGACTAGGGCTCGGTGCAATACAAACAGGACCACTTCCAAGCTTACTTTACACACATGCCTCACAAAAAGAGGATCGACAACGAAGATAAATATCTAACCTGAACATTTCTTCACACTTCACTCTGGCTAAAAATGTTAATTACTTTGTCAAGTGTTCGACTATTTCCCGAGGCCAGCAAAGCTCTCCAGAAACAGCAAATGAAGGCAAGCTTCAATGGTAAACTTGTAAGGCTCCTCCTTGCCAACGAAAACTCATTTAATTGCGCCGCGGCCTCGTTTCCTTGTTTTATAAATTGATCTATAGCTCTAACTGTGGCTGTATAAAATAGACTGATATCAATATGTTTTTTGAATTTTGCTCAACAGCAAATCTGAGCTCGAGGTTTTCCATGAGCGAGAGGCTTTTTCTAATGATCTCTGATAAACAAATTTATTCCGAAGCACAAAACCCATCAATCAAAGATGAAAATAACGCAAAGACAAATTGACTATTCCATCATCCCGTACGAGGGTTTCTCTTCGTGGCACCAACGGCCGGTTGTCGTAAAAGTTGTCAGAATAACCTAAAACGATTTCCACAATGCTTTAAAAGCTCGTTTAGTGAGTTTGTAGCAGCCCTTCAAAATATTTATCTGTTCGGATGTTCTACGGGAATTTCAGGTTCCCGTAGAACGTACTTCATGCCTTTTTTTGCCTCGTCCTGAAGTTAAAGCAATCGTGACGGGTCTGATAAAAAAACTTTACATTAAGGACCATTAAGTAGTCGTCCTTTTTTCCTGCAAATTTTAGGGAACGTTTGCTCTTAATATGATTCTCAAACAAACTACGGCCAAAATGATAGAAATTATAAATCTTCAATTTTTATTCCAGCGTCACAGTTATCCTTCTCAACTTAGTAAAATTTAAACGTTCTTCAATGTGGTTTCGAAATTTCTACGCACTCGTCGCACTCTTCACTACTTTTCTGATATATATAGGAAATCTGTTCAGAAGAAATGTCCAAAACCTATCCAAAATCTAAGTACGTCTCGAAAGTTTAACTTCGAATATTCGAAAATGTTAACCCACCATCCTTCCGAACAGACAATTACCGAAATAATAATTACTTGTTGGGTGCCCATGTTCTTTTGCTAGATAAATCTCATAAAGTTTTGATGAACTGTCTTATTGTCAACAGAATGTTGTCAACTGCCTCGTCCAGGCCTCGTCTGTGAGTCACTACAATGTGTTGTTATTTGATTGGTAGGAATCGATGATTCGGCATTCCCAAAATAGAGCTCAGGAGACAAGAAAAATCTAGTTTGGAAAGACCAAATGAACTGAAACTCAAGTCTTAGAAATCATTTTATACCCGCAGTTTTTGCTTTCACTTCACAGAAGAGTTTCCTGAAAGAACCAGTGCACAATGGCATTCCAGCTAGCTCTGCTTTTTACCGGGATTTTCGTTGGGACATTTGCCAAAACTTCTGTGCAAACAAGCCCTGGTATTAGTAAACCCCAGTGCAACGTGAACAACTTTTACGCCGGACCACACTGCTGTAAGAAGATCGAGCAGCAACTCACGGAGATCAAAGAAGCAATTGCTGCGCTGAAGACAAACCAAACTGGCGGCTCTTATGACAAAGGTTTACAGTTACATGTATACATTTTAGATACTGTTACTTCTAAGACATCAGTGGTTTACGTTTTCGCATCTGTTCCGTCGCAAAAATCAATCAAATTACGATCAATTGCTTTAAAACATTCGCTAGCTCTGTATAGTATTTTCCTCTATGCCGTCCATTCAACGTTTTAGATGGATAGAGATAATACCAAAACATACTGACAGAAATTCATCCCGATTACGTAACTTTTAGGCTACAAGAACTGCGCCGAGGTTTACAATTCTGGCGAAAAGATCAGTGGTGTGTACAAAATCGATCCCGATGGTTTGGGAGAATTTGAAGTGTACTGTGATCACAAAGCTGCCGGCGGAGGATGGACGGTCTTTCAAAAAAGACAAGACGGCTCCGTAGATTTCTTCCGCGCTTGGGACGCCTACAAACGAGGCTTTGGTAATCTGAATGGAGAGTTTTGGCTTGGATTGGACAAGATTCACCGCCTGACTGTAAGCAGCAGCAACAAGCTTCGCGTGGACTTGGAAGACATTCATGGAAATACAGCATTTGCTGAGTACAGTTCAGTTACAGTGGCAAGCGAGCGAGCAAAATACCAGCTGAGTTTGGGGAAATATTCAGGTTTGCAAACTCTGGTCATTAATAAACAACCCTGTGTTAATTGAGATGGCCAAACTTTCTCATTTCAACTAGATGAAGTGTATCTCCAACAGATACAAATTCTCCTCAGATCTCGGAGAGTTTTACTTACTTTTCAGTGCCAAAACAAATTGTAAGCCAGCGAGTTAGCAAAAAAAGAACGGAAAGAGAACTTTACTGAAAACCCTAGGTTATCATTTCAGTCGTGGTGATAAACACATTACATCGATTTCATGGCAAGTAGTCAGAAACAAGAAACAATATCGTGTACGTTTTAAGGATTTGTAGAATTCTAAAACAGTTAAGATATTGAATTTTATTTTGATTACTTAAGGACGGTGCCTATTAATTCAAAGGCATTTTTGCCCCGGTTTATGATTATGCAGCTAACGTAGATCTCTTAACAATTGTTATTGAAATCCAAATAGAAAATTGGGGGTAACCACGCATTTTTCAAAGATAATTGCTGAACAATATTTGTAAAAAGCTTTAAAATACAAAGCAATGTATGGCGTTCTTTCTAAAATTGAAGCTTAATTATCTCTCAAAAATGCACGGTTACCCCCAATTTTCTTTTTGGATACCAACAGGACTTACTAAGATCTAGTTTCTCCGGATAGTTTTAAAGCGCGCAAAAACACCACTATTTTAGTAAGCATCACCGATAGGAAACCGGAGTATCTAGAGATGCGCAGAACGTATGCGCAATAACAATAGTAGGTACTGTCCTTAATTCGATTTCTTTTCACGGTGCAGGGATGGGGCAGTGGTCGATTCCCAGACATGGTGTCATATGTGGGTTGAGTTTGTTGGTTCTCTACTCTACACCGAGACGTTTTTTTCCGCGTACTCCGATTTTCCCCTCTCCTCAAAAACCAACATTTGACTTGATTTGCTTTCATTGTTAATTTCAGTTTACAGTGTTCCCAATTAGTGCTCCAGCTCTAGAACGACTAGAAACTTAAATAAAGTTGCTTTCCTTCCTTTTCATTTAGGCACTGCAGGTGATTCCCTTGGCTCTCACCGCGGCCAACCGTTTACCACCAAGGATCGCGATAATGATAACGATTCAGGCAACTGTGCGTCACTCTGGAAAGGTGGATGGTGGTACAAGAGTTGTTACTACTCCAACCTGAATGGTCTGTATCTTAATGGCAAGACCGATATACAAGGAATGGTCTGGTATCACTGGAAAAATAGTTACTACTCTGTCAAACGGTCCGAGATGAAGATACGTCCACAGATCTTTTAAGACTCTGTCTCAGTTGTATCACATGCCCGTTACTATCAATTGGTAACCAGGGGATGAATGTTATTGGTCATCTATGAATCAAACTGCATAACTCGCACAACCGTGTAAAACACTAACTAGGTTTCACAACAAGAGATTTCTTGTAACTACATATTAGTAGCGTACCACGCATGTTATCACCCGGTAGATTTAGATATATCAGTACTTGCTTAGTTTGACAGAAGCTGTAAGCAGCTGGGAATGCTTTAATAAAGTTCGCTAGTGGTGACCAAAGATAAATGTACTTCATTTTTCCTTGTCTGCATGATAGTCTTAACCCTAAGGCTTTTATTTTTCAAGAAAGGAAAGTAAATTGTCCTTTTTTCAACAATTCACTGCCTTTTTGCTCTCGCAAGCCCTTCCCACAGAATAACTCAGAGCAGCAACAATTTCGAAAATGAGAACATTAAAAGAATGATATTAAGCTACGCCTTCACTTCAGATAACACTAAAATTGTCAATTGTCTAGTTAAAGGGAACTTGTATCCCTGATATGTTCTCGCCATTGGTAACTGGGTGACTAGAACACTTGCGGCTAAATTATTCCAATTCGATCCCGATGTTACCCTGGAGTCCAGAGGTTATTTTCTCGCTATGAAAAGAGCGTCGCTCTTTTCATAGCGAGAAAATAACCTCTGCATGTAAAACCTCCCTGAAAAGCACTTCCGGCTGATTGGAGCTTCCTGGGTAAATACCTCGAATTATTAATTATTGTTCACTTATGAATCAAGCAGTGTGCTTCATATTTTTTTAAATTAAAAGCTAGTTACAGAAGCTGATGAGGCAACTATTGATGGTAATGATGTATTATGTCTGTGAAAAGGAGATATGATTCTTTCTTGGCGACTCAATCGTCAGAAGTTTCTGTACCACATTTATCACGTGACCTTGAATGGCGATTCCGGCTCCACTGGTTCTTGTAGCTCCATGGGTGTTGCATAACGAAAGAGGTTCGGTTCGAATTCTGCCTGGCGCTCCAATTGCTTGTCGCCAAGCAACCATCATATGAACTTTTCAAGGGTATATTAGTTAAAGTGTGGGTTATAGACGAAAGAAGGAAGTGATCTTCGCATTTATCAGGACAATTTGAGCAAACTGTCCAGATAAGTGCGAAGGTCACTTCTATCTTTCGTCTATTACCCGCCCTTCAACTACTAATATACATTTATTTATAAACCCTAAATCCTTTCACAAGACCAAACGTGCCCAACAAAGCGCGAGGATCCCTTCTATCTTACCCCATCACTATCTTTGGACCCTTTTGATAATGATAAAGAAATCTACCACTATCCTAAAAGAGACTTGCAGTAGTTTAGCCGTTACACCAAGTTTTTCTGACACCATTGTCCCGCATTTCTGCGCACTGAAATTATCAAAATAGAAGCGATACGCCAACACCAAGCGCATTTTCTTTGTCCGCGATAAGATCAAATGCGCTAGACCACGAAACCGATCATGGAATTCGCCCAACAAAGAGGTGAGGCACATAGCTTATCGTCTTTACCACTGAAAAACGCAACAACTTCTCCACCTTTGATCAAAGACCCTAAACCAGGCGACAGTTTGTTTGAAACTGCAAACCCACTACCGCCCCCCCCCCCCCCCACTTTTCCTCCCCCTGAACAAGCATGGGTAATTACATACCGGATAGATGTTTCCATTGACTAGATAGTTTTTGTCTTCCTTTAGCTTCAAATATTCTCCACGGAAGGGAACAATTCTTGGGTCTTTGGAACAACCCGATTTCTCTGCTAAGCGGTCCGAGTATAGTCCACCACACGTGACAACATAGCGACAACTGATAGGGGACTGGCATGAAACAAAAAGGAATCGGTTAGGAAAAGGCGAACCTCATGCAAGCGACTGCTCCGGACATCCGAAAGTAAATGAGATTAAGTAGCAATAAATTTAATTTAGTGGATTAAGACTATTCGTTTTCGGAAGCGACTTCAGGGTGAACGAGAAGATTGTCACTAGGAAAGTTTTCAGTGCTATGCTTGAGATTTGTTCGCAAAAAAGGACACCATGAATGTGGAAAATCATCGGTGCCGCATGAATTTTGGAAAGGTCAAACATTACCTCATCCTATATCTTCATCAAATTAAAGAACTATTAGCAAAGTTTGCAGTATTATGATGAATCTGACATTTTGAGTGATCTCGAATGGAGTAGGATCACATGGTGGTCGCAACAAGAGCTTAATTACATGTTATGATTTCTCAGGCCAACTAGTGGTCATCGCAGTTATCCACCTGTTTAAAAAATCCCTTAGTGGTGAGTTTTGAGCTCGTTAGGGTTGGGCGCTTATTCAAGGTGGGAAATCATTCGAAGAAAGGTTACTCCTCATTTTTTCAACATTTTCGGCAAGTGAGCACCTTTTAGAAAATAAAGTTTAACGGGAGATGACGGCAGAAGAACTTTTTCCCCTTACAATATAATTATTATATTTTAGTTTTAGCAGCAAACTGTCAGATACCTAAGGAATCTAACAGAACTCTTGTTAATTCACACTGGGTTAGAGAACAAAATTTTTTTGGAAGGCTTTTAAATGGTTGCTTCCTCGATGTCTGCATTTAATTAACGAAGGGCATGACTTGGTTGTACAAAAAAAGGATTATGTAATAAATGTGACAATTAAGGCCCGAGCAAATGGCTTGAACATTTGCTTCAACCTTCATTCGATTTTGCAGAACAGCGATGTTGAAACCGATGCCCCCCACCCCTTCCCCCTTTCAACATTGTTAGGTAAGAGCATGCCTACTAATCGGTTTCTCCATGACCTATCCATGCTTTAAAAAATTAACACAAATATACTGTTGAGAAAGACGCACTGGAACATCACAAATAGGATGAGGTAAAATTAATTGGGAAGCTTAAAACAATCTCTCTTACTGCTAGTTTGTATTATACATAAATAGTAAATTTGCTTACAACATTCTTCCCATGCACTGTAACTGGATGAGTGTGGCCTAGCAAAGGAAAAGAGAATATGATACCAACATTACAAAAACATCCCAAAACAATCCTACATCTAAATGAAAAGGAGCAAAAAGAAATGCAGTAAGAAGAAAGTGTGCGAAAACATTCCCGAAAGGCAATACCAGTGATGCGCAGAGTATAGTTAACCAGGTTATCGAGTGGTCTCATGCAAATAGAGTGCAACTCAACCCTAACAAATGCAAGGAGCTCCGAATCTCGTTCCCATCGAGAAAAGAGCGATCTAAATTATTATGCCCGACACGAGCTACAATAATGCATGTGAATTTCTTGACGAAACACCCATAGTGGATCATATTGATTCATTATGTGATAAGCTTTTTCATAGCATCGCATCCAATAAAGACCATAGGCTGAACAGCTTACTTCCACCATTATATAAGAATCCAAGGTATAACTTACCAAGTGCCACATGTTCGCACCAATAGGACAAAGAACTCATTTATCCTCGCAATGGCTCGCGAAGCAAATCATTTTTAGAATCATTTTTAGAAATGAAATAGACCTTTTCAGCTTGTACATTTTGTTTTCCCAATACAGATCATGTGATAATACATGCATGCAGGCATATTCATGCTTGAATGCACTCTTTTTAATGAACAAAACAAAGGACCAAGCCTCCTGAGTATTATCACATGATCTGTATTGGGAAACAAAATGTACAAGCCGAAAAGGTCTATTAAGGTTTTATCAAATTGGTTATTATTTACTATAATTTATGTAGATTCCATTTACATATAGTTAGCATCTGTATTACATTTTAATCAGTATTGTAAAAATTTTTATTGTAAACATTAGTATTTAAATATTATGTAATTCAACCTTCGAGCTCCGATGTGATTTTAATAAACCTCACCTTTACTTTACCCTTACTTTGTTTATGATACAAAAAATATTAACCTGATTCTTTATCTTGCAAAGGATCACTCTCAGGACTACAAGTAAAGTCTGTTACCTTTTGAGAAAAAAAATGTTAAACAACAGGTATAATGGTATACAGGAACCTTGAATTGCAAAGACATTGCCACTTAGAGCAAGTTTCAATCTAGTGTCGTAAAACCAAAACCAAAGTAACTACTTTGACCAATCAAAAAAGACGGAGACAATCCAGTAAAAAAACAAAAACTCTAAGTAATTACACATAGCCGACACAAAGCACAGGAAATTGTGCATGCCCAAGCCACGATTGGTTTTGTTTTCACTTCTGATTGGTTGAAAAAGTGGCGTGAGAACTTTGAACCAATCACTGAGTTACCGGTAAGTCATGCAAAACCAAAGCAATTCCCTGATTACTTTCGACACTCAATTGAAAACTGCTCTATGTCCAGAAGTGCACCTAATTAGATTCATACGCAAATTTGACACCCAAAACGAATTGTCCCTTGAATACCTAGACAAGTTTAAGGTTATGGCCCAGTGTTTCAAAAACCAGCATATTCTTGAGCTCACTTTTCAAAGAAACAGTAACGTTTTCCTTTCCACTATTGTCAGTTGATGTACAGTTAGAACAGAAGATTTTTACCTCATATCCAGTGTAAATATCACCTCCACCTTCCTTGAAATCAGCCCCATAACTTTTTGCCACTTCAGCCCAGTCCACAATCCCAGTATTTGGTGAAAGGATCGCTGACAAACCCTTAAAGAAAAATTACTTCTTAATGTAAAAGGGAATCAGACCAATAAAATGTCTTCATATTTCAAACTAATAATAATAATAATAATAATAATAATAATAATAACAATATTATTATTATTATTATTATCGTCATCATCATCATTATTATTATTACTATTATTATTATTATTATTATTATTTTATTATTATTATTATTTGTTTAAAATTACAGTAATCTTGTTGTTGCACTGGTATGTCCTGGGCAAGCAGCAACAAGCTGCGTTAGCTTTCCATGACCCTTCGTAGAATTCTTGCGGAACCAAGCAGAACAGTTTTCTGCATCGTTACTGGTTTCAGCCCTACATGGATATCGGCCAAATACCCCTCAAGTCTGTCTGTAATGCTACCTAGCGTCCCTATTACAACTGGGACTATGAGGACTTTCTTCAAGCGCCACAAAGCCTTAATCTCAATAGCAAGGTCACGGTACTTATCAATCTTCTCCTCTTCCTTCAAAAGAATTCTACTGTCTCCCAGGCAAGCTACTTCTACAATGTAACATTCTTTCTTTGCTTTGTCTATGACAACTATGTCCGGCTGCTTTCGATAGCCCCTCTTAGTTGGTACACTTCTGTAGTAAAACTCCATTACAATCTTATTGGTACAGTATCCCCTTCCTCTGCAAGCAGTAGTTTGCTGACGACCAGGTTCAGGCTGCTTGATATCCATCCCCGTGCCGGGCAAGGCACCCAGATCAGTTGACTGGGTCCCATTCACGCCATTATCTAGGTTCCTTGATTTATCTGACATCATATACATGAGATTACCACCAACATGGTGGGTTTATCTGCGGGGTATGCTCCCTTAGATCCGCCGTGTTCTGCGATATTAACGGGGGCACCTCAGGTAGGATGTGGCTCTTCATCACACACGGACCGTTTTAGTCAAGGAGAGGCTAGTGGCCACTCGGTGTTGGCCATAATTGCCCCAACTCATCAGATGAAACTAGAGTTCTAGGGTTCGCTTCACTTGACGCTGGATATGGGGAGACCAGTCTAGGACGCCACAAAGGTCACTAGGCCACTAGGCCACTAGGAAAGGTACTACTCCTCCAGGGATCCTTGCCCCCATATCCTGATATTATTATTATTATTATTATTATTATTATTATTATTATTACTATTATTATTATTATTATTATTATTATTATTATTATTACTATTATGATTATTATTATTATTCTCCATTTAGCTCGGAGCTCTGGCTGTTCTTATGCTGACATTCATCCCAAGGGAGCGAGGCATAACAAATAACCAAGGGTCCCCTGGGGACACAAATACAGCATTTGCATGAGGGAAAAATAGTGACTTTGAAAACTGGCTGCTTAATAGAGGGTGGCTGTATTAACCCTTTGACGCCTAAAGCGGTTGTCTGAATGGCCACTTTAGTTGTGCAATGTCATTGTTCTCTGGCAGCAGTAAGTCTTTGTCATTGGTCCTCCTAGAATTTGCTATAGGCTCTATTAACAGAAGCCAGAGAAGCTCACCAGCAAGAGCAGTTTGCAGCAAGCTCCTCCAGCTGGTTACCATAATTTTTGATGTTATAACAGTGCAGATTGGATTTCATACAGCACACATTTTTCAAGGGCATCCTCAGTTTACATTTAATAGGAATCTAACAATTAGAAATTGTTCTATACCTAGACTTTCACTCTGTGTCTCAGATCAAATTCAAATGTATCACAACCGGGATACAATTCCGCACCAGATGCTTTGCTGCAGTTGTGGAAGGGAAAGTCTAAAATTAATATAAAAAATTATAGTAAACAAGCACTCATTGTCTGGTCCCTTAGGAAACTAGTTAGTTTTGTTTTTCCTTGAGTCCTGATGTTTCAATCGACTTCGTCTCAGGAAACATTAGGACTCTTGGGAAGACAAAACTAACTGTTTCCCTCCGGAACATACATTTTACCATAAAAAATAAGTCTACTAGGTAATGAAAGTCAGCCTCACCTCGCAATATGGCTCAACTTCCTTGATTTCCTTAGAGTTCAAGATTTTGAGGTCTTTGACTCCATTTTCCAGACCTCGTTGATACAACTTTTCCAGCTGAAAGAGTTCTCTCTCCCCAACAGCCACTATGATCTACATGAATAATAATTTACAAATCATCTAGTAACCTTGAATCAATTTCATACATGTACTGCAAGTCTTCTTCAGCTAATAAAGTCGACTGTATATGTGTCCCTGTTTGAAGCACTATGCTCTACTGTGATTGCTGCATTTAGAAGATCCTTATTAATTTTTTATTTTCACGATCATCTCAAAATGATCTTTTGAAGATACTTAAGAATGTTTGCAAGGTATTGGTAGATTGAATTGTGGATGGAGGTATGGCCAGGGTTCATGTGCTATAACAGTCATATGAAGTTTGCAGATAAGTGTAACAGTCAATCATATCTTAACATGCTAGCTTAAAAAAAAAATCAACATTACTTCCTAATAGAAACAGTAATGTGCAAAACACTATGACAGATCAGAAACCCAGAAAATTAATTAACTGTTGTGATACATGCATAATACCCTGGAAAATGCAATTAATTAATATTATTTGAAAAAATTACCAAAAAACCTACTGTATGATCAGTGTTAATTTGTTACAGGTAGATCTAAAACACTGTTTTCTTTACCTTTCCACATTTCTTGTACGGTATGTTTTTGGCATCACAATATTTGTAAGTCAGATCTAGTCCCTCAACGCAAAGCTTGGCCTTTAGAGAGCCTGGGGCATAATAGATTCCACAATGGATAACACCACTATTCTTCCCACTCTGGTGAACGGCTAAACAACGACAACAAACAACGTTAAATGTAAAGTAGTTTGTTGGGAACAAGAAAACTCAGTCAATATTAATCAATTAATTATCAAGAGTAAAAATAAAATAAGATTTTATCAGCCTTGTTTTAGGGATAGGCAATACCAAATCAGAGTGTTTTCTCAGCAAGTTTAGTAACTGGGAGCTCCACTTTTAGGCTTGGCTAAATCTATATAAAATTATTGATAATTTATTCTTGTTTGTTAGATAGCAATAGAAAGGTACATAAATCAGGTAATGTCCTTGGTCTCCTGCCTTCTTAAGCATAATGTTCCTGTGCTACACACTCATTCTCATTTTTAAAGTCTTGGAGCTCAGGCATACCGGTAGCTTTTGATGTGGTTAGCTTTTGTCCAAAGGGGTTATGATGTTTCAGTAATCTACAATCATGGCCAAAATTTCTTGGGACACCTTAAAAAAATCTCTTCAAGTAAAGGGGTACCATATATATAGTTTACGTCATAGAAAGTGCAGCGTACGGGGTTTATTTCACGGGTTGTTTGTGTGAAAAACCAGAACGAGCGAGGTACGAGCACTTTCTATGTCGAGAGCTGTTTATTACACATAAGACGAGAATTTTCATTGAAATAGTTTTCTGAACTCAAATTAGAAACAAAAACTCACTAAAAACAGAACCAAATGCAAATTTAATTGCAATGGAAAATATTGCAGTACATGTACATCAAGGAAATAAAGTGCTTAACAGAAAAATGCACTTACAAAAGTTCTTTTTTTAAATCTAAGTATGAAATCAATAAATAGGATAAAGTCTCATTTAGTCACTGTCTGATTCAATAACAAAGTATGATTGCACAAGATGCACGAGATTCACGAGTGGCTTGGAAAGGCCTTTACGCTATCGTTGATTGTTTATACTTCAACACGTGAAAGGGCTGTACGCCATTCTGATTGGCTGTATAGGCTTAAACTGTCACAGGTCAAAATAAAGCATATAGATTTCTACAAATGAGCTTTATGGAATAAAATGCTCATGTTATGTGTAATAAATAAATATAAGGTACATCCTTACTTAAGGTCATTCTTCAAATAAATTCCCCTCATATTGGCCTCTCTAGCCCCTCCCCCCACCACCCCAAGCAAAGTTGAAACCAACTCCAGTCTTTCTAAAGTGTCTGGGATTTAAAATCAACATTGCAAGGGGGTTAGGGGGGAGGGACCACACTCGTTTCAATGACCTCATCATCCCAACAATTCTGTCCAGGATTGTAGGTAATCAATGTCTTGTGATCTGACTTGTGACCTTTGACGTTTCCTTAACTCACACAACTCCTTTTCCTTTTCTAATACTGCAAGCTTCAGGGTTGGATACCGAAGGCTTAGCTCTCTAGCTGTTCCAAGGCCAACAATCCCTCCTCCAACGATAACCAAGTCATATGTTGCTTGAGTAACAAGGCGTCTGTGGAAGGATATAAACAGTGTCACCGATGGAAGGCCAAGTGAACTTTGGAGTGCAGATGCTTGGATTCGACCCTGGGCTCCGTTTCTCGAAAGGGCTCGAAAAGCCATTTGTGAAACTGCCAACCGCTTGTTTTGGAAAGCCGATCTTTTAACATGTTTTCAAGGTGACAAAAAGGAAAATGACTGTGAAGTTTGACAACTTAAATCATCTCCATTCTTGAGATACTAACCCGAAAATGCTCACCCAAAAATGGCCTGTAAATTTTCGGTACTTTCGACCAAACAGGCCCCTGGAGAGCTGAGATGCGGCCCGTGCGCGATATGCACTGCAATGGTAATAAAATTATACGCAACCAGGGGCGGCAGGTATTTTTTGCAGGTTGCAGGTTGAAATTTAAAGGTAAAGCGATAGACTTGCCGTGACTGTTACCTGAATAGCTAACCTTAGACCTAATATAGGCCTAAAGAAAAGTTTTTAGGCCTAAGGTAAGCTATTCATGTAACAGTCACGGCAAGTCTATCGCTTTACCTTTAAATTTTAACCTGCAACCTGCAACCTGCAAAAAATACCTGCCGGACCAGGGGTAGGTTGCTGGATGCTTGCTCAGCGCTAATGCACTAGTCAGTGGAAAGCCCCGCACCCCCATACCCGGGGAATAGCGGGGCATTAGACCAGGCCTGCCTTCAAAATGAAGCAATTTCCCCTCTATGCGGGACAATTTCGTGCGTCAAAACCAAACTTTTCTCCCCCGCACCCGGGACGATAGAGTACTTCCAAAACTGTAAAGCACAATGTTGACCAAAATTAATATACTTTAAGAATTTTTACCTCAAATTAAACTTTGACAAACATGAAAATTAACAATGCAGTCTATTTCTCATAAAGCCCGAATAAATCTACCTTGAGTTACAGATTTGGCGTTCGAAACTTTACAATCTCTCCAAAAACAGTAATATTAATCACTGGGTTTAGCACAGCCCTGAAAATGGGAATAAAAATACCAGTTTCCTTGGTGTCAAAACCATTAATATAACAACGACATAAGTCCAAACATGCATTTGACGAGCAGCTTGATCTGACAATATTCCAGTTATTATTTCTCCTCTATGCATAAGCATACCCAATCTAAAGTACACTCAACTGACTACAACGGTTCACTATCACAATAATTCTGAAAGAGCTATACAAATTTCACTAAGGAAATGGCTTATTACCAAAATTTTATGGCCTCATGATCCAGCTACATTTTGCAAATAACCAAGAAATTACCAAGGTAAGAGAGTAAAACCCCTATATGGAACGTTTTCACTCACGTGACCAGCCATATTGGATTACTGAAACAAAGAAAGTATTTGCATACAAATAGAGTTCAAATCACTCTTACATGGTGCCCAGTTCTTCCAAGGATGTTACTCGCGCAATGCGTGGACTGCCCAAGCGATTTTCTCGAAAACTACCTGAGAGAAATGTTTTCTGCACTCTCAGCTGTCTTTTTGTTCGGCAGGACCTTCGTTTGCTTTGTGCTCTTTGGCTGTTCGTTATTTTGCCGTTTATTCGGTTTTAGGGAATTTAATACGCAAACGTCAACGGCAACGGTAACGAGTACAACGGCTGTGTAGGCGAGGGTTATAATTCTTTTCATTTCATTGCCGTTCTTTACAAAACAACAACGCGAAATGACCACATTCTGCATATTTGAGAACTTTAACCAACTTTAAGAATTTCTTTTCGAATTTTGACGCTGTCTCACATATTCTGTTAAGTTTGGGATATTTCTGACAGTGGTAGATAAACTGAATGCATCTAGATTCGTAGGTTGAATATACATGTAAAGTCGTTTTTTAATCGACGCTGTCTCCGGCGTTCTTGCCATTTTTCCTTAAACTGCATTTTGCCGCCTTAGCGGCGAGCGTCTATCTGCACTTTCGACCATCTGGTTGCGCTGTGTTTCGGCGAATGTTCGCTTAGCACTCGTGTTTCCACTCATTTCTCTGCCGTTTATTCAGTTGTTATTGTTTGTGCAGGGAAAATGTGTCTCTTATTTAAACTCCTATTAAATTTTCGAAATGTATTAAAACATAGCGAGAACCGAAGCTACTTTGCTTGTAATTAAAATATCATAGAAGAAATCCTCACAGCGTTGAAGGTTTTCCTTCGATTTGAAACTAAAAGAAACAAAACATAAACAAATCCTCCTCGAAAACATCCACGCAACGCGCGAGTAACATCCGTGGAAGAAATGGGGACCATGTCTAAAAATAACTTATTATAAGAGGGATTACCTTTAGTAGAAAGCCTATACGGGGTATTCTCTCTCTTACCTTGATAATCTCTTGAAATAACCCTTCATCGGTAACAAATTTTGAAACTACTCTGAAAACTATAGCAAAGAAAATTAAAAAATCTAGTGAACTACAGTAGACCTTTGAAAGAGTCCTTGGTAGGAACTTGCATGTTCCACCATTACGCAGACCGTGGTAATGTAGAAACTCAAAAAGACAAAACCCATCGGAGGTAACATTTTCATGGTTCATCTCACAAAATCATTAAGTAGTGTCACTGTCACCCTCTATGCGTACATTCGCGTTGCATTCCCATGGAAATACTGAGACAAAAGGTCAACGCTATAAATATATCGCTAATCAAGCATAACTATAATCTTTGTCTAATTCCACTACAATAAATGATAATATTTACAGATTGAATCCAGAATTTAACTGAGAGCCCATTACAAACATGAAAAGAATGGATTTTAACTTGACTCAGAAGCCATTTTGAGACCGTATGCTCTCCCAGTGATCTTTGAGTGCCTATTCAAGTTGGCGTCAAAATGCAAATCCCCGTCTAAGCCCCGCTCAAGGTCCCCGCTCGTCGATACTTGCGCCAAATGCTGTCGAAAACCCCGCATACCGTGGCAAAAGTGACAGTCCAAAACCGCTGAAATCCCCCGCTAATGCCCCGCATTCCCCGGGTATGGGGGTGCGGGGCTTTCCACTGACTAGTGCATAACCGTTGGTAAAGAGGCATCAAGACCTATAGGTTTCCATGGTATTTAACGCTGGTTAGTGCTAACCATACTTCGAGTAACCCGGGTCAGGGGACGATTTCGAACGTTTATCGACGTTTAGGAGGGACATAAAAACATGCCTTTTGGCCCAAGCAACGGAAAGAAAAGTTAAACAACCCAGAAAGCGCATGACTAAGATCAGGGAACATTAAACTTTCTCATTGATCGGCGAGCATTGGATCAACACACTGGAAAACGGTTCGGAAATGTCATGTTCTAGGAAACCCAAGCAAATTTGGTTTAAGAGAAGAGAAAGCATTATAATCGATCCTGACGATGATTTCTCCACTGACTCACCTCAACACTCGAGGTCTAAAAAGAACACCGTTCTGTACACCAATCTTTCTTCGAAAAAGAGAGGATCCCTTACTAAGCATATCGAGATTTGATGAGTTCACGCCTTGTCCACTTCATTAATACACCATGTACATAGTATTTGCAGAGTTCAACCGGTCATATATTAAAATCCATTAGTTCATGTTTGTCTTCACGTTGTCAGTTCTAATAATCGAGAGAGATCTGGACACAAGACAACCTGGGGCTGCGGTGGAGCCAATGGTGAAGCCTAGGTACTTCATGTATCCCTTATTATACTGTATTTAAATTATAATGTATTCCCACGCGTATATTATAATGTATTTATATAATTAGCCTTATATACCCATGTATACCCTTACATACCCCTGTATACCCTTATATACCCCTATATACCCATGTATACCCTTATATACCCATGTATACCCTTACATACCCCTGTATACCCTTACAAACCCCTGTTTACCCATGCATACCCCTATATACCCATGTATACCCTTATATACCCATGTATACCCATGTATACCCTTGTATACCCCTATATACTCATGTATACCCTTACATACCCCTGTATACCCATGTATACCCTTACATACCCCTGTATACCCATGTATACCCTTATATACCCACGTATACCCTTATATACCCATGTATACCCTTATATACCCCTATATACCCATGTATACCCTTATATACCCATGTATACCCTTACATACCCTGTATACCCTTACATACCCCTGTTTACCCATGTATACCCCTATATACCCATGTATACCCTTACATACCCCTGTATACCCATGTATACCCTTATATACCCATGTATACCCTTATATACCCCTATATACCCATGTGTACCCTTATATACCCATGTATACCCTTATATACCCCTATATACCCATGTATACCTTTATATACCCATGTATACCCTTACATACCCCTGTATACCCATGTATACCCATGTATACCCCTATATACCCATGTATACCCCTATATACCCATGTATACCCTGTATACCCATGTATACCCTTACATACCCCTGTATACCCTTACATACCCCTGTTTACCCATGTATACCCCTATATACCCATGTATACCCTTACATACCTCTGTATACCCATGTATACCCTTATATACCCATGTATACCCTTATATACCCCTGTATACCCATGTGTACCCTTATATACCCATGTATACCCTTATATACCCCTATATACCCATGTGTACCTTTATATACCCATGTATACCCTTACATACCCCTGTATACCCATGTATACCCATGTATACCCCTATATACCCATGTATACCCCTATATACCCATGTATACCCTGTATACCCATGTATACCCTTACATACCCCTGTATACCCTTACATACCCCTGTTTACCCATGTATACCCTTACATACCCCTGTATACCCATGTATACCCTTATATACCCCTATATACCCATATATACCCCTATATACCCATGTATACCCTTATATACCCATGTATACCCTTATATACCCCTATATACCCATGTATACCCTTATATACCCATGTATACCCTTATATACCCCTGTATACCCATGTGTACCCTTATATACCCATGTATACCCTTATATACCCCTATATACCCATGTATACATTTATATACCCATGTATACCCTTACATACCCCTGTATACCCATGTATACCCATGTATACCCCTATATACCCATGTATACCCCTATATACCCATGTATACCCTGTATACCCATGTATACCCTTATATACCCATGTATACCCTTACATACCCCTGTATACCCTTACATACCCCTGTTTACCCATGTATACCCTTACATACCCCTGTATACCCATGTATACCCTTATATACCCCTATATACCCATGTATACCCCTATATACCCATGTATACCCTTATATACCCATGTATACCCTTATATACCCATGTATACCCCTGTATACCCTTATATACCCATGTATACCCTTATATACCCCTGTATACCCATTTGTACCCTTATATACCCATGTATACCCTTATATACCCCTATATACCCATGTATACCTTTATATACCCATGTATACCCTTACATACCCCTGTATACCCATGTATACCCATATATACCCCTATATACCCATGTATACCCCTATATACCCATGTATACCCTGTATACCCATGTATACCCTTATATACCCATGTAAACCCTTACATACCCCTGTATACCCTTACATACCCCTGCTTACCCATGTATACCCTTATATACCCACGTATACCCTTATATACCCATGTATACCCTTATATACCCCTATATACCCATGTATACCCTTATATACCCATGTATACCCTTACATACCCTGTATACCCTTACATACCCCTGTTTACCCATGTATACCCCTATATACCCATGTATACCCTTACATACCCCTGTATACCCATGTATACCCTTATATACCCATGTATACCCTTATATACCCCTGTATACCCATGTGTACCCTTATATACCCATGTATACCCTTATATACCCCTATATACCCATGTATACCTTTATATACCCATGTATACCCTTACATACCCCTGTATACCCATGTATACCCATGTATACCCCTATATACCCATGTATACCCCTATATACCCATGTATACCCTGTATACCCATGTATACCCTTACATACCCCTGTATACCCTTACATACCCCTGTTTACCCATGTATACCCTTACATACCCCTGTATACCCATGTATACCCTTATATACCCCCATATACCCATGTATACCCCTATATACCCATGTATACCCTTATATACCCATGTATACCCTTATATACCCATGTATACCCCTGTATACCCTTATATACCCATGTATACCCTTATATACCCCTGTATACCCATTTGTACCCTTATATACCCATGTATACCCTTATATACCCCTATATACCCATGTATACCTTTATATACCCATGTATACCCTTACATACCCCTGTATACCCATGTATACCCATATATACCCCTATATACCCATGTATACCCCTATATACCCATGTATACCCTGTATACCCATGTATACCCTTATATACCCATGTAAACCCTTACATACCCCTGTATACCCTTACATACCCCTGCTTACCCATGTATACCCTTACATACCCCTGTATACCCATGTATACCCTTATATACCCCTATATACCCATGTATACCCC
>OX421455.1:13811266-13819210 GCA_949126865.1 Montipora capitata | reverse complement strand
ATACATGGGTATATAGGGGTATACATGGGTATATAAGGGTATACATGGGTATATGAGGGTATACAGGGGTATATAAGGGTATACAGGGGTATACATGGGTATATGAGGGTATACAGGGGTATTTAAGGGTATACAGGGGTATATAGGGGTATACATGGGTATATAAGGGTATACATGGGTATACATGGGTATATAAGGGTATACATGGGTATATGAGGGTATACAGGGGTATTTAAGGGTATATAGAGGTATATGAGGGTATACAGGGGTTAATAAGGGTATACAGGGGTATACAGGGGTTTACATGGGTATATGAGGGTATACAGGGGTATTTAAGGGTATACAGGGGTATATAGGGGTATATAGGGGTATACATGGGTATGTAAGGGTATACATGGGTATATAGGGGTATACATGGGTATACAGGGGTATGTAAGGGTATACATGGGTATATAAGGGTATACATGGGTATACAGGGGTATACAGGGGTTTATAAGGGTATACAGGGGTATACAGGGGTTTACATGGGTATGTAAGGGTATACATGGGTATATAGGGGTATACATGGGTATACAGGGGTATGTAAGGGTATACATGGGTATATAAGGGTATACATGGGTATACAGGGGTATGTAAGGGTATACATGGGTATATAAGGGTATACATGGGTATACAGGGGTATACATGGGTATATAAGGGTATACATGGGTATATAGGGGTATATAAGGGTATACATGGGTATATAAGGGTATACATGGGTATATACGGGTATACAGGGGTACATAAGGGTATACAGGGGTATACATGGGTATATGAGGGTATACACGGGTATATAAGGGTATACAGGGGTATATGAGGGTATACAGGGGTATACATGGTTATATGAGGGTATACATGGGTGTGTAAGGGTATACAGTGGTATGTAAGGGTATACATGGGTACCAAGGGGTATACATGAGTATAAAGGGGTCCACATTGTATATAAGGGTATTCATGGGTATTAGGGGTATACATGGGTATACATGGGTATACATGGGTATATAAGGGTATTCATGGGTATAGAGGGGTTTTCATGGGTATATCAGGGTATTCATGGGTATATAGAGGTATACATGGGTATATAGGGGTATACATGGGTATATAAGCGTATACATGGGTATACATGGGTATATGAGGGTATACAGGGGTATATGAGGGTATACATGGGTATATGAGGGTATACATGGGTATATAGGGGTATACATAGGTATACATGGGTATACATGGGTATATAAGGGTATACATGGGTATATAGGGGTATACACGGGTATACATGGGTATATGAGGGTATACAGGGGTATACACGGGTATACATGGGTATACATGGGTACATAGGGGTATGCATGGGTATACATGGGTATATAGGAGTATACATGGGCATACAAGGGTATACATGGGTATATAAGTGTATACATGGGTACATAGGGGTATGCATGGATATACATGGGTATATAAGAGTATACATGTGCATACAGGGGTATACATGGGTATACATGGGTATATAAAGGTATACATGGGTATATAGGGGTATATAAGGGTATACATGGGTATATAAGGGTATACATGGGTACATAGGGGTATACATAGGTATACATGGGTATACATGGGTATATAGGGGTATACACGGGTATATGAGGGTATACAGGGGTATACACGGGTATACATGGGTATACATGGGTACATAGGGGTATGCATGGGTATACATGGGTATACATGGGTATCCATGGGTATATAGGAGTATACATGGGCATACAGGGGTATACATGGGTATATAAGTGTATACATGGGTACATAGGGGTATGCATGGGTATACATGGGTATATAAGAGTATACATGTGCATACAGGGGTATACATGGGTATACATGGGTATATAAAGGTATACATGGGTATATAGGGGTATATAAGGGTATACATGGGTATATAAGGGTATACATGGGTACATAGGGGTATACAGGGGTATATAGGGGTATACATGGGTATACATGGGTATATAAGGGTATACAAGGGTATACAGGGGTATGCAAGGGTATACAGGGGTATATAAGGGTATACAAGGGTATACAGGGGTATACATGGGTATATAGGGGTATACATGGGTAAATAAGGGTATACATGGGTATATAAGGGTATACAGGGGTATACATGGGTATATGAGGGTATACAGGGGTATTTAAGGGTATACAGGGGTATATGAGGGTATACAGGGGTATATAAGGGTATACAGGGGTATACATGGGTATTTGAGGGTATACAGGGGTATACAAGGGTATACAGGGGTATACAAGGGTATACAGGGGTATACAGGGGTATACAGGGGTATATAAGGGTATACAGGGGTATACAAGGGTATACAGGGGTATACATGGGTATATAGGGGTATACATGGGTAAATAAGGGTATACATGGGAATACATGGGTATACATGGGTATAAAAGGGTATACAAGGGTATACAGGGGTATATAAGGGTATACAAGGGTATACAGGGGTATATAAGGGTATACAGAGGTATACATGGGTATATAGGGGTATACATGGGTATATAAGGGTATACATGGGTATATGAGGGTATACAGGGGTATATAAGGGTATACAGGGGTATACAGGGGTATATAAGGGTATACAGGGGTATACATGGGTATATAGGGGTATACATGGGTATATAAGGGTATACATGGGTATATGAGGGTATACAGGGGTATATAAGGGTATACAGGGGTATACATGGGTATATGAGGGTATACAGGGGTATTTAAGGGTATACAGGGGTATATAGGGGTATACATGGGTATATAAGGGTATACATGGGTATACATGGGTATATAAGGGTATACATGGGTATATGAGGGTATACAGGGGTATTTAAGGGTATATAGAGGTATATGAGGGTATACAGGGGTTAATAAGGGTATACAGGGGTATACAGGGGTTTACATGGGTATATGAGGGTATACAGGGGTATTTAAGGGTATACAGGGGTATATAGGGGTATATAGGGGTATACATGGGTATGTAAGGGTATACATGGGTATATAGGGGTATACATGGGTATACAGGGGTATGTAAGGGTATACATGGGTATATAAGGGTATACATGGGTATACAGGGGTATACAGGGGTTTATAAGGGTATACAGGGGTATACAGGGGTTTACATGGGTATGTAAGGGTATACATGGGTATATAGGGGTATACATGGGTATATAAGGGTATACATGGGTATACAGGGGTATGTAAGGGTATACATGGGTATATAAGGGTATACATGGGTATACAGGGGTATACATGGGTATATAAGGGTATACATGGGTATATAGGGGTATATAAGGGTATACATGGGTATATAAGGGTATACATGGGTATATACGGGTATACAGGGGTACATAAGGGTATACAGGGGTATACATGGGTATATGAGGGTATACACGGGTATATAAGGGTATACAGGGGTATATGAGGGTATACAGGGGTATACATGGTTATATGAGGGTATACATGGGTGTGTAAGGGTATACAGTGGTATGTAAGGGTATACATGGGTAAATAGGGGTATATAAGGGTATACATGGGTATATAGGGGTATATAAGGGTATACAGGGGTATGTAAGGGTAATAATTGAAATACACTATAACTAGCTTATATTTAAATACATAATAATAAGGGATACATGAAGTACTTACCTGGTGAAGAATGGTGAAGCCCCTGGAGCCAATTAGTCACTCAAAAGTCCCGAAGACTTTTCGGGCCCAAAACTATTATCTGCTGCTTCTGAAAAATTGATCTTTGATGTGTTCGAAACCAGTGAATTCAAAGCAATTGCAAAGTTTCATGACTAGAAACGTTTTCCTTTCAAAGCCACAAAGCCTTGTATGTCACCCGAAATACGCCCGAAAAGTTTCGGGACCTCGAGAAACACTCCTTGAAGCGAAGAGAAGGGCCTTGAGAACGGTAGACTGCGAACAGTCTCTCTTTTGCTCTAAATGGCTGAAACTGCGGATCGCAAATACCGCGGGCGTTTGTTACGCCCGCGGTATTTGTTTCGATCTACGATAATCGAGATAGACAGGTTCGATGGTGTTATATTCTTAAACGAGCACGGTGACCTACATTTTTTTATTCCATAATTTTGGTTTACAAATTATTCCCTTTAAAACAACCCTTTAATTAAACAGCCCCTTGAGATCTGGTGAGGTGATTTATGAATTTGTCTCCTACAACATTCCAAGTTTTTGGCTTATTTCATTGAACAGTTTCGATTTTATTTTTTTGTTACGTGACAATGACAAAGATCTATTCAATCGACCGTAAGAAGTAGGAAGGACTTTTTGGAACTTATGGAGTTTTATAATTTGAGCTGCGGAATAAAACGAAATAAATGTTGGTAAGATCATCGCAGTTAGTTAAGCAACTTCAGTCATACCCCTTTTCACGACTAGTTTTTCTCATTTGCATTAATCTAACGTGGATGCGAGGCAATTTCGGGTTTAAACTACAAAATAGCCCGAAATTGCCTCACATACATGCTAGATTACATTGTAATGCAAATGAGAAAAACTAATGGTGAAAAGGCCTATTGCACAGGTAGCCTGATTCTCAGACGGTCCAAGGTCGCTCGTGTCACGCACTCTACTCTAGAGTGCGTGACATGAGCGACCTGGACCGTCTGAGAATCAGGCTAATTGCACAGGAAGCTGGAAAAAAATCCAGGCCATCACCGTGCGATTGCCAACTGAGCTATCCCAGGAGCCCATGGGTTCCTGGCTATCCTTGGCTTGCACCTGACGTCATTGGCGGCCATGTTGGTTTGCTGAGCACAGCCTTTTGGGAATTTATCTCTATTATTATGCAAAACGCAAGCGACATTTTGCTTTTGTTTCGTACACCAACATAGCCGTCTAATCACTTGAGTGCAAACCAAGAATATAACTAGGCATACCTAGAAGGGCATCAGCAAAAAATTCCTCTTTTTCTAGCGTTCTGATTTGCTCAAAGTAAGAGGCGGCAAGAAAAATTTTCAAATATCTCAACCCTTACCCTTTCCATCTAGAAACAGCCACTTGTAAATTTTATGCAGTCTAACGCAAAACGATTTAGCTCATCTAAGGGGAACCACTTAGGAGGGGAGGGGTTTAATTAATTTACTCCATTCGCGCCTGTTGGTAAAAGAGTTTAGGTATACAGTAGTTTAGGATTTATATACCGCACATATCACGAAGTCTCATGGCGGTTTAGTGTAATTTCTGACGGTCGAGTGGGAACGAGCTATTAGTCATAAATTGAATATTTTGACGGCACGACATAGAGGCCCACAGGCGGTTATGGGATAGATTAGGGTATCTCGGGATTAGATCCTTCTACTTCTGTCGGTCGTCCATCTCGATCGAGTTTTACTTTTTCTTTAGTAGTCTGAATTGGTGCGAACTGTATTTTTCACATAATTTTTCCCTAGTTAACAAAATAATACTGCCCTTTCCTCGGGGTCTGGCGCCGCTAGCGCTGCATTAGATGAGGAATACTCTTCCAAATATTGTTTGCCCACAAAGAGTGGTTTTTCGTATCTGGCACGGTAAAGTCGTAGATGTATGTAATTTTCAGTTACACGCAGTATCCAGTTTGTAAGAATCATTTCTTATTATCAATGTTCTTTAACCTTAATGAGATAGTCTTTCTGGGCTTCCTTTTTTTTTCTTTTTTTTAAAAATTAATTTATTTGCATCACTGATTTACATTACTTACATATAAAGCATATAGATACATGATTACATTACTACTATACACTAATTACTTAAACAATACAGATCTATAATACAGAGTAGCCAAAATAACTTAAGTAGTTCCTGCACTGATACTCACGCACAGCCACACACACACACACGCATTACGCACTTCTGATTATCCGTCTAAAAACGTCAAGAGTCTCTAGAGAGTTAACGCAAAATGCTGCTCTCCTTACATCTAGACAAAGGAAATAAAGACTAAGAATCCTTTTTCCGGATAAAAGCTCCCCATGCACATTGCATTAAATTTTCTTTTCACTTTGCATTTAAATTAAAAGTCCCAGTTTTAATGGCATAACGTTTCATAATCAAGACAATTTAGAAAGGTTCGAAAAAAAAGTTCCCATGAAGGGTTAAGACCTTTTTGTTTGGAGAAATAGATGTGATATCTAGCGATTAAAAGCGCATGATGGCAGGTTTGTAGTATCGTTCACGAGGCCAATGCAAGACAAAAAGGAGAATTCTTCGTTAAGAAAGCAAGAGATGTTTTTCATCCAGTTACTTATTTCATTCCAAAAAGATTTAACGAAAGGACACTCCCAAAAGAGGAGCAAAAGAGTTTCCGAGCTTTCTTTGCAGAAACTGCATTGATCATTAGATTTGATTCCAATTTTAAAAAGGAAACTGTACGTTGCCACTTTAAATTTAAGGGTATATGACGTATATGACTTACCCCAATCAATCGTATCAAAGTCACAAAGGTTGCAGTCTGCCAGACATTAGGGAGCTTAAGCAACGACAACGGCGACGGCAACGAGAACGTCACAAATTTGCATATTCATTGGGCAAAAACAATAGCTTTGCACGCCCTGCACGTGCGTTTTTCACTTTTGTCCATTTCTTTGCCGTCGTCAGCAAAACAACAACGTGAAATAGCCATATTTGAGGTTTTATGAACAACGTTAGCACTTGAGCATAAATTACCATTTTCTCCCCTAAATTAAGCGCCGTTCCTACCAATGTCATTTTTAAGGAACTACCACACCCCTGACATATCAAAAAGGTTGAAATAGACACGAAGCGATTAAAATAAAGCGAATTTATATTTTGAGATGACGTTCTCGTTGCCGTCGCCGTTGTCGTTGCTTAAGCTCCCTATTGTTCCTGACTTTTACAAGGGGTAGAGTCGCTTTGAGTTAGAAATGATTTGTAGGCTAGTTTACAGAAAGCTTAAGAGGATGATAGGCTGTTGGTGTCGGTTTTAGCACCTTTCATTTATGGACAATGGTTTTTGCGTTTTATATTCGAGATGACACATATTACACCGTGGTACTGTAGAAAGTGAGCTTTTATCGCAAACTTTTCCTTGAAAGCATCAAAGGTTAAAAATTGTGAATCCTCTTCCAAAAGGTCACGTACGAAGTAAATACCTGCCGAGGACCAGTTACGATAATGCATAGGCTTGTGGTCAATTCGTATAAGAGAGTTTTACCAAATTGGTGTTTCGCCCAAGTTGGAAAATTGTTTTTTGAAATTCATAAGTGACCACGTTTCGATAAGTTATTCAGTAAAGGGTTCTTCTATTCCCAAAGAGGCAACATCATCCGAAATAAGGTTTCCTTGCAAAAGAAGGTTAAGGTCGTGACCTGTTAGGGAGAACTCTACAAACAGCTTCCATTTTCCTCTGTTATGGGGATCTGGATATCGCTGAATTGAAACTTTGTAAATCTAGCATTTTGAGGCCACCTTCGGCAAAGTTATTGATTATTCCTGTTCTTTTAAATTTTGCCATCCCATAGGAACTTAAAAAAGACATCTTTTATTTCTTTAAGGTTGTGATGCGACGATGGTAGAGGGGACAAAATGTAAACTAGATGCGAAGCAAGCAAACTTTTAACGACCGTTATTTTCCCAAGAAGGGTTAATCTTCCAAATTGCCAAATATCAACTAACCTACAAATCTTTTCCTTTTTTCTTGACAATTCAGTGTTAAGGATTCGCCTTTAGTTGTAGGGTACCAGACCCCCAAAGCCTTGACTTTATTAGCAGGCCACAAAATATGTTGAAAACCCGGGATTACTCTTCTTTGCAAACGCGAAGAGCCAATCCAAAGAGCTTCTGTTTTTCCGTAACTGATTCGTAAACCAGAAAGGACTGGCGAACTGAGTTATCTGAGCCATCTAGAATCA
>OX421455.1:13801266-13806266 GCA_949126865.1 Montipora capitata | reverse complement strand
TTACACGCGACAAGCGACATACGCAGACGCAGTAGCGTTTTGACAATTGGTACCTTTCATTAGAACAAAAGACACCAATTAACAACAGGTTAATGCGCCTGCGTATGCTGCTTATGCTTATGATTGCGTCGTACGTGCAAACCAGCCTTTAATCTCTCAAAGATGTCAGCGGCTTACGGCAATAGAATGTTCCTTTTGAAGACAGTATGGCTGATTTTGATATTGCTGAATTTCTCCAGTGATCTCAGCCACTTTTCGCCTGTGGAGAGAGAGACAAAAAAACGGGAGTTAATCGCTTAAACTGAATGACCCTTTTGTAACTTTCTTTACCATTTCAAACAACAACTTACCTTTTACTAAAATTGATTATCCCTGGGGGATAGTTAGGAAGAAAATCCGGATTGCCTTCCTCCGTTTTCAAAATATTTGTTAAGTACATACCTATTTGAAACAAAAACATGCGGTCTTGAAATTGAAAATGAAAAACAATAATCATATTTAGAGGACTATTAGTGGCATAAGTAGTACGTGAAGTCTAAGTAGGAAACGGATAAACAGTCTTCAAATCTCCAATTCAAAACAATCACAAACGTTTATAATGCAAGTACTTGTAACCGTTGCTAGGCAGCAATTCTAACGTCTGAAAATTTACGCACTTTCCAAAGACGAATGTCTACAGCTAGTCTCCATGTTTCGCATTTATGCTCTCACTCTGACCTTAACAAAATGTCGCATCCTCTTTCACTTCTTTGAATTTTACATGAAAAGCGCAATTTTACCAAGTCAGTAGTTCACAATTGTAACAACTGCCGAAGTAATTGGCTTACTGATAAAATACAAAACTCAAGCCTATTAATATTTCCGTAATAGACCTTTTCGGCTTGTACATTTTGTTTTCCCAATACAGATCATGTGATAATACTCAGGAGGTTTGCTCTTTTGTTTTGTTCATTAAAATGAGGGCATGCAGGCATGAATATGCATGCATGCACTCTTTTTAATGAACAAAACAAAGGACCAAGCCTCCTAAGTATTATCACATGATCTGTATTGGGAAAACAAAATGTACAAGCCGAAAAGGTCTATTCACCACAAGCTACACGAACGACATATTATGGCGTACTCTAAAACCTGCTTTTCACTAGCGACGCAAGCATAAGCAGCTTACGCTACTGAAAACAACCGTCGACATAAGCATAAAGAACCACGGCATCCGACATTTTGTTTAAATGCCCAGACGCGGGGAATCTGGGACGAGTGCTTTAATTGACCAGACGTGGCAAATTTCCTTGTGCGTTTGCTGCGTTTCGTTTTCACACGACGCAAGCAAACGCAAGCACAAGGAAAAGGAAACATTTTGATCCTTGCGCTTTGTGCTTGCGTCGCTAGTGAAAACCAGGCTTACCGTTGCGTCATATCTTACCGAAGAAAGGCACGCATGGCGGGTTTATGGAGCGTAACTTTTCAATGTACTTCTTGTAATGATCCTGGCTAAGTTCTTTCGCCTCCTCTAAGATCTGACTTCGCCTAGCGGACAATTCCTGCCACCAGAAACGCAGAAAGTTAAGGAGTGAAACTTAGCGGGTTGTAAACATACATTAATTTTAAAGGACGCAAGATATACCAAGAAAAAAACCAAGAAAAACTTAATGGCACATTTTCATGCGGCCTTGGCGGAATTGGAGGCTGGCTCTGATTGGCTGATGAAAGATCAATTCTTGCAGCACTTGGGCGTTTATGATTTAAGCAAGAAAGCAGGGTATGTTGTTTTCAGACAATTGGTGGTTTGCAACCAATCTCTAGAGACACAGATGTGAGAACCACCTCATCTTGGTTTGCATCCACGTGATGGCCACATTGGTGTACAAAACAATAGAAAATGCCCTCACAAGTTTTGCACAATAATAGAGTCAAATTCCCAAAAGACATTTTACTGCATTGTTCTGTACACCAACATGGCCGCCATGATGTCATATGCAAACAATCAATACTGATGTGGCATCCACCCACACAGAATAACAAAGCCTTTGTCTATCACTTCATGCAGGTTATAGTTCCGGTCAGAGTTGCGTGCCGAGACACAATAGGGAGCTTAAGCACGCGCGTTTTTGGGACGCGGACGGCAACCGGAAGTGTGCTGTTTTCCCTTTTAACCTGTTTTCACACAACCACATTTACATTTCCAAGTATCTTTTATCCATTAGAGATAATTAGTATAAAAATTTGGGAGACACCACTGCCCTGGCGCGAGAAATTTTCTCTTCCGGTGGACGTCCGCGTCTTAAAAACGCGCGTGCTTAAGCTCTCTAATAACACACCGGTCCCGTGTCATTCCGCGAGCTGCTTTCCCGGACAACGGCCGTTCACCGAGTCTAGTATGCGCGTTGCCACGGAATGTTCACAACCTTACAGTCAAAGAAATTATTTCCGTCGTTTTTTACGTTTCTTTGTTCCACAAGACGCAATAATTTAACAAATTAACAAGGACGAAGGCAAATGACTCGTCCCCTCCTGTTGCATGTTGCTTCGTGAAAACAAAAATAACCTTGAAGAGATTTACTTTCCGATGTGGACTCGAGCATACTCGTCAAAAACCGAGTGCTCCTTTGCAGGAGTGGAACCTACCAGCTCCGATTACTAGTCCGGATGCTCTGTCACTGCTCTACGAACTCGTGGAAGCCAGGTCATTAAATTATGTTCATGCGACAATTGTCACGCCATGCTGCTAGGAACTAAATTTTATGGCGTGACAATTGTCACACGAACCCAGTTTCATGGCCTGGTTCCCACGAACTACAATAGTAATCGGAAGGGTCGTAGGTTCGACTCCTGCAAAGGAGCACTCGGATTTTTCCGAGTATCCCCGAGTCAACATCGGCACATCAGTACAGTCGCGAAAAGTAACTTTGGCATGAAAGAAAACGTCGGCCTTACCGCAAAAGTATGCTGAAGTCGAAAGACGGGAGATGAATTGATTGCACTAACTACTTCTAAGATTCCATTGAAATTGTTTAATTCTTGAAAAACCTGCAGTAAGAAAGATCATAAAGTTAGAGTGAAAGAAAGAAAAATTATATGTAAGCCCGAACACTTGAAGAATTCGGGTCTAGCGCTTGTGTAAGACTAAGACCAGGGAAAGAGCCAGTCTGAATGTTACGCCTTGTTTGAAAATGGGATCCAACGAGGCCGAAAAGTGAAAATGTATCTCCAGCAAAAAATGTAACCAAAGAACTACATACAAGGTCAGGCAGGGAGGGGATACATATTGGGTATATGTCTTATTTTGCAGAAGTTGAACATATGCCACAACTGTTACAGTTAAAGGATAAGATGGCTGCTGTAACTAATGGTTTCTTTGAGTTCCAAGTAATTTTAATCACCCTTAAAAACTTCATTCTACTCAAAGATAGTGCTACGCGTCCAAACAACCCTTCCATTGTGGTGGCACATATTCAATTGCTGCAAGATGGCATTTTCAACACCCACGGCTTGCATAGTAAAGCGAGATATCCAGAACACTCTGTTTTCACCTGGTTTTCCTAGTTTGGGCCCATTTCAATACTAACGCAAAATCAACGATGGACTTACTGCGATTCAAAAGTACCGACTCGAGACAGACTGCAAAGGAGAGCCGTTTCTTTCTTTCATACACAAATGATTAAAAAACTACGTCAAACGTCTTCATACTCACTGTTAGGATATCAATAATTCTGTTTAAAACCGCTACTCTTTCCTCTAAGTTGGGAAATTCCAACATGCTTTTCTCGAACCACAAAGTGATCTTGTTCGTGTGGTGAATCATCTTCAAAAGATTTGGAGACGTCAAATGTTTGATGTCTTCCTTTGTCCAAACGCTTCCCACCAACTCTGATGGGCGGACGGCCCTGGAAGCAGGCAAAAAAAAAAAAAAAACACGCTGTCGGAATGTCATGATTAGAAATCGACCAGGAAAAATACTATATCCTCGCTGCCCGTCACTGAACAACAACAACAACAACAACAGGTCTCGGTTGTTCGAAGAGTGGATAACGCTATTCGCCTTTCGGACTGAACAACAGACGCAAATAACTAATTCATGGGAGAGACCCATGGACTGCAGAGCTGTCAACAAACATCAGGGGAGGAGGGTGGGGCAAAAGCAAGCAAGAGCCGTTCCAGGGTTGACGGCAGGGGAAAGTGAAATCAACACTGCATTGAAATTCCTAACAAATTAGGCCACCCCGAATGCACTAAAGGGCCACGAGTTGACTGGCTGGCCCGTTTGTACTAAGGACCTGTTTCTGGGACTACACAATGAACACTCATTGAGGGGGAAGAATAGAGGAGCCTTATAGGGTGATCACGGCTTTTTCCAAGCACCTGCTAAAAAATTAGAGGCTAAAAATGCGGATTCTCTTCTTTGTAATTCTTTTGTGCAACATTATGAGACGATCCTACAGATGTTTTCAGCTACCTTCTCGAGATATTTCCGAAAAGGAAGCAATTTTTATTCACTTTGAACCTCGGTTGTCTCGAATTTTGTTTCTCACAATTGCATATCTTTTCCTATTCTGCAAAAAGTCAATTTTTCAAATTTATACCCTAATTACTTTGCTTGAAAGAACGCGATTTGTCTACACATGCGCATCCAGAGAAGGCAGCCCGAGTAGGATTCGAACTCAGTATCACTTCATTCAGAGGCAATAGCGATGACCACTAAACCACGAAACGCGCGCTACGTGACATACTAAAGGGGAAACATGTATTAAAGAATTTTATAAAATAATTAGGATAGCACGAGCACTCTCATTGGTCAATAGCTGTATTTAGATGAGAGTATGTAAACACGGCTGTGACATCACACGGATTTTGATTGGTTATGTGCTGTCAGAGACGCGTTTTGATTGCCTGGTAGGAAATATGACCGTGTATCAAGAAAATCCGTTTCAATCGAGAAGTAAAAAACCAGCATTTTCCTTTATTTGTTGAATTACTTTTGAGAAATATTTTATAAAAGCAAT
>OX421455.1:13786266-13793766 GCA_949126865.1 Montipora capitata | reverse complement strand
GTTAGCACGAGGAGTGAGCAGGCGCCGTAAGGTTCAAATACCCAATTTTCGGCTATTAGAACCCAACGGCGCATGTTCTCCTACACAGAGTTTTCCAGAGCCTTGGGTCGATCGAGGCTCTGGTGACGAGAATGAGCAGTTCGTTGGCTTTGAAAATTCTCTTCACATCCGCATATTCTCCATCATTGAAGGTTCCAACTCAACCAGAGCGTGTGCCCGCTGTGGGTCGATTTCCATAGAAACCTTCAGAAACGATTTCTCTAATTGCGCACATTATGGTCATGGACTTGGCTTCAAACGCTTTCGTGTATGATTTCTTTCATATGCCCATCAAGTCATCACTAACCTGAGTTGAACAGGTTGAGCGTATTCCTTCCTAAATCTCTTCAAGTTTTCGCGGAAAACGGGTTCTCCTCTGGCCATAGCAAGTTCATCGTGCTCACTTGGAGGTGGCTCAGTGATGTCAAATGTAACGCAAGGTTAAGAAAAAAGAATATCCCTTTTCGTCTAACGCACTGGACGCTCTGAAAGTTCTGCCTCTGTTGCGACATCTTTAAATGGCCACGCTAACCCCAAACCCTAAATCCTTGGATCCCCAAAAATGTAATGCAATTTTGTTTGCATTTCACTTTGTCATTTGTAGTTACGATGTTCCACCAACGTTTTAATATCAAGCTTTTCATTCAGCGCATACTACATGCTCCAATTTTAACTATTAACACATCGATAACACAATTATTGCTCCAACAGAAATAGTCTCCCACAACTATCGATTATCACGAACAAAAAACAAACAAGCAAACTCACGATAACTTAAAGGGAGAGTTTCACGTCTGTGCGCATGGGCAAACTGTCACGTCAGCCCATTTCATTCCACTGTTATCGAAACAATCGAAAGCACTGATGCAGGAAAAGGAAACAATGTCACAGAAGAGGAATTACTCATTGAAATTTCTTTTGCAATCATTTCCTTTGTGTTATGAACCTACTACTCGTTCGTTATGACAATTCATGCGTAGAATAAAATGTTCGACCCGTACAATAAATTCGATGGTCAAAACTAAATTTGATCTTTTCTTTCTAAACCCGCATTTTGGGCCTCAGTCATTCAGTGTATTTGTTTAATACTCTCTGTGATTAATGAACATCATCTGGTTCAGTAAGAAACCTTAAAATTTACTACTGCTAGCGTCAAAGCTGGGCAAGCGCAAAAGCCGTGAAACTGTCCCTTTAAAAGATCTTACGCTCTGACCGGAATCAGAGATGATAAAGAATTGGAACGCAACACGTAACTTACTCACCCTAGTGGTAACGAAACTTAATCAGTACCCATTTATCCCATGCGCATTTATTTCAGAAAATCGAAAATCTACTTGGTAATACTAACAATAGATGTAATACTGTATCAATATTTACTTCATATAGCGCACTGCAATGATCCCTCCTTCGAGTTTCGAAGGAATGGTGAAACGAAGCCCTCGGTTTTCCCGTAAAGCTTATGATGTAAAGCTGGTTTATGACGGCCATTAAAGGTTTATCGCTGTAAGGTAAGCAGTGTCCATGACTGTCGAGCCTTTTTGGGTAGATTGGCTAAACACGTGAAAACTAAAGCTAACATACTACTTACACGTAATCCCACTAAAAACTGACTCGTTCTCGTTCTCTTTTGCCATAGGGGTACTGTAAAAACTAAAAAACACTCTGATAGACCTTTGAGATCCACTATCTATTAAACCGGCTCGTAGATCAAGTACTTGGCGTGCTTTGCTTCGGCCTCATTCAAATATCTTAGCACATAGTATTTTCCATCTGTAAGAGTCGTCCATGGAACTAATTACGACTTGAAACAGTTCGATCCAATCCAAATCACTGGCTATGGCCAACATCAAGGGAACGAAGACCTCGACTTATTAATAAATAAATAAATAAATAAATAAATAAATAAATAAATAAATCGTAATTTTCTCTACTTAATTTAATTTATTGTTCTTTTACCTTCGTCGATTAATTTATTACTTAGTTACTTCTATAGTGTTTTTATCCCCCAGTATTAGTCTCACTATTATATATTATATTACTATATTATGTGAGTATAAGTTCTAAGTATTAAGCTCTAAGGGGTTAGCCGCTGGAAAGAAGTGTAAATCTGCATCACGTCTAATTTACATATGAAAAGGATATCTTTGAATTAAATAATCAAGCAGCTCGGTTGGTTTGCAGAAAGATCGGTACGTCGTAAGAAATGTTCTCACAAAAGTTGGATCTGTAAAGTAACAAGGTAAGTCAAAACAGATCAGTTTTCTTCAAGAAAGGGAAATATTATAGCTACATCGTTTGAACCAAGGAAGAGGAGAGTTTAATGCGGAGGCGATAAGCTTGCTCTCCATTAACATTGAACGCTTTGATTCCTGTAGGTGTTATCATAAGTAGAATGCTTTTGTTAATTTATTAATCAATTTTAAAGGGGAGAGGTTTTATTTAAGGTGTTTTGGCTTTTCTCTATTCTCATAGACCTTGTTCCAAAATGGCCGTCATTTAAATATTCTTTTGTTTTTATTCAAATTAGCCCTTGATGCCTCGTTCTTGAGCTGAAAATTCAAAAGAATATTTTGCCTTGGTCTAATTTGAATAAAAACAAAAGAATACGCGGCCATAAGCAATTTTGAGTTGAAATAACTTGCAGCATTCCCAATTAGCGCTTCGGTGCTTAATCAATATTTGATAACTGATAATTAACAATTATTCCATGAGCGCGCGTTGGATATGAGATGGTAAAAAGCCAACTTCCAAACAAAACAACTTCCAAGCCAAACTTTCCACAAAAACGTTTTTTTTTTTTTGCTTTATACCACGAGAAATTTCGCTTCTGGCCCAAACATTTTTAATTTAGCAACGCTAATCATTTACCATATAAGGTCAAAATAAGGTATATGAACTGATAACCGAGATTGAGTGAGCCAAACAGAGCACGAGAATTGCATTATCCGGGGTTGAGAATTTAATAATGACCATTATTATACATTGGTCCTACTACGTCAATTTTGATTGGCTACAAGCATATTGCTCTGCTTCCGTTACGTCATACCTACAGACAATAGTTTTTTTGCGTGCAGAAGTGACGTTACCAGACACACTGACCAGCAGTTCGTTCAAGTAATAGACGACCGTAAATTAGGCCATTTCCGAGTTTTTGTCTGCCTCCTCTTCAAAGCGAGTTTAAGTGCGAAGCTTTTGTGACGGTAATGAGTTCTACTTTACATATGAATGAAAACTAATTTTCGTCAGAAAAACTTCGCTCTTACACTCGCTTTAATTAAAGAGGAGATTACGAATAATTTTAATTTCTTTAAGTGGAATGTTAACATGCAGTAAACTTGACCTTTAAGCTTCAATAGCGCGCAAAAAGTTGTAAGCTTAAAAAAATAAACTTCTTTACTTGCAAGTTGACTCTCTGTACAATGACAACTTTTTGTGTGCTAACAATTGTTCAGGAATAAGGATGATAAAACAATTATTGGATTTACTTTTCGCATAATAGCGAGAATTATCAAGCCTCATATTAAAAAGCGAATACAATAACTGTTAAATACCTCTTACTAACCTAGTTCGAGGGCCGTACTGTAAACTTACGGACCAACTTTTCTCCGCTTGGGTCACAACGGGAAAAATACGAGGATTCGTAATTTTACAGTACGGACCGAGAAAACGAGGTTACTATTAATGTTATCAAATGACATGAAAGCGAAAATGGAAAGAATGAAATCTCACCTGCATACTTGTGATGAGTTAGTCTTTCAATTAATTTGATCAGGGTTCCACCCTTAATAACTGGCGCATTACTAGAGCTCTGTAAAACACAAACATTCAGAAAACAACAACATATCGTAACTCTTGGAGTGGTGTTTTTCAGTGAAAAAAATCTCATTCTTATGCTTCCAACAGCTTACCCCTTGTCCGTCTTCAAAAACGATGTTGTCTTCTGCATCTTCCACAGCAAAACTAAAAATGACACATCCAAAGAAAAGGTTGGCAAGTTCAAAATGCGGCGACAAGTGTTTCATTTTCACTGAATTACACTTCAAGTTTGTGCAATTTACTGCAATCCTGGGCCCGGTTGTTCGAAAGCCGATTAACTTAATCCAGGATTAGCGTAAACTTTTGTTTCATGTTTTCAACTTTTTGGTGAAAGGTTCTTTTGCTTATTTTTGTTTTTCAAGATCGACATCTACTAATGTAAATTTTTGCCGAATATCAGCGTTGAACAGCATTTGGGAGTAGAGAAATAAACTTCTTGGTTAAATTTTAACCAGGGATTAGCGTTAATCGGCTTTTGAACAACCAAGCCCTGCTCAAAACTGTTGGGACAATTCCCACTTTCCCCCCTCCCCCATTACAATAGGTAGTTTTAGCAACGACGACAGCTACAGTAACGACAACGCTACAACGCAGGAATATCATTGGTTAAGGAAAGGAAAAAATTATCGTGCTGCACGTGCAGCATGCATTTCAGTGCATTTTGTGCCGTAGTCCACTAAATAAAGGTCTGCACACACGAGGGGACTAGTCCCTGCAACTTGTCCCCTGAAGAGTTTACACGAAGGACTGGTCGCAGGGACTAGTCCCCAGTAGTGTTTACACGCGGGGACCAATTTTTTTACCCTGCAGCTTTCTTAAGAAACCAAAATTATTAAAATAGCAATGTAGCATTGACATAAATCAGGTCAGTACAAACCGCAGATTGTTCAGCGAAATTATACAGTGCTTGAATTGTTTCTGATTCAGTTCGGATATAAGCGGAAAATAACGCTTTGTTACCGATCAGATGTGGCCAATACAGAAACAAAAAGGGGCGAAAATTCGATCAAGATTTCCAGTACTCATCCATCTTGAAACAGAGTTCGTAAGGAATTATGGGAGCTTGTGATACTGATCTGTGATTGGCTTATTTTAATTTGGTCGCAGGGACTTGTCCCACGAACAGTTCACACGAAGCGTTTTGAGGAACAAGTCGCAGGGACTTGTCCCACGAACAGTTCACACAAAGCGTTTTGAGGAACAAGTCGCAGGGACTTGTCCCAAAAATTCAAACCAGTTTGAATTCGTGGGACTAGTCGCACGGACCAAATTTTGGTCCCTGCGACTAGACGTTTTGTCAAACATGGCTAGTTCACCCGATGGGACTTGTGCCCGCAACTTGTTGCAGGGACCAGTCGCAGGGACTAGTCCCCTCATGTGTGCCGACCTTAACAACGTGAGCATATAACAGGAAATCGTTCACTTTTTATCTTCACTTCAGCACCGTTCGTATAAATCCAGTTATGTACTGTTAAAGGTGAACAAGATGGAATAATCGCGAAATACTTACGATAGCGCTAAGTTATGTTTTGAAGTGAAGTTGTAGTTTCCGTTGCGTTGTCCTTGCTAAAACTCCATAATGTTGATTTTCCACGGTGTCCAAAGTCAAGAGTAGTTCATATAGATCGCACGAATATTTCCACATTGTCTGGGGTGAAGTGGTGACGCGAAAAAGGCAGCGAAAGAAGAGAACGCGTTGCTCATATAACGATGGAAGCACGTACAGTAAATTCTCTACTTTTCGGCAAAATTTGACAAGTGTCTTAAAGTCTTTAGCATGAACAGGATTGTAGTTTGATGTTTTTGCTTTCAAATACATCTCAGGGAACAAACTATGAAGTTGGTAAGTTTTTCATTTTTGGATCTCAGCCTTAATAACTCATTCACACTTGAGGCGCGTAAAATCGTCTGTTGTTAGACAGAGCAAAATCTATTTACTCTCACTCTGTGGGGTAAATGGCTTAATGGGGACATAGATGTTAAAGAATTTTGGATGTAAGCAGATCGACTGAACTTATATCATAATATGTATTTTGTCACAACCACTTGCATTCCTCAATTCCAACCTTTTAAGTCGGAATTCAGGGAAATCTTTTTGTTTTAATATGATTTTTGCTTCTTTGGCAATTAGGTCCATTTCATATATCATTTCATGGTTGATTTATTCCTCACGGGAACATTAGAACCCACAAATGACCAGCTCCCAACGTCAGTGGCTTCATAGCTCAGTTGGTTAGAGCGTCGCACCGGTATCGCGAGGTCACGGGTCAAACCCCGTTGAAAACCTGAAGTTTTCAGGTTTCTCTCCGCAATTGCAAAAATCATAACTGCGAGGATCATAGCTTAACTTGATTCCATATCCGCAGTTCAGTTCGCAATTCGCAGTTCGCAGTTCAATTCCCCTATCTTCTTGGCTACATGCAGTACTTCCAGATTAAATGAACCTTTGCAGAAATGACAGTGAACATTCTTCCTAATTTTAAACACATGTTAAGTATTTCTTCCTCCTAAGCCTTTTCCCCAAGCCGCCAGCAGAGCCTTTTAACTCGTTGAGAAAGAAAGGACTCTGCAGAAATCGTCTAAGGTCTTTATTGAGTATGCGCAAGCCGTTGCTTGGAGACAGTTTCAAACCCAGGCCCAGTCTCAATCGCACTCCAAGATGCCCTATCTATTTTCATACTGAAGGCTCAATTTTGACCTTCCCCCTGTGAAAAATATGATGCGCGCACTGCCTAAACCGGTTTGACCGGAGTGACTAGCCCAGAAACTTGGGCTGCGGTGACTCACGATTTCTGCAGAGTCTCTCTTGTTCGCCCTCTGGTGAATTTTAGAGAGGATCGGCTCGCAGGGTGCCTATTACCCATTCACTAACCAATATTCCTCTGGACTTGGCATTCTAAGTGGAATTGCCTTTTCCTCTTCTGACAGAAGATGATCGAGCATCCGGTCTAACGTGCTGTCGAAAAATGAAAGACAATATTTTTAGCCATCAAGACAAAAGACACATGTCTAATGACTTGCTATGACTGTGACCATGGAAACTAAAGAATGAAGAGTTGCTGCATCAAGTCCCCACAGAACATTCCACAGCCTGCTACACAACAACCTTAAATTAACACATTCTCAAAATTTATTACAATGTGGGACATAGTGCACTAGATCATGTATGAATGAACAATGTCAAGAATTACTGATTAGCTTTGAAGATGACTTTGTCACAGATGACAGTCCTTCTAAGAGCCACACTCATACCAAGTTTTACATGTTTACAATACACATATATTTATGATGGATATCATGTGGAAAGTGCTGGAAGTTTATTGTAGCTTAAGGATGGTACCTACTAATTCAAAGGTATTTTGTCCCGGTTTATGATTATGCAGAAAATGTACAGTAGATCTTAACAAGAGCTATTGAAATCCAAAAAGAAAATTGGGGGTAACTACGCATTTTTCAAAGATATTTATAAAAAGCTTTAAAATACAAAGCAATGTCTGGCGTTCTTTCTCAAATTGAAGCTTACTCAAAAATGCAAGGTTACCCCCAATTTTCTCCTTGGATACCAAGAGTACTTACTAAGATCTATTATTTCCGGATAGTTTTAAACCGCGCAAAAATATACCTGTATTAATAAGCACCAAACAA
>OX421455.1:13778766-13781266 GCA_949126865.1 Montipora capitata | reverse complement strand
ATGAAATTGCAAAAAAGTCTGGCACATGCGAAAAGTCATTGTAGCACCTGTTGTTATTGGGGCCCTTGGAGCCGTATCAGTCACCTTTAAGGAGTACATGAAGCGAATCGGCCTGAATGTGAGGTTGGAAGTGATCCAGAAAACAGCATTGCTGGGGACAGCAAAGATACTAAGGAAAGTACTGTCCCTTTAAGAAGAGAGAAAAGAGAGACCTGGGACCTGTGGTGACTTGTTGTAACCCGCACCCAAGGAGTATAAACCAGGCTGAATATCCTGCCTGAGTCTATAAGGAATGGACATAATATAATAAATCAAGCCGACTAAACTCAAATCAATGTTGTAGATTGGGTTTTGAGAAGAGAGAAAAACCAGAATACCCAGAGAAAAACCTCTCAGAGCAGAGTAGAGAACCCACAAACTCAACCCACATGTGATGTCAAGTCTGGGAGTCAAAACTGGGCACATTGAGGGGAAGTGAGTGCTCTCACTACTGTGCCATCCCCCCACCCTGTAAAATGATTCGCTAAAAAATTATGATATACATGTATCAACTGAAAATATACATGGGAACTAAACTGGCCAAATTGAAGTCGAGTGCAATCACCTTTCATTAATTCTGTACAGGACTGTGAAATATCCCTTCCCTACAATAAAAAATCATTGATGTTACTTGGGATGAAAAATAACATTCTTTAAAATTAAAGTTCAACTTAAAAATAATAGACCTAATGCACAAATGCTGGAGCTGGTTTCACATTATTTTGTGAATGTGTTCTTTCCACTAACAGTGGACGTTCTATTTGTAAAATAGAGTTAACTATTTGGAGCACTCTTACATCTGCTTATCAACCCAGCAAGAGACCATACGATTCTCATCAAATAGAACAGCTGTGTCTAACATTGAGGATTGTGTACATGAGATTGATCAGTGGATGCCTGTTAACCGTCTTAAACTGAACAAGGATAAGACTGAACTACTTGTGATCTCTGCTAAACATCTACCTAGACCAGTCCTTCAAGAATTCTCTGCTGTCAATGAGACCATCCGCTCCACACAGAAAGCTAGAAATATTGGTGTCATTTTTGACAATCATTTTCATTTCAATGATCAAGTTGCAAGTATTTGCAAATCATCCTTTTATCATCTACGTAACATCAACTATAGGTATATAAGAATTTCAACAGACTTAACTGATTAGAGTGTAATGTAAAGTGTTAGTTTTCTACCCCATATGAACCATGTGAGCATTAACCCTAATAATGGAAATGGGCCCACACAAGGACAGAGAAAAACTCTGACCAGGGTGGGAATTGAACCCACGACTTTCGGGTTAGATCACTGCCACTCTACAACTTGTAGTTGTTCATGCATTTATGACCATTTATATCTTCAAAATTGGATCATTGCAATTCTTTACTCTATGGCCTTCCGAATTACCAAATAAAAAAGTTACAGCACGTCCAGAACGCTGCTGCTCGGCTCATTACTCTTTCGAGAAAACATGAAAACATTACGCTTATTTTGTTAAATCTTCACTCATCTGGCTTCCGATCCATTATCGCATCATGTTTAAAATTTTACTCATCACGTACAAGGCTCTTAACAATCTGGCACCTTTGTACCGTTGCGACCTACATGTACTTATACCTCACAGAGTATAATTATTCCATCTCGTCAGCTACGTACATCATCAAAGAATCTTCTTTACATTCTGTGTTTTAATTTGAGATCATACGATGCAAGATCTTTCTCTGTGGCAGCCCCCACACTCTGGGATACTCTGCCGTTTGACATTAAGAACAGCTCCTCAAGATCCATTTTTAAAAACAAACTTAAAACTGTCCTTTTTTAAAATATATTTTGCCATTTTTTTTTAGTCATATATTGTATTGCTGTTGTTACGCACTTTTCAACTTTAAGGATTCTAGCGCTATATAAATATTTTGTTATTATTATTATTATTATTATTATTATTATTATTATTATTATTATTATTATTATTATTATTATTATTATTATTGTGCATTCCAAGCACCATGATAAGGACTCTTTTATTTATCAATGCAATCTGCACTCCTGGATTAACATATCTTTGTTTATACAGAATACAGAACAGCATTGTTGTGAGATTGTAAGTTTATTATGCTATGATCTTATCAGATCGACCACGTCGAATGCTACTGCGTCTTGTAGGCTTTCTTTGTACAAGTTATTCTTTAGTTTCTCCCACCCTTCCCTGTCCTGCTTTTCAATAAAGCTGGACTACAGGTATGGGTGCACACTTGCCACTTTGCATTGCACATAGCAGGTTGGGTGGGACCCCTTACCTGCCATCACCAGCTACATGTCGCAGGGTGTGTTGTTGCCACCCTACTCCCTTGCCCATTTATGCTCAGGGTGTGTCACTGCCACCCTCATTTGCCGCGTTGCTGGATGTGTGGTCGCCACCCCCTTTATTTCTCAAGGTGTTTTGCTGCCACCCTCATTAGTTGCATCAAG
>OX421455.1:13763766-13773766 GCA_949126865.1 Montipora capitata | reverse complement strand
AATTGGTTTGCATTAAGGTTGGGGTTAGACATACTGTTCAGAACAACCGATTCTACTTTTTTACTTAAAAGGACATTCTTTATGGATGAATCAATCTCCTTGGGAGGGCAGCAGTCAACAATATTGAAATAATTATCTTCAAAGGAATAAAATATCTGAAACATAGATGATGTATTGTTGATTTTTAATTTGCTTAGTCATTTGCTATCTTTTGCCTACATTGAATTTGTAATAATCAAAAGCAAGTAAAGACAAAACTTTAAAAAGTTAGGAAAAAGGTATTTCATAATTTATTGTTCAGAAGCCATTTTGCAGGCACTTGTAAGTGTTATTTCTTTTGAATGATCATATATTAAAATGTTTTTTTTTTTTTTTTTGCAGAGTCTGTTTGTCGAGATGTATGTAGTGATAAATCCAAACTTTGTGATTTTTTATATTGGCATAATCCCCTTCAAGTTCTCAAATTTGAGCAAGTATCACATTTGGAAGAAGGAGCATTTCTTTGTCCATTTTGTTAATTTTCACTGCCACATTATCCTGAGGTTCGAACTTCTTCTTTTTGTTCTTCCCCTTCAGGTGTATGACAACTGCAGAACGAAGACTCCACACTGCCTACAAATAGCGCTGATAAGCAGTATTTAAGTCTAAGCACCCATTTCAAATAGCGCTGATAAACAGTATTTAATTTTAAGCACCCGTTTTAAAATGGTTAGCATTCAATAGCTGTGATTTAGGGTTAGTCTGCTGTCTGCAAGTGTCAGACACCATTCTCCTTCAATGTCTGGGTCATCCACTTTTTCAAATCATTGACCATTTTCCTGCTCTGTATTTCATGTAGCTGTGACTTGTCCACTTATTTGAGGCCTTTTGCTTTCTTTTAGAACTATGAGAGATTCCAAAAACCACTGACATGTATATGACATTTTGGCCATGGTTCTGTGAATGGTTACGTTTTTTTTTAGAAGCACCCCAAGATAATGACACCAGTGGCTTGGTGACAAGTTCTTTTCTTTGATTAAATCACAAAGGTTATCTTTCGTTGTTCTATTTGCAAGTGCCACCATTCATTGCGCACAGTGGGAACGTTGTGTTTGTGGCGAAAGTCTGTCTGTCATCACTTTACAATGTACTCACAAATTTTTTTTCTTTGTCAGATTAAAACTGCACCAAACTGCAAAATCGCACCATCCAGAATAGACGTTCTAGTGTTCTAGCAAGGTCTGATGTTTCCTTATGATAGAGATTAATAGTCACAAATACTCTGAGTAATGATTTTCAATATGAAGAGAACCAGTTACAATCTAAGGCTCCTCACAACACTGTTACAGATTATTTTACGAAAATCAATTAGATCCATTTGCACATGAGAGAGACAATCAGTTTGTTGTTATGACTAGTAACGATGCCTTGTTCCTGGAGGTTTATTTGGCATGGGGATGTTAATAAACTTCGTACAGTATTTGTTCACTGTTGACGACTTATCCTTCAGAATCAAGAGCCCACTTCTTGCAAACAATTTTTGCTTTTGTTGCACTCCTGGGAGACTCAGAGCATTTTCGCTCTTGTTCAGATAAATTTAGCCGCCCTTTGACTTCTTCATACAAATCCATCCACGGCCACATAACTGTGGATGAACTGACATTTTTTAAAGTCTCACTTTGTATTATTTACGCATGTGCGAAATGGTGGCTGCTATGAAGGCTTGGAAATAGCTTAAACTCATTGACTCATATGAAATCAAGCCAAGCTATGATCCTCACAGTTATGAATGCAATTTAAGAAATTTAAGCAATTGCATAGAGTTGTTTATCAAAACTGAGCTTATGTCTCATTACTTGGAATCATGAAGACATCAACACTTGTACACTTGTGTTTATGGTATTTTGAGCAAGGCTACAACAGTCCATGACTTTGCTTAAGAAGAACTGATTCAAGTCCCACCTTAAAATAATCACTGACAGGAGTTCTAAGAAGCAACTCAGAGAGCTTTCCACCGATCCCAAGATGTCTGTACTGCTTGCTGGCTGAAGCGGTTTGTTCTCTTGCATACGTCTCATAAACTTCAAACTCAGCCCCCTGCAGACATTCAAATATGCATTTTAATTTATGATTCAAGCCAAGGGGTATGGGGAGGTTTATTTGAACAATGGAGCAACAACTGTGGTGACAGACGTTTGCAGGTTAAACCTTTATATAATAGTAAAAACAATACAAAACCTATGGGTTTTACATGTAACTGGGGTCTTCAAAATGAGAAGGAGCTAGGTTATTGTTATTTTCTAAGCAATAAGATCAGCACAGTCGAGGAGACAACTTAAGCTGTTAAGCCGGGCATGATCATGCAATAATGTCCTGTACACTTCTCTGCCACAGAGAAATTAAGCCAAATGGGAGCTGGTTAATATTTGCTATCCACAATTCAAATACAATCTTTATAATACTCTCACCTCAAGGGATATGTGAGACATACTTGCCATTGACCGGCTCCATGGTGGCTTGATAGTGCTGTGGTAGAGAAGTATGCAGCCAAAAATTTTGCATGTTCATGGGTTCAAGTCTGGTTCAAGACTGAATTTTTGTCAGGCTTCTTCTGAACTGCTTTTAACAGCAATTACCTTTTGTTTAGACAATCATTTCATATATCCAAGTAAAAAAAATTACTTTCATATAATACTTGCCACATGAGGGCATGATTGGATGAATCACTTTTACCATTTGAGCATTTTTTGATGAGACAAGGAACCTCAGACTGTGTGACAAGAATTTTGCTTTCAAGCAAGCCAGAGATTCTAATGTCATATGAAAGGGAACATGAACAACACTTTAATAGAATTACCCCACTAAACAGCTGCAAATTGAAGGGGCCTGCATACACAGCATTGATTAATTCATCCATTTGAAGCCATAATTATGTTGAATATACATGTAAAGTGGCACCTAAATCCTGAAATGAATAGCCACAATGAGGGCATCAGAATAAAAAGATGAATGATGGAAGTGACCATCACACTTATCTGGACAATTTTGGCAATTGTCTCTTGTAGACTGTGTTAATTGCCACATTTTATAAAACAACCAAAGAATGAACTTATGATCATTATGCATAATTTATGTGGTAGTCAATTCTGGCTATTACAGACTGTTGACATAATTCACTAAACTGTTTGGACTAAATTTTGAAGTATAAAAGGAAAATGTGGTCAACCTCTGCCATTTCTTCAAAACACTCCCCAATGGCTGGTTGTTTGCCTTCATCTGCAACCTCTATTGCTGCATCTAATAACCCCAGGAATGTCACTGAGAACTCATAGATGTCAGTGATATTACTGAAAATCAGGTCAATATCCTGCAAAAAAGAGAAAAAAGCCATTTAGGGTAGGGTTCATTTTAATTAACCCTCTGACGTCCAAACTGGCCTAAACCGGCCAGACAATTTTACTCGACAATGGGGAACCCCTGGGAGTCAATAGGTTAACCATTCACTGAATTAACCCTTTGACGTCCAAATAAGCCTAAACCGGCCAGACTTAGCATTTTACTCTGTCTAATGCAAGACGATTTTACTCGTCAATGGGGAACCCCTGGGAGTCAATGGGTTAATACAGAAATATTATGTTGGACATTTTTTTTTTCATTCAATAAGTTCATTCTTATGCAGGGTTTAATACAAATTTTATGAAAACAATTTATTTGGAGAGAGTGAAATACATGTACAGTGTAAGCATAAGGGTTGCTTAAAGGGGGCACATCTCCATTCCAATTAAGTACTACAATCATTAGTATATGAGTACTATAAGTACTATCATCTTGTACTGAGTTGTACTGAGTTGGCCTGAGTTGGCCTTAGTTCACGTTGGCCCCCAATTCCTTGTACAAGTGACTCAGGTTATTGTTGAACAAGGTGTTCTGTGAAAGGGAGAAGTGATCCTGGCTAATGCTTATATATAAATCTGGACAATTTAAGCAATATAATAGACACCTTATTGAACGGTTTAACATAATATTATAATATGCATGGACATTTTGCGAGTTGTGTAGTATTTTTCCAAGCACGAAAGAGGTGAGGAAAAATAGGAGCAATGAGCAAAATGCCCCCACGTATTATATGTTAAACCATTCAATAAGGGATTTATTATTCCATTATTACGTCATTCTCTAGTATTTTGACTTCTTCCTGCACTGACTGAGAACCAACCATATTGATTGCATAATACGGCCCATGCGAAAGACAACAACAACACAGATGAAACCACTGAAATGTTCTTTATTTGATTCGATAAACTAAATGAAAAGTGACAACCTAGGACAAGCTAAATTCTCAGGCTTTGGATCGCGTTGACAACAATAATTGTTTGAAAAACTCCCGTTCTGTCCATATTTGTTCTGTTCCAAACTGGTCAAACCGGCACTGTGTATTATTGTCTCGTAATTATTTTGCGTGTTCTCTCAACCAAACATGGTAAAATGGGGTAATCATGGAATAATAATGTCTCTTATAGAAAGCTTAAAAATTCAGGTACCAGCGATCTATCAACTGAGCGAGGAAGCAACTCAGTTGGGAGCAGGACAATTTGTTTGCTTCTGCTCATGTACATGTAATGCCTTGAAAGGACTTGATGATTGGAATATTAAAGTTACCCTTTTAAGTCGAAGCTAACTGGATGAAAAAGGTTGAAAGCCATATTAATTAAAACACCTGCAAAGCATCTTTAACAAGATCTGAGGCTGGAGTGATGTTCAGGACAGTTGATGAACTGGAAAGCTTTTACTGGCAAACAAGGAAGTGACTGAACAGGCATGGGGCTTTTCACCTCAGGAGGGACATTGACAGATTGTGTGTACCACGGAAAAAAGGTGCATGCAGCCAGATGAGAATAATTTAGCTTGGTTCATAAAGAAATATAATATTCTTGTTGAGTTTGACTGCATGAAGTGATCACCTTGCCAGCATTATTTCTTGCACACATACATCTAAATATTAAAGTTACTTCCAACCACACAAGTCCCAAACATGTGACTTCCTTTACCAAATTCACATTCTTTCCAGTACGTACATTTTTGGGAATCTTGCTATGAAAAAAATATAACAGTTGTCCAAAACGCTTCTACATGTAATTAGAAGAAATTTTACGTACATCATTTGTGAAGAGATCCTTTGCATCTACAAAAGGTGCTCTAAAAACCTGAAAACAGAATGAAAATATTCACAACCACCAAAAAGATCCAGGCAATGATAAGAAAATAACTTCCAAGAAAGAGAAAGGCTGGCATAAAGTGTTTGGAATTACGAGCATCATTCAAGGCCTATTAAAACGAAAACCACTTAAGCGACTGACCAACACAACCTGTCTTAAGATTGTGATTACTGCAAATAGTTTCAGAACACCCCCCACAGGCTGCTTTCTTCTTCATGTTTCAGTTCCTGGCCTAATTTGATTTACCCAGCAACTTAAAATCTTACTGTAAACACCCGAAGATAAGCCGCACCCTGAATTTAGCAGCTCAAATTTTGGAAAACAAGTTTTTTTGAAAGAAATCAAAAGAAATCCAAAGTTGAGTCTTGTTCATCCACTGTTCATCGAACGTAAACTCACCAAGTAACATTGCAATGTCAGTAAATACTTCAAAGTCTTCCCCACCATTTCAGCACTTTAATATACAATGTGATGAACATCGTTTCTACCAACTTTGACATATGATTGATCTTTTTCTGGTATTTGTTGGCAGGAATTTCTTCATTCAACGCAGTTTTTCCATAGATTTTTGCATTATAACAAGAATGTGACCTTAACGATGGTAGGTTAGTAACAAGGCATTAAATTGGATGCAAAGATGGACACCAGAAGCAGTCTTTTTCAAATGTTCCTGCATATAAGCCACACCCCCAATTTCTTACAACAATTTTTGGACAAAAAGTGCGGCTTATCTGCAGGCATTTATGATACTTAAATACCAGAGAGTGTCAAATAAACTCCACTCAAGGTCTAACATGGCAGTGTTTGACACTAACGTTTTTTACGAACACTACACCGCACTATGTACAATACACTACTTACAACACTTACAACTTGCAATGCACTTCGTTAGCTACTAACAACACGACTTCGTGTCACAAGCTTAACGTACATGTAACACGTTAATTAATATTTATTTACAGCTTCATTACTCTATAGGTTCTCCTGAATAAAAGATACCCTTAATGAGATTTAAAAATAATAATAATAATAATAATAATAATAATAATAATAATAATAATAATAGTAATAATAATAATAAATAAATAAATAAATAGGTAACTAATGCTTGCCCGATTGCCTGGGGCAAGCGAAATATATCCGTGGGCAAGTAAAACAACTCTATGACTTGCCCAAACAGGCAATCAGAATTTTTGGTCTACTATATTTTGCGGAACGATTTGATTTGCAACAAAGAAAGTGACCGCAAACACAATTAAAAAAAAACAATGTTACATCTCTTTGTTGTCATTTATTTTCTTTTATATTGGTACAAACCTCAAAACAGATTGGAAGAAAGAACATATGTTCGTAGCCACCATCTTTCTCCATGCAAAAAAATGTTTGTTACAATGGAACTCAGTTTTCACACGGCCAAATACGCCACAATACTTTGATATTGAACAAGCGCACAAGAAAATTCTACCTTTTGTCGCGCAATTTCAACCAGCTTTGAAAGGCTTAATTAAGAACATACTATTGGACAAATTGCATTTAATTCAAAACCAGGCTAATCGCACAGAGATATAGTCAAGGAACCTCCCTTGATCTCTTCTAGAAAAGGAAAATTGCTCAATAGAAAAATTGTGAAGACTACTAGAACACCATGGACACAGCAGGAGTTGTGTTGGTCTGTCAAAGCCATTTTACATACATTTTACTCAAAATTGACATTTTTACAAGTTTTAATGGGCAGCAGGTCTTTAGAAGGTGGGCAACCGAAAAAAAAAAAAACCATGGGCAACTACCGGTAATAAAAACAAAACTGGTTGCCCAAAGGGCAAATTTGTAAGAAAGTAAGTTTCAAACACTGAAATAGTCCTTGTTAGTACTGTGAAATATACCGCTAAAAGTAGCATTATACTACACCTTGATAATCATGTTCAAATCTCTTATGAATTGTCCCTCAGCATGAATCATTTCACGCACAACTTCATCATAAGTCAGTGCGGCTTGACTACTCAATGTCTGAAACCAGATAATGACAAATTTGTATACCACGTAAGGTAAGAGTGTACCACTGCCATCCAACAAAAGCATGACACTTCAAAGACCAGGTACATGTACGGGTAGCTGTAACAAAGCCATAATGACATGTACAAGCCCGCACTATGCATTTGCATTTGCATTTGCATTTGCAAGACCACTACAACTAGTTACATGTAGGCTGTATTCATAAAAAGCTTTAAGATGTTAAGATGTTAACTTCATTGAATAATCCGAAAACTTAATGTACCGTCGTTTTCATCTAAGCGTGGACACACGACGGGAAAACATGTTCTTTGAAGTTTGAGTTTGGCAGCCGTTAAGTAAACAGTTGAAACTTTTGCGCACGATAGTTCAAAAGTATTTGAAGCACACTTTATCAGATTAGGGTCAATTACTGAGAAAAAGTCTTCGATGTCCAGTCTTGCCGTCATTCTAGGAAAACTTGCAAACTTCGAATGATTGAAGACAAAACTTGTCACGTTTGCAGCCACTTAGAGCATGTTTTCCCGTCACGTGTCCACACTTAGATGAAAACGACGGTAATGTGAAGACAATAAACCATTAAATTTTTAAAACACTAACCTCTGCTTCCACAGATGTTTCAACATCGTCAGGGTGAAACATGTCCATTAATACCTGGAACAGAATTAAGCAAAGCTATGTTTTGTGCAAACAATCATGTACACATCTAGTATAGTATGTTTAACATTTTCAGTCCTGAGAGTGAGAATTACAGAGTTTACTCTGTCTAACACCAGATGATTTTACTCATCAATGGAGCCCTCAGGGATGAATGGGTTAATCTAAGAAATAATAAGAATCAAGGATAACAATCTGTTTCTCCTATTATTTTAACCACTATACAACCTCTAATAAATGTTTAGATGGGCTCGTTATAATAATTATTACTATTCATTCAAAAAATTTCCCCGTTTCTGATTGGTTAAAACCACACGCATAATTCACCATAACCAGCTGCTGTTCACCAAATTTGAAAAGAAACTTCGTCATATTGATTCAATGACGTCAAAAGTGCAGCCCACTGCAAATTATTGAACCGTTGACCGAAAAAAGCTGGGGACGAGATTGTGTTATTTTTGTTGAGCAGAAAAAATTAATGGCTGCGAGGAGGTTTAGAAGTTTGAGCGAAGAAAATATTTTGAATGAATAATAAAGCAATTATTGAATTCGGCTTTCGTAGAATAATTATGAAGAATTCTGCAGATCTCGGAGGATGTTATCCACCTCGGCCTTTGGCCTTGGTAGATAACACCCTCCTCGACCTGCAATTTCTTCATATCCTACTCAGCCTCATTCAATAATTGCTAATTATTATTTACAGTGCTCATGAACTTGACCCTCGTTTCTACTTTGTCCAGGGAAAAACGCAAACACATCCATCTCTCTTTCATTATTGTTTCAATAGGATTACCAGTCTGTGTGGAATAGGACATTAATTGAAGCTACAGAATCTCTTCAGGCCTTCTGATAGGGTGCGATGAAAAAATGCAAATTACCGGTATGTGAAATTTGCAGGGCAGATAATGCGATTAGAAAGGCCAATTATGCGATAAATAATGCAAATTATGCATTTTTTTCCTGAGCAATTTTAAGGTTGTTTTTCAAGGTTTCAGGATAAGAAAAACATGTTTTTGCTCCCTAAAGACATTTCAAACACAAAGGAACAGTAATTATGAATCTTGATCGACATTAGTTGGGATAAGTAAAAAAAAAAAGAGGTCTTCTGGACTATTGGTGCACCACGTTAAAAGTTGAAAGGACACAGCTAACATGCCAAATGAATGATCAATAATTATTGATATTCCTGTATGCTACGACTAGCTTCTTACACTTTGTTTTTATGTGCAGTAATATACTTCCGAACAGATTGGCTAATCTGAAGAAAGTGCGTGTTTGTGTTACACCAATAGGCGACTCTTTAAGAATGAAACTTGTACCAGGCCCCCGACATGCAAAATAATGCCTTGAACTTCAAATGTTTTTCGAAATCGAAGGTAACAAAGGCTTTTTAGCCTTTTTCCAAGGTAAATCATCTTAAAAATGGTGTATTTATGCAGGAATTCCTAAGAAACTTGTTGATTTATGTTTTATGTTATGAATGTTGTGCGTTCTTTTGTGAATTATGCGGTCGGATGCGATTTGAGGTAGATTGTGCGACATCGCACCATTGCGTAATATCAGAAGACCTGTCTCTTGGCTCTTTCAGATGCCAATTCATCCTTCTTCTTCTTCATGAAATTGCATTACATATTTGAAGGTGACAATTTGCCCTTATCAAACAGTCCTGAACAGTGCTTTCCTTTTGTTAGAACTAGCCAGCCAAGCCTGTCAGTTTGCAAAGAAAATGCAACAATTTGTGGGAGCACTTTCATGAAAATCCCTCGCATTCTTCTGGAGGGTTATACATGTATTTCATCCTCAAAGTACCTTAATTTGAAGGCATTGTATAGCTAGTCCTTCCAAATGCCCGGTCTGGCTGTGTCCTAAGGTATCTGTCCAAAAGCACTTTGGACAGATATCTCATGAAATTGTCCTAGCTTGTTGAGTTACTATGTAATACTGTAGATCACAGTCTTTGTAGTATACAGCTGAAGTTGTTAGGTATCTCAGGGTGAGCTGAGCAGGGATAGAGATTCTTATTAAGATATTTTTGCTGCATCAGGTGAGATGCATCAGACCTGCAGTGGATTATTTTAATGATTTACTGCATCAAATTATTGGTCGTTCACCTGCACCGAATGTACGAATCTGAAAAT
>OX421455.1:13751266-13758766 GCA_949126865.1 Montipora capitata | reverse complement strand
ATATACTGGCAGGGTCAGTATTTCATTGATATGTCCGTACTGTTCGGTCTGTGGTCTGCACCATTCATCTTCACCTCAATAGCTGATATGCAGGAATAGATCTTGAAGCACAACAACATGCCTTTCCTGGAATACTATTTGGATGACTTTATTACATTGGGCCCTCCCAGTTTCCTGTCTGCCTTCAGAGTGTGTCCCTCAGCACCCCAATGAGCTTGAGGGTCCTGCCATGTGTCTTACAGTTCTCAGGACTAAACTGGATTTAGTTTCTCTGTAGGCACAACTTCCTTGTGATAGATGGGAGCCCATTGTTGTTTTGCTTTTAGAGGATTGGTTGCGTAAGCACCATTGCAAATGCCAGGAACTGGAATCAGTTAATGGTACCTTGCAACACGCTTGCCAGGTGTATGCCAGGCGTGGGTGGTCTTCAGCTCAATGCCGCTCTCTATTGCATACAAAGACTTTTAATTATCCCCACTGTAATTGCAGCTGCCCTTTGGGGCTACCGGTGTCGTCAAAATTCATTGAGTTTCTTTGTGACCACCGTGCCGTTGTTGATGTTTTGAGATCTGGCACTTGATTTGCCCCTTGCCTCTGCTTGCAGCTCTGCTATCCTTTTCTTTTACTTCTTCCTCTGTCGGTGGCTGGTGTTAGGAACTCCGTGGCTGATGCTTTATCTCATTTCCAATTTCAGAAATTCTGCCACATAGCTCCTCAAGCATTGGCACAGGCTACCCTAATACCTGGCTCTCTCCTCGAGGAGCTCCAGGTACTTTGACCCATGAGCCCCTTCATTTTTGGCAGCTTTGCTTTATAGTCCGGAGGTCCTCCGGTTTGGCATTGGGGCTCATGGCTGGGTTGCAGGGATTGCTGGCCATGGGAACATTACTGGGTTGAGGGGCTGGGTGGATGGCCTCCAATAGAAGCCCCTGGACATATCCTAAGCACCCAACCTCCATTTAGTGATGCATTTGTTAATGAGTGGGCTTTTCATTATACACTTAACAATCACACTGCTTATCAGTTAACATTCACATGTTAGAAATAATAGAAAGTGCATTTACAGGTGTATGTGCATAGGGAATTAAGGGGGGTGGCTCTTAATTACCAAACCATTGCTATGGACCCCTTCAAGTAGTCATCTCTCGAATTCCTTTAACTCTACAGTGTGTTCTATTTAAAATTCTTTTGTATAGTTCACCTCACAACCATATTTGGTAAATCATGTGACCAAAGCAGAAAATACATAAAAATGCAGCGAGTTAACCGTTTTCCACAAAATGTTAACGCAACAGTATGAGAACATTCTAACAAAATCCGTAGCATGGATTTTCAAAGAAATTATCTCTCAAACAAATTATGACATCATAAGGCCCTCCTTTGTTACACTTTTCAAATAGAAATTCCATTCCACAGTCTACAAAAAATGATGGGACGCTTCCCATCTGATAAAATAATGCCTTGTTCATTTTGTTTCCTGGGAGCTTTTACCTGTTTTCCACTGAAACGCATGGCAGACGACTGAGACTAGTTGCGTATATATGCGCCTTCTGATCGAAGTGATGTCAGATTTCCATTGAAAAAGTTATTTCATAGAACCATCCAGGCAACCTTTTTGTCGGACTCTTTCACTAAAAAGCTTCCTTAGCACCCATTGCCTTTCTGTATTTAAGTGCCACACCCCTTAAACCCCACTAGCACTAACCAAAAGTCTAGAGGGACCTTTAACAATCTTAACCTTTGACATCAGACTTCCTAAAGTCAACAATACAACAGATGCTTCTGCAGGGCACAATAAACAGGCTTTCATATAACAGGTTGCCCGACAAGCAAGCATCAATAATCAAACATGAGTGTGGCAATCTTCTGACATAATAATTTGCTTAGCAGACAGTTTTCAGGCCACTAAATCATCCTTTTTAATCTTATTTTTATCCGGCTGTAGCCGATATGGCGAAGACCAGATCTTGACTGAGCAACTCGCCACAAACTTCCAGTTTTGACTCAGCCAAATTTTAAAGAAGATCAATGCAGAAGATTTACATGAGGAATACAATGGCGTAATTGATCAATTTGAGGTCCTTGGTTCAAATCACATAAACATACATGACAATGAATAATTTCCTATCTTGCAAACTGCCCAATAACTGATTAACTCTTTGGGTTTTCCAAGAAATCTTTCAGTAATTTATGTACCCTTGTTATTCAAAATAATGCGACAAATTTGTTTACTTGTAGCCTGTGAAACGGTGTTTGAATAAAATATTACTATACAGTAAGTTCCCAGTTGTAGTTGGTTATTTTTGATTGATGATCTTCAAAAGATTAACAACTTTTTAGCACATGCAGCAATTGCATGCCACAGATGTTTATGTTTAATTCAAACTAAAACTATTTGGGGCTAGCTCCTCAGGGGCTTGCCCAAAGGGAAGCTGATGCTTGGAATTTTATCTCAGCCTGTTTTGAGTTTCTAGGAAAACTTGACCAGAAAGACACTTTTTTAGACACCCAACGAAAATGAAACTGACTAAAAATGAACATAGGATACAATTGAAGTGAAGAACAAAGCATCCTTATCAATAAGGAAAGATATTGTACCTGGAGCCATCTATTGTTATTAAAGAACAAAGGGCTTTTTGTTCCAGTGGTTGGTACATTTGAATAACAAAAAAGAATGTTTGCAAAAGATATCTTCCCAATTAGGCAAATAGATACAATTTACATATTTGTTGGAAAGAGGAATGCAATGCCTAGAAAGTAAAAAAGTTCCACTTTTATTTTAACCTCAAGATAAATAAAGTATGCTCAAGTAAAACGATTCTAGAAGAAACAGGAAAATCAGGTGAAAGACGTATTGATGGGAAATTGTGGTGATAAGGATGGCAAATAATACATCACTCAACCCTGCCAATAAAGCTGTACAACTACTTAATTTTGTTTACCTAAAAATCAGCTGGGAATCTTGAAAGCAATTATTTTACAACCAAAAACACAGATCACAACAAAAGAAACAATATAAATATACCACTTGAAAGATTTACGGACTGTAAAGTGCACTGAAACGGGAACGATTTCAAAATCAATAAACTGGTAATAAGTGTGAACAGAATAATCTGCAAATATTAAATAGGCTTTTGAAATGAACAATGACAGCTGCTTTTGATTAACAACAAAACAAATTGTACTCTCAACAGAAAATAGAAAAAGTCAGATCACCTTTACAATCAATGGATGAACTTTATCCGCAGGTAGCACAACAACACTCTTCTTCTTTCCCTTTTCGAGTGCAGCCTGCGCGTCTCCGATGGCCCATTTATCAATCGGATGGGGAAATGTGCTGTTCACACGCTCCTCGATATCAGCAACTGAGCGTGGCTGGCACGCGCAGAGATGGTACAAAAGTTGTATGATCAAAGATTCGATGTATTCTAAAGCATCGTCATGTACCTTCAACGAGGGATGAACTTGCGACTGAACCTAAAACGAATTTGAAAGCACAACTTGACTTGTTGTATAACTATAGAAGTTAAGTAAAGGCTAATCACGCCTCCTTAAAAAGTCAGAAGAAACTCAAAAGCAATTAATAACGAGAAGGTGTAGGCAACTTTCTCTCTAAAAACCCTTGAATGAGATTGCAGCTCAATTCTATTGATACACAGAAGAAAAATCAACAGGCCTGAAACAGAAACCAAACAGTCGGAATTACACGATATTTTCTAAAAAAAGGAATGCTTTCGTCTAGCTCACCTTCCTAAGCGCGGGTACGAACATTCCTTTCCACTTCGCGCTGTTTGAATTATTTTCATTCTCAGATATGGGCATGATATTCCAGAGAAATCACATATCACTTCAAAGCGCTATTAAAAAAATCGGCGATTACGGCCATTTTTGAGAGCTGATGAAACTTCTGCCATTTACTTCGCACAAGCTGTACGCATGGGTTCCACTTCCTCTCGCTGACTACATCATTTGGCCTGTCGGGCTCTGTGCTGATGACGCCAAGCAACAAATTCCAAACACTGATTATCCTACTTTGGCTTCTTGTGAACTGATATACAAAAGAAACGATGTTTGGTCGGAAATGTTACATCAAAACATTGGAGCTGATCGTTCGATTCCAAAGACCTTCAAGGGGTATATACCATTTCGCCAGGTGTCACGCATACGTTTTTTCGTTAACATGCTGACCATTTTCATCACGGGCGAGTTTCTCATTTGCCTCTAAAATTTCATTTCTTCTACTGGCTTTATATCATTGGTGTACAGAAGGTTATTTTGCGTTTTCTAGATCAAAAAAATGTCTTCAGAAAAGTTTGAAGACCTCGAGGAAGAACTGAAGGCTTTGCGTGAAGACATAAGTAGCAAAGTGACCAACAAAATACCAAGGTTAACGGGAGGTAAGATTTACAAGAAGGGGGCTAACCCTTAGTGAGTTATTAAGAATAGTCCAAATTTAATACAATTTCTCGTTTCAGAAATGAGGAAGAGCGCAGTTCGTGAAGTAGAAAAAAGGATAGAAGAAGCCAATTTAATAGTGAGCTGAGTCAAACCATTTCTATTTTACAGGTTTTGAACAATAATAACGTAAGGCTTATAACCTTGAAACTTGACAAGTTACTTTACACATAGAGGGTGCAAACTGCAGCTTGCAGGGTAGGGTTACAGGCCATTGCTTCACCATAGTTGAAACAACCAAAACCTTTATATTACTAATGCCAATGTTAGGCCTAAACACTATGCTTTAGACAACGTTTAAGCCTAAGGTTAGCATTTTTGTAAAGGTTTGGGTCGTTTCAGTTATGGTAAAACGGTGACCTGCAACTTGCACTCTATCCTCCACTGCACAGAAACTATTCTGAATTACTGAACTTTAAAATAATATTTTTTCTTTTCCTTTGACTGTTTATTTCTTCTTCTTGACGGCAAGTCTAGTTTAGGGGGACTCAAGGTGGTTTAGCGGTTATCAACTGCGCCTCTCACCTCTGTGGCCTGGGTTCAATCCTGGCCTTGGGTTGTATGAGGGCCGAGTTTCAGTCAGTCTCAATCTGACTCTGAGGGTTTTTCTCACGGTCCTCTGATGTTTCTGCCTCATCAAAATGGACTCTCAGTCAATTACATCCAGCTGCGGGCAGACACCCTCGATAGGGATAACCTCTGGTATCCTTCCCTTTCATTGAATTAAATGAATAAAGTTGGTATTATTTTAAAATCTGAGGCACAGTTCCCAGTTGTACTATTGATAACTTGATGTTTCATTCTGGAAGGTGGGTTTAAACTCAGGTCACATTCCACAGGTCAAGACTAGAAGTCCCTGCTCAATAATTATTGATCAACAACTAAGTGAAAAGTTTCCCCTAGACTTGAAACAACATTTTTGTAGATTGATTACAGCTAGGAGACACTTATTATGTTGTTTATTTATCTGTAACATGGTGACATATAAACTGACCTGTGTTTTAGACTTGCTGCATTCTGGGATGCCCTCAGGACAAAGCCGAAATTTTCTAGGCTCAAATTTCCTCATCTCCACAAATTAACACTTTTGTACATTAGGTGTTGCAACAAGTCTCTTGAGACACAGGTAACAAATGGTGTAATGTACAAGTGCTGGTGGAGGAACAAAAGGAACTAATAAGCTGATATCTTTTGTTTTGGTCCACCAACATGGCGGCAGTGAGGTTGCATGATAACCACCTATCTGATGACAAGGGCTTATAACAGTTTGTTTTTCAACTCATCAGCGGGCGTTACTAAACACAGGAATGGAATGGAACGGAACGGAATATACCGAAATAAACCGGAATATGCCGTAATGAGGCGGAATGACACCGGAATGAAACAAAATGAACTAGAATGGTACCGGAATATACCAGAACAAGACAGAATGACACCAGAATAAGACAGAATGAACCAGAAGAACACCAGAATGAAGCTGATTAGCGTATACAAAGGAACGAAACATAATTTTTCATCATTCTAGACTGTAAATGAATGAGTATGCCCCCAGTATGCAGAATAGAAAGACTGAGAGAAAGAAGCAGTTTCCATTCAAGGAGAAGCAACAAGGCTTGGAACGAGTCACGATATGTTCTCACGATCTCAAAGTGGTCCACTCAGTTTTTGTTCCACGGAAAGAAAAGAAAATTATTTTTTTATATCTATATAATTATCAGCGATCAATCTTTTTTCTGTGCTTCTGACTCTTCTTTCTTCAAACAAGGAAGACTGCATTCAGGTTCGATGGCATCACTGCCACCAAATCGGGAAGAGAAAAAGAGTTTTCTGGTTTGCACAAATCTATTTCCGTATATCTCCATCACATGTCGGTCGTGGGAAGCAGGCAAGCAGCAACAATAATTACACAATGTAGTTTGTGGTTCGCTGAACTTGGTTGTGATTGGTCAATACACAATTGACCTGTGAGAATGAAATAAAAGTGTTCACGGGTTTGCTGACTCATACGGTGAAAGCCGCCTCCAAGATTCATAGAAAAATGCAATTAGGATAACATTCTGTTTCTCTTGCTACTGTATTTGTTCATGAAAAAAATTGTTATTAACTTCCACAACAAATAATTATTCATTTAGGGATGGATATACATGTACCTGTCAAAGGTTTCTCATGACCTAAGTGCTCCAAATGTTACAAAAGGCAAAAACTCGTGCATTTCCCTTAAGGAATCACATGACACAACAAAAGCTGATAGAAACCAAAAATTGGTCGGCGCTAACTAAAACACAAAATTTTGGCATTTTTAGGTTCATTCTGCTATATTCCAGTTTATTTGGTAGTCATTCTGGCTGGTTACAGTATATTCCAGTACTATTCTTGTTGATTTTGTTTCATTCCCAAGGCTACTGCCTAAGAAAATTTTCCAGGAGTCCTTCGGGCTTCCAACATTAAAAGTTACCAGTAATAGCCCGAGACGTTTTTTTCAAGAGCCCAGAATTAATTAATTCCAGCTGGGATCAAATATACAAGAAAGTGAGGATGAATCAAGTAAGGCGCCCGTTCGGGCTACTTGTTCAGGAATTTGGTTGTCCTTGCTCGCAAATAAGGGGCCCTAAGCGACCGGGTGACTGTTTGGCAGCAGTCTTGCATTCTGGTGTTATTCTGCCTTATTCCGGTTTACCGTATTCTGGTATATTCCGTTCCGTTCTGTTCCGTTCCGTTCCTGTGTTTAGTAACACCCCTCATCAGCCATGACTACTGAAATGACTGTTACAGTGCAACGCTCCTTACCATAGCCACCCAACAAACTTTTACATTTGACAACTGCGTGTAAGTACGTCAACTCAACAACCCATGCAACGGTATTCAACTTACAACTGTGCAAACTTTGCAAGGAGGGGTGACTCTCAATCAAATTCACGCACCCTGATTGGCATGTAAGTTTTAAAAAACTTTGTTAGGTGGCCACGGTAAGGCACATCGCACTGTAAAACTGGCTTGGTAATCCGACTCGGGTTAGGTTTGCAAATGTAAGATGCAGAACTCAAA
>OX421455.1:13718766-13741266 GCA_949126865.1 Montipora capitata | reverse complement strand
AGAAAAAATGACTTTGTATATATTTAAATTTATGTCTATATTCATATCTGTCAATACTGCTAAATTTAAGTTCAATGCTCTTTTTGTATATATTCTTAGTTAGTTAGTGATAAGTTATTGTAAACGACCCCACAAGCTCATGTAGCTTTAAATACTCATCGTTTTAAAATAAAGGCCATCTAGAAGGTGTGATTACTAATGCAGAACACATCTTGTCAGTTAGAAAAAGCTGACATAGGAAATTTTGCCAAATCTCTTTTGCCAAACTATTATCTTCATTTATTAGTGGTTTTACGTCTTTCTGCTTTTATTTAAGAACACCAGAAAATCCAAGCTACGGCAAGGAAGTTTCGAAATTTTCTGGAAACAGATTGTAGGCTCTTTCTGCTCTGTTTTGCCTGTACACTTTTATGAAAGAAAGCAATAAATTTTGACTGACGGTCAGATTTTTTGTGACACTTTATCAGCCAATCAGGAACGATATTTTCTTCGTCAGTGGGCGAATGGAGTTTTTGAAAAATGTTAAGGGGTTCATTGCAGGTGATTTCTCACTTGCCCTCCTCGTCCCCTCCCCTCTTGCATTTTTGTTTGACTTCAGCCCAGGTTTTCTTATGGCCATATTCAAAACTATCACTCAAAAGTCAACCCTGGTGGAAAGAAGCGTCTAAAATTCTCCAACCACCTGTTACTCAGGCTAAGACTGAATTTAAACCTTTTAAATGCCACTATTCTTTTCCAGGCAAAACCAACTAAGCAGGTCAATGTAACGTTTGGAAAGGAAGAACTTTTTGATTCAGATCCAATGGTAAGCGTGAAATTCAGTGCTTTATTCTCTTTCCTAATGTAAGGGAAATTCTATGAGTACCCTGTGGTTGACTGCCTGCCTGCGCCTTCCAGCTGTGTTACAATGTTGAAATCAATATGAATTTTATAAAGCTGAGCTCTCTTCATGAATAGGAATCCAAACAAATGCCTGCTCTACTATTTGGATTATTGTTTTTTTTCTTGTTTTCTTATTTATGAAATGTTTGTCATAGTTTCAATGCATGCAAATCGTAAAACCAATATAAAACTAGGGTGAACTAACTGCTCAAAGAGAGTATGGAGAGTAGGTTGTTTGTTTTTGTGAGTGTTCATAGACCGAATGCATAAATGGCGGCCAAAAAAATATTCTTTTGTTTATTTGCTAATTAGCCTCACTAGCCTTGTTTGCATGGACAAAATACAATAGAAATGTTGTTCGAGAGCGAGGCTAGTGAGTCTCATTAGCACATAAACAAAAGAATACATTTTTGGCCGCCATTTATGCATTCGGTCAATATTTCTAAGAATGTGAAGCTTAACCCATTCATCTCTTAAGCCGCCCATTGACTGTTAGCACTGAACAGGTTAATTGAAGGGCTATGTGCGTGATCATAAAATAATATGTTTTTCATGTTTTGGTATTTTGTCAAATTGCAGCCTGATATTGAGCATTGTATCTTCTGATACATGCATCCTTCATGTAAAGAAAATTCTTACTTGTGTTCAGTGGTGATACATGTAGTTAAATCAACAAAATAGAGTTTATTATTTCTACTTGTAAAGTACTTTCCTTACTTCTCGAAAGTTAATAGTTCAAGTAAAATGCAAAACATGAAGTAATCCTTTGGAAAGATGTTGGAAAACTTATTTCTCAATCTCTTTGTTTCATCCTATTTCCCTCCTATGTTGCCTGTTGGGACAATTAGCATACATTGTGCACATTGTATTTCCAAACTATTGCCACCCACCCCCCCCCCCCCCTCCCCTCCTCCTTCCTTTACAATGTCGCATAGTTGGAGAAAGCAAGAAAAGTGTATGGGAGGCTGGACATCTTTCAACATTGTATTGGGGAGGAGGGGGTCAGTCTCATTCCCAGGGTCTCTCTTCTCTGCACTGTTTATTCAGATTTGTTTTTGATTTGACAAAATAACCCAAGTGTCATGCAAATTGGGCATGGAGTTTATAGCCCTTCATTAATTAATCACTTCTTAATGGATAAAATGTCTGGTTTCATGAAGAACAATTTGTCACTGTTAAATGTACAGTGTGACCACTAATGCACTGCATGGTTTATTTTTGCCAGGCTCCACAGAGGAACAAGGTAATGCATGGAACAGAGACACTGAACAGAGCATCTGAAAGTATTGCAAGATCTACTAGAGTTGCTGTTGAAACAGGCAAGATAGTAGAGATCGTGTATCACCTTTACTTTGAAATGGCAAACATTAAATTGGATAGCTAATGCATGTCATTAAACCATAAACGTTCTCTTCTTTTATCATGTAAATACTTTTTTCAGAAGTACCAGTATGTGTAAATATTATATATCATAAATACATACAAGTAAAGAGGCAAAAATGTTGAGCCAAAATTTTGGCAAAATGCAAATTTCAGCCTGGCTTTTGTTATGTGCAGTAAAACAATGCTACAAAATTGTGCATCTCTCTAATATTAATTTATTCAGACTGAACTCGTGAGACTTTTATTTTTTAACCCTCTCCCTCCTAAGAGCAACACTTATAGATTTTACTCTGTCCAATGCCACTTCAGACAATTATTTTACTCTTCAATGGGGGCCTCTTCAGGGGTGAAAAGGTTAAGGGGGTAGACTCTTAACTACAAAGCCATTTCTATGTAAAATTTTTACCCGTCATATCTTTCATGTCTGAATATCAAAGAACAATTCCTTTGGACACAGATGTTCTATAGAAGGTCTCTTGTACTTTTTCGAACGACAGCCATATTTGGCAAGTCACGTGACCATGGCAGAAAAAGCGCTAAAACTCATTTATTAACTTTTTACAATAATGAATACAATACCAATGTTTGGAGAGCATTGTTTGGCACGTCTTGACGTAAGGATTTGTTGAAATTGTGCTTATGACGAAAATTACCCTGCTTTGAAGGAGTTTTTAACGCACTTTGTTTGATTGTGTTTGTGTTGAGAGATAAAATGGAAAATCGATATGTGGGATTATAGAGAATGTTTTGATCTTTCCTCTTCGCCCAAAAAACATCACCGAAGAAGTTGCTCCATCGAGTTTTAGGCTTTTTTCGTTCTTTTTGACCGTTTGGGACTGGTAACTATCAGCGCATGCGTCGTGATATTTTTTCGGCTGTTTCAGTCTGGGTAGCAGTGTCGGCAGTGGAAAGCGTCGAAAACAAATTTTCCCGATTAGCCCACCATTTTGTCAGTGCTGAAGAAGCCAATACTGCCTTTTTCTGGTGCCTGGGCATACATTTAACCTGCTTAGCCCATAGCTTAGCCCAGAAACCTCAAGAAAACGAAACGTTGTTGCAACAGACAAAGTTTTTTCACAATTTTACATTTCCCGCCATTTTGGCGGCAGTCCGACCGGCAATGTAAGCGTCCTTAGCAACAGGTTTGTAGTTAAGAGTCTCCCCCCTTAAGAAAAATCAAGATTTCCTCTGTGTAGCATTCATGTAGTCGTGGGGCCTGTTGTTCAAACAATGCGTAGTGCTATAGATCCACTGGATAAATCTCTATCCAGTTTGTAAGTCATAGCGAAACCAGTTATGCTATCCAATGGATAGTGATTTGCTCACTGGATATTGCTATCCACCTTTTGAATAACTGGGGCCTTGTATCAAGAAAATCAACAGAATGAATGTAGACATGTTTATTTAATCATCGTGGCACCATGCAGGCAATGATAATAAATTTATATTATTTCTTTGTTACACTGTTGATGTACAATATGCAATAGCTGTAATAATAGATCATTATTAACTTGATAATCTGATTAAACAAAGTTCTTGCGAATAAAAATTAGCAATAGCAGGTTAGAATGACCCTTTGACGACTCCCTCGTCATTTTTGAATTTGTGAAACTACAGTCCTTTCTCATTATTTTTGTGTACTATTTCCCCCATCCCATAATGCAATAGATTTTGGAGGGTTCTTTATTATAATAATTGAAACAATGCAAGTTATTTACTCTTGGGACTGTATCATGCTTCAGTGAACTGGGTATCCATTGTTGTAATGCAAATAACCCCCCCAAAATGAACTGTATTATGGGATTGGTGAAAATAGTGAATTAACAACTGCATCACTAAGTGGAGGTTGGGTACCTGAGACATCCCAGGGCTTCCACTGTCTATTGACAGCCAGCTCCCATGGCTGGCAAAACCTGACAACCCAGCCGCTCATGACAGCAGAGAAGATCTAGGCACCCGTCACACTGATAAACATTGGAAAGTAGAAGTGAAAGGGAGGGAAAAAACTGCTAAATGCTCCACACAAAATGCTCCTACTTCCCGCCACACTGATAAGTAAGCTCTAGACAACCCAAAGCATGAGGTCTGAATCTGACACATGTGCAAATGTAATGAAACCTGTGACAAAAACTGACTGCTGTGAGCTGCTCCTAGTTGATTGCATTTTTAAACCTCATTAAAATGCTTGTGAAAAATGTGTTACATACAATTAAAAAGGTGCATCATAGACATTCACATTACATTTTCTTTTTACAGTGCAACCCGCCTTACCGTGGCCACCCAACAAACTTTCACATTTGACAATTACATATAAATACGTCAACTCAACAACCCATGCAACGGTGTTCAACTTACAACTCTGCAAACTTTGCAAGGAGGTGTGACTGTCAATCAAATTCACACATCCTGATTGGTGGACAATTTGTGAAAAACTTTGTTAGGTGGCCACGGTAAGGCGCATCATACATAACTGTAATTGTATGCAACACGTTTTTCAGAATAATTTTTATGTATAATGAAATTTGACTGCAGTTTCACAAATTTGAAATTGATGATTGAGTCATTGAAATGTCATTGTAACATTACTATTGCTGATTTTTATTCTTAATTGTTTATCTAAAACCTCTGCTATTAAACAAAATTTGTGTTTCTTTTTCTAAAAATTGCAGAGCAAATTGGAGGTGAAATCATTGAAGAATTAGGTGATCAAAGGGAGGCTCTCATCCGAACAAGAGATAGAGTAAGGACAGGCATTCACTTAACTTCAGACAATTTCTAGTGCCTCATTTCTATCATTTACACTAGCAGAAAAGAACATGCAAGCAGGAAGGGATGTAAACAAGAGATGACATGAATGCCAGCTAGATAAACGCAATTTGATAAACAACTTACCTAAGCAGGTGCAAGCAAGCCTGAAAAAATCCAGGCTTTAAAAGGGGTTCGAACTAAAGACTGCGCAATTCCCAGAATGTGCAAAGTGCAGCTTTCAGGTTGCAGGTCATTGTTTTACCATAACTGAAACAACCCAAACCTTTACAAAAATGCTAACCTCTAACTTAGGCATAGTGTTTACAGTGATCAATCATTTTATCATGTCAACTCAGTTGATAAACCCATGTCAATGAAGTGAGAGGTTGTAAATTTTGCTCTCACCTCTTTTCTCCAGTTTTGAGATGCGTGGGTGGGAGGCAGTGCATTTAAAGAGGTTGTTCAACTTTTTCATGTCAATGCCTGATTTGTTACAGCTCATAGATGTTGATCAAGGTCTGGGTAAGAGCAAGAGAATTTTAAACAGCATGGCCATAAGGTGAGCATAAATACAACATTCTGCTGCTGATGAGACATCCTTAACCTGGAACCAGGCATTCTTTTCTTTAGAGATGGTGTAAAAAGAATGCGTGGTCGCAGGTTACATACATGCATGGCATTCTTCACTGGCAACCCAGTGTTTTTTTGGGCGATTTTTTTGTGGAGCATAATGATTGACTACATCAATATTATTTAATTTTCTTGTTCCTTTTCATCCCAGGATTGCAACAAACAAGTTGATATTGCTGTCCATAATCTTGGTCGAGCTGGCAATTTTAGGAGCTGTGGTTTACATCAGATTTTTTAAGCCCAAGAAGCAAAGTTAATTGTTGGTCGTCCTTTTTTATGAAGGAATTTTTAGGGGAACAAAATAATACTCTAAGTCCTTTTTCCACAAACGAATTTGTGTCCTTTTCTCTCATACTGGTATTTTGTTCCATCAAAGTTGATGGTGTGCCACTTCTTGTGTGAACTGTTACAAGTCATTTGCCAAAAAATCCAAAGAAACATTGAAGGATCTCATTGAAGTGTCATTATTTTTCAGTCAATTTATATCCACTTGCCTTTGATATTTTGGCTACGATTTGCAACAATTCAATGCAAAAGTTATGCACCTCTAATTACTCCAAAGCTGGCCAGAAATTTAACAAAAATAGTATTCAAGTGAAGCTATGATCTTCGCAGTTATGAACGCAACTTTTACAATTGTGTAGAGAAGCCTGAAAAATTCAGGACTTCAACGGAGTTTGAACCCGTGACCTCGCGATTCCGGTGCGACGCTCTAACCAACTGAGCTATGAAGCCACTGACGTTGGGAGCTGGTCATTTGTGGGTTCTAATGACCAGCTCCCAACGTCAGTGGCTTCATAGCTCAGTTGGTTAGAGCAGGCCTTCTGATATTACGGGATGGTGCGATTTCGCACAATCGACCTCAAATCGCATCCAATCGCACAATTCACGAAAAATCGCATAATTCACGAGAGGACGCACAAAATTCATAAAATGAAACATAAATCAACACGTTTCTTAGAAATTCCTGCATGAACACGCTATTTTTAAGATGATTTATCTTGGAAAAAGGCTAAAAATCATTTGCCACCTTCGATTTCGTAAACATTTGAAGTTCAAGGCTTTATTTTGCATGTCGGGGACCTGGTACGAGTCTCCTTCATTGGTGAAACACAAACACGCCCTTATACCATAGGCAGCCCAAGCTCGCGTTACTACAGACAGCCGTTGAGAATTTAAACGTGTTATAAGACTTTGTATGGGAAATCAAATACCGTCGATTGTAAAGCCTAAAAAATGCTCAATTTAACTTTCATTCAATAAAATGAATAAAAATGGCTCACCTCTGGTGTATTCTTGTGCCTTTTGGAGCTTATTACAACGTTTCGGGAATTCTGTGTTTTCAGTGTTTTCAATGTTCTAACACTGAAAACACAGAATTCCCGAAACGTTGTAATAAGCTCCAAAAGGCACAAGAATACACCAGAGGTGAGTCATTTTTATTTATTTTATTGAATAAAAGTTAAATTGAGCATTTTTTAGGCTTTACAATTGACGGTATTTGATTTCCCATACAAAGTCTTATAACGCATTTAAATTCTCAACGGCTGTCTGTAGTGAGGCGAGCTTGGGCTGCCTATGTTTATACAAATATATATTCCCAGGTCAATATAAGCCGCGGCTTGAAAACGACGTGAACGTAGATTTTGTACCATTTATACGGGGTGAACATTCGAGTCTTATGTAAGCCGCGGCCAGAAAAAGCCGCGGCTTATTTTCTCTCGTATAAATGGGGGTATGGCCCTATTGTGATTGACCATCTTCGGAAGTTCGTGGTTGACAAGCACCTTCAAGTTGATCATTCATTTGGCATGTTAGCTGTGTCCTTTCTGTAACGTTCTTAGCTCCAAACCGTGAAGAGAAACTGATAAATCACTTCAATCAAGCCCTTACGAGGTTTATTTCAACAACACGATCTCAAGTGCGTGATTTTGCTAGTCACGTGACCTAAGTACAATAGCACAGGGACACCATTACACCTTTCCTTTCGTAAAAGAGAAAAAAAAAAGAAAAGAACTGAAACTAAAATCTACACAAGTTGTAAATTGAACTATGGCCCTAAGTTGGCGCTAAACAACAAACAAACAACAAGTTGACAAACTAAGTAACAAGTTGGCACTAAATGAAAATTTTGCCAGTAATAACAACAACTATACGATTGACTAGAACATGGCTCTCAAATAAAGTTCCTTTCTTTCAAAGTCCAGTTGGTTTCAACAACAGTTCTCTCCACTGATACATCTTAACTTTCAAGCATAGTCCTTTAAATAGCTTGGTGGCTTTGAAACACGTCCAGCGCGTGTGATCCTGTGCTGGTCTGGCTGGGGCTTGTCAGACACTACAACTTCCGGTTTGCTTGACTGATCAGGTTGTACAGTTTCAGTGCTAGGCTCTTGTAGATGAGACTCTGTTGCACAGGAGTCCGGAAAGTTCGCTGAAGTAACTCTTTGCAGCTGAGGTGATGGGCTGATTTCTGGTTCATTGCGTTCGAAGGGATAGAACGGCTCCTTGCTGCTGCGAAGGTGTCTGCGATTCCTGCGGAAAATTCTACCATCTTCGGTTCTCACATTGTAGGATCTCACATCTGTTTGGTCCTGTACCACTGCCTTGAACCATTTCTGTGACCTATTGCCAGGTTGGGGTGCAACTCGCACTGTCTCTCCTTCCAGGAGGATTGGAAGCTCTTTCGCATGTTGGTTATAATGATAGGTTTGCTTTGCTTTCCTCTTCAGTATTTGATCTCTTGTTGCCCCTGTATCTGTGGACTGTGGTTTCAGCAGTACTTCAGCTGTTGGCAGCTGAGTTCGGGTGCGCCTACCAAACATTCGTTGCGCTGGTGAAGAATTCATTCCTTCAGTGGGAGTGTTTCTCCAGCTTAGCAAGGAGAGGAAGAATTCTGAATCGGACTCTTTGGCTTTCTTGATCAGAGTACTGGCAGTTTTCACAGCATTTTCCACCCTTCCATTGCTCTGTGGGTATCCGGGCGAGCTGGTTATGTGTTCAGTTCCAGACGATTTAACAAAATTGCTGAATTCTGCAGAATTGTACGGTGGTCCATTATCACTGTGCAACTGGTTTGGGATCCCATGAGCGGCAAAGTGCTTCTTCAACTTTTTAATGATAACAGTTCCTGTCTTGCTATACAGTTGGTCCACCTCAAAATAACCTGAATAGTAGTCTACCGTGCACAGGTAACTCTTGTCATCAACTGTAAAAATATCAGTTCCTATTTTCTCCCAAGGTCTAGAAGGAACTTCATGGCAGATTAGTGGTTCTTTGGGTTGATTGCTCTGATAAGCCATGCAGGTGTCACATTTCTGGATGAAGTCAGTGATTTCTGCATTCATGCCAGGCCAGTACAGTGTTTCTCGCGCTCTTCTTAAGCAACCTTGCACGCCGATATGCGACTCATGCAGCTTCGCCTTGATCCTTGGCCTTAATGTCTGAGGTATGACACATCGCAGTCCCTTGAATATGATGCCATCATGTACCGAAAGCTCGTCACGGAGTTGGAAGTAGGGATGGATGGCTGCTGGGAGTTCCTGCTTTGTATCAGGGAACCCGTCCACAATCGCTTTCTTGAGCATTTGAAGGGTTTGATCACAGGCTGTCTCCTTCTGCAATTCTTTGAGTTGGTGTTCTGGTACTGGAAGAAAGTGTGTGGCATGGATGTGTTCCACTTCTACTTCGGTTGGTGACCGCTCGTACTTTGTGAGGTAAGCTCTAGAAAGAGTGTCCGCTAGCAGCATATCTTTGCCGGGCTTGTAGCGGATCTCGTAGTCATACTGCTGCAGACGGAGTAGCAAGCGCTGTAATCTCTTAGGTGCTGATACTAAAGGTTTCTTCGAGATTGAGACCAACGGTTTGTGGTCAGTCCATAAAATGACTTTGCGGCCGTAGACATAGTTGTGGTTATGTTCCATACCGAAAACGTGTGCCAACAATTCTTTCTCGATCTGCGAGTATCTTCTTTCAGCCGGAGTGAGCGCTCTACTAGCAAATGTGACTGGTTGTCCGTACTGCATCACCACGAATCCAAGTCCACCCTGGGATGCATCTCCTTGGCATTCGGTTGGGTCGCTCTCACTGAAATACTTCAGCACTGGTGCTTTGACAACAGCTTCCTTAATTCTCTCAAAGGCATCTTCCTGTTCATGGCCCCAAATCCACTCGGCATCTTTATGTGTCAAGCGACGTAGTGGTTCACACATTTCCGAAAGGTCTTGCAGGAACTTTGACAGGTACTTCACTAGCCCAATGAATCTCTGCACGGCTGGCACATCACCTGGACGCTCCATTTTGACAATTGCTTCAATTTTTCGGGGATCAGGTTTCAGTCCGTCCTTTGTCATGACATGGCCAATGAACGACACTTCGCTGCATTTGAATTGAAACTTGTCCTTATTCAGCTTGATACCCTTTGTCCTGCACCTGTCCAGGAGGTTCTTCAAGTTCAGGTCGTGATCCTGGTCAGCCTCTTCGTCAGTGTCACCTTGACCGATAATAAGGAGGTCATCTGCGATTTTGTACACCCCTTTGAGACCCTCAAGGCATTGGTCAAGCTTCTGCTGGAAACATTCCGGGGCTGGGCTTATCCCATACGGCATACGTAGCCATCGGTACCTTCCCCATGCTGTCTGGAAAGTCGTCAGCTTACTCGAAGCGTCATCCAATTGAATCTGGAGGAACCCATCCTTAAGGTCAGCTTTGGTGAACACTCTCGCCTTAGACAACTCTGGCAGGATGTCATCAATAACTGGCAAGGGATAATGTCTCCGCTTCAGTGCTTGGTTTAGGCGCTGTGGGTCAATGCACACTCTAACCTTCCCGCTAGGCTTCTGCGTTGCAACCATGCTCGATACCCATGGTGTCGGCTTGTCCTCTTTCTCAAGTACACCCAAGCCTTCAAGGCGGTCAAGTTCCTCTCTTAGTTTGCCTTTTACTGCAACTGGAACACGACGGGGTGGCATTACTACTGGCGGGACTGTCTCGTCAACTTCTAAGTGTAGTTTTCCCTCAATCTTGCCAAGGCCTTTAAACAGGTCAGCATACTCTGCTAGGACTTGCTCTTCGGTCAGACTATTGATGCTGTCTTTGATAATCTCAGGTGTTTTTTAACATGGTGCACCGGTAGTGCAGAAGACTTTATGTTTTTTTATTTATCCCAACTAATGTCGATCGAGATACATAATTACTGTTCCTTTGTGTTCAAAATGTCTTCAGGGCAGCAAAAAAGTGTTTTTCTTTACCTGAAACCTTATAAAACAAGCTTAAAATTGCTGAGAAAAAAATCGCATAATTTACATTATCGCATAATTGGCCTTTCTAATCGCACAATCTGCCCTGAAAAATCGCATAATTTGCATTTTTTAATCGCACCCCATCAGAAGGCCTGTTACAGCGTCGCACCGGAATCGCGAGGTCACGGGTTCAAACCCCGTCGAAGTCCTGAATTTTTCACACTTCTCTACGCAATTGTAAAAATTGCGTTAACTTCATAACTGCGAACATCATAGCTTCACTTGATTTCATATCCGCAGTTCATATATGATTCATTTCATATACCATTTCATCAAAAATAGTATTATAATAATTTTATTATTACCATTAATTAATACCGGTTTACTGGTGAAAACTTGTGTAACCTTGTAAATCCAGATGCAGTTCAATTGTTAGCCCAATTATCACAGGGAAAAAGGATTTATAGACAGTGTCAAGTGAGCAGTACATGTGAAATTACAATATTGCCATGGCAACATTTCCTACAGTACCAAAATGGCGTCCTATGAAGATCAACATAATTTGTCACCCATGATATTAATAGCTAATTAAATGGTATACTCGTGAAACTAGAGAATAATTTTCACTTGCATTTTGTCCAAAATCAAATGATTTCCCTCGCCTAAAGGCTTGGGAATTTATTTGATTTTGGACAAAATGTGCATGAAATTATTCCCTTATTCCACTCGTAACCATTTAAAAGGCCACTTCGGAAAATACCATAATACTCTTTGTTTGTCCCCCCAAATTTTGCATAAGCATGGTTTTTGTTTTCTCTTGGGACCATTGTAAGTCCCAAGAGAAACTGGAAACAATGCTTAATGTGCAAAATTTGGGGGCACAAAGAGTATTATGGTATTTTCTGAAGCGGCCTATTACCAGAAACCCATAAGGGTTGAAACGTGTAACGCGCGTTCACAGCTTCCGAATATTCAGTGCGAACTGATAGGTTGAATGTTTCAGTGCTAAGTACCATAATTATTTTGGAAACCCCTCGCTCTTGTTGTTCCAAATAATGGTACTTAGCAAATTGAATATTCAGAAGCTTGTTTCCCAGCACACAAGGGGCCATTACACGTTTCAACCCTTATGGGTTTCTGCTATTACCCATACAAATTCCATGAGTATGCATTGGATTACAAGATTCAGTTAATCATAACAAGGGGTGTTGCAATGAAGTGGGTAAAGCGAATCTTATATCGAACAAACACAATTTAATGGGATAATAAGATATTTGTTTTATTAAATCTGGTTTAGGCCAGTTTAGGTGTCAAAGGGTTAAACTCTGAGCTGCTTCAATTTCACACTACGACCTGAAGTTGTTTCAATTTTAGAAAAACCGTTGAACATGAACATGCTGAGGACCAACTGTTACACTGGGTTAGCCAATCAGAACACTAGAAATACAGTAATTAACCTTTATTAGTCAGACGTATCAATTGCTGGAGATCTGTTAGGGATTTGTGATGGATTGCTTGATACCGGTACTAAGGTTTCCCCGTCATTAATGTACCCATACAGTTTCTCTTCTCATGTGACATCTATTACAAAAAGGTCACTTGTGTCAGTTATGTATGTCTACAATCTCTGTATTGCTATTTAAGTCAGGTATTCAATCAACCAGTACTAGACCTTTACTTGACTTGAAAAAGGTTTTGGCATTGTAAATAGAAAGATGATGCATTATGTGCAAGAAAAATTAATTACATTTTGTCACAAGTAGAATTATTGTAATTTAACTGACAACTATTGAAGTAAAAATATGTCACAACTAATGACTGAGAGCATTATTTTTAAAAAAATTAAAGTGAATTTGTGATATTAGACTATGAATTCGTCCAATTCATCTGGTGTTAATCATAGCAAAACCTGCGAGTGGAACTTGGGAAGGGAGGAGGGGAGAGGGGGTGGTGTGAATATGGGTAAACATGGAACTTATTGACCCTTTCACTTGCATCCACTTGGTGGATGAAGGGTTAAATCTTTGATATTAATTTCAGGCAATTTATTGTCAAATTTGTAAATTGATTGTCATGTAGATTGGGTACAATCAAAGAAGATTAAAGAGAAAACAAATTTGAAAAAATTGTATAACAGTTACTAATGGCTGAGACTGAAAATTGTGTAATAGTAATTAACCTTTATTAGTCAGATGTATCATTTGCTGGAGATCTGAGGGATTTATGATGGCTTGCTTGATACTAAAGTTTCCCTATCATTAATGTACCCATACAGTTTCTCTGCTCATGTGACATCTATCACAAAAAAGGTCGCTTATGTCAGTTACCGGTATGTATGTCTATTTAAGTCAGGTATTCAATCAACCAGTGCTAGACCTTTGCTTTACTTGAAAAAGGTTGTGGCATTGTAAATAGAAAGATGATTCATTACATGTACAGTTTGTCGCAAATAGAATTATTGTGATTTAACTGACAAGTATTGAAGTAAAAATATGTCACAACTAATGACTGAGAGCATTATTATTATTTTTAAATAAAGTGAATTTGTGATATTAGACTATGAATTCATCTGATTCATCTGGTGTTAATCATAGTAAAACCTGCAAGTGGAACTTGGGAAGGGAGGAGGGGAGAGGGGGTGGTGTGATAGGTTGAATACAGAAGTTATTGACCCTTTCACTTGCAAGAGCACCTGTATTGACAAATAAAATCAATTGGTGGATGAAAGGTTAAATCTTTGATATTAATTTTGGATGATTAATTTATTGTCAAATTTGTAAACTGATTGTCATGTAGATTGGTTACAATCAAAGAAGATTAAAGAGAAAACAAATTTGAAAACATTGTATAACAGTTACTATCATGGCTCTTGCAAGTTTTTTACATGCAAAGCACCCAAAACTCCTATGCTGCATATTGATTCAAGCATGTACACACGCTTTACATTCTTAAACTAACGAGTCTTTGATGTCATTTTCTCCTTGATCCAGCTCTCTCAAGATTTTAAGTTGGTAATGGCGGTCCATTACAATGTAAATAGCAAAATTGTCGTTAAAACAGGCGTCGCTTTGAAATCAGGGTTTACCGGTAGTTAAAACTTTGGTCAGTTAGTGTTTAGTTAACATTAATCCAAAGAAAAAGACTGCCAGTACTAGTAAATCAACATGGATTGGACAGTCGACATCATGTTTCAGCCACACATTTATCTCTAGCTACTTGATGTGCAGTAAGTCTTAATTTCAGTGTATAAAAGCAACTTGCTCTATAAAGAATGGCAGCCTCTCTTACACAGTGCAACGATACATGTACACCACATTGCATTAATTTATGCCTGGTAAGGCTGTTCGCATAAAACACACTGCAAACCAGCACAAAGCACAGAGCCTGGTTCTAATTTTATTGCACCAAATATCTCGGTCATTGAATACACAAAATACAAAAATGGGCCACTTGTGAGCCTCTCTTTATCACTAACAGATGAGCTCTTAAATGTATATTAAGAAAAATCCATTCAAGCTAAAATCAATTAATTATTTTAGATTTTTCAGCAGCCAAGGGGCAGCTTGCACATTATAATTATTATCCCCAGGTAAGAGGTTGTTAACAGTAGATCTCACATCGCCTCCTTTTGTTTGTCCACTGGATTTGTACATTAATATAATAAGATTGTTGCATGTACACTGTATCTGCATTTCAGCCAAACTACCTATGACTCCCATTAAAAAGGCACCGTCACACAAAAGAATGTGGATTCAGTTCTGATTTTTACAAAAAACTACTCAGAATATCACTTTTAGTAAAGCTAAAATACTGTGAGAAAATTATTTTAACAGAAATATGTCAAATGATATTTGCAATCAAACATAGACAATTTTAAATCATGACGCCGACTGAGATGAAACGCAAGACTTCTAAAAATTGGTAAAATGTTATCAAATGCAAAATTTGCATTTGAAAACATTTTACCATTTTTTTTCTTTAATATCAGACCATACAACAGCTGCAACTTTTAGTGTGACAGAGCCCTTTAAACTTGTTACGAATTAAACCAAACTGCATTTATACAAATTTTAATTTCCCTTTTTGGACATTGTTTGAGTGCTATTCTCAAGCCAGAAATCTGATGCTCATTTTAGCATTCATATCTACATTTTCCATCACCTAAAAGAAAAAAAAAGACAAATAATTAAAAAAACTAAACAGTTTCATTAAAAAGAACAAAAATCTGCACAATAATTATCATCATAATCAGCTGTCCGTTGGGGTCGACATTGACAGACCAGTCCAGAGAGTCGGCATAATACAAGGGCAAAGTGACAGGACAATTTAGACTGTTGGACGGACAGTTAATGCATGAGCAGGGGTGTAGCTAAAGAAAAGCTAAGCAGGCTCATTTATTTATCAAGCTGGGTTTTTACTTAATTGCACCTTGGAAATTACTGCATGTCTTTGTTTTCCAGCACAATTTGAGCTAGTGGTTAAAGCTCTCTTTCAGCGGGTGAAATTTGCCGGCAGCCAGCGCTTAGCGACAACCCTGCATGAGGGAAGTTAATTCTAAGCAAAATCATTTTAAACAACAATATGGGCTTTTGTTTGAGTTAACAAGAATCCTCTGGTCCTTGTTATTTGAGAAAGGGTCTCTCTTCTCTGCCTCCTTTGCCGTTGATGACAAAGGAGGCAGACAAGAGTGACCTTGGGAACGAGGTTGCACTCACCCATGAACACAACTCTTGTATAAAGTCTGAACCCTTCTGTACTCCAAAACTTAGTGAACATTGAAGAACGGCTTACAAGTTCACAACATAACCACAAGTATGCTTTTCCTATTATGTAAAATTTGTATTATAACCTACGCAACAAGATTCCCATCTCTTCTAGATTGCGTAATGACGTAGTTCCTACAGGTCTCCTATTCAGTGGTAGAGCATCCTAACTAGTAATTGGAAGGTCACAGGTTTGATTCTTGCAAAGGAGCACTCAGATTTTTTCCAAGTATACCAGAGTCCCCATTCCAAAAAATTATTATTTCTTCATTTCATCTACCAGGGTTAACAATTTCCACCTGAGTGATTCATTTCAATAACGTGAATGCAACAGTTCAACAATTTTAGTCCTACAGTAGCAGTATAGATGGACAACAATTAACGATAATTATTCGCTGAAGGCGAGTTGAACATAGGTTTTTATTCACCGAGCCTGAGGTGAATAATAATTGTTTTTATTAGTATAATTACATAGACCTGTGATTATTTGAAAAATATACATTTTCTTTGTCAAAACAGCTTGAGGATATTTTGAAAAAAATGCTTACTAGGTGATTATCGCATATAATAATCATGTCAAGTTAATTATTATTGACATTATTATTGCCTATTATTGTCTGACACCTGAAGCTGGTTTAAATGACATTAGCCCCAGCCACAAGTCTCCTACAGCTCAGCAGAAATAGGTTCAACTCCTGCAAAGGAGCATTCAATTTTTCTCTGAGTATCCCAGAGTCACCATTGGAAGAACTTATCAACAATAATCATAATGAATTCAATCCCAACCAATGTGTCGGCCATGGCCTACATGTTGATCAACATGCTGGCTGACAGTGGGCCAACATTGACATAGACGCATTGACTGATGCTTTGTTGGGATTGGCTTCATTACAATGGCCATTAATACAATGAACATGGGCAATATTTCAACAGATTAATCTCTTTTACATAATAAGCTCAAAAGTGAATGCATTTTGATTGGTTCTCGCCATGATCTACATGTATTAGAGGACAGACAACTGATGCCATCATAAGAGCTTTTAATTCTTCATTATATGAAACAAGCAGATTCCATGTTGCTGTGCAGCTGATAGATCACAGAAGACATCAAAATGTGGTAAGAATGTCACTGACACACTAGGCAATTCCCTCGTCTGCCACTTTTTGTGTTCATACTATGTCATCTGTTAAGTACTGAATATGCACGACAACATGACAACTACAATAACATTATTGTAATGTAGTTTTCTGTCACTCTAAAGTTCTTACTCTTTTCAGTTCATCAAATGAGATGACACCATCTTTGTCAGCATCTGCATCTTTTATGGCACGATCAGCAATTCCTCCAAGTTGCTCATCACTTATGTTCATTCCTACCATCATATGAAGCACCTTTCAAAAAGGATTACAAAGACTTAAATTTATTTGGTGGGAGTTGGGCCAAGTCAGGATAAAGTTGCTTGGAGCACAGTTATCTGTAGAGCAAACCATTATTCAAGGCCTTTTGAAACCTCCTGGTTGTCAACCTGTAATTGGACACTATAAGGTTCAAGCAACTTGGACCAGGCGTGTAACAAATGACAAAATTAATGTGTATGTGATCCAGCAACTTTTTTAGGTTTTAGATTATATCCATAATGCAACAAGATGCACGCTGATTTCCATGCGAGGTCACAAAGTGCCCCCTAGCTCTTCTCCAAACTTCAACATCACCCATCATGAGACTTCATGAACTACTGTATCTTGCAATGTTCAGGACCACCTTTCTCTTCAAATGGGTTATTCCAGAAAAAATCCACACCCCCCTGACGGAAGGGGTCGTTTTTTAACCCCCCCCCCCTCTCACCTGGATTTCCTGAAGCCCAAGACCCCCCCTCCTGTCTGGATTTCCAAGACAAAAGACCCCCCCACCCGCCTGGATTTCCGGGAAAAAATATTAGGCTTAAATTTAATTTATTTTTAATAGAAAATATGCACAATGGCGTATAGAAGATGTAGTTCTTTTTTAAATTCTAAAGCTTCGGCTAAATTATATCAAAAATTCTGTTGCGTGGAACTAATAAGAAACGAAAGGAGCAAAAATGCTAAAACGCGAACTAGTGTTTACATTCTTAGCTCATAAAAATCAGTTGCCCTTTTTCTTTCTTTGCGCTAAATATGGTCCTATTTTCAGGGTCTGAGAGCGCTAAAGTGTCACCGAACTAAACGCTTGAATCGCATGAACTATTGGTTGAAATGACCCCTGCAGAAGACTTTTTCGAGTTCAACCCCCCCCCCCTCCCGCCTGGATTCCAGGGTATTTGACCCCCCCTCCCGCGAGAATTTCCAGAATCCCATCCGTCGGGGAAGGGGGGGGGGGGGGGGGTGTGGATTTTTTCTGGAACAACCCAATATCAAGTGTCAAACCTCTTCTGTGGTGATGGTTGAACAGAATCCCTATCTGCTCTCTGACTATCAGAGTTGAATAGTAGTATATTCATATATTGATGGAAAAAGTGACGAGTGATCGATGGAAAATGTGTATTTATTTATATTTATTATTATACTTAACAATTATCATTAACAATAATCTAGGATATGAAGTGATAGATAACCAACGAGGCACATAGCACTGAGTAGGTTATAGTCATTTTATATCCAGGAAGCCCGGGTAGAATAATTGTGTTATTAAAAACTCCAGGATCAACAAGTCTTTGGTGTTCCCAGGGAAAGAATTGTCGGCAAAAGTATTGATTTCTGCCTCAGTCAATTCCAGTCCAAAACGGCTTTGGTCAGCCATTTTTTCTCAGAGCTGCAAAAAGGTTTTCAGCTCACTTTATTGCTGATGCGCTCCTTGACCACATTAGGTACAGCAGGTACATGTATTGATAGCCTGCAGGTCTGTGTCCCACAAGCCAATGAAAATGCTGGGAATCTGATATCCATAGTTCAGTTTTTAAAAATTATTATTATTACTGTTATTATTACAGTCGTTCACTGAAATGGAGAGGAATAGTTAACAACTACACTGAGGTGAATAGTTGTTTTAGTATATACTAAAACAGTGAGATAATATACAGCACAAAAAATTAATTTGGATGTTCTCTTTACTTGTCACGGATGCAAATCAGGACGCCATTTTTTCCCCGAGTTGCTCGGAGGTAAATTGCACAGGATATTCGGAGTTTGACAAGCCAATCAGCGCCCGTGTTCAATGCTATCCACTGTTTTTAATAGTATATACTAATAGTGGATAATTACTGAGTCACGAAGTATATGCCACGCAAGAGGAATAATCAGCTGCCTTGTTTATCAATAAAATTTGCTCCTCAGTAACCAAAGCATAAATGGGAAGCCTTTTTTTCTCTGTTTGCTGAAATGTGAATAGTTGCTATAATTCCCCTCCAAGCTAGTTAATCGAGATGCACAGAAAGCACTGTTCACTTGTGTGGTACATACTAAAAATGTTGAGAGACTGAATGATTGCTTTAGAAGACTATGATGAAAACTGTATTGTGACTGAAATGATATCTGTATCTACTAAATAAACTTATAACAATTTCAGGAGTTATAATTATTACCGGGGGTATAATAATTTACATTTTTACCTGCATCAAGTCATCCTTTGAGATTTTCCCATCATTGTCCAAATCATAGATCTTAAATGCAACTGGAAAAATGTATTGCACAACAGTATTTGGAAATAATACCCTCCACAACCTTTTTAAAACTAAATTAGGTACACATTCATAGAAATTACATTAAAAATGTACTTGTCAATTGAAAAATGTTCTTTCACAATGCTCTCAAGCTTAAACAGTGAAGCGGGGTAATACATGTACACGCATGTTGTTGCGCTGTGCTTTTGGGCGCAAGTTTAATTTCATGTTCACACACAGCACAGCTATATATATACCTACAAGTATTTAAGAGGATTTCAAGAAAACACTCATTATTATTCAGTCAATGGTGACTCCTTATAAAAGAAGTCAAGCTGAGGCTCCTAGCACAAGCTCGAAACAGAAGTTCCGGAAAAAAAACTGATCACAACAAATGACCTAAATGTACAGCCCAAAGTAGTCAAATTATCATGGGTTAACTATGAAAATTCTTACATTCTAGCTTTTTCTCTCTTGTGTTAAGAGGATTTTCTGTTGATTCATCCAGTGGTCTGAAATGAGCTAAGGTTTTAACAAACTGTCTGAAATTGCAGGTTTCTTCACCTCTTTCCCTAAGAAACAAACAAACAAACAATCATCATCATCATCATCTTATTTCAATGTTTAATTTAACAAATTGAAGAAATACACAGCCCAATTATAGCAAAGCTAATTGAGGCAGGCTGTGTAACTTGCAATCACATTTAGCAAATTAGATTAATAGTAAGACAGGTAAAGAAATAAAAATAATATATAAATACAAAAAAAAATTAATAAAATAAATAGGTCCACACATGCATTCACAGATAGCTAGCATGTTCATAGAGCAAGAACCTATAAGAAGACTTGAAACGTAAGGAAGTAATAATAATAGCTAAGGTGTGATTAATGATAACTAGTAATTTTTAAGATTAATGTTGGGACCTCAACATAATCATCCTCATCACCAAGCACCGTGAGTAAAAACTGGTGAATTTGTTAAAGCATAAGTAACTCATGACTACAATGATCTAAAATCTTGACTTACGGAAAAAAAAAAAGGTTCATAAACTACTCTCACAGATGCTTTCATTTTTCCATGTGGGGAACTTGAATACAAAGTCTTGAATAGTTATTGGTGTATTATTATATCTGCCATCAGTTTATCATTTCAGGCGTACAGGGGTCTTATGTTAAGGACAAGTTGAACACAAGCCACAAGGTCTCAGAAGACCAGTCATTATTGCAGTATCCGTGGATCAAAGCAACAACTTTTATTACTCACACTAATATGGAATTTGCTACACATACAATCATGTATCCCATTTTCTCATACAAATATGGCAGCAAGTAACTCATTCTAATCCAAACTTAGGCTTGCTAGCCTTGAATAAACAAGTGGAGTGATATAAGATAAATATCAAAAAGTGTCAGTAGTTTTTTTTTTTAAATCACAGATGTTTTTTATCTAAAAATATTAGAGAGCATAACTTTAAGTATGGCCATTGATCTTTGTTAGTATGAGCAATGTGATTTTTGCAGATTTCTCAATTATTTTTTAGGCTCAACTTAATTTAATTTAATGTAATTCAATACTTCTATTGCGCATAAATCCATACAGAAATGATCAAATGCACATTACAATGAATTTAAAAATATCCTAAAATTACAAAAAAGTTAACAATATTCTAGAAATACAAAGCTAGATTGAAATAAATACTTATTCAAAAAAAGGACAAAGAAAATCAATATCTAAAAATACTAAATAGAAATTAATCAAAAGCTACTTTAAAGAGATACAATTTCAGATGGCGCTTAAAAATGTCAATTGATATAGACTAATAGACCATGATGGTAAGAGTACCAGGTATGGGAACTAATGATGGATTTATGACCTATAACATATAACAAAATGTACTTACTTGCTGTCTTCATTCATGAAAAAGGCATCTATGATTCTTTCACCAATTGGATTAATAGCCAGCTCAGGTATACAAATAAAATCTTCCCGGCTGTTGGTTATTAAAGGAAAAAGGTTGAGAGTTGAAACAAATTTTGTTATGTATGCAGCATTTAAACATGCAACATGGAAATTTTGCAATAACTTGCACATTTTAGCAGTCCAAAATTGTTTTTGTGTGGCATAGCACAAAGAATTTTTGTCCCCAAACCAACATTTTTTAATTCTCTCATTGCAAGTCTAGTGCAAGTAAGAAATATTCTAACCTACAGGCAAGCTAAGCAATAATTATTATTTATTTTTGCTAATATAATTATATAATCTCATCTAATCACGAAAAGTGATCCAGCATCTTAAAGTTTGCTCAGGAAATCCAACAGCTTTATATCGCATGTCACATTCAGCAATGATGTCTGAATTCCTCACAAGTGTCTTATTACAAGAGACCCAACCTCGTCCCCAGGGTCTCTCTTCTTCCCAAGAGAGACCCTGGGGATGAGGTTGGAAGAGACCATTCAGATTCCAGCCAAAAACGCCTTTTCTGGCAACTGGAATTTTTGACATTTAGATTGCTGTAAAATGTATAAAATCAAAGATAAAATTCCATGATGCATGCACATGAAAAGATTCTTGGCATAAAGTAATCTGCTGACTTATATAATGCACTCCATGTGCAGAAAGTTTGAAAGATCATAAAACAGGGCAATGAATTCCCAAGAAGTTTCCAGTTGAAGTCTTTTCTAGAACAACTTGAGTCCTCTTGCAACTGCACTGCATGATTAGACACACTTTCTCACTTCGCCCATGCCAATTACCGGTAGTCTGCAATTTACCCAAGGTGTGAAGGGACCCTGTAGCTTTCCAGACACAGTCTAAGATTAGTGAATGAAACAATAGATGATACAACATATTAAACAATGCACCCACAATAGCCCTGATGGCAAAAGAAGCTACAGGTCATCAGGACCAATGAAAATAGCTGTCTGGCACAGCTACAGGATTATTTGCCAGTTTTGGCTGCTTTCTGCTGACCAAAAACTTGCATGAAGTCATAAGTGTGTTTCTCTCGACTTGTGGGCGCGTGTATGTGTTTACATGAGCAAAACTTGTCCCGCTTGCCGGGGTTACCCTCTTTCCTGCCTGATCATCAGTTGTCTCTCCCCATGAGATGAATTTGTTACCCTTATGCATGGCTCGACACTAACGGTAGCCAACTAGCCACAGGCTAGTGAAATTTCAGTTTTGGCTAGTAGATTTTGAGCTTCCACTAGCCATTG
>OX421455.1:13703766-13711266 GCA_949126865.1 Montipora capitata | reverse complement strand
CTTTTAAGCACATGACGCTGTCCATAGTGGATAATAATTCTGTTTTACTTTGCTAGGATGCAAAATATCAGATTTTGGAGAATTGAAAGTTCCTCTGGCAAACTCAGAAAACCTTGAATACATTACAAGACACATGAGAGTGAAAAATTCTTTGGAATGTGGTATATTAGCCAATAGGGTATGGTTACACATGTACAATGAATCTGAAATACAAACAATAACATACCACAGGCACCCCAAGCTCAGTGTGAGCTGGGAAAGCCAACATGCCAACAACAAGATATTAAAGAATTGTATGGGAATCCCGATAAAAATTATACCTAAGAAGGTAATAATAATTTATTATTATTAAATAAATATGAAAAATTCTCAATTGAATCTCAAAAGCCTTACCTTAATTTGCCATTATGGTTTGCTTTCAATTCCTACAGGTGTGCTTTTTTTCAAGATTCAACACGATTTGAACCATTTGTCATTTCCTCAGTTGGCAACGGTATTATAAAATCCCAAGGCTGCACACTCTATTCTGGGGAACCCACCAAATATAAAGTCAAATGCTCCAAGATAAAAATGTTGCCACAAATTTTCACATCAGAATCAATTGACAAAAGATTGAACTTTCATTTCAACCCAGTCCAACAATGCAATATTCATTCATGCGTGCAACCTCAGGGCAGTGTGGGCAGTAGTTAAATTTGTTTACTTGATCAAAAGAAAAAACCTTCTGAAAGACGGTAGGATAACCCAAGTTGAACAGAGCGATCCTTGGAATCAACCGCTTAACAAAATGAGCCCTAGTCACCAGGGTGCCAGACAACCATTGTTTGGCAATCACACATTGTTTATCCCCATGGTTCCCAACATAACTGCATTGTCTCTTGTCCAATCACAGTGAGGATTTCCGTACAAATCTTAAAGTTTATATTTTTGTGGGCCATGTTGACTTTCCCTCACATGGAACTTGGGGCACCTGTGGACATACAATGTACTAGCATCAGTAATTGCATGGTCCACAGTAAGAAGATGGCCTGAAGTATAAAGGGGGAAAATATACGGGCATAGTTTGAACAGGAAATTTGCGGGAAAACAGGGCACTTAAATGTCGAGATTTTTGATTGGTTAAACAGATCTGACAAATTTGGACCAGGTTATATTATAATAATATTTTGGCTGAGATAACAAACAGACAAAGTTATGTAAAGAGAAGCCATTTTGTTTTAATTCGTTTCTGTCAAGACAATATGTGTTTGAAACTCATTTGTTCTGTATGATCCAGGAGACTTCCGGATAACCCAGGAGAGTTGGCATGATAATTTCGACTAAGTGGTGTGATATTAGAAGTCTGTGTGAATTATGACGGTGATTCATTTATAAATTTTCCGATCGATCCATATTTTGTTAATTGACTTTGAGTTCTTGATGGGCCACTAATTAAGTCACGATCCCACCTAATTTATAATGTTATTTGTTGCAGTTGTCCCAAGAAATTGCAAAAGCTACGAGAGAGGGAAAAATCTCTATCTCATTAGGGGGAGATCACAGGTAACAATATCTAGTTTTTAAATAATTACAGTAACAGCATTTCTGATTGCTGTATAAAGCTCACGCAAGAATTAGTCTCAGTATTTAATTAAAAGTGCCTCGAAGTGTTAGGTACCTTTATACCCCTCTCTAAAAAAAGCGTCATGCATTTTATTTCAAACACATGTAAGGAAAATAAAGATCATGGAATATCGGAATCACGGTTCCCAATTTATAATAAGTAAACTAGCTTCCAGTCAAGAAAAACTGACTTTGATGAAGAAATGACATAAAGTTCCTCAGGAGGAATTTCTTCAATGGCCCTTGCTTCTTTCATGGACTCGCACCACAATTTCAATACAATTTGAGGTCAGTTTTTCCCTTTTAGTTGCATTTACATTTCATCTGATTCAATAAACAGAGAAATTATTAATTAAAATTAATTGTAGTGTACTAGGTTATAGTTTGTCTCCAGGAGCTTGATTTTGCCTGAAATCTCAAAATTTAGCAAGAATTCATCATTTTCTTCTGGGAAAAATAAGCATTTTCAGTCATTTCTACCATTTTCGTAAGACGAATACAAAAAAGCTGCTCTTCTGGAGTACGTAAAACACCATGAGATATTTGTACTCATTTTGGGTGTTATTTGTACTCTGCTGACTGCAGTTGAAAAATGATTTTATGACTCGTCTGGAATTTCTTGGACTCGATCCTTTCTTGTGTGCTTGATCATGACCATCAAGGAAAATTTGGGCACTGCCTTGACTGCAAGGCTTTCAGGTTCTCTTCCATAAGCATTGTAAGCTGACAGTAATGTGTTCAAGGCACCACAAGCACCTCAAACAAAGATGGCTATATCTACGTATATACTGCCCCTATGAATTGGATAAAGAAGAATTTTTATTGCTCAAAGCAACTTGCTGGAATTGAAATACAGTAATTAAGGCACAGTAATATTGCCTGAAGATAGTTCTAACTGAATAGAATAAAAACCATGGGTCCTCATGTGGTGATATCAATGGAGGAGGAGTGCATTGAATTGAAATTTATTAGCCACATGTCTGGCTGCAAAGCTGAGTTTTTCGAGTTGTTAATTGGCAGAAGTACTTACCAAGATCCTCATGGGTAAAAATTGCCTTTAGTTAATTATGCTCGGGAAAGAGCCCAGGAGAAATCCTGTTGGGATATTAAGGTTAAGGAAGTGTCGTCAATGGAGATAAAAGGCAAAGAAATTTACCTAAATGGTGGCCAAGCTGTTGGTGCTGCAGCTGCTGTGAGACATGAGAAAATTAATGTTCAACTTAAGAACAACTCTCTTCGAAAATGAGAAACACTAAATACCAATCATTATGCTTAATCGAAACTTATGTAAGTCAAAACACCAATCTTGAACTATGCCAATAAGACTCAATCTCAGAGGATGGAAAAGTGCTCCTTTTTTGTCAACTCAATAGGCCATTTCCGAGTTCATGGCTGCCTCCTCTTCAAAGCGAGTCTAAGTGCAAAGTTTTTGTTATGGTAATTACATGTAGTGCTACTTTACATATGAATGAAAACTACTTTTCATAAGAAAAACCTTGCACTTAGACTCGCTTTGAAAAGGAGGCAGCCATGCACTCGGAAATGGCCTATTAAATTCTATCTGCATGTAAATTTTAGAAAATTATTAATAATTCATGAGGAGAAAACCAAAGAAATGTTTTGTTAATCAATATCTGTATATCTGATACAGATTTCTCTTCATTTACATGTCCCACTTAAATGCTCACGTGTCATAAGTCATTATACAATATATTCGCATCAAATTTGTATCACATTTACAAACTCTCGGCTTCGCCTCGAGTTTCTAAAATAATGTGATACAGATCTGCTGCTCATATTGTATGTATAAATTACTTAGAATTAATTTTACTTTATTAATTAACTAGACAATTGTCTGTACTTTTGTCTGACAAAAATTTCCTTTTTTATTGTTAAAAAGTACTTCTTATTAAGAAGTAATAAAATGTCACAAAGTGTCTGCCTTAATTGCTCAGCAATTATTGTTCCTCAAGAAATTAACATAAAAAGACACTATTTAAACAAAAACATCCGGGTAATTACATGTATTATAATAAATGCTATTAGCCCATTCAGTTGACATCATGAGTAATTTAATAATATTATTTAATTTAAGAAGTCCGTTACTCACACCTCTATCTAGTTTCTTTCTTTTCTTGAGTGCCAGGGTCCAGAAGGGGGTCCTGTTTGGCGGTCCACATTTGTACCATATCCCTGTTCAAGACATATTAAAATCTCCCTTCAATTCCAAGCACAAACTGTTGTTAAATTACGTACTGCAGGCATGCATGTCAATCAACATATCCCTTCCCCTTGACAGTATTTCTACCGTTTAGGCAAACTAGTATAATAATAATATTCATTATCTTCCCCCTCAAGAAATTAAAAATTGAGCCATTGTGACTCATTATATTTCAGATCTTACGTAGGGCATGATATGAGGTTTACTTGTCTGTTGTTTTGTTCATGAAAATAGCAAGGGCACCCAACGACCAAAAATCCAAAAGCCTTTGAGAGACATTTCTAGGCTCCTTGTAATGTATTAAAGACTAACTGTCTAAAGAGATGTTTTTATCACCTGTAGAAGAATTTGATCTGTTCAGCCAGATATCTTGGCTGAAATTTTAGGGAACAATATCTTCATTTCAGAAATTGCTAGCTGAACGTGCCTTCTAAGAACTTCCCAGCGAACCATTTGTTCATCCGAAACTGCTAGGTGACCTTTTTAAGTGACGAAAATTGCAAAAATATGATCCCTTCCCAAAACGTAAGAGACTACTTTTCCCCGGTTGCAAATTTTTTAGGTGATGTTTTAGTAAAGAAATCCATAGCAGCTGTTTGGCAAAAGTAAGAATCGAAATTCTTAAAACAGTTTGACTCTCTCAAACATATGTTTCACCGAAGATTATCGTTGGGTGCATGCCCCTGATATAATATATAATAGCAGCATGCATGTTTATCAATCCTATCATAGTTACATGTAATCTAGGGACTGGTTATGAAACCCTGGGAATTTCAAAAGCAGGAACAATACAGTCGCAATTAGATGTTGAACCAACCGTGACCCTACACAATCTTTTGTTTTTGGGTCGCAAGTTAATTTTGAATAAATTAGTCGAAACTTTTGATTGGTTATCCTGCCAAGAAAAGCGTGTTTTTGTCGGCTTTTGTGCAGGCCTAGGGTCAAGGCCAAAAAAGCGAACAAAGACATGAAACAAAGAAAGTTGTCGAGTTTCCTAACCAGCCTACATCTATTAACTTATAATGATCCTATCATTTGGCTGTGTATAAAAAGAGTATTTCTAATCTTCCTTGTTTTAGTATTGCTGTTGGTACTGTTTTTGGTCATGCATCTGTCAGGCAAAACATGTGTCTGTTATGGGTAGGTGAACTTAATTGTTGTGACTGCTTTAATTTTAAACTTAATTTGATCTGTATGTGCAGATATAGATACAGTATTTTGACAGGTCAATTTTGGAGTTAAAACATGGAGACCATTTTAATAACAATATTATCAGGCATACCTAATAATGATATTAACTTAATAAAATATGAAATGAATGTGTGAATTTAGACTTGCCTAGTAAAAATTCTTTGAGAGACGTCATTTCAGGAATAGACGCATGCCCCTATAAATCACCATCACAGCCATGGAACGTACAAGCAACTGCCAGTTTTTTGTGAACTATATGCAATTCAATCAGATTGCGCCCTTTTGGAGGTGAAAGTTGTCACCATGCAGTCATATCATTAAGCAAAAATTTACGCGACTGTTTTATGAGGCTGAAAATTGACTTTTCCATCTGGAAAAATGTTCAGTTCATGTGCACATGAAAGCTAGCTAGCATTATTATTAAAGATAAGCTGTAACATTAATAATAACTGCATAATATTTAATGGCAGATTGATGCTCATATGGATATCAACACACCATTGACCACTAAAACTGGGAATCTGCATGGAATGCCTCTTTCCATGTTAATCAAAGGTGTTCCCAAGGTATGTTTAGGCTTATAAACTCTACAACCAAATTTTAAATTTTAAATGGTCAATATACATATTTTAAAGAAAGCAGCTGTGACAATTAGGGCTACTATAAATTATAACTAGTGTACATATACAAGTCATGTATATGCATCTTCTACAAGACTATTGATTCAGAAACATTTTTTATTACTTGTATTAAGTTACCATTTCTTTAATTAATATCTTTCTTTCCATGAAGTATAATCTTGTTATAAAAACCCCTCTCCCGTCAAAGCAATCATGTTGAAACATGGCTGGGGTTAAAGTTTTGCTCCGATTTTCCTGAACTGTACGTGACATTGTGTTTATAAGGTACGTGGGCTAGCTGCTAGCTGGGACTTTGTCTGCCTTCTGTTCTATACCCTACATGTATGTAACACATACCATCAAAAGAATGAAATACAAATATTATGTATGGGTCACTTCTTTATTCTTTTGGTCCAGGATTTTGGGTACATCCGTGGCAAAAATTAAAGAGAAGGAAACATACATTCTGACTAATTCACAGTATATAATAATAATAATAATAATAATAATAATAATGATAATAATAATAATAATAATGATAATAATAATAATAATAATAATAATAATAATAATAATGATAATTATAATTATAAAAAATAATAATAAATTATAATTATATTATTATGTTTTATTTTCTTTATATAAGAACTGACATATTTAATTTCCTTATCGGATTTCTCATTTTTATATTACTAGCTGTCTCTTTACTTGCATTAATATACATGTAGTACATTTGGTAAATAATATTAGATTAATATAATTTTTACTGTATAAGACCGGAACAATAATATTAATGTAAGAGCGGGAAGTAATTTTTTTTGCAGTTTACTCCTCTTCCTGGATATGACTGGTGTAGTCCATGGTTAGTGTGAATTTGTTGACAAATTTGTTCTAACCTTGACATTTCTTTGACTAAAGGCCCAGTAATTGTGGTCCTAATCAGTAAGTGTCTAATAGACCTTAGAGCGGTTTTCAATTGAGTGTCGAAAGTAATTAGCGAATTACTTTGGTTTTGCATTACGTCACTCATTGACTGGTTCAAAGTTTTACGACAGTTGATTGAAACGCGCTCTATTCGTAAAATATGGTACCTAATCTATAATATTCTTTTGATGTTGTGGAAGTTTGCCTTGCATATCAGCCTTGTTGAAAATAACATTAATAATTAATTAATTAATTAAATTATTTTTTTAACCTATGAAGAACGCATAGAAGAGTATTATCATTGGACAGGTTGTTGAAAACTCAGACATCAGCAAACATCTCTGACCCCAACCCCCCCCCCCCCCCCCCCGCCTTTCTCCCTACCCCCACTCTGGATGTCTGAAACAACCAAAAAGCTCGGACCTTGGTCAGGCTAATGCAGCATATTCTGCTTGGTGTTTGTTTAATGTAAATTAAATATGCTGACGACTCTTTACATTAAGCCTTTGTAGAACAATCGTGTATTCTGCCTTAACCAAGTATAGTGTACTTGAACCTTACACAATCGTAAAAAGAATAAGAGGATGTTAATTAACCCTTTGACGTCCAAACTGGCCGAAACCGGCCAGACTTAGTATTTTACTCTGTCTAACGCCAGGCGATTTTACTCGTCAATAGGGAACCCCTGGGAGTCAATGGGTTAATAAAAGATGGAAATTTAAGGACATTATTTATAGATGTGTGATTGGGGAAGTTTAGCACTGGAAGTAGGCTCCTTTTAAAGAATGCTCAGTTAGCGGTACTTCCACCTTGCCGTGGAGAAGATGTCCTATTATTTTTGTATGTTTGCTTGCAGTTTGTCTCCCCAAAATGTAGCATATATTGGACTAAGAGATATTGATCCAGGAGAAAAGTAGGTGCCCAACAGATTGAACGATAATT
>OX421455.1:13651266-13691266 GCA_949126865.1 Montipora capitata | reverse complement strand
TGGATAACCTGCTGATAGATAAGATGGTCTGTCAAGATAGTCGGAGTGCAAAAGAGAAATATGAGTGTGGCTGGGATCGATGTGAGGAAGGCATTCAATTCTGTCAGCCACGAGCGGTTGGTTGAGATGATGAGGCTCTATCAAGGTGACGCCTGTATCAACCCTATAGCGTGGATGGGAAAGCCTCAGAGGGGTACAGGATGTTAAGTGCGGTGTGGGCAAGATTACTCACCTGCTCTATATTGATGACATGAAAATTTTATCAGCTTCACAGAGCAAGCTAGATGGAGTAATGAAGACAACCAAAAGGGCTCTGGAAGATGCTGGGCTAGTATGGAATGAGAAAAAGTGCTCTGTAGCTTATGTCAAGCGCGGTTCACTAAGCAGTGACCAGGGTGACACAGTTATAGAGGACGCTCAGGTTATAAGGGCCCTAAAAGAAGGAGAGTTACGAGTTTCTAGGAGTGCTGAGAATGCGAAGCAGGAAGATGAGCTGGTGCTTTGTGGAGCATCTAAAGTATATCTTCAAAGGCTATCTGTTATCTGGACTAGTCCTCTGTTGAATTATCACAAAGTTATTGCCTCTAACCAGAACGCTTTACCAATCCTGGCGTACACCATGTGGAGGCAAACATGGCCTCTGTCCGAATTACAGCAACTGGATATAGAAACAAGAAAAGTAACCAAAGAAAGCGGTGACAACCGTCCATCAGCTTCTACGGAGTTCTTTACCTTCCCAGAACATCTGAAGGTAGAGGTCTGTCGAGTCTGAATACAAGCTCTCTAAAGTGAAGGCCGCTGTTAAGTCTTCTCGAACCGAGATGATACTTTGTCCATGGTTAGCGCGTTTGAAGAGAATTGTGTTCAAAAGGAGAAAATATCTCACAAAAAGGATGCAACGAAATATGCAGCCGAGATGGGCGTAAGTCTAGAGTTCACATACCGTGACCCAGAGGTTTACAACGAGGTAGGAGAGAAGATCAAGCTAGAGGTAGTTGTTAAGGAATGGCGGACTGAAGAAAGAACAGAGTACGAGAGAACCGTGAGGCGATACGAGACCAACACTGGCACGGGAAGTTCTTCAAAGAACGGTGGGTGGATGAAGATCAAGTAAACTGTTTCAGTTGCAATTGGCTTCATAGGTAGAGGCTTGCACCCTCGCATACTATCGCGGGCATCTTCGAGCTATATAACCAAATACTTCCAACAAAGCTGTACCACCAAAACAAAACAGGAACACTTACCACAATGGATGTCAAGTGTGGGTTATGTGGGAAGGAACAAGAAAGTCTAGCACATGTAGTATCAGGTTGCAGTGCGCTGGCGCAGGGTAAATACCTCGCAAGACACAATGGGGTTCTGAATATTCGATTCTTTTCTTCTAGCTCCTTTGTGATCTGAAGTTCATAGAAAAAACGCCGCTCCGGTACTCCTAGACAACTCCTAAACCATTATATCACAATTTGCAGAAAACACTGAAGTGAGAGCGAATCGGATTGATGAGAGGATCGTGGATATAGGGGCGAGAAGTCACCCTTCTGGAGATGACCTGCCCATGGATTGAGCGCAGAAGAACCAAGAGAAAACCAGCAAGTATACGCTGCTGCGGTGGAAGCTGTCCCAACAATTCCCTGCACCACTCTTTGTAAGACTGGATTTCCTTGACTCGACTGGCAATAACTGAAAGGTGTAGCCAATATCACTTTTGTCGTGTTGCTTTGTAGAAGCATGAGAAAAGAGACAATTAAAAGAGCCACATTCACAGTGAACCAAAAATTTATTTGTTTTTTTTTTTTTTATGAAGAAAACGTTTTAGCTTTATTGAGCAGCAGAGGCTTAACTTGGTTATGATTGAATGTATTTATTTCATATTTTTACAAGTTTTGACATTAGCTGTTTTAATATAGGGGGTTCGATCGAACCCCCCGAACCCCAGCAAGATCCGCCTCAGCTAGGTCAACAATAAAATTTGTCCAAATTCAACGGCTAATACAATAACCAACACCTAAAACAGCCTTATTCAACAACAAAATTAAGTCAACATCAACGACGACGAATCACCTCAAAACCAACATAGCGACGACAACTACTGCAGCAATTTGGGGACGAGCGACTGGTTATGGTCGGGGAAGGTTGCGAAACCGAAAAATTCCGGGCACGCTGGCAATAGAACAAGGCGGCCTCGAGAGAACCGAATGGGGCTTTTTCTTTACATATTTGTAACAGCTAGCCCGTTAAATTTTGAGCAATTGAAAGCGTGAAACTTTACTACAAACGTTTCCTAAAATGGTATTTACAGTAATCGTTCAGATCCGGAAATTCTGGGAAGCGCAATGCAACACCATTAGAAAACAATTATTAATTGTACCTCAATTTTACGAACATTTTGGTTGTTTTTCTGCAAATTCGTTATATCGAGTTTTTCGATATAACGAACCAATTTCCTCGGTTCCTTGACACCACGTTAAATCGAGGTTCCACTTTGTAGCCCGGCTGCACGTTCAAACATTAAACACTTAATGACTGGTCCCGAGGGAAACAGTTCATTTTGTTTCCCGAGAATCTCAATGTTTCCCCGAGGCGCAACCGAGGGAAACATCAGGGCCGTTTATACGAGAGAAAATAAGCCGCGGCTTACATAAGATACCAATTGTCTGTCATGTCAATAAGAGCCGTAAGAGTAGAGTGTATGGGTCTGAAGCCGGACTGATATTTCGAAAGTAGCTTTTTCTCATTTAAATATTTATATACCTGATTGAAAATGGCTTTTTCAAAGAGTTTAGCTATTACAGAAAGTACAGAGATAGGCCTGTAATTTGCTGGGTCATCCTTCGAGTCAGCTTTGAAAATTGGAGTTACTCTAGCACTCTTCCAGTCTTTTGGAATGATACCAGTGGAAATAACTAAATTTAATTTTTTATTTTATTTTCCAGCAATAATTATCTGGAAAAACGAAGTGAAACACTGGTTGGCAAAAGTATGAACTCTTCTCTAACATTTGAAAACTTTCAGGCCAAATTTTGAGGCCCTCTTTGTATTCAGTAGCACAGCATCATCTTGTATTCTCAATGTTTCCGATTCAGAAATGCTGGCGAGTTTACGCCGGTTATTTTGTTTTGTTGGATCATGCATTATTTACTCCGTATGGAGTGAATAATGCTCAATTACTCCGAGATAGCGAACCAATCAGATTACTTGAAACACCAAGATCGCTGAGTGAGTATATATATACTAACCCTAAACCCGTAAATATTCTGCCACTATTCTCCTCGATTTCAAAGAATAATTGTTAAATACTCCAAATTCGTAACATCTTGGAAATATCTGTCCACGCACAGGGAGCCCTCCCGAACTGAGGCCTTCTGTCTTCTAACAGTTCCTTTTCGATAACAAAGGGTTGCAGAATGAACCATCTCCCGTAATCCAAAATCTGGTAAACTTACAGTTCCGCGATTGCTGTCAGAAAAAACTACACAACTAACTTAAAACTTGATCGACATTTTTGTCTAAATCCAGATCCATTTCACGCACGCAGGACAGATACCGACATTTCAAGTCAGTTAAGTAGTACTGCGGCTTCGTGAAAGCCTAATTCAGGATTGCTTTCTTGGATTTCCCTCTCCCTCAACAGGTTATCAATGGAAGATAGTACTTCCTCCCACGAAGCAGACATTTTTCTTAAATGTAACTTTGTTTATCCGCTTGCCGAGAGGTCAGCAAGAATTATTGAATAAAAAATTTCGCCTTGAATATAAAATGATTTTTTTACGGAGCAGAAATATGACCTATTAAATACAAATAGATTTGTAATAAACACAAATAAGAATTATTGAATACAAATAGATTTTTACAGAACAAAAATATGAATTATTGGGTATAAATGATACTATTGAATATTGCAACAATTCGGCAACCATATCCGTCATGTAACGTCTGTTGCAAATGCAAATAATTTACATAGGTAATTGAGAAAAAAGGAAAGAAAAGGGGTCTTATGTTTCGCGGGTTTTAGGTTTCTCAACACTACACTTCCTAAAACTTTTTTAAAGAAACGAAACGATCATCTGAACAAAGCGAATGCTGACTTTTTTTCAGACATTTAACATAGCTAATGGGAATCAATGAACTGGCGCCCACGAAGCGGAAAACGGTGAAGACGAACTGAGGGAACGTCAAAATTTTAAGGGAATAAATAAAGTACTCAGCTCTGTGGTGAAAGTAGTGATAATAAGCCTAGGTTGTTACACAAAAATTTACCTTCCACAATAAAACAGACCAGTAATGCCTTTGGATGGAAAATATCCTGGTCCTTTGCAGGGGCGACACAGGTTGTTGAGGGTAACTTTATCAAGCTCGCTCATCTCTTGGTTTACCTCTTTATGTGGCTTGGTGAACCAAACGGGGTCCCCGGAACTACGTGAAAAATGTTGATCTTCATAATACATCATGATACTGAATGGATCAAAGCGGGTTATGCCCACCAAGTGGTCACACTTGCAGCACTGGGATCCTGAGTTCTTCACATCTATGGAGCTGTCTCGATCGCTTCGCTGATGCTCGTGACCAAAAGCAATCGCATGTAGAAGTTCATGGCAACTCGTCCTCTTCATTCCTTGCCAATTAGCTTGGAGGAAGATATCTGCCCCTTCTTCGTCCCTATGTAGAATGTTTCCTCGAGTGAAACATCCCCTGTCGGTCCCAGATATTCTCACCTTCGCTTTTTTGAGGTCGTTGGTGCGGTGGAGACGCAGTCCTGGTGCAGCAAAGTTTATGTCGTTTATGGCGCGTTCTAAGTGTTCTACCCAGGCTTGTGCAACAGGCAAGAATCCAAAAAAACACCCCATTTCATCAGCAATCCAAACAGGAACTTGCACCGCGTCATCCCATTCTCCTAGGACCTGAAGACTCTGTATTTTGTAGTGCTCCTCGAAACGACCGACATCGGCTGCAGAACAGTGACTGCTCTGACTGCTCGCTGCTGCAGAAAACTCTCTTGAAGTGTAACCTCTTGATTGAGCGTAATCTATTGCATTGGATGAAGAATTACCCATCACTTTCACGTGTAATTAAAGAATAGTCAAGACAATGGTACTTGTGGTAGGCCTTATATAGCCCCAGAAGGAATAAACACTGGCTAATTAAAATTCTATGATTCCCGGAAATAATGCGATTTCTGGGAAATTTTTTCCTCATTTGCATAGGCTCTTCTTATTTACACTTAACGTGATATGAACTATGAAAGAGCTCACTTCAAGTAAGACCAATAATAACTGTACATTGCAGTGTGAACAAAAATGGTCCATTTCTTCAGTTGTGCTTCACACCGATACTTCTAAGGTATTTGGGCTTCAGTCCGCATTATGTAATTGGGTCCAAAGCGACAGGACTGGATGATATTCCAAGATTGCTAATACACCTTTTGCTGTTCGTTAACAGCAAAGGGGTATTCATTCAAGTGAAAAAGCATTGTCATTAGAGCGAACAGGCATACATTAACACGAGCGGAGTTTCAAGAGTGGAACGCTCATTAACGTATTTAGAATCAGTAGAATTTGACAAATCATGAAAATGTTTGCGCAGGTTCACTAGCGTTTTCGAACCTTCATTAGCGTCTTGAGGTGACCAATCAAATGCGAATAATGCAATTTTTTACTTGATTAAGTGATACGCGTGAGTTTTTTCTGATTAATAATGGTAATTGGAACTGAGCGGAGTGCAATTTGGTCTGAAATCATACTCGAACGAGCGCGTAGCGTGAGTTCGATTTCAAATTAAAAGTATGATTTCAGAACAAAATCGCACGACACGAAGTTCAATTACCACTTAATTACAACCATTTAGAAACCACACAATAATTATTAAACAGAGTTAACTGAATAGAGGGTAATGTGAAGTGCTAGATTTCTATCCCATATGAACCATGTGAGCGTTAGCCCTACTGATGGAAATGGATTACAATGTATCCTTCTCCTCTGGCAAAGTCCACTGTAACTTAACAGGATATATTTTCTAGTCTCCACACAGGTTCCATTTTTTATAGCACGTGCTCATCATGCACATGTGCTCCTCTTTATGCCGTACACTTCCTTTCCCTGTCAGTTCTCTTTATAGGGCTTCGGTTCATTCACAACAACATTTTGTTTTTTCCCTCCCACCTCCCCCCCCCCCCTTTTTTTGTTTTTTTGTTTTTTTTTTTGTTTTTTGTTTTGTTTTTATCAGAACCTTTGTGTAGCTCGTTCACCTATTCCTAATGCTCTCTGTATATTTAGCACGACCAGATAGTATATCAAGCAGATCATTACTTTATTTCTCTTCATCGATATGTATCTGTAAGTTTAATCATTTATCTTATGGGATTATACGGGGCGACGCCCCATTCCTTCGTTAGGTTCCGGGGATGTGGCACTACTGTCTTGCTTTCCAATAAAAGAAGTGGCAAAGAAGTGCAACCACTGGCTGCACTTTACCCCACAGTAAGGCTTAGCCCTTGGAGACAGGTCCGGAAAAATATCCACTCCAGAGTGTGGACCCCCGGTCCCACCTGATCTGTACTCCACCCAGGAGGGCCACCCCTCCTGGGTTCCCCTTAGTTCCTAGTGACTGGGGGATATGGGCCTCACCCCCGGAGACTGATCAGGACTCCTGTCCAGGGTGGCTACCCCCGGTACCACTTATTTTGTCTCCCCCCAGGAGGGCTTCTCTCCTGGTCCCCCTTACCCCTAGATTTAAGCGCTTCCCTGCCACCAGAATTTTGCCATTACCTTCCGTGTGTTTTCTGTGTGGTACCTGGCATGGAACCTGTATGCGAAACCACTATCAGTTGGAAGAGTTTTATCAATCGCTCAAATACAGGATTTTAGTCAGTACCAATATTTTATTGATCCAGTCGGGAACAAAGTTGCAAAATTCGCCACACGATGGCTTTCTTTGTCTTTCATTTTCTTGTAATTTGATTGGTGACCTTAAAGAAGCCTTGAAATCTGATTGGTTCTTTTATTTTAGTGCTACTTTCTCATTGGCTGGAGAAAAGGTGTGATTTAGAGCAAAACAATAGTGCCATTCATGAATAAATCGCACTGCTTTGAGCCAATCAGATTGCAAGAATCACCAATTATTTCTGAATGGGTGTAATACATCACGATAATCTCGTCTCGAATGTCTATTATTAATAAGTAATCACATGATTTTTTCTCGTGCAATTTGGAATAAATAAGCACTCGTAAATTTTTTCAGACTGCAAATTGCACGCGCCCTTCGGGGTTTTGCAATTTTTTTCGTATTTACACGTTCTCATTTATTCCAAATTGCACGAGAAAAATCACGTGATTACCTATACTAACAATGTGGCCAAAGCGGTGTTATAGTGATATAATGTATCCAGTGATATGTGTATCCCCATACACCTATCACGTGATATGATTATTCTGTTCTTTACAACATACGCTTGCTTACAAAAAAACGAGCGACAACAACATGGAAATAAGAACTGATTTATTATACGTTGGTAGGCCGTTACTGATCGACGTTTTACAACTAGTCACAAAAAATACAAAATGGCAATAGTAGAGTTCATGAAGGGGAAAACATATCATTGAAGCGGAGATCAGTGAAATCTGTATCCCCGTACCAGTTAGTCCCCAATGATAAACAAATTAAATATACGTCACAGATTCAGATAGCCTGTTGATCGCTGGCGACTTTAATTTCCATGCTGACAACAGATTTGACAATGCCTCCCTAAACTTAATTCGTTCCAATTGAAGTAATATGTATGGTCGCCTCCTCATCGCGCTGGTCACACGTTGGAACTCCTTTAGAATCACTTGGGTTGATGATCATTTGATTAATTCACTCTCTACTCTGATCCCACTTTCTCCGACCATTTTGTTGTTAACTGCAAGATGTCTACATTGAAGTCGTCGTTTGCAAAGAAACATAATCTCTTACGTACTATTGATATGTATCTGGGGTGGAAGCGGAATAATTGGATCTCAGCTATTCATTATTCCTTCCATCTTTTTTTCCAAATTATCATTATTCATTATTGACATTTTGTTCGATATTCGTTTTTCCGTATTCGTTGTTCTTTAACGGAAACCGTAAAATTCTTTATTCCGAATCTTCGAACTCTTGATATTCCTTATTCCTTTTCTTTTTTAAACCGTTATTCATTACTCATTATACCTCTTCCACCCCCGAATATGGATATTTTCCTCAATGGTCTTCCAAGATTCGTCCCTCATTAGAAATCCGCCTGATGACCTGTATGACCTTGTTGCATTATTTGACTCTGAGTTTACAGAAATTCTAAATAATCATGCTCTTTTTTTTAAATAGATGCGAACTGTACTCTCCGACCTGCTGCACCATTGTAGTGAGATTGTATTCAGTCTAAAAGGAGGAAGCATGAAAGATCATGGTGTGCTTCCCGCTCCTAGTGCGATCGTGAAGCCTACACTCATCAACGTAAAGTCCTCAAGACCCTGCTACGTACATTGAGAATTACATACAGTGTATTACGCGGATCTTCTTGCTGAGAATCAGTCTAACCATAGGTAGCCCAGGCTCTGTACCAGTGACAACGTAGGGCTTTATATTGGGAAATACAGGACACAAATGGAGCGAAGTTCAAGTCTAGAAATTGGTATGAAATTGGAGTGAAAATAGATGAAACTTACCAAAAGGAAAACGGAAGTGGACCTTAAGACAACTACGACAAGCCATATGGTAAGTTTCATCGATTTTCACTTGCAATTTCGTACCAATTTTTCAAACTCATTAATAAGTCATGAGCTCAAAAGCCTATCAAAAATGGATAAATTCGTTACGTGCATGACTTTTGAAACCCAATGAAACCTAGATGAAAACCATACGTGTTTTGGATATCGTATCCAAACCACACGTTCTCATCTGATTCCTCATTGGATAGCAAGATTTACACATCAAAAAAAAGAAAAGAAGCCGAAGAAAAGCCTTTTTAATAACTCATCTTCCACTGTTTACAACAATGTTTACATCACAATTAGCAAAGGAAGCAGAATTCAAAAATGCACAACCTTGTTTCAGTAAACATATCAAAAACTCGTGCTTCGTGTTTCATCACAGGTTCCAAACACCTCGAAACAATAAAAGCACTCAGCCTTCGGCCTCGTGCTTTCATTTAGTTTCTCGGTGTTTGGAACCTATGATGAAACACTCGCACTTGTTGTATATTACTTCTAGACTTGAACTTCGCTCAACATGTCAGGACAATTCGGATTAATATTAATCCGTGGATAGTAATAATAATAAGAACATTAATAATAGATTATAATAGGGTTATTATAATCCGGTAATAGATTATTATAATCAAGTAATAGATTATTATAATCTAGTAATAGATTATTATTAACTTCTTACTAACCGAGCGCGAGGGCCGTACTGGGGAATATTGGCCCGAGGTCGTGGCAGTACGGACCGAGCGTAGTCCGCACAAAAACGACCGAGGGCCAATATTCCCCAGTACGGCTCGAGCTAGCTCGGTTAGTAAGTAGTTTATTATATGGTTCTTTAATTACCTTTTGCTTTGTTTTTGCAAGCCCGTAATCGGCCCGTGGGCATTACGGGAGAATAACGCCCTACAATTCAGTCACAATTAGCCAATCTGAGCGCGCGTTAAATCGGCTACAAACACAAGCCATATAATAAAATTCATTATCCCGTGCATTGTTCGAATATAACAGATCTATATGACAGACACATTGCAGATATAACACAGAACTGACGGGACATAACACTGATCATATCAGTCACATGACGATCACTTGCATATGCTGGAGCTGGTAGATACCAGCAGACGCCCTAAGTAAAAAAAATAAATAAAATAAAATAAACAAATAAATAAATATACATATATATTTCTTTTTATTTATACAAAATTTGGGGGGGGGGGGGGGGGGGGGGAGGGGGACACTGAAAGAGCATTACGGTACTTTCCTAAGTGGCCTATTGCGTAAATTGCGTTCATAACTGCGAGGATCATAGCTTCACTTGATTTCACATCCGCAGTTCAATTATGATTCATTTCACATATTATTTCTTTCCAACTCTACATTGTCACCAATAGAGAGCCTGGGTTACCTCTGTCCTCTGGTCAAACATGAGATTGCTTTTCTCAGTCTTAAGTAAATTACTTCACCGGCGTTCTGAGTCGAAGTATCCAAAGCATGATACATCGGCTTCCTTGGCTAATGTTTTCATTCCGATTAAAAACATTCTTTGCTTTCTGGAAAAATTTAACGAACCGTAACACGTGTTATGTCAAAAACTCATATTTAACAAGACGCTTTTAGGCATTTACGCGGGATGCTTTGATCTAAAGGCTGAACAACGACGACACGTTCTCCACTCATTCCGACTGTTACCAAAAGAATAAATTGACATACGGTCTGATGATGAATTTGAAAAAAAAAACATAGATAATGCCTTTCTTCACGATCATTTGGCAGGTGCTTTTCCACTAGTTGGCCAGCCTGTTCGTTTGAAACACCCATTATATCACTCTTCGGTTAATAGTAAGATTTTGAATTACTCGCTTTTGACCTTTGGGATTGCGAGTCACACGTTACAGTTGTGCTACGCTAGCTATATCGGGTCCGCTGACGAGCTAGAGTCCTTACGATTCCACTAACTAGACCAAAGTGAGTACCTTTTGCCGTGTTTTGCACGATTCATGGACAAATTTCTTTCTCTCTCGGGTTTGTTTACAGCCTTAATTTTTCTTTTAGCTATAGGTACATTAGTTTATTCTTTTTAAGGAATGGACAATACCTAGCGAGCGTCCATCCAATTCGGGATGCACGCGGATAGTTGGGAGAGCACGAAGGTAGCGTAAGAGATGCTCGAGGCGCAGCCGAGAGCATCTCTAGCTACCTAATTAATTTATTAATTTAATTAATTTTAGTTAGAACCACGTTTTACATTCAGTTCTTACTCCAAGCTACCCTCGCTATTGACTAGTATCTATGCAATAAACCTTGTGGAAGACAAAACGTTCCGCTTTGGTAGTTCTCAGCTATTTCTAATTCTACACATGGCATTTTGGGCCATGCACACTCCCTACTTGTTCATTCATCTTCCCTTCCCAGCTCAGCAAATTGTTACTAAAAAGAAGAGCCCTCATTGAAGCCCTTACCTGTCAAGAGTTTTGTCGGAAACACCAGATCTCAATGTTAACACAAAAAAGATATTTTAATATCACTATAAATTGACAACAAAACAATTCACGCATAAAAACAATTTAAACCAAAACAATTCAGCAGCATCAACTCAAAAGCGGCAGAAGTTGGTTTGTGGACGACAGACGACGAACTGTGCTGAAATAGGCCTATTGAAGCTTGTGATCACATGGTAAAAAACTGCCATACTGGAACGCAAATTTATACCTCAGAAAAGAGCTAAAATGTACTAACTTTAGCGGTATCTTGTATTCTCATATCTTTGTAAAGCGATTTGGACCGGTTCTGCGAAACTCTCTTTTTCCTCCCTCCAAAAGAGATAAGAAAGCTGGAAGCAAAGTCTTGGCCCAACTCTCGTCGTCAGCGATTTCAAAGGTATTCTAATCACAAAGCAGTAATTTCTTCCATGTATCATTCCTGGCTTGAAGAAAAGATTCCAAGACGGTGATTGGGGATTTTTCCATAAAATGCCAGAATACTCCTTTTTCGGGTAGCGACAGAGCCAACCACTCTAAGAACTCCAGCAAAAGTACATTTTTTTTAAAAAAATGTTGTCAAATAGTAGCCAAATGGTTTTCTAAATTTCCGAACAATGTATAAAAGTTTCCGTCAATTTACACGCCACTGAACATTCAAATTGTGAGAATACATATTCACTAAGTGACCGACAATCGTCCTTTGTCCCTTTCTTTTGCCAGAAGGTGGATAAAGTTGTTAGCCTCTTTCACTGCTACTTCCTTTTTTATATAACCCATCATTACAAACTGTTTTCGAGTGATTTTTTGTTTTTGGGTGTTAACGATTGTCAACAGTCGAATTCCCTCAGGGAAAAGACGATCAAAGGCAGTACTATGATCATTTCTTGAGTGCTCATAAGCTTACGCAAAACCACCAGCTGTAAAGCCGTAGATGCGTCTACATATAAGAGCCTGCACTAATCATGTAGACCATGTCTGTTAGAAACCGTCTGGTTAGCGGTGTCCTTCTCTCGGGATCTTCTTATTTTTAATAATTAAGCCATGTTAATGTCCATGAACTTTGCATCCTGTTCAAAGGCAAGAATAGAATTATAAATTGTGAAATCATTTACAATGTAGATATGCCATTTTCCTAGTTTTACAGTTCTACTATAGGAAACCTTAACTGAGCATACAAAATGCAATGGCAATACCTTTGAAAGTTTTCTCTCCACTGACATCCTGAAAAAATCAAACAGTTTGATTGCAGCAGTGCGGCAAGCTTCCAAGCACTTGTCATACTGAAAGAAAATAACAAATCCATCAGTATGACAGAAAACAATCATTACTGGTAACACTTTCTCAAGGAATATAGAGAGCGTTCAAGTGTTAAAAATTCGAAAAAAGAAAAAAACTTGGCTACACAAATGAGGTAGCTCTACAAAGAACTTAGTCAAGCAAACCTTCCTAATTTGTGTCCCAACCTGTTGAAATGTAAAACTCCCAGTTGTTGATGAGGTCATCACATTTTTGTTCACACTATCAAATGCAAACGTCATCACTGCTGATGCACACTGCAAAGAATAATTTCAGTCAGATACATTAATATAAGCTGAATTATATGTCGTTAACATCTGAGACTTTCCACATGTCCCATTAGGCTTGGAGGAACTTACTAGTGAACACAAAACAGGAGTCTGCACATAGGTGCAGATACTCTTTAAACCCTTTAATGTTCCCATATTAAGCAGACACCATGCTAGGGTCAGTCCTAGGAATTTCACTATTGAACTCTGTTTTACACCACAGTGCTCATGAAAAAAAATGGCTATGCATAAGCAACTAGCTGCCATACATGTCCAATACACTCAAATAGATTCCAGCTGGCAAATCTAGATTCCATTGGAGTTACTAGAAGTCTAGTCGTGAAATGGAACCGAAAGTCACATCTGTTTCACGTTGGATAGAGTGAAGGGTGAAGTCCATTGGAGTCCACTGGAGTCGCATTGAGTCCAATGGAGTTACCGGAAATCTACTTGTGAAATAAAACCGGAAGTCTAAACACTTGAAATTAACAGACGGGGAAATAAAAGTCCAATGAAGCCCCCCGGATCCACTGGAGACTCATTGAGTCCAATGGTGTTACTGGAATTATGCTTGCAACATTTCAAATAAGCAACGCAAAGAAACAAGCGCACAACACATTGTGTAGCCAAGTATAGAGACAAGCGCGCAACACAACGTGTATACCTTGTTCTTATAAAGCCGAGATTTAAAAAATTCTAAAAACAAGCCCACAACACATGTATTGTGTATACCTCGTTCTTAAAGCAGACAATTTCAAATTAGCCACGAAAAGAAACAAGAGCGAAACACATTGTAATATTTGTCATACTTTCTTTGTTTTTATTTCATCAATGTTAATAAGCATGGGCATGATACAAAATTTAATGTTTGGCTTTCGATTATCACGTGTTCTTTTTTTGTTTGTTTGTTTTTTTGCTATCATTTGCTTTTAGCTGTTATGCACAATGGTTCTCAGTGGACTTTCAAACAATTATCGTGCATCTTCAGTTCTATCTGGCAAAACAGCGACATCTCAATAAACTTGTTTTTAGCAATATCTGAAACATATATTTATGTCAAAAAAAATATTTCCAACACTTTCCAATATGTCCATTAGTCGCGAAACACGGTCGAAGTTGTCCGCAATGCCCGCCATGTTGAAATGGAAGTGTTTTTATGGTCAGCTGTTCAAATAAAAGTGCATTGTCATGGACTACGAATAGAAAATTTGTGACTCCAGTGGAATCTATTCGCTATCAATAGATCCATTAGAGTCCAATGGAACACTTTCTTCAGGCCACTGATCGACAACAAGTACTAAGTTTTTTCTAATTCTCAAATGGATAGAAAACGTGTAACTCCAGTGGAATCTATTCATTGCTAATCGATCAACTGGAGTTCAATGGAACAGTTATCCTGCTAGCAGATTCTCTTTCGATCTTCCTAGATAAGTCGGGAAGGGGAAAGAAGACTGCCAGCTACCTCAACATTTCGTATTGGGCATGCGTTAAAAATTCAAACGTATTCGGGAGTCAGTGACTAGTACCGTAACGGTACCACAAAACCACAAAACCAAAACAAACAGTTTTTCGAACAACTCTGGCAAACGCGCGACAACCAAGGAATCATTTAGTGGAAACTCAAGATAATTCAAGTTTTTAGATTGCCATTTCAATTTTTACTGGAAAAATTAATAGGTTTCTCAATTCTGGAAAACTAGTTTCTGTAACCGACATACAGAGGAAATAGTCATGGGCATTTAGACAGTTAAAAATTGTCACGCTGTTGTAAATTTAAAAAATATTGATGACGTGTGCCGATTGATCATGCACAAAAACAGGTTTGACAAGTTGTAACTGGACTGACTCATCCATTTCTTTGGATGAGCAGCAAATCAAAGAAAGTCGAGGTGGCTGGAAGAGTCTTGTTTCCTCTTCCCAACTTATCTAGGAAGATTGAAAGAGACTCTGCTTGCAGGGTATGGGACAGTTTTCTTGGGCCTCCTCTCTAACAAATAGAAAACTTGCCACTCCAGTGTAATCTATTCGTTGCCAATGGATCCCTTACCATTTTCACCACTAGAATTCCAGTTTTCCAACAGAACTTGAGTATACACGACTGGACTCTAGTCAAGTGTATTGGACAACCCTCCTATCTGCATAGCATCATCTGTCTACCTGAGGTGCCTAACGTCACAATCATTGGTGCCAAACCTTTTCTTGCTCCAGTGTAGGGTCCAAGTGAATATCTCCAGATTCTGTCATGCTACAAGTTACTGCACAAACCAGACATTTCATTGGAAAACCTGCATCCACCATAGCCATACAGGCAGCATTGATTGCACATGAGAGTAACTTTTTGGCCGTAATGGAAAATGGGTTGAACAGAAGTTATTCTTGACATTGACATATATTTGAGCACCAATTATAAAAAAACCCTGAGGCTTGCAACAAATTTTAATTTAGTACCATTCACACAAATTTAAAGGAACTCACATTTAAAAGTAATAAAAATTATTCTGGAAGTTTAATTGCAGTGCATGCAATGTGAACAAAGTTTATGCTATTGAGATTGCAAATTAATACCCTTTGTTTCTTTCATGTGATCCCAGTAGAATGCTAGAAATCAATTTGTCACCAACACTATTATCCAACATGTGTCATTAAAGATATTTTGTAAATAATAAAGAAACAAAGGGCTTGCAGAAGAGAAGTGTCTTTGGAAATGCTGCTTAGAAAACCCGACAAAAATTTGGAGAAATTCGACAAAGTTGAGAGCATAGTATCAGTAGATAAATTTTCAAAAAGCATTCGACTGTGTCCCTCATGATAATTTTGGAATTAAGTAGGTCTTTTTTGACTGGCTATGCAGCTTCCTCAATTCGCAATAGAAAAGTGTACACCATCCTTAATGGCACAGCCTCAGATTTTTCTGTTTTTTTTACTTAGCAACATCTAGGTTCACTCCTTAACCCTCTAACTCCCACTGACCACTTATAGATTTTACTCTGTCCAACATCAGACGATTTTACTCTGCAATGGGGGCCCCCTTGGGGCTTAAAGGGTTAATAACCCAGCATCAGATTTTTTTCCTTTTTTGTTTACTTAAAAAAAGCGAAGAGGATACTGATCCACAATTCTGAACCACCTGAACCACAATTGTAAGAGAAGATCTTGGATGTCGAGTTGTCAGAACCACAGGTTCACAGCTGTTGCGGATAACTCGCTCTATTAGTTTCTCAGCACAACCTAAAAAAATCAACAAACTGTGCATATTAGATTTTGTTGTGGTAAATTGTGGTCTAGGGCACCTGTGAATCTTTGTTTCTCAACTTTTGAAGACTGCAAGTTTTACAAGTTAACTTTCAATGATTTGCCGAACAAGCTATTATCTGTTGTTGCTGTAAGTGCTGCTGCTGCATCATGTAGGATTAAAATGAAAGTTCAATGTTTGTCATTGGACTATGGTTTGAATTTAGAGTCTTGAAGACATTCCAGCCTGGAATTTTAGGCTCTGTTTGGTGGGCTACTTAGAATCAAGTGTGTTGCCTTGTCCTCTTATTATACAAATGATATCTAGGGAGCAAAAAAGGCTCATATCACATTAAATTAAAAAATCACTACTCAGGAAGGTAGCAATACAAAATTAATATTTGTTGCATTATCATTCAATATTTATTTTGTTGTGCAACAACTGTTGAGTGGAGAAGTTGGATTGTGTGGCACCAATTCTTTCACACTTCAAGAAACCATCTACTTCATTGACTTAAGTGAGCAATCTGTAAGTTGGCGAATCACCGGATTCTGTGGCATTTACTTTTTTCCGTCTCTTGGGACTATTCTGGGAACTGTTTTGATACCTCAAAATGATCTCACTCCAATTTGCATATAGCCAAACAATGAGCTTGGGGTACCAGTGATCCTATCAAAGTTAAAGTACTATACTATACTCCCATATGGGATCCTTACAAGAAGGTGACATTAATAATATTATTTTTACCACCTGAGAAGGTAAATTGCTATGTGGAGCTCTTTGTTAAAAGCATTATTATTATAGAGAGTCAAGCACAATGAGAATTACACCCTGTCCTGTCCCTAAAGGTCTGAAGAAGGTGACCACAAGGGCAGACTCTTGTTTGGAACTCTTTATTTAGGCAGGTGTAGCAAAGAACCACAGAAGGGAAACAAGGACCCCAGATGAAAAAGAAAGACAGAGGGAAGATGGGAAACAGGAAGGTCACATGACCAACAGGGGGAGAAAAGGAGATGGCTAATTAATTAATTCTTGGAAGGATTTCTGCCCACGATCAACAGCATTGGATGGCAGTGCCTTATGCTGCCACGTACATGTAGCCACCAAACACATCTTACCGCGTACTTCCCATCTGTCATATTGTCAACTACATTCTAATAAGAACTGTTATTGATCTTCACTTTTTCCAAGCACAATCACTGAATTATTACCTTTAACCTTATGCAGTGCTACCTGAACTCAATCATTTCAACATGGCCTATCTATTAGACATTCAAAAGAGCCATTGTGCCTCCTATAGGAACAACAAAATTGCTTAAGAATCCTATAGGAGGCAGTGCATCCAGTGGTTTAGGCGCTTGCCTTGAGATCCAGAGATCCCAGGTTCAAGACCTGTTTTGACCACTCATTGACTTTGACCCTGGTTGTCCCTGACTCATCTTCTCAGCTGCACTTGTCAATAGCCAACAGGTTTGCCTACGGTCAAGTGAGATTCTTAAGCTGTTGTTGTTGCTCTGAACTATCGTTTCATTGATAGGCCTTATCACGGTTTTCGACGCCATCTTGACGGGTAGGCAAAGCGGACAGAAATTACAGTGTTTGTATGGGAATCTGATTGCAAATAACTTCTTCCAAAATTGAATTTTTCACAATTTCTGAATCGCAAGGTTAAAATACTAGGTAGAAGATTGTATTCACCAAGTTTGAAGGATGTAGCTTGGCTAGAAGACGCTCAGTTAATTTTTTGAATTTTCCACATATTTGTCTGTAAATTTGGCTGGGTAGACAAACGTCTAGACGCGGTTCGCGGGAAAAAAATTTAAAGACAAATGTATGGAAAATTAAAAAAAATTAGCTCAGCGACCTATAGGAAAGATACATCCTTCAAACTTGCTGAATACAATCTTCTACCTTGTATTTTAACGTTGCGATTCAGAAATTGTGAAAAATTCAATTTTGGAAGAAGTTATTTGCTATCGGATTCCCAAGATGGCGTCGAAAACCGTGATAAGGCCTATTGTGCTTCATTTGTAGGCAGTCTGCAGTCTACAGTTGTAATACAGCCATTTCATTGGCCCTGAAGAACCGCTATAGTGGTCAATTAAGTTGATGGATATTATATTGATGTATGTATAACTAACTAACTAACTAACTAACTAACTAACTAACTAACTAACTAAGAATTGAGACTTACATCAGTTGATCACCCTTACATCAGGGCATGAACAATCAATTGGCATCGGCCAATCGATGACCAATGAATAATCACACAAAAGTAGTGGCAAACTTCATAGAGTGCCATCGCTTGGCGTTCCTATTGGAAATCGATGAAAATCGATGTTATTTAATTGGTCGATTCTCATCGATTATCAATTTCTCGATGACAATCGATAATCACCAAAAACTTGCATGATCGATTGTCTATCAATCGATTGACTGACATCGATTGTCATCGATTATCGATTCCATCGATTGTTCAGGCACTGCTTACATATAAGTATTTTACATATCCCGCTTCCGTGATTGTTGTAGTAAGCGCCTTAGATTCGATTTCGATTTGGAACTAACACCTCACCTGGAACACCAACTTTTGGTCGAAAAATAACTTCTACGGTAGCTTTATCTATGAGTTCTCGACTCAATCTAACTTCTGCTGGGCCATACGTTGCCGCAATTACTTGCGTGTCTCCTGTAAAGATGAATATGACCACAAAACTTGCAGGATTAAAAGCATGACACTCTTCTAACCTCATTTAGTCCTGGACTTTTTTCTCAAAATTACATCTACATCTACGTCTACGTAATTAATTTGCAAAATCCTGTAAGGACATCTATACAAGTGTGCGATATCAGAATCTCATGATACCTTGAGAAAAACTTGCAGATCCATCAGACTTGTTTAACAGACACTGTTCGCACCTCATAGATCTCAGTTCGGACGAACAACGTAAATCGCTCGTTTCCATCACTTCGTCCACCATTTTGAAGTGCACGTGTGTACATGGACTCCCTGGAGAGGGACCCTAAAAATTACGACAACTTCCCACGTGCCCTCCCCAAGATAGGGTATCAATAAAAGAAAATGGCTGCTGTAACGTGGATTTCCAGGACAACAATACTTTGTTCTCGCCGGAAATTGTTTCAGCTGAGAACGGTTCCCGTTGCTTTAAAGGCTTCAAGAGTGAGTTGATCATTATTTCGCTGCGCGAATAAGGAAATGATAAGATCCTAGTTTTAATATTTTGCTTAATTAACAGACTAACTTTCACGTTGAATTGTAGCTGTTGTACTCATCGGACGCGGGAAAAAGCCGACATGATGAGGAATTTCCGGACAAGCCAAGATTTCCTGGTGCTGTAAATTCGTGTTACACAGAGAAAATGAGTTTTGTTGATCCAGAAGATGGAGAAACCATTCCTGTTTACCGGGTTATGGATCGAAACGGGAAAGTCTTCGATGAGTCCCAGGACCCAAATGTAAGCGAAACTTGGGCAATTTTATCCCTAAACACGCATCATGAATTGTTCTTTTTGCATTACAGTAACGTTATTTTATTAATTTTAATATTTTTGATGCGTTTTTTTTTTGTTTGTGCTTGTACATATACTCGTGTGGGAGTGTTGGGGGCAGGGCTTATTACTCGCCCCAGTTTTCTTGCCGGGAGGGGACCTACAATAATGGCAAATGATATAAAACACTAACAAACCCAATTGAGATATCCAGTGAGATCCAGTAGATAGCGCTAGCCACTCTTCCAACAACTGGGGCCAGGATCTGTGGCACCTCTTCACAAGTTGCACTCCAAAAATGCAAAAACTAGACGCCGTGTGAGCGTAAACCGGGTTGCCTTTGGTACCGTATGTGTTATTCCTCCTCACATTTTCGTACTCATTCCCGAACCTAACAAGTTGTCAGTCCGGAAACGAAACACTATTTATTTTTAAAATAGGATTTCGAGTTGGATTTTCGAGTTGGACTTCGAGTTAAATTTCAGAGTTGGATGTTAGAGTTGGATTTTTGAGTTGGATTTCATGTTTGATTTACATTATAACCCTTAGTCTGCATTTTACCCCTGGTCTGCAGTCTGTATTTTACACTCACCAACTCGAAAATCCAACTCAAAATTCAACTCGAAAATCCAATTCGAGATCCAACTCAAAATCCTAACTCAAAACTTAGTCTGTCTCTCAAAATTCACCTAAATGAGCAGTAGATAAGCTTAAAGAAATATTGTTGGCTTCCCAAATTAACTTCATTTTACACCAGAATGACTAAACAGCAAGAATTCCTGACATTGTTACGAAAACTGCTCCCATATCAAATTTCAACCCACATATACAAATTAGTGAATATGTGACCCTATTTGGGAAAAGCAGGCTTAACAAAAATGTGACCGTCCAGATGAAAAGGATGCTTAACCAAAAAGCGTTTCGAGTGCGTTTGTGTTTGAAACGCGTTTGAAACACGTTTGAAACTGTTTGAAATGCGTTTGAAACTGTTTGAAACCCAAGGTGTTTGAAACGCAGTAAAAGATTTTTATCTGTGTTTGAAAAGCCAACCTGTGCTACATCTGTCAACAGTGAACATAATTATTACTGTCGCAGCAAATTATTTCAGTAGCGAATTCACGGAGTAATTTTCCGTTTCATTTGTTTCTTAAAAGTACCCTTTTGTTTTATTGAAGCCTACCTGTTTATGAGTTAATCAGAAAACAACGTGGATGAGTTTTTTTTTTTTCTAACAAGCCGAGGAGCAGCATATATTGCTTTTGAAACAATGACAGTGTTAAAAGTAACGAGCGAGAATTCCGCGCAAACTGCTTTGACACCTTGTGCGTTGTTGTGTGAAATAACAGTCACGTAGAAAATTTGATCATGGAAACATAGCCGTGGAAACATTGTCTGCCTTGTGTCTGCGTTGCCAGTGACATTTCAATGCATAAAACGTGGCTTTGCGTGTAAAAGTGTGTATGTGGAAGTGATGCATGAAACAAAATCAGCTGGAAAAACACCAGCAACTCCGAAGCCGTTTGCGTGACTACAAAGCTTACCCTCAGGAAAATCAGTAACTTCCATTCAAGCCAACATTTAAATCCTTATAGTACTTCCGAAACTTCTGCCATTGAAACCACTTTCCAAATTCACAGTCGATCTTATAAACTCGGTAACAGGAATATTTTGAAATACTTGAAACAAAAATTCAAGTTCGACTGTTGAGATTCTGAATTCTCGTGGGAGTTCTCTTCTTTTTTTTGACAGAGTACACTTTGTAATTCCATTTCCTTAAAAGAATCATTGTAAACGTATGAACGACACATAGCGCATTGATGTTAAGAAAAAACTGCAATTTGAAGCAAGATTTTTGTGAAAGACTTCCGAGATTGCAATCAAATTCCGGAGATCGTGAAGAGATCTTGCCGATTCTGCCGAGCCACGCGTGACAATTCACTGTAAAAAGTAAACGCTGTTTGCAAAGCAAAGCGCTTATCTCTAAATAGCAATATCAAAAAACGGTGAAGGCATTATTTTAACTGACGAAAAGCCTAGCTCTTAAAGTTAGCAAGATCTTCTCAGCGTCGTTAAAGCCTTCTGGGCAGAAACATTAATTTTCACTAAAGGTCTGTGTTTGCATGACAAGGATGTGACAGAAATATTGGAAACATCTCTCCCGCGTTTGACTAAAATATACTCGTTATCCACTAATCCTCCTGAAATGCAGGGTTTCTGGTTACCCTGGATTCCAGAGGTTTTTCGCTCTCTTTGGGCGACGAAAGATCAGAGCGAAAAACTAAAGAGCGAACCGGCGAAGCGGCCGGTTTTTCTCGCCGCTTCGCGACAATTAAAACCTCTGGCATCTTAGCAAAGAAACAGACACTCGCACTCTCGTTCATTTCCATTTCAAAGATCTTGAAATTATTTAGCTTCAGAAACGTTTCGAAAAAGAAGTGAAATTCATTTATATTTGACAACTTACAAAGACTGCTAAGCCAATTAATGCAGAAGAACCGACCGATAATATAATTATGCACATGCTAATTCTTCTGTTTCAAACGCAATGAAATGTGACACTTGTTTTTGAAACGCAGCGAAACGCTGTTTTTTGAAACGCGTTTGAAACATGTTTGAAACTGTTTGAAACGCGTTTAAATTTGTTTGAAACACTGTTTTGAAACGCGTTTGGGAAGAAATGGTCTAAGCATCCTTTTCATATGGACGGTCACAAATAGCGTTGAAGCGTTTTTTCGTTGTAATGCATTTTCAATGCATTGAAAATGCGTTGAAGAGCATTTCCATTGCGTTTTGAAACGTTGGCAATGTTTTTCAATGGAACCGAAATGTGTTGCAAATCCATTTCAAAATCATTTCAAAACATTGTCAATGCGTTGTCAAACACTGACAACGCGTTTAATGAAACCGCAAGGGCCGTTTGGAATCATTCATAGCACGGTCCGCTGCTATTAGTTACTTTGAAATCTTTACAACGAATTGTTAACCCGTTAGCATGCATGAACTCTAGCACGTACGTATTGGTTTGAATTTGAGCAGAAACATCAAATACATGGAGTTTTCCTGTAATTTTGCAGAGAGCACGGCTAAGTGTAAAACTCAACTATCCTATGGCTGCTGTTACTTACCTTTTTGGCTTCAGTTCTTACGGTGTTGAATGAAATTATGGCGGCAAAAAGACTGTCTGCGACACGCGAATCTCGTTATACATATGCATGAGATTGCTCGCACCCCCAACATGTTTAACTCCTCTTAATGTTTACCTTACAACGAGTGCCATCTGACTTGACCCAATGACCAAATTGCTTTGTGTGTTTGCAAGACTTTTTTTACGCTCAAGGCAGTTTACATTCTCAATTATAAACTCTATTTTGACTGACCACTCTACTCCACTAAGTAAATAGTTCACCCTGTGAACAAAATAGATTTGACTTACAATAAAGAACACTTTATGTGTAGCCAATATGAAAAATCGGGCCGATAAATTGATCCTGAGAATTTCAGTTGGCAACTGCAACAAAATACCGCAACATTGCAAACATGATTTGAATGGCACATGGATAAAAAAGGAATGTCAACGTTGCGCACAAGTGATCACGAATTTGAACTGCTGATACAGAATAAATTTTGTTCTGCGGGCCTCCTAAAATTGCTTTTACACCAGTGCAGATTAAACCCTTTTGCGTTTAAGTTATCAAAACGGTCAGCTCGCCAACCATTGCAATAAAACACCATAAAGATAAAAGGCGCAAAACGAGCCATAACATGAGCTAACATGTGGCGCGACCTTGTCTGCCTCAGTGTCTGCTTCGTAATGTTTGTATAAAATCACCAGGGAAAATAAATAAATTTTAAGTAAACTTTTCGATTTCATTGGCTTCGAAAACAAAGAGTAAGCTTGAAAAAGTTTTTGAAATGCATCAAGCTGTTCACGATTAAATGTAACCGACGGTATAGCAATTTTCATCGTCCCATGTCACGCACACCACGCATTTGACAAAGATAATTATTTATCAACGTACTGTAGCCTTGCCTCGCTCTTGGAAAAAGATTGCGTTTCACGAAATTGTATTTTAAGTATTTCTGATGACGCCTTCACTTGCTACTCAAGGGAATGGTTATTAATGGTTTAATATGACAGAAAAAATTGAACTAATTGGTGGCAAGCTCAAGGGAGAAGCGCCAAACAAATCACGCCAACATTTTCTTTTTCTACGTTTACATTTCTGGTGGGTAAATTGGCTGTTGCTTCACAAAAGGTTTAATGTAAGTTGCGGCAAATTGCTTTTTATTAATCAAACAAAATCAAGTTCTCTCAGATGCAGAATTTTGATGTTCAATTGAATTTGTTGCTTGTAAACAAAGCGCTATTGGTTGTGTTGACAATGTGTTTAGCTTTGTTACAACGGGGCGAAACGTTGTTCTTTGTTTTCAACGTTAACTTTTGTGCAGAATAATATTTGTATCAAACGTTGGAAAAAGTTGCCAACACGTTGAGAAACATTTTCCATCCATTCTTAAACATTTTGTTGAACATTGTCAACGTTTTTACAATGGACTGTCAGAATAACGTTACAAATGCGTTGAGAACCATTATCAACGCGTTGTAATGCATTATCAACGCATTTAAAATGCATTGAAAGTGCATTACAACGCTATTTTCGTTAAACCCGGTTTTCCCAAATAGGGTCACATATGTACACAACACAAAGAATCTTCAAAAACAGAAAAAGCTCACAAACACTTTTAAACGAAAATTTTATTGAAACAAACAACATATTTGCTATTAGAAGCTAAAAAACACCTTCCTATTTCATTCCGTGCGTGCAAACAAGCAACATCCTCTGTGTCAAAAACCATATGCAACTAAATAAATTTCTGACTGGAGTTCAAGATCAAACCCTTTAACTGAATAACCTTTTCCTTGAATGATGAAGCAAAAAATTGAAAACAAGTCTTTTTTCAAATAATTCTTGATTCTTTTTGTGTTGTTAATCGAATTGTTGTTCCATTCTTGAGCTCCATAAGGGTATATTTTGTTTAATTAAGGACCCAATAAAACACAATTCAGGTTACATTGAATTTTCTGCCATTGTTTGTACTATGTCCACCGGATAAATTCTACCTGAATCTTTGCATTATTCTACTACCCCCTGAAACCTACCAATGATACATGCAGAAGACTCTGGGCACAAAGACAATACTTAGCAGGAGAGTGATAGGAAAGACCAGGGCTATTGCACAACTTTTCGGATTTCCAACACAGGAAAAATAACAGAGAAATTCTACTTGTTCTTCAACTGGATTGCCATATGGCAACCCAGTAATAAAAAAGCAGAAACTGTGCTGAAGGTGTCATACCTAATAGAACAAAAAGTTTCTTTTTCTCGGCCTTTTAAGTACTGGTATCCCTGGCAAGTCAATTTAGTGACCTATACCTAAAATGGCATTTCCAAAATGTTATGTTCCATTGATTTTCCAGAAATTTTGGTGTAATTGCCCCCTTTATTCCGAGTATTCGAGGAACGCAAAATGTGAGATACAGTGTTCTCACCAGGATTTTGTCTTAGGGAATCCCAGGGCCCTCTTTCCTGAAAAATAGGAGCCCTGCAGAAGCTTAAGTGGGACAAATTTACTTGTACTTCATGACAAGGGTGGAAAAAGTCCTTTGTGATTTTGTCTGTCCATTTCATCAAGGCAGGTTAGAATTGGAACTCTTGTGTACCAAGGGAATGTATGTGCAGAATCTTCAGTTATGGAGGTGCTTAGTACACTAGTACTTACTAGTGCTATTCCAATTATTGGGGCAATTGTTCATCCGTTGTTTGTAGACTTGGTACGCAATCATGTTAGTACAGTCATGCAGAATCTTTGGTTGAGGTGCTTCAAGTACACAGGCAGTAGACTAAGTGCCATTCCGTTTGTTAGGCCGATTGTATTCATGCTATTGAGTAACGATTAATAGGCCAAAAGGTAGCCACTCAAACACTTATCTTTAGGGTTTTGGATCGCCTGGTAGGATGGGATTGCCTGTTATGCTAGGGGTCTATACGCTATTACTAAGTAATACACGCTATTTGCAAGGTTGTTTAATACTGGGCATATGGCTTAGTACTTTAGTACCAGTGACTAACATGAAAGGTTCCTAAAACAGGCAGCATATTTCCATTTACATAAATGGTCCTAATTTTCTGGTAGCTGGACAAAGAAACAATACAGACAATGTATAAGAAGATGACTTTATTGAATACAATGGATCGCATCTTGTATGAGTCACAGCGGCAGGTATGTGAATTTGTTTGAGCCATTGAAATTGTTACAAAGATCTGATTTACCTACAAATGTATAGACATGTTTGATGCTGTTTCTGGTTCATGGACCAAGAGAAAGGTACATTTTGCAGAACAGGACACGCTGATTGGTTCTCTTTTTTCAGTTGTAGTAGCACAGGTCTACAGTTATTAGGCTGGTGTAATATTGCAAATTATATTCAGCAAGTGTAGCACATATCTTCAGCTACAAGGTTTAATCAATCATCATGGGTATTTGGCATTCACTGTTTTGCAAAATGGCCTTTTTGATCAATTTGAGATTAGTCACAGAGCTACACGTAGCCCCATTATTAGTTAATACTGAACAGAAGGCGTTATTCTCAGTACTTAACAACTACACTTTTGTTCGAAGAAAAAAGTATAGGATTCAGCTCTGACTTTGGACTTAAGACTTTTTGTCCAAAGGGTCTCAATTTGGCTGTGCATGTGTAGGATGTCTTTGCCTCATAGACTGAGACAATTGAAGACAGCCCAAGTAGGATCTCCTCATTCAGTGGCAATTGCGATGGCCACTAAACCACAGAAGACTATGTGACACATTAACAGGGAAATATGTCCTAAAGAATCGTGTGCGTGAGCAGAAACAAGTTCTCGTGTTTTTGTTGCACACAATGCAATTGCTGGTTATGGTATGACTTGCGATCGGTAACACATCTTACCGTGCTAATTACATAATTTTAGAATTCGCCTGGTATTTTTAATTGTATATAGAGGATATTACATGGCCGCGCGGGGATATGAATTTTATCTTCGAGTGCTGAAAGTATCTCTCACAAGTGAGCGAAGCGAACGAGTTAATACGAAACAGAAGGCGTTATTCTCAGTACTTAACAACTACACTTTTGTTCGAAGAAAAAAGTATAGGATTCGGCTCTGACTTTGGACTTAAGACTTTTTGTCCAAAGGGTCTCAATTTGGCTGTGCATGTGTAGGATGTCTTTGCCTCATAGACTGAGACAATTGAAGACAGCCCAAGTAGGATCTCCTCATTCAGTGGCAATTGCGATGGCCACTAAACCACAGAAGACTATGTGACACATTAACAGGGAAATATGTCCTAAAGAATCGTGTGCGTGAGCAGAAACAAGTTCTCGTGTTTTTGTTGCACACAATGCAATTGCTGGTTATGGTATGACTTGCGATCGGTAACACATCTTACCGTGCTAATTACATAATTTTAGAATTCGCCTGGTATTTTTAATTGTATATAGAGGATATTACATGGCCGCGCGGGGATACGAATTTTATCTTCGAGTGCTGAAAGTATCTCTCACGAGTGAGCGAAGCGAACGAGTGAGAGATACTTTCAGCACTCGAGATTTAAAACAACTTGTTTTATTCATTTTCGAAATGATGAAAAAGTGTTCACCAACCACTAAAACGCGCATGTTGTGTAACATGAAACAAGATATGAAAGTTATGAAAAACAAATCATGAGAATGTAAAATTTGCAATAAAAATGTTAATGTAGTAGAGAGGAATTATATTAAAGCACAAAAGTATCGTACAATGAAGAGGAAGCTCGCGTTTTATTGGCTAATCGTGTTCGTTACCATGATGACAGCTATATCCTCACATGTGAAAGATAAAAATGATACGTTCACTGCGCGCGGTGAAGATATGATTTTTTAGTAAAAGGAGAAATCCTGGTATTTCATCAGTATCTATATAATAATAAGTGTTTTTAAATAGGTACCATCATAAAAAATTGTTAAGCATCTGTTTACTGGTTTTAATTGGAATAAACACAGTTAACAACTGTTACAGTTTTAAATGTGAACAACTACTCTACAATGGCACTAGTCTTATAACCATATGGTTGGGTCACAGATTGTAGACTTTGGACTTTGGAATTGAACTAGATATTGACCAAGATATAATTGTAACTTGTAAAACATCACTGAAATACTGTGACCTTTAAACAAAATCGGCTAAAATTCCTTCGAACAAAGTGTAGGCTCCCCGTAGCCTCTTGTTTTCAAATTATTTCAATTAATTGTTCAGTCATATTCATTGGTTTCCACAATATTTAATATTTATTTTCCTTTTGCACTGACAACTTCTGTAGGGGAGAATCTCGTTTTATATGACAAACTACGGTGAGGAGGGAACTCATTTTGGTAGTGCTGCTGCTCTTTTGCCTGAGGATGTTGTGCTTGGCCAGTACCGTGAAGCTGGAGTCCTTCTTTGGAGAGGTTTTACACTTGATGAATTCATGAATCAGTGCTATTCAAATCAATTTGATTTTGGCAAAGGCCGACAGATGCCCGTTCATTATGGTTCCACAAAGCTGAACTTTGTCACAATATCTTCCCCACTGGCAACTCAGATGCCTCAGGGTTAGTTTATAATAATCTTACTGGCAGTTGTTATAACAAGGGAAGGAAAAGGTAATTTTAAGATAACTGTTACTATACTGTTATTGGTCTGGAAAGCTAACTGGTTTTGTACTAGTAGGTATCTCATGAAATCTTGCATTTTTGAGCAAATTAAAAAGCTTTTGGTTTGGAGAAAAAACTATCCTTGTCAAGCAAGCACAGTGTGAAAGCCAGAAAGTCAAGCCTGTCTCTCGCAATACATCTAAGAGCAAACTGAATTCCACACATTTCATTATTAAATAACAACAACAACAACAACAACAACAACAACAGCAATAGTAATAGTAATGATCATAATAACTGTTACAATATAAGTATTAAATTATTAGACAAGCATTACTGTAGTGTTATTATTAGAAGCAGGCAATTGTCAGACTTAGCACAGTTGCGACCAACATTTCCTTTCATGACTTAAAAGTCCAATTCTAGAACAGCAGACACAGCCGCATGTACCACAAAAAACAAAAAAAAGAGCTAGTTTGTCATAGTTGTGATTGCAGTTAGTCCAAAACCAGAATTTTCTCAACAATTTTGTCCAAGATTGTAGGTTCCAGAAGGGTGGACAAGCCTGGGCCTGCTTTCAACTCCATTGACAAGGAAAAATCTTATTCTTTTTAAAATCTACATTGGGGTATCAGGCCAGTGTCATTATTTGATTGTGGTGGGGAGGGATCAGCCACCAATCTTGATGGCTGTGGAGGTTTGACAAGGAAAGATGATAAGCTTAAGATTGATTGACAGGTGTGATTGGGAAAGATTAAAAGGGTGGGAAGGGACAGAAGAACAAGTGTAAATGAATGCTTGAGGAAAGTGTTGTCGGAGTGTTTTGTCAAGATTGGTAGAAGAATATGTGGGGATTAATTACATCAAGAAGGTTAAGGCTTTGTAAGACGTGAAGGGTTTCAGTGTGTGGGAATAACCCAGTTTGAGCTCCCAGTTGAAGTGCATCACGCTGAATAATCTGTTAGCTAAGATGAAGAGGGGCTAAGATTGAGATGGTGGTATTAAAAAAGTAGGTTGGTGTCAATCAGGAGATGGTGATCAGTGAAGCCGAGTAAAAACGTGGGAAAGGATGGGAGTCTGGTGCAGGTGTTGTTGTTTTAGAGTCAGGCTGTGTGTGAAGGACATGAATCTGAGAGTGAGGTGGATTGATTGCTGAAGGTGGAGATGGGGAGAAGGAAGACTTGGCGGTCGAGGTATGTTATCAACAGAGGGATCAAGGTGGTTGTGGAGAAGCTGGATTGTTTTGGTGCTGAGGGCAAAGAGAGGGCTGGAGGACAGGATGGTAAGGGAAAAAAGGATGGCATCAATGGAGAGGATAAAGTGGTTGTGGAGAAGTTGGTTACAATATTCTCAATGATGATGGTCTTAGAATGGCAAGCAGTGGGGTGGTGTGTCAGAAGATGAGAGTAGTCTTTGTTAGTGACGAGTTGCTGGGTTGACGTTCCTAGTTTGAAGGCTCAGTATAGTAGGAAAGTGAATCGAGAAGTGAAGGTTGTGGAAGGGCTGATGCATAATCTTGTGAAGGATAGTATCAAAGATCAAAAGGCTTTTGTGTACTGGGTCACGTGGGCAGATTGGGGCTGATGAGGAAGATCCAGTTTGGAAGCATGAGGGGATGAAGGTTTATTGCAAAGGAATTGTGTTGCCAGATGGTCAGGTGATGAGAGAGGTTGACGAGAATGGTTGTAAATACTTGGGTGTGTTCACTTGGAGGGTGTGGATGAAGGAGAATGGGGATTATTTGAGGAGGGCAAAACTGGTGGAGAGAGGTGAAAGTTGTATGGTCACCGTGGGAATTTGATTAGGGCAATAAATGTGTGGGCTATAGGTGTAGTCAGGCACAGAGCATTGATTTTGGATTGGAGTGATCAGGAACTAAGGGCAATGGATGTGAAGAGGAGAAGGAGGATGACGATGTTTGCGGAGTTCCACAAGAATGGGAGTGTAGCTGGTTGTACATCAAGAGGAAGGATTGGGAAGGAGGGGATTGATCAGTGTGTAGGATTCTGTGAAAGAGGAGGAACTTGGCCTTGTTTGTCAAAGTGAATGACAAGTGGATGTTGAAGGTTGTTGAGGAGTTGTTACAGGTGGGATAAACAAAGAATGAGTACAAGAGGCCCCTGGAGAAGGCAAAGAAGGAGACATTTTGACAGAAACGGTTGCATCATGAAGGATGTCAGTGAAGTGGCTGAGAGGTTGTGGCAGTGGCTTAAGGCTGGGAATTTGGAGAAGAGCATTGAGGGTTTTTTTTTTTCTGTTCAGGAGCAGGCTCTGCCTCAACTAGGTTTTCTCAGGCCATGATTGGACTTACATCCAAATTGTAGAGTATAATAATATTTTGGCAAAGAGGTGAAGACAGTTGGGCATGTGGCAAGTGGTTCTACTGGTTTAGTGTAAAGGGATTATCAGAGAAGGGATGATTGGATGGGTTTGAGGTTGTACTGGGAGCTTTGTTTGAGGTATGTTGTGAAGTGTGCTGATGTGTATGAGGAGGTTCTACATCAGGTGAGGGTTTCAGAGGATGACAGTGCAGAGATCTGTTGCGATAGGAGCATTGAGACAACACAGAAGTGGAACATAATCATCCAGACATTGCTGTGGTTGATCAGTTCTCTAATGCATGCGAGGACTTCAGCCTCAGCATTAGCCTGAAGAAGATGAAAGACATGTGTCAAGGCTCCGAGGCTGGACCTGATTCCTCCAGTACACCCTGGTTGTCGTCTCGCAGTTTACTTATCTTGGCTCTACCACCTGACAATCCCTCTCAATGTGGGGCTCAGAAAAAAGAGTTCATTTGGTAAGGCTGCAACCAACATGGCCAAGCTTTCTGCTCAAGTGTGGGAGAACAAGAAACTCACCACCCAGACTAAAATAACATTGCTGTCTAGATATAGTGCCTGCATCGTGAGCACCTTACTTTAAAACAGTACTGTGAGTCCTGGACCACCTATGCTGAGCAGGAGAAGCACTTTCACACCTTCCACATGAGATGCCTCCACCACATCCTGTGCATTTCATGGATGGATGAGGTCTCCAACATTGCCGTACATGATAGAGCAGGTATTTCCTTGATGTAAACCATCCTCGGACATCGTACACTGAGGTGGTTGGGCCATGTCCAACGAACTGATGATAGGCAAATCCCAAAAGACCTCTAGTGTGGCGAGCTGGGACTTGGGTGTAAGCCTGTTGGCAGACCTAAACCATGCTTCAGGGATGTCTGCAAGAGAGACATGCTTGCAATTGGTCTGTCCACCGACAACAGGGAATTGCTTGCTTCAGACTGAGGCAAATGGAAGACCATGTGTAGTAAGGCACTCCGAGCAGGGAAGACAAAGCTGAATGCCAAACTCGGCACAAAGAGAGCAAAGAGAAAGGCTGTTGCAAAGGCAGCAGCATCAGAACCAGTAGCTTCGGGCTATATCTGTGGGGTCTGTGGCCATGTCTGCCATTCACAAATTGGATTGCACATACTGAGTTCGCAAAATGTTCGCAAACGCAAGTTAAGTCATGGAGTGAATGTCCATCGACTGCCCCTACTTAAAAGGATCTTACCTAAAATATGCAGAATAATATCTGGGCACTACATCATTTACAATAACCCTCATTTTAATTGATTGTACAATCCATAATTAATCAGAGACTGGACAAATTTTTCTCCCAGTAAATTTACCACTTTGCTTTTTCAGCATCAGGGTATGGCTATGCAGTCAAGAGAGCAGGGACTGGAAATTGTGTTATTTGCTACTTTGGTGAAGGAGCTGCAAGTGAGGGTGATGCTCATGCAGCATTCAATTTTGCTGCTACTCTTGAAGTACCTGTTATTTTCTTCTGGTAAAATTGACCTTCTATAAAATGTTAATTTTAATTCTTAATTGCGCAGTGTGTACTTTAATCTGCATACTATTTCCAAGGTCCTGAAACAAAGTAACTTCTATTTCAACAGTCGTAACAATGGCTATGCTATATCTACTCCAACTAATGAGCAGTACAATGGAGATGGAATAGGTGGGTAGAATGTCATCTGGATACATGTATTTTTCTCCATTTTAGTTTTAGCCTTTTCTTATTTTCTTTCATGACTGTGAGCAGATACATTGTAAATGTTTCGGTAAATCTATTGAGATTCCACTTTCTTCCACCCCCACAACACAAGTACAGTACGCTTTACAATATTAAAAATAAAGTGTTTGGAAAGTGGGATGATTTTTTGCAGGAGTTTATATAAATTGTTTGACTGCTCTATTGTGCTGAGCTACAAGGACTCATTGGAGCCAATAGCCATAAATTATCCATAGATCTAACTTTAATGTAACTAAGGTTTAGGTGACACTGCTGCAGTTCTACCATTATGATATATTTCTTGACATTTTAGTGGTTAGTTTTTATGTTTTTCTTATTTTAATTAGCAAAACAAAATTGATTGGGTCCTTCATGGTTTGTCATACAGTAACACTAAAATCATCAGATTCAACTGCAGCTTTATCCTCATCAGGATGTTCATCAATGTTATTCTTGATCTTTTTCTAACTTAATTGAAAACCAGCTGGACGAGGCAGAGGCTATGGAATGATGGCAATTCGTGTGGATGGAAATGATGTCTTTGCAGTTTATAATGTCACCAAAGCGGCTCGTGAGATTGCTGTCAATCAACAAAGACCAGTTTTAGTTGAAGCCATGACATACAGGTTAGATGATGATGATAATATTTATTTAATGATAGAGCGGTTTTCAATTGAGTGTCGAAAGTAATTAGCGAATTGCTTTGGTTTTGCATTACTTCACTCAGTGATTGGTTCAAAGTTCTCGCACCACTTTTTCAAACAATCAGAAGTGAAACCAAAACCAATCGTGGCTTGCGTGTGTACATTTTCCCGTGCTTTGGTCGGCTACGGGTAATGACTTCGATTTTTGATTGGTTTACCGGATTGTCTCTGTCCTTTTTGATTGGCCACAGTAATTTCTTTGGTTTTGGCTTTACGAAACTCAATAGAAATTCGCTCTATTACTTAATAGAGCGAGTTTCAATTGAGTGTTATAAAACCAAAACCAAAGTAATTACTTTGGCCAATCAAAAAGGACAGAGATTATCCAGTAAACCAATCAAAACTCGAAGTAATTACATGTAGCCGACACAAAGTGTGGGAAAATGTGCATGCGCGAGCAAGGATTGGTTTTAGTTTCACTTCTGATTGGTTGGAAAACTTGGTGCGAGAAATTTGAACCAATCACTGAGTGAAGTAATCTGCATAAACCAAAGTAATTATCTAATTACCTTGACACTCAATTGAAAACCACTCTAATAATACTTGATTTATATAGTGCAATTTTCAGCAAATGTTCAAATTATTGCACTTTACAATGTACACTCAGTAAATTTACACTAAAATAATATAAAAATGTCCCCTTGATTAAGAAAATTACATTTACATGATTTATGCCTAACATGTAACAATTAGCAATTATTTGCTGAAGGCGAGGTGAATAATATTGTTGTTTTAGTATAATTACACTGTACACAATTAGGTGATTATTTGAAAATAATTTTGTTTAAAATAATTCATTTCTTTGTCTGTCACCTTGATGAAACAGCTTACTAGATGATTATAGCGTAATAATCACTTCAAGTGCAAACCAATCAGCCCAGAGAATTTTCATTAATCACCTCATAATTATACTAATGTGAGTCTACGATGCTTTCTTTCTCTCCCCATTCTCCCCTCAGCTCTTCAGCTCACTTGTGTGACCAAAAAGGACGGCTAGCAGTCTAGTCACTCTTGTTGTGTGATTACATTGCGATCTGCCAAGATCTTACCAGGATTTTTTTACCACTGTCAAAGAATGCTTTAATTAACAAGCCTCAAAGTCCCTAGCACCAATTTATTCCTTTTGACAGGATTGGCCACCATAGCACCAGTGATGATTCATCAGTGTACCGCTCACTGAAAGAGGTGAACTACTGGGACAAGGAGGATCATCCCATAGGAAGGCTCAGGTATGCACACGTAGTCTGACAACACTTATTTCAACATCATTCAAAATCATTCAACATGATCCAACATGCATACGGTGGCCAAACAAAAAAATAAAATAAAAATAATCACCCATGTGGAAGAGGCTATATGCTGTACATGTACTCTCCACCATACTTAATGCTACAGAAACCAGATGAATCTGCAATCTTCTTACTAGCTCCTTTTCAAGTTTTTCAAGTTTAGTGTCAGTGTCATATTGTCATTTGTTTTTCAGACTTTACTTAGAGCATAAAGGGTGGTGGAACAATGATTTGGAGGAGGACTGGAAAAGAGAAGCTCGTCACCAAACAATGCAGGCATTTTCAAGAGCTGAGAAAGAACTTAAACCCCCTATCAAAGATTTATTTACGGATGTATACGACACATTGCCCAATCGACTGCAACAGCAATACCAGGAATGTATGGATCACATTGCAAAATACCCTCATGAGTATCCCACGGAACTATATGTAGAAGATAAGTGAACTGGGTGGCACTAACCCTAACCGGTTCAGGCTCGTTTGGGTGTCAAAGGTTTAAGGAAACAAAAACAAATGGTTTGAATTGTTTAACAGATGGAACCAACATATTTTTGTATTAACATTGTTTCTCAATATATGAAGCAGAACATGTTAAAAGAGAGGTCATGTGAAAAATTTTGGCTAGTTTTGAACCAAAAATCCTTCAGAATTGTCTCTTTAACATTTTTTTTTTACTTGGAAAAGGAGGTTTAATTTGTAATTTAACGAGTTAAAACTAATAATGGTGTCTTGGGACATTAGGTATTCGTGACAGCCTTCAGAAGCAACATTCTTTTTTTTTGCAATATGGCATGCTTCATTCATGTCAGATCATTTTGTTGTATTATGTTATTTTGTGAAAAGGTCCAACTCCTCTCATCATTGAGCAAAGTTAAAGAAAAGTAGTTTGCATTTGTACATAAAAACAATATCTAGAAAATGAAACTTTTTCAATGATATCTTCAAATATTTATACAAAGCTCAAGTAACAGTTGTTAGCGTTACCAGATGTTAAGGAATAACACAAGGAAGTGAAGAGCTTCCAGGGTTATGTCAAATTTGACATGTAGCTCTGGGATAAATGGGGATTAAAAACATGTGTCATGGTCAAAGTTTTCTGTTTTGAAATCTTTACTGGCTTCATGATGGCACAAAATAAGATCTGCACAAGTACTTTGGGTGTCAGAGGGTTAATACAGGGAGAAGGAGTGGCGCAGTGGTGAGAGCACTCGCCTCCCACCAATGTGGCCTGGGGTTTGATTCCCAGATCCGGCGTCATATGTGGGTTGAGTTTTTTGGTTCTCTACTCTGCACCGAGAGGTTTTCTCCGGGTACTCCGGTTTCCCCTCTCCTCGAAAACCAACATTTGACTTGATTTGCGTTAATATTCGTTAATTTCAGTTTACAGTGTCCCCAATTAGTGCTCCAGCGCTAGTACGACTAGACACTTAAAAAAAGTTCCTTTCCTTTTTCCTTTTTTTTGCACAAGTACTTTTGTGACTTTTATTTTTCTATGAAAATTAAACAACTTACAATAAACATTATAAGAATCTCTAGATTAAACTTTAAAATTAAAAAACATAAGAAAAGTAATGAAAAATTACTAATTCTATGTAAAATATGCAACAATAGTGATTTCATTAACTTTTCTATCTACCAGTGTTTGCTGGCATTAATTTGTCTTCTTATCTATAACAACTAATTTCAACATCTTTTTGACAAGTAAATGCACTTGCTTAAAACTCAGTACACTTGTTCTCCTTGTAATATTCATATATCAGTTTAATTAAGGGTCCTAGCTATTGGTATCATTGTGAACAAATTCCCTGATCACTTACATGTAATATTTTGCAAACATTGCTTTCAAGTTAATTAAGACTGGGTTTACTTGGAAAGGAGTTGAACTTTTAAGAGTCACAAACACAATTCATTACAACTAAATCAATCAGTTTTCCACTGAATCCAACATGCAACAATCAGGATGTTTCAGGCTTTTTCCTTCAAATCTAACTCTGACCCCATTGCTACAACAAGTTGCAAAATTGTTGAGACACTTTCATTGAAAAACACCATTTCTAGCTTCCAATGCCCGCCGTATCTAGAATTTAAACCTTTCCCACTTGCTCTCCCCTCTCCCCCTTTCAATGTTGACTGCTTCAGTTCCCAACATATTTTTGTCTTGCTAGCAACACTGATAATGGGGGGAGGGGGGCTGCAATGTGAGAGATAATAGGAAAATTAATAACGCCCCAAGAAGGTGAAGTGTCTCCACTATTTTTGCAACTTGTTGTCTGATTGATTGCAATAATTTTGCCAGTCCGGAATTAAATCCTATAGGGAAACGTTTCAACGTAGAAAAGCAGTAACTAAAGAAACAATCATTAAATATCGTATAAGCTCTGAAACATTTCAGAAGTTTGCACGCGAAGTGCAAAGCACATTGTACCAAACACGAAAGGATATTAATTATTGACATACGGTAGCATCGATTTTCGCGTGTTTGGACTTATCATCGCTAACAGAAGACACCGTACCAAATACGAAAGGGAGCAAAGTATTTTGCACTGCACATCTGATGCTCCGAAAGTTACACATGGCTCGTATTATGTAACACAATACCATTTATTGTGTTTCTTGGTGACGTCAACCGGGATGGTGGCGTTACAGTTGAAAATCCTATCTTCGAGGAAGCAGCACAATTCAACAAGTACTTTCTTTTCTAATCAATCCAATACATTACCAAGTGATTCGTAATAAAGCTCACACAGTTAGAAAACCTGTACATATCATCTATTCCATTTACCAACGGTCTACCATCCAAGCACGGTCTACCATCGCAACAGCAAGAAATATGATATCATATTATTTTCTCAGTGAAAAGTTGTGGTAGACCGTGTAGTCATATAAATGTCATAATGTGTAGCCGGTACAAATTTGTTCACTTTTGTATCTCATTGTAAAACAAATCTCGCAAAGGATTTAGCACAATCGGGTGCTTTCTTTTGATCAGTGTGCTCAGTCGGTCATTCTAAAGAACATGGAATTAGCCTGTACCCGACACGTCACTTAGAAGACTTGCTAGTAAGCGTTACCAATCCCTTCTCTGGAAGCAGACTAGCCCGAAAGCAATAAGTAATGTTACAAATGGACCTCTATGAAAATGTATCTTTGTATAACAATGTTTGCTAAGAATTGATTTTTCGGAAAGTGGATGTTCCCTTTAAATGGCAAGCGATCGCAGTTAAAGGAGAGGTTATGTCTGTTTCTCATCGGTAAACAACAGCTAATTTTGTACATGTTGCGCGTGCTTTAGATGTCATGTGTCGACCGAAATATAGGTGCTTTTAAATAATTTGCCTTAAAAGGCAAATTATTTCGAAATCGGTTCCAGGATATTTCTAGCGTACTTTTAAAAGCGAAAGGATGGAAATCACACCTTTTCGTGTACCAAATTATGTGTATTTTCGACTTGACTCACAGAAAGCACTGAAATGCCTTCAAATTACGTCATACCGAAACCCCGCCAAAATCCAGTTTATCGCTGGCCATTTTCCATTCACAGCAGATCAGAGAATTAAACCCTTTTTTTTGGAAACACCATATTAAACGCAAATGATAGACGCCTTCCCGTTCCAATAAACAAAGCGACCGTACATCAATACAGTGACAACCAACTCAGACAACAAGTTGCAAAATTGTTGAGACACTTTCGTTGAAAAACACCTTTTCTAGCTTCCAATGCCCGCCATATCTAGAATTTAAACCTTTCCCACTTGCTCTCCCCTCTCCCCCTTTCAATGTTGACTGCTTCAGTTCCCAACATATTTTTGTCTTGCTAGCAACACTGATAATGGGGGGAGGGGGGCTGCAATGTGAGAGATAATAGGAAAATTAATAACGCCCCAAGAAGGTGAAGTGTCTCCACTATTTTTGCAACTTGTTGTAGCAATGAAGAAGGAATGTATGTACACTGCACTCTGTAAGTGCATTTTACACCACATTGCATTCTTTGCTGTCTTCTAGCTTCCTGCGAATTTGAGATTATAATTATGAAGAAAGAGAGCATCTGAATAAATTTCCAGTTTTCTCTTTAACCTTCCATGTTCTTTGATTTAACAAATTAATAATTTCTGGATTGTTGATAGACAGTTTACATCACATAACTACTTGGAATGTCGGCATACAAACAAGTACAAAAATCCAGGGGCATGGATTCGGGATGACATAGCCCTATTACCCGTAGTTTACTTTCAATGTATTCATTACATACCCAATCCCTTAGAATGCCAATTAACCACACCTCCTTTACTAAACACTGCTGCTCCCTTCATTCGTTTTTCGCAGAATCGTGCACTAACTTACGAACAGCTAGTTACGTACTAGTTTCTTACAGCTTTATCTAATGCCTGCATGTCTGGCATCCAGGTGTGATAGAGTTCTGACTGGTTATGAAATCACTCCTTAAGATCCAGCCAGCCGATGAACTTGGACTTGTATGAACCTAACCATAACTCGTCACCTTCATCGTGTATCTCACTGACATCAGGAACAACACTGCCAGTTGGATCATGCAAACTTCTTATAATCTGACCATTTTCATCCAGTTCCAGAAGAAGGTTGTGTCTTTGACCAAAGTAAACGCTTGTTAACCATGACAAAGGAAACACCTGAGTACATTTAACAAAGAGTCAGTGTTCTAATACTGTAGGGTCATACAGTGTATGCTTTGCTGCTCTCCTAAAGACTCCCTTAAAATATCTCACTAAACTTCAGAATATACCAGTTTGTGTGCTTAGTGACCTGGCCAATGAATGAAAGTGAGGCTAGAGTTGACATTGTTTTGATAGAAGCCTCACTGCCTTTTAAATGTAAATTCCAACTCATTAGCAAGAAAACAACATCATTGACCCATTGACCCCTGAGAGTGACACTTACAGGTGATTGTAATAGATTTTACTCTGTCTAACACCAGATGATTCTGCTTATCAATGGGGGGGCATCCTATGGCATTTGAGATGTGAGTGTGTCTTGCCAACGTTATTTGAAAGGGTAATAGAACTGATGTTGCAGTTCAATGTGCAAAATGTGGGCACCATTTGACAACAACTTAAACTTGACTCATGTGATGGCTATACATGTAGAGCAAACTGTGTTTCTCAAATGTGACAAAATAGGGTAGAGGTGCTCAGTAAAGTATATTCAAAGTTAAATCTCAAACTAAATAACACTCCATTTTTTCTTCAGACAGTACAGGACAACTTGCATTTTGCTAAGTTATTTTAATTAGCACTTAGTTAGGGAACGCGTCCAAATATCGGTAGGGAACCCGATCAACGGAAACGGACCCGATCAATTTTCCGATAGATCGGAATCGGTACCGATCTCTAGGCACTAATTCCCGTTTCCGATAGCGATAAAAACTTTGCCGATTCAAATTTCATATCATTTTTCATTTCGGTATCATATTTATCTGATAAGGATATGTTGATTCTACAAAAGTGTCACGAAAGCAAATAATGAAAGTCATTTCCCTCAACAAAACAGTCTTTAAAACTTGCTTTGTTCTCCATGGTAAAATAATTACCGTATTTAGCCGTGTATAGTACGCACGTTTTTTCCGCTAAAACAGCTCCGAAAATCGAGATGCGTATTATACACAGAATCCTTTGTTTTAGACGTGCGTCCCTCATTAGCATAAAAACAAACACTTTGGTTTTTGATTAAAAAGTGAAAGGCTTATCCACTGATAAATTAGA
>OX421455.1:13633766-13646266 GCA_949126865.1 Montipora capitata | reverse complement strand
ATTATCCAGGAGTGTTCTGGGACTGAAAAAATCTCCTGGTCTCCCATATGGGTCACCAAATCTGACCCACATAAAGTGACTTTGCACCTTTTCTCTGCTGTAAGCTATTATAATTTTAATTTCCCCAGAATCCACAAGTTTCTGGCTGTGCCAACTTGTGAGTGCATTTATACAGGATTTTAATCCTATGGCGGCTAAGATTTTTCTTCCATACAGAAGGAGCTGTTATGCTACCACCCCCGTGAATTTAGGCAGATTAGAAATTATATGGTTTAAAAAATGAAAATCATTTCTCTCTGCCCACTTTTTCAGGTGTGCCATGCAATTTGACATTTCGTGGGAACCTGGTCAATTTTTTTGTAGAGGTTAGATGGGGGGGGGGGGGGGGGGGAGTGGGATTAACCCCAGATCTCCAGGAGTTGACATCTCTGGAATACTAGTAAAAGAAGGGTGGTGATGTGTGTTTGTGACAGAACAGGGGCTACAGACTTCCTGAAATATTGATCTTTTTGAAAGACCTGGTCCTTGGACTTTATATAGAAATGTTTTTTAACCCTTTGGCATCTAAACCGGCCAGAGTTTACTCTGTCTGATGCCAGAGTATTTTACCATTAATTTAAACTGCTTATTACTTCACAATTAATATATTAAAGTAAAAGGATACTTATGTAAAAGCATATTACGGTTTACAATAGTAACAAAAGTGTTGAAGTTTATGTACAAAATGTGAGTATTCATACTTAATTATCCTTGCTGATGTACTTTCTGCTACAAGGAGATGGTCTCCTTCAGGAGACAGTTGGACTCCATTAGCAAAGTACAGCCCTTCCAACAAAACTTCCAGGTCTCCTGTTTTTGGATGATATGCCATTAATCTTCCACTTGCTTCTTGTTCAAACACTGCATAAGCCACTTGTCGTAGCTGCCATTTGGTACTTGAATCCGTGAAGTAAATGGTCCCATCACGGCCTATGTCTAAGTCATTAACAAATCGAAATGGCTTCCCATTTACACCTGGTGATGGAGGCACAAGTGTATTAACAGTTCTGGCTCTTGTGTTCACTTCAAGCAAACCAAAATAAGCATCTGCAACTATGAGATTGATTCCATATCTGTCAAAACGCATCCCTAAAGGACGACCACAGGTTGGTTCAAGTTCTGGAGTGCCTGTAATGCAAGGAAACAAATTTTTTTACCTTTGATTATCCTATTGACCACCTCCATTGATGAGTAAAATCATCTGGCATTAGACAGAGTAGAATCTGAACTCCCAGTCCTAGGAGTCAATGGATTAAAAAAGTATTAAGCATTAAGACAGAAGGTAGCCTGTGTCGCACATATTCACAACTTTCTAAATTTTCGGGCTTAGAAAAGCAAGAACTGGAAATAATTTATGTCTGTGAAGCAAGCTGTAGTGGCAGGTGGTTAGCACCTGTGGCTAGCGCCTGTTTGGAATACAGACGACCCCACCCCCACTCCTGTTGCCTTACAGGGCAGTCTTGGTTGGTCAAAGGCTAAGGGAGTAAACCCTGACAGAAAATCAGTGTGTGGGCCCCAAAGGCAGTTGGATGGCGTACTCATCACCTTCTGGCAGCTCCTTCATCTTGCCAGGTCTCCAGCCGTCTTGATCTTGTCTTGCTTCATTCATCTTCATCCTCCCAAAGTCCTGTGGCGACAGGTGAGCGACGAAACGACAAGTGTGGGGTACACTGGCAGTCATAGCCGCAGACCTGCAAACAGGCAACTCAGGCCATTGGGTCGTTCCTCACTGACTGGAGCAGAAGTGGAGTCCGGCAGCCGTCTGAGTGTCTGAGCAGCCCTCTTCAGGATAGCACTTCTCACCTCCCCGGCACGAGGAAGGGGCTTGAAAAGGTGCCCTAAACATTGCCTGCTCCTCACCTTTCCTGGCTGGCTTACCGCGGTCGGCAGGGACCCCCTCAATGCGGTCGAAAAACAAAGAAAAGTAAGATTATACCCTTGAAAACAGGCACGTGGAACGTCCGCGCGCTACTTGATCGGGATGACTCAGACAGACCTTCAAAGACGAACTGTGCTCATTGCCGATGAACTCGCCAGATACAAGATCGACATTGCCGCCCTCAGTGAGACCAGGCTGGCAGATGAGGGAGAACTAACAGAGAGGAGTTCAGGCTACTCCTTCTTCTGGGGTGGACGAGCGCCCGAGGAGAGATGCAAAGCAGGAGTTGGCTTTACCATCATAACCTCTCTCGTGAGCAAGCTAGCCTGCGCCCCGAAAGGGGTGAACGACCGCCTCGCGACCATAAGATTCCCCCTCTCCTATGGAAAGAAGTTTGCTACCATCGTCATTGCCTATGCACCCACCATGACCAACCCAGACAAGACCAAAGACAGGTTCTATGCAGACCTTGATGCTGTCATCTCCACTGTGCCAGCTTCTGACAAGCTCATCATTCTTGGTGACTTCAACACAAGAGTGGGATGTGACAGCAGCTCCTGGGAAGGTGTGCTGGGCAAGCATGGGACAGGCAAGTGCAACAGCAACGGCCTCTTGCTCCTCCAGACCTGTGCCAAGCATGACCTCCTGATCATCAACACTGTCTTCCGCCTCCCTACCCGGAACAAGACATCCTGGATGCACCCCCGCTCAAAGCATTGGCATCGTCAGGAAGAGGGACAGGCAGGATGTAAGGATCACCAAGGCCATGTGCGGTGCAGAATGTTGGACAGACCACCGTCTCCTTGTGTCCAAGCTCAACATTTGCGTGCAGCCCAAGAGAAGACTGCAAGGCAAGAAGGCACCAAAGCGAATTAACATTACCAAGCTGAAAGACAGCCTCACCAAGAAAGTGTTTGTTGATACCTTGGAAGAATGGTTGGATGCCATCCCTCTGGACAAGCAGGACATCAAAGCAGCATGGACCTCTCTCCATGAGACGGTGTATAACACAGCCATGGAGTGTCTGGGACCCCCTGCAAGAAAGCACAAGGATTGGTTTAACAAAAACCACTCCGACATCAAACCCATGCTGGAGCAGAAACCCACTGATCACCTAGCCTACATCCAGGACACAACATCAACAGCCAAGAAAGACGCACTGAGGAGCATCCGCAGCACTGTCCAGCTCAAACTTGGCCAGATGCAAGTCTCCTGGCTGAGTGCAAAAGCTGACGAGATCCAAGGCTTTGCAGACAGGAACGACATGAAGAACTTCTACAGCAGCCTTAAGGAAGTCTACGGCCCCACCAGTGCAGGCTACTCAGTGCGGACCGCACCACACTTATCACAGAAAAGGACAAGATCCTGCAAAGATGGGCTGACCATTTTGACGGCGTAGTGAACAGACCATTCTCTACCAATGATGATGCCATTGCAAGACCATCGCAGGTCCCAACTGTGGAAGAGGAGCGCCAGGCCATCCGTCAGCTCTCCAGCGGTAAAGCTCCTGGATCGGATGCCATCCCAGCTGAAATCTTCAAGGAGGGTGGTACAGCCCTGATGGGCAAGCTTCTGACTCTCGTCCAGATCATATGGGAGAAGGAATCAGTGCCGCAAGACTTCAAGGACATGTCCATTATCCACCTCTACAAAAGGAAAGGAAACCGCCAAGCTTGCAACAACCATCGTGGAATCTCCCTGTTATCTATCGCGGGCAAGATCGTGGCCACAGTCCTGCTGAACCACCTCAATGACCATCTTGAGCAAGGACTCCTACCGGAAAGATCGTGGGACCATCGACATGGTGTTCGCTGCCAGACAGCTCCAATAGAAATGTCAAGAACAGAATACTGACCTGTAATCCACCTTCGTCGATCTGACCACGGCCTTTGACTCCGTCAGTAGAGATGGCCTTTGGAGAGTCAAGCGAAAGTACGGATGCCCTGACAAATTCACCACCATCGTCACACAGTTTCATGCTGGCATGCTGGCACGTGTCCAGGACAACGGGGAAACATCAGAAGCATTTCCTGTCACAAACAGAGTGAAGCAGGGATGTCTCCTGGCTACAACACTCTTCAGTCTCATGTTCTCCGCAATGCTGTCTCATGCTTTCAGGGATTCGGTGGTCGGCATTGGTATCAAATACCGCACCAACGGCTCACTCTTCAACCTCAGGAGGCTCAAAGTGAAAACCAAGGCGAAGGTTAGCACCACCAATGATTTCTTGTTTGCTGATGACATGAATGTGGTGGACAAGTTCACCTACCTCGGCAGTACCCTCGCGAGATCGGTCATCATAGACGATGAGCTGAATGCCAGACTCGCAAAAGCGAGTGCTACTTTTGACAGACTCAACAAAAAGGTCTGGAATCGGAGAGGCATCACAGCCAAAACCAAGGTCAAAGTATACCTCACCACCCTTCTCTACGGCTGTGAAACATGGATAGTCTACCAGCGGCATGCAAGGAAGCTGAACCACTTCCAAACCACCTGCCTTAGGAGGATTCTCAGCCTCAAGTGGCAGGAAAAGATTCTCGACACCGAGGTCCTCACCCAAGCAGACCTCCCCAGCGTCTACACCATCCTGATGCAGTCCCAGCTCCACTGGGCTGGGCACATGGTTGGCATGGCAGACCACCGACTACCAAAGAAAATGTTGTTCGGGGAACTTTTAGAAGGCAAATGCTCCCAAGGAGGACAGAAGAAGCACTTCAAAGACACCCTGAAGATTGAGCACACTGACTGGAAGCAAGTGGCTCAAGACAGAGACAAGTGGCATGGAGCCGTCAAGCGTGGTGCCAAAGCCTGTGAAGCGAACAGGACCGCAGCAGCTGAGCAGCGCAGACAAGTCAGGAAAGGCACTGTCACACCAGCCGCTGTCTCCATCATCCCTTGCCCCCACTGCCCAAGACTGTTCCGGGCGCTGATTGGCCTTACCAGCCATTTGCAGCCGCACAGAAAACGAATTTCTCGTCACATCGCATCCGGTCCGCATGCCCAATGCCGTCCTCCAAAATTGGCATCATCATCACCCTTATCATCATCATTTTCACCTTCACCCTCCATAAGATGTGTAGATGGTCCTCGTCGTATCAACGGACAAACAACATTTAAGGGCTGGACTTTGCAATGTTATTTAGCACTTCATTTTTGCACTGAACTATGACTTTATATAAACATTGACCAAGGTTATGACCAACTGTCAATTCAGTGTGAAGGCTTAAATGCTGGACTCCATCACATTGACTGAATCACAATGAGATACAATGATTTTGCTATTAGTCTCTCCCCAATGGGGCTTTTCAGGACTAATTTTACAATACTTTGTGGGGGACTTTAGCCAGACTGCTTGTTACGCAGTTTACAATTAATTTTTATGGAAGTGAAAGATGCCCCCGTCCAGCTTAGGTTTGACCACAACACCGGGGACCACGTATGTGGTCGGCATTGGTCCCGTCCCCTGCGTCACCTTCAGCTATCAACTTCACTGTCTTAAAGAAGGCAATGGTGTCATTGTCATATGACTTGATAGTCAGCCAAAACCAGCACTTTGACAGCTAATTGAACAATTCAGCAATGTCTGTTATTTACCTTCTAGAGGTGTGTATTCATGGGAAAATTTGTGCCAGAGACCTTGAATTCAGCCAAAGGCTTGTAGTCAAGAAAGACGGCAGGTTTTTTCAATATATGTGGACCACAGAAAACTAGTGAAAAATATTCTCATTTTTTTGTGGATTAAACACAAGGCATCCCACCTAATTCTGGAAAAATTAATAGTACAATATTATTAACTATTGAATTCTATACTGCCTTTGATCTCACAAATACACGAAACAGACCTTTTTTCAAAAGGCAAACACAAAGTGTACAGAGTTAGTATTTCCTAAGACATGCAGTGATTCATGGGTGAGATAGAAAGATAACCTTCGCTTGCACTATGAGAAAAAAACATCTCATTGCATTTCTATAATACAAAGCCAAGCCTTTCTAGTCAAATAGGATAGGTGTTAGATTTTATTATTGCTCACACTCACCACAAGGTGGCTTGCCAGTTTGAACAACATCTATGACTTTGTTGTCTTCTAGTTTGACAATTCTGCCATCTGCTAAGCCAGAATAAAGTATGCCTAGAAATTAAAATATAATTATAATTATTATGAAGAATTATAAAAGGAACAACCTGCAAGGAGATTGTATTCAATAGGCCTATCAAGCTGAATAATGGTATTTTTGAAAATGGCCTATTCGGCAGGCATAAACACTGCCTAGCCTTGGCCCCGGGCTTGGGGTATAGAGACTAAGAGTCCTCTGAGGATTAGGGTGGTCCCAATGACTGCAGAGCACTGCGTTCCTCCCAACAAACCCGGAATCCCAAGTGATCTTTCACAAAACCCTTGAACCAACCAGACAAAGACACCCAAACAAACAACCACCAAGAGCACAATTTTCGTCAACACCCAATGCAACTTCCTGATTTCCCTTGCAACAGGAGAGTAGTTGGTGATTTTCTCATCCTCTTAAGTCACCAAGTTCTTATCTCAAGGCACCAAGAAATTGAGAACCGTCCACTCGTGAGCTGCTCAATCCACCACTGTGATAGTAATGTTCCACCTTCTGTGTTTGTCTCGATGCTCCTATTTCACCAGATCTCTCTATTCCCATCCTCTGACACCCTCACCTCGTCCTAAACCTCTTTATGCCACACATCAGCACACAGTACACCCTCAAACCCATCTGATCGTGCCTCCTCCGATACTCCCTCTCCACCAAACCAGTACAACCACTAATTGCCACATGCCCAACCGACTCCACCTTCTTGCCACACACTGCACACTGTCAATCCTTGTTTCAAAGCCTGCTCCTGAGCAGCAAAAACATACCTCTCCATCAATTTTTTCAAACACTTTTATATATTAATTTTTTATTATCCAATTATAAATATTTTTACTTTGGTAACATACCTCTCCATGCACTTCCCCAAATACCCAGCTCTAATCCACCACCACGACCTCTCATCAGCCACTTCACTGACATCCTTCATAAACTTCCCATGCAACTGCTTCTGTCGAAATGTCTCCTTCTCTGCCTTCTCCAGTAGCCTCTTGTACTCATTCTTTGTTTATGCCACCTGCAACATCCAACAACCTTCAACATCCACTTGTCACTCGCCTTGACAAACAAGGCCAAGTTCCTCCTCTTTCACAGAATCATGCACACTGATCAATCCCCTCCCACCATCCTTCCTCTTCATGTACAACCAGCTACACTCCCATTCTTGTGGAACTCCCCAAACATCGTCATCCTCTTCTTCTTCTTCACATCCATTGCCCTCAGCCAGTCCTGATCACTCCAATCCAAAATCACTGTGTGCCTCGCCACACCTATAGTCCATGCATTTATTGCCCTAATTAAATTCCCACCACGCAATTTTGACCAAGATTGTCGCTACATGGCCAAGGCTAGACAGATTGTCGGCATTTTGGAAGATGAGTGTGAGGACACACCCATCGGGTATCCCCACATCTCACCAGAAGAAGTAGAAGATGTACCCTCCAAGAGCGCATCTGCCATGTTTCGCGCCAGTCTCATCTGTACATGGATATGTTTCATGGCCACACCCCAGCCCATGTAACAATAGACAGTGGAGTCACAGGGAATATGATCCATCTCTCCCTCGTCAGAGAGCTCCATGTCCACATAGAGTCTACCTCCCAAGCTGCCCATCAAGCAGATGGCTCCTCACCCCTCAAAGTAGTTAGTTGGAGAGACACCACTCTCAATCACATGGGGTAGACACAATTTTGCCTTTGAAGGTCTAGTTGTGGAGAATCTAGACATAGATGTCCTGGCTGGCACCCCATTTATGGAAGCTAATGACATAGCAGTGTGACCGACTAAAAGGCATGGCTTACTTGGAGATGGTACAACCCTTGTCTATAGCTCACCCTCTCACCCACCTAAGGCAACACATTGGTGGGAGGCGAGTGCTCTCACCACTACGCCAGCCATACTTTGATTTCAGGTCAAAATGATTTTAATCTAGCTAGGTTGATTTGTAATTTCTTTGTGTCTGGTATTTATTATCATAAATAGAGACAAAGAAATTAAAAATCAACCTATAGCCTGTAGGTTAAAATCATTTTGACCTGAAATCAAATTTAACCTGCAAGAGAGACAAGGAGTCCCCCTTGGAATATTCCATGTTTGATAACCACTTCAACCAACACTTCCCCATTTGACATCAACACAGTTTTAGCAGTAGTTGCTCATACTACCACACTACCTTCATGTTGTCAGCCACCTTCACTGTTTCCAACAAAGGCCTATCCACCCCACACCAAACACCTGATCCTTCAAACCACACTACCTCTTCCTACATCCCTTTTAGTTTTGCTCATCTAGGAAACAACCTATTACCCTGCAAATGTCCATACAACCTCTCTGCCAAGATCCTAGTGAGTAGCTTCCTTATCAATGGCAAACATGCAATAGTTATTGGTCAGTAATGGCTAGCCACTTTTTCCATGGCAAGATCCTTCTGCAACACCATCCTTCCCTTTCCCATCGTGTCTGGCACCTCGCCACTGTCCAAACTTAAACCCTTTAAACCAAAACCCCCTTTCACCATTCCCGCTCTGAGTCTTCCAATTTGCTATCTTCCGAATTGTATTTTCCACATCCTCCACAGCTGATGTTCACTTCATCATGCTTCTCCACACTACCCATCCTGTCCACCATGTCATCTACCTAACTAGCATCCTCGTTATGGCTTGTCTTGGCAGAACAAATACCACTCCATAATGTCTTTGTGTCCCCCACATTTGGCGATTGGGTCAGTTCCTTAATGAAAAACATTTCCTTCATGAAAAACATTTCATACAGAAGACAATCAAACTTAGTTTGCCGTTTCTTATAAATTGAGAATTGCCTGCTTAAACTAGAGGTATCAATACCACCACGGATATTTTAAAGTTTTTTTACCGTGTTTTTTTTCATATTTTACCGCAATGTTTTATAGTTAGGTAAGTTATATACAAAATCTCTTCTAATTAATAATCATAATCATTATCATAAACCCTTATAATACATAAATAATATATATAATGTAAAAAGTAAAAATAACAAGAATGCTACTGCACTCTTCTTTTGGAACCATGGATGACATATTAAGGTTGGAAACTAAAACTTTAATCTCCCTGACACTAAACTAAAACATGACCTCTATTTTGAAAGGTCTTTGGAATAAGCCATTCATTATGTCTTACTTCATAGGCTAGAGGTTTTATTTGCAAAAAAAGAATATTATTAGTTACCTGTGCTGTCAACTGCAAAGGATTCTGGGCCCACCAGCTGTCCTTCAAACAACCTCTTTGTTTTTGTTAAGTTGTTGTTGATTTCTAGTGCCCCTTCAAACTTTGGCATCTGTTGGAAACTACATTTTACGAAAATGAAAGTCAAGTAGAGAGTACAATGGAAATTCAATACTACCATGCTCTTACTGAAGGTATTACACAATATTACACAAAAAGGGACTTTGGCAGACCCACTCAATGACAAGGCACCAGACACCAGACAAGGCACCAGAGAGTGGTGGAATGTTGTGGTGGTTCTCACAAAAGAAGTCCCTGCACAGCCAGTGCTTTAAATTGGGCTTCACAAAAACCCTTCTTGGTAGCATCTACCAATTGCAAGCACATCAGTGTTACGTTGTATTGGTAATTAATTCCTTAAGATACCAAACAGAATGACAAATATAGCCAACTCTCATGTATTCACAAACAAACAAGTGACAGTTAGTATATTTCTGTTACTTTATAGGCACTGGCTCCATCAACTTACCTAAAAGGTTTAGGATCAATTGGTGATGGTAGAAAAAAGAGCAGAACATCAAGAAAGCTCAAAACGAGAAAAAACAAGGTCATGCACATTGCTGATACACCCCTGAATTAAAAAAAGAACAAAAATTGCAGTCCAAATTAAGTTGTTGATACTATAACTTTAATTTTTGCATGAATTATTAATTAACTATCAAGCTTTCATGAATATAACAATATCTTTTTTGGGGAGATCTCCTTACTACCAAAGAGGTATTGATCCCAGGGATATCTTGCCATAAAATATCCTTTGGAGCAATTGCAGAGTACCCCGCATCTCTAGCTAAACTATGCAGCCAGCAACATGTCTACATGGCTACTCGACTTCTCATTTATTCATAACTCACTCAAGTTCTCTGGAAGGTGGCTACGCGTCTACGCAGCTACTCCATTGTAATTTAATCATAATTCACTCGAGTTCCCTGGAAGGTGGCTACGCGTCTACGCAGCTACTCGAGTTGTAATTTATTCATGATTCACTCAAATTCTCTGGAGGGTGGCTACGCGTTTACGCAGCTACTCGAGTGGTAATTTATTAATAATTCACTCAAATTCTCTGGAGGGTGGCTACGCGTCTACCCGGCTACTCAAGTTGTCATTTATTCATAATTCATTCAAGTTTTCTGGAAGGTGGCGACACGCCCACGTGGCTACCCCGTTGTAATTTATTCATAACTCACTCAAGTTCTCTGGAAGGTGGCTACGCGTCTATGCAGCTCCTCTGTTGTAATTTAATCATAATTCACTCGAGTTCTCTGGAAGGTGGCTACGTGTCTACGCAGCTACTCCGTTGTAATTTATTCATGATTCACTCAAATTCTCTAGAGGGTGGCTACGCGTCTACCCGGCTACTCAAGTTGTCATTTATTCATAATTCATTCAAGTTTTCTGGAGGGTGGCGACGCACCCACGTGGCTACCCCATTGTAATTTATTCATAATTGACCGCTCAAGTTCTCTATGCGTCTACGTAGCTACTCTGTTGTAATTTATTCATGATTCAGCGAAGTTACTTGAGCTGTAATAACTGAAAGCTAACCAGTTTGAAATCAGTGCCTAGGCCTAGTAACTGTAGATAAGAGAGCAATAGGCCGAGACGGTGTTCCTTACAGTATATCGATATGGCCATTCCCCTTTTTTTCTCCATTTAGCGTCGTCTGACCGACCCAAATTTTTGCTATCAAAAAAAAAAAAAGGTAACAATGTTCTTAAACCATTTTTATGTCGCATAGGGGTTTTGGTGGTTGATCCTTTTTCCCACGCTCATACCTGCCAACTCTCCCGGTTTTCCCGGGAGTCTCCAAGTTTTTCATCAAATCTCCCGGTTAAGCCACCAAATCTCCTGGGAACTACCTACCTTGGCTTTTTTCCAATTTTTTTTTTCACTAATTTCGTTATTTTCATGATTTCAAAAAAGGAAATAAAGCAAGAAGTGGATTTAGTGCTCTTACATGTATTTACTCTCTTTATTTGATCGCAAAACGTAAATCAGCAGGAGCAATCAAATTTATATATATTTAACGAGTATCGTAAGTGGTCAGAAATAAACCAGTCATATTGCACGATACAGAGTAGAAAATTGGCGCGGTTTTCGCACACTGTTTACAACTGATCTGTCGAAGCGAAGATGGCCAACATGGATTTCGATTCACTTCAAAAGGAATTCTTGGGCGCCCTTCCCTCGGGTTTTGAGGGGGTGAAAAACCTTGCTTTGCAGAAAGTGGAGAAGATTACTCCTCTAGCTGGCATCCAGCCATTTGCAAACACACAAGGTAAGCTACTTTTATGGATGTTCTTTTGAAATTTGAGCGGGTTGGAGCTGCAAGTCACCATGCCAAATAGTTTCCATAAAACTTTACTTCTGAAAAATTCATGAACTGGAAACTTTTCTGATTTTCTAGTGCCTAGTAAATTTTCCAATTCATGAATTTTTCAGAAGAGCAGTTTGTAAAAACTATTTTAAATCACTTTTCCACACAAACACTGTTAATTTCAGACATATTTGCCTTCTCATTATTGATAAGATGGCTTCCAAAACCATCATGATAAGATCTATTCAGGCTGCAAACTCACTCAAACTCATTATTACTCGAACTCGGCTTTGATAGATCTCACGCATTCAGACAAGTTTCCCACGCCCAACTGACAATAGTGAGTAATTGCTTAAAAACCGATTAAATAGAAATTCAATTTTTTTTCGGCAAAAACAGTTGGTGAGTCCGGTTTTGAAGTCGTCAAAAATCCTTCTACACCCTTGGTTATCTTCGGAAGTCGTCGGGAAACCTTCGGCAATTGTCGGAAGTCATCGGAAATCTTCGGCGATCTTCGGAAACCTTCGGAAATCTTCGGCAATCTTCGGACGAAAATTATCTAGACGTCGCCAGATTTTCGTACTCTGGGGGTTGGCAGGTATGCACGCTGTCTTAATTTTGAAACAACATCCACCATTGTTTCTGCCATATTGATTTTGGGTTCACGTCTTGTTGTTTTCCTGGCCTCACAGCTATGATGCTGGGGTACCAGGCCTCCGATTCCGAGACTGCTTATGAATTGTTTTTTTAGGTTTTTTTTTTTTCAATCCAACCGACCGACCCAATATTAGGAAAAGCATTCAACGCTAAACGAAAAAAAAAAGGGGATGGCCTATTCAGGAATGGCTGCGACACTTTGTGGTCAAATTTCACGGCTCAGGTCTGTTTTCTTTGT